>CM031237.1:171590906-172299420 GCA_018340775.1 Taxus wallichiana var. yunnanensis
AAATAAAATAAAATCAGTAATATAAGCTAGATTGTATAAATGTATACTAGAAAAATAATTATAAAAGATGGAATTATACCTATTGAACTCGATAGGTTGGATAATATATTCCAACTTATATGATTTAAGAATTTAGAGTCTACCTATTGCCTTTGTTGACAACAATCTACACTTCTAAGATTGTGTTGTCTTATTGTGTGGGAAAATTTGAATCCGTTGAATAAAAGTGTGACGAGAGGATACAAAGTTATGAAACAAATTACAAATATACATTGATAACTCATGAAGTAGTATAGATGTTTGTATCTTTCCTAAATGAACTAGACAAACCTAGTACTGGGAATCGATAGTAACAATGTTTAAATGACATTATGAAATAATTTAATTCTTATACTAACCTAAACATAGCCTTCTATTTGTAAATTGATATAGTTGATTTACATGCTAGAAGAGGTACACACATTATGTATGGTATCGAAGAGACCAATACATAACTCTATCATGATTTCATTGACATAATGCAATGTACATGAATATAGGACTCATGACATGTCTTTCATGTCATGTGAGTCACACTTGCATGAATTTGAGATGGATATAGGTAGAGGGATGGATTTTTAATGACTTGATCATTACGTGAATGTACCTTTTCCTGTAGGGATCCCAAAGTGGTGTTGGCATGAGCCACATGACTCAGAAATTGAGTTACGATGACTTTAGCTTTGGTGATGAACTTAATTAATAAATAGATGATTACTTATGATGAATAACTTGATTTTATAAGTAAACAATGGAAATAATCTTAATACTATGAATGAGATGGTTTTGTGGTGAGTGGGAAAGGACATGTTTCAAGTGGATTTATTGTAGTAAAAAAAAAGAGGCTTGCTAGCACAATGCCATAAACTACGGTCATGGTGGTGAAAATGACTGATTGCATTGTCTATTACTAATTATTTTTAAAACTATTTCATGAGTAGGAAGCTAACACTAAGAAGATACAAATGAATCTCTATAACTTAAAAAAGTTCTAACCAAATGATATAATGAGTATATTGTCTCGTGTAGAGAATTGAAAAGGGAACGCAGTAGGATCTATAACCCTTATAGTTGTACATGGTTATCATATGTTATCAAGATGTATTCTAAAAATTAATCAATGCTGGATTTTAATTTCTACATGTTAAAATCATTGAAGGAATCAAGATAATTAAATGGTTTTCAAAAACTCCTCATTTTAATGAAGCGAAATATAGAGGTGTTACAGTTGGAGTTTTGCCCCAAGTGGGAAATACTTGAAATTATATAAGAAATGAAAGAAAGTTGTCCCCCACATTATACCATAGGCTATTTAGGTGTGTGTTTCCCTTTACTATTTTGTGTGTTCTTTCCTTTCGTGTGTTGTGTCTTTCCCTTTTTGTGTGTGTAATCCTTTCATTCTATCCATTGCTTATTATGACTCTATAAAGTCCAATAGATAAGGAACTTGTCCAAATTGTAAATTAAGATTATAGAGTTCCTTATCATGTTATCCTCACTTTTTTATCCATAATGATTCCCCATGTGAGATCTATCTATTTTCATGTGTTTTTCACAGGAGAATTTAACTTGAAAACATGATAACTATACCCTAGTGTCAAAAAATTCATTATAAACCTTCTCGACACCCTTCTTCATAAATCCATCCCTTGTGTCAGGCCTATCCCCATCCTTTGAGTGCTCATGTTTATGGAATTAAACTTTCCCATGTGTTGAATATATGCAAAAATGTCACAAGTTTCATCTCGAGACGAGTGTCTTTCAAGGTGGATCTTTCAATAGGCTTAGGAATGGTGACTTTTAGCCTTTACGAGGAAGGTGCACATTCTTTGGAGCAGATTTTAAAGTCCCAAATTCTCAAGGAATGGTATTATTTATAAAATATCATATTTAAACTGATTTAGGAATATTTAAGAAAGATTTGGAGATTTAAGAACAAGTTCAGAAAAAGTGGGTTTGTGAGGGAAAAAGAGCTTTTAATGCAAAAAAACAACTGAGCTTTAAAAGATTATTCCGAGAGTTACATAATAAGTTGGAGGATAAAAATATGTAAATTTAAATATATTCAATTCCTTACATTGTGGTATTTTCATATTTCTCACAATATCTATGAGTTTCTTTCCATAACTCATTATTGGCGTGCACTGTTGGCGATCCCAAGAAAGAATGAAATTTTCGAGGAGGTTTCAAGATGATTCAGACCTTAAGACCTATCCCATTCTTTTCAAAATTCCTTTTTCATATAAATGCATATCAAGGTGTGTCCAAAAATTCATTCGGGAGCTCTAACAACGTTTTTTCAAGCTCCTTCCCAAGGTACAAGCTCCATCCTTAGTAAACATTTTTAGTGCCACATGGCCGCATGAGGCTAAGGCACACCTTTTTTCCCCTTCATCCATTTCTAAGGAGACAAGGGAGACATAGACATGTTCCCCCACCTTATACCTCCTGGACCCACCACATGACCTTGGGAGGCTCTCGTAAGAACCTTTTAGAATTTTTCTAGACCCTACCTCATGCCATGCAAGCTTGCCATTTCTCACCATTAGTCATGACACATTTTTTTCTCCCATAATATATTTCCAAGGGGAAAATAGGAACAAAAATGAATCCCCTCCACATTTCTTTCATCGATTCCTCACATAACCAATTTTTCTCTTGGGTGCCGTAAATAAGTACTTTCTTCTCTCCTCACTTTGTGCATGTTTTCCACTTGACCTCCTAAGGATAGGACACAATTTTATGTCCCCTTATTCCCTTTCCAAGGGATAATAAGGAAAAAAATGTTCCCATGAGGCATATAAAATCAAGGAGTTAAGATTATTTTCCCATTTCCCCACATTTTCTCTAAATCTACTTGGAAATTTGGCAAAGCTTTTCTAGAATCTTTCACCTCCTCTGTTTCTCTTCCATTCCTCCCTCCATGCTTCCACAATTACAGCATTATAGTTCTTAAAATTTATACGTGATATCAAGAGAAGAAACCTAACCCAGTGAAGGTGGTTTCATCATAATCTAAGGTATGGAAAGCCACTTTCCAAAAATAGTAAGTCTCTATACAAGCACTTACTAAAAATAGTAAACTCTCACAAGGGGAAAATTTCTTCAAGATAGTGTTCACAAGGAACAACCGAGGTAAATAAACCGGGTGCTCTAAAGTGAAAAAGGTGAAAAAGGCAATTTACTAAAAATAGTAAACCATCATTCAAGGTACAAAAGATGTGTCATCCTTAACCATGAAAGTCAAATTTGGAGGTCTTAATCCTATCTCAACTCTCTCATCTAAATACTTAGGTGTGGGGGACAATGATGTTACCCACATGGATCTAGAAGACCTTAAGGATCGGATGCTTGGCATATCCAGAGAGCCGGTGAAGGATAAGGTG
The DNA here is from genome assembly GCA_018340775.1 of Taxus wallichiana var. yunnanensis. Classification (NCBI taxonomy): domain Eukaryota; kingdom Viridiplantae; phylum Streptophyta; class Pinopsida; order Cupressales; family Taxaceae; genus Taxus; species Taxus wallichiana. The sequence continues at coordinate 171,594,332 of CM031237.1, forward strand.
TTCATGAGTGGGGGTGTATACGGAATGTAGACATCCAATGTCAGTACAAAGTGTAGAGTTGGTGTTGAAATGCTCCCATAACGATGAGCCAAAAAACCAAACCATACAAGTAGATGATAACTCAGCCCTGATAGTGCTATCTGCAAAATCCATCTCTCACTCAATGAAAATTCCAACCTAGAATAACATGGCCATCATATAAAAAGACGTTGCAACAAGTGAATGGTCCAAAAAAATTCCTACCTTCAGGGCCTTACATTGGTTTTTTTGTTAAAACAAGAAAGAAATCCTTCCCATGTACCAAATTCTCTCCCACAAAGTGAATTTCACAAAGGCTACTCATATGTGATCATCCTTCTCGGTCATGTGATAAGTGAAGAAACCATGAAATAATTTCAATATTGGATGGCCTTATTCATGCTCACTATCATCGAGAGGAAAGTAGAGCATTGATTGGGGAAATCATCGGTGACAAATTACATCATCATTTTCTCTAGGTACCAATAGTCAAGAAGTTTTTAATGACTTCATACTTGGTGGATGCCCTTATGAGCTTAAGTCCATTCAAATGATTGACACTCACACAAAATATTTCTCAGAAGGCTCTAAAATTCGAAAGATACACACAACTAATCTTGAAGGAGAGAAATAATCATTTCATGAGGGTGAATAATGTGTTTAGATGTTTTCCATCGAGAAAACTAGAAGGAAATCCTCACTCAAGGTTTATTCTCGCAAGCAAATTTTTTTGATCAAAAGTTACGGGTCATATTTCATTACTTTTTCCACTTTCTCCTACATTTGAGTATCTAGTTTCAATCTTGTTTCATGAAGGTTACCATGATATCTCAGTGATGAAATCATATTATTCAAGCTATGAAGGAAACTTTCCCATGTTTATATTAAGATCAATAACTAGAAAAGGAAGAATATCTATTTCCCCATCTCTCTTGAAATATTATCTTGCAAAAGTGTCTATGATTTTTAACACTGTAAGTTTCCTTCACCCCGATGAATTTTTATTCATATACCCTCGGGTGGAATTTGACATCTGAAGTGATCTAGACACTTTTCACCTTCTGAGTCATAGCATGTTCCAAAGATCAAAGATTATTGGGTGAACTACATATATGATTTTGATGTCAGGGAAAGAGACCATATGTGGATGACCATCGGGAAAATAAAAAGGTTTAAGCTTGATTTGGTATGAGAAAGGAATTCGGGATGATGGCATAAAATTGTATGTTCCATAATATCAGGTGATAAATGCTTCACCCCTTTTGCATATGACATGGAGTGTCGTGAATTAGGAGATATAATCGAGTGGAATGATTTCATCATTAGATCAAAGGAATGGTTCAGAAATAATAAGGTAACCTCCATTGCATCACATAATTTCCCCACTCTTCAAAGGTAGGCATCTCATCACTCTTCTTCGAAGGTCATGGAGAAGTCTTCAGGATCGATTCATTCTAGACAGAGTGAAAAGTATAAAGAAGTGGAATCAGAAGCCCCCTACTACAAGAGGTTACACAAGAAGGTAAGAATAACATATAAACCTATGGTAGAAATGGAACTTGGGGAGATTGATCTAGTCCTTTGTTCAGTTCCTTAGTAGCCCTAGAGATTCCCAACTTTTATTTCCACTCCTACTCCTCTTGAATGAGATATACCTTCTCACCCCGATCGGAAACAATAGTCATGCCATTTTCTGAGCCCGAAATGAATGAAATGTTACCCTACATGAAATAAATGATCACAAAGGAGGCTCACACAATCCAATAGGTGCCATTCCTTGATTTATTAGCCATATCATCATTGGTAAAAGGGAAAAAAAAAAACACTCAAACAATTTCTCAATTTTTCGGTGGTGCCTCGAGAAATCAATATGTGGAAGTATTCAAGCCAAGGGTAATCAATCCCATTGAAGAAATGAACCAAGGCTACTATAAAGTTAACATCATCTCCATAGGCCTAATAAACCATGAGGGAGATGCACATCTATTCTAGGAGTCTTCCACTCACCTCCTCGTGAGGAATCAAGAGTACAAAGATAAAATTGATCAGTTGGAAGACCATGTGCAAACACTCACCTTGTACATGAAAAATTTCATATAACTCGAATGATTCTTTATCTATCCTAATCAAATAAGTTACTCCCATCAGTAGCTTCGATCTAGAGTCCATTCAAAAGACACATGGTTTCACCATATAGGGACGAGCCGGTGACAAATGGGGAGAAAAATTCATGGAGAAAGGGAAAGTATTTCTTCAAAATATGATATCACTATATAGCTACATGTGTGTAACTTCCAAATAATTTGGATGATATTGAGAAAGAAAAATAACATTGGGATCAAGTACATCCACTGGTGATGGAGATGGGAAATGCTCATTCTCAGGTGTTGGTAAATAGGAAGATATTTGATTCTCCATTTGAGAAATTGTCACATGTATGGGAGAGGACTCTTGTCTCTCGGTATGAGATGTTAAATCATGTCATATATGACTTGGATTCCAATGAGGAATGTGCCTCCAAGATGTAGGATGATGTCAACACCATAATATCGAGGTTTAGACTGCCCATCATTGATGAGAAATCCTCAACGGATGAGTTGTTGAATCCATTTGAGTATGTCTATAATTAATTTGGGGACCCCTTTTATTTTAATTAGGATACCTTGGAGTCTCTCACCGGGATAAGATCCACAATTTCAAACATTGCAAAGAAACTTCAGTCATGGTTCCCTAAAAGAAATAACATCAATGACATCTTGGATGGTTGGCTCAATTCCTTGAGTTGTTTCCAGATCCCTCATATCAAGAAATTTTCACCTATGGTATCCCAAGATAGCGAGAGAGTTCAAGGAGTGGATATTTTTCCATTTGATCTTGGAACATATTCATTAGGAGGTCAAGTAGAATTAACGAGGGTGGAGTCTTTAACAAACTAAATATCTCTCTTCTTTTCTCTCTCTTTCTTCTCTCCTCATGTTCACTCCTCTTTCATGTTCTATTTCTTCATTGGGAGTTACAATTTTCATTGTTTATTATTTCTATTGTGTCTTATTCATTTAGATGTGACTATAGTTGACATTGTAACAAGTCACCTGTTGTCTCCGAAAACCGCTTTTCATTTTCTAAGTTAAATTAAAAATTTCAAGCTCTTGTCCTCCTAAAGTATTTAATCCAAGTTGAAGGTTTGAAGAAATAGAAAAATTTGTGCCCTAGTGTTGTTTAAACCTATGATTTTCTCATTTTGAGAAATTCTCCATCTCTCGATTTGTGCATGTAATATCCTCTTTATAATCTCTTTTTCAATCAAAAGCGATCAATTATTCTATGGCACTGGGTCATCAAATAATTATTTTTCCTCCATGCCTCCGGCTCATGAAGGAAATTAAAAATTGGACTCAAAATGATGAAGTTCTCTTCTCGTGTATTTTCCCATAGTCGGGAATGATGGCGGTTTCTTCCTGTCAAATTTTAGCCCCATCATCCACGGGTATGTGGACATACCTAATTAGAAGGTCGGAGGACAAATTTGTGTTTTTGATCCTCTTTGTAAAAATGGAAAAAAATTTAAAAAGTGACCCATGGACCCAATCGGCTATAAAGGTAAAAATCAAATTTGTAGCCATGCAGATAAAAGTCAAAGTTGAAGCCTACGGGAAAAAGTCAAAGTTAAAGCCCTTAGGGAAAAATTCAAGGGTGAAACCCACTATTGAAAAGTCAAAGAGGATGACCAAGCCATCGAGTCACTTTTGGAAATTTAACCAATTCCCAAAAGTGAAGTAAAACTTATAGAATTCTCCACGGCTTCGCTTAAGGTTTCGGGCCCACCATTGAAAAGTCAAAGCGGAGGAGCAAAATGGTGGAGAACTTTGAGTTTTTGAGCCTTTTTCCAAAAAGGTTAAAATGTTGAGAAAAGGGTTGCGATGACCCCATTTTCAATCAAAGTGTGGGTCGGTGGAGGAATTTGAGTTTTTAAGCCTTTTTCCAAAAAAGGGTAAAATGTTGAGAAAAGGGCCATGACCCCATTTCCAATGAAAACGTGCCACGTGCCTAAGTTAAAAATTTGAAGTGGGGGTGCGGGCTAATTTGTTCCAAAATGCTAAATCTCTAAAAAATCACAAAATACAAAGGGCTTTCGCCGTACTTGCTCCAATCTCTTCCTACCACGTGGACGACCCAATTTCAAAGTTTTAAGAGAAAATCAAACGGTCTGTATTCAAACTGGAAAATCAAATGTAACATTCACATTGCAAGATCTATTTTTAAACCCTCCATGAGTATTTTCTTCGCAATGAAGGAATTTTAAGATGTGTAAATGATTTGTAAAGTTTTAACCGCGTTTTGGCATGAGATATAGTGGCTCTAAGAGTCATTCTAGGGGCTAGCGATTGATTTCAAAAAGACTAGAGTGCTTTGTACCTAGAAAGACAGAAAATACCATACTTCTTCTATTTTCCCTTCTCCTTAGAATTTCGTCTATTGTCAAAGATCTATACAAACTCTGCTTTATCTTCATGGTAATAATAAAAGAAGGAATTTTCACATTTTTATTAAGGGATTGATTGGTACATTGTGACAATGAATTCTATTCGATCTTGTAGCTTCTCTTATGGATTTGTTTTTCTTCTAACTATAAATGCATGTAAATGAAATTTCTAATTAATGTGTGTGGGCATCTAATATTCTACTCACAACATTAGTTTTCTCCTACCTCCATTTCCACTCCCCTTCCCCTTTCCAAGACAAAGTTTCTTCTCTAGTGAGACATTGCTAGCTTTTCCACAAGGTCAGTGGAGTGCCCCTATTGGATCTCTGGTCAAAAGGCCACCATTGAAATCCACCTTTTTCATGCACCTACATAAGTTACACTGTTCAAGAAGGACTTAGATTCCCATAGTGTTGGTTTGAAACCCACAAATTTGTCCACAAGACAATTTTTCTCACCAACAGATTTCAAGACTCCACCGTGGGGCAGATTTTGCAAAGACATCTGCACCTAAAAATGACCTCGGTGGTCGTATAAAAAAAGGATTCTAGAAGAAAAGTTTCGGAGATTGAATAATCACACAAAATACATGGATGTAAATCATGGGTATTCGGGAAATCCTCCTATTGAGAGACCTAATTTACTCTTTCACATCCAAGAAGACATTACTTCTGATATGAGAGAAGCTATTTAGCATAATAGACAAAGTGTCAATCAATACTTCATTGCTATAAGGATTCTGGACTTGGAAGAGGAATGTGTTGTCGAATTGGAAAGGCAGAGACAAATTCTAGCACCCTAGAGAAGAGCATAAAATTTCAAGTTGGCTGATAGAAGATACACCCAAAAATGAGGCAAGGAGGACAAATTGATCCCACATTTGAAGAGCTTGAAAGAGAGGCAAGAGCTGAAGAGGAGATAAGGGCTCAACTTGAAGAAATAGAAAGACTCCAAATTGAAGCAGAAGAAAGAGCAGCAGCAGAAGTAGCCTTAGCAAGACCGGAGGCTAGAAACAGGAATAGAATGGGTGATCATGAGCATGAAGTATGCAGGCCTAATGTACCATGGGGAAGAAATACTAGTCCACTTGCTCTTCCACAACCACTTCATGAGCTCCCAAGAGGCTCAAGAAAGAACTTCCCAAAATTCAAAGGGGATGGTTCTCAACTCCCCGAAGAACATGTAGTAGCATTCATCACTTCTTGTGGAGTGTTGGGAGTTGAAAATGAAGATGTTTTAGTTAGGATCTTTGTGGAGTCACTCCAAGAAAGTGTTGGTGAATGGTTCTACATGTTTCTCCCAAGATTTGTCACATGCTAGGAAGATATAAGAAGTGCATTTGAACATATGTTCAAGAGCATAGAAGATTGTCAAGATATGCTTTGGTCCAATTGGTTGAGATGAAGAAGGAGACCTCGGAATCAACAAGATATTTTTAGTAAGCTATGATAGGTTAACAAGAAGGATCCTAGAAGATGTGGTACCCTCTGAAAATAACTTGAAAATGTTCTTCATCAGTTCTTTGCCATCAAAAGTTGGTTTCTTCCTTAGAAGAGCCTAACCAAGAACATTGAGGGAAGCTCAAGACTTTGTAATTGAGACTGATGATGATCTAATTCTTTCTGGCAAAGTGAAAGGACCAAATGGGAAACAAAAGGTCAAAGTTCAAATTCAGTCACCATTGATCCAATGTTCCAAAAATGGCAAATGACCTAGTTACTTTGAAGAAATAGCTATCAGAAATCACAATGAGGAATGCTCCAAGGAAACCAAATCTTCCTGATAGACCAAGAATTTCTCCACCTCCTCATAGGATTTCTCTTGAAGCACCACTAGTCAATGCCATCTGTGACACTAGGGAATACTATGAAAACATTAAGGAGCTGAAGAAGAAAGCATGGATGACTATGAAAACTATCTTGAAATTGAAGAGGTTGACATATACAATGGCACGATTGAATACATTGTTGATGAGGAGGAAGGTGATGAAGAATCTCTAAGTTTTTCATGTGTTGTTTTCACTCGTGAAAATCCAAGAATGGTGTTTCAGTCTCGGAAGTTGAATCGAGAGTAGAAAGAATAAAGAAGATAGCTCTCCAAAGCCTCCACTAAACAAGATCATCGGTAGGGATCACCATTACCACCTTCCATGGAATCAACTAGAGAGAAATAAGATTCACCGGTTGTTAAGGATCACATTGTTGTGCCAAGTAAGTTATCTTATTCTTCTACTCAAAAGTTAAGATCAATTCTCTTCTAAATATCGGTTCTGCAAGAACATCTAAATTTAAATCGGAGGCTACACCCCCATCTCCTTTCAAGCCAATTTCTACATTTGAAAATTAGAACCCAACACCAAAAGTAATGATGCATATGCCATTTAATTCCTCATCCACTACTAGAACCTCTTCCTCATCTACCATAACTTCATTTGACTTTGTAGAGCATGCTAGCAAAACCAAAGTCTAGCTCTCTGAAATTGAATACCTACAAACACATCCTTCCTAATTTGAGATTCATCAAGGCAGTCCAGGGTGGTAAATCTACATCCCCAATCTCTAATTCTAAAGGCTTACTTCCCACACCATCCACACCATCTTCTCAAAACATGCTAGCCCTCAGTGCCTCCACCACCAACAGAGTTGAGCCTTTTTACCTATCACTTCTCATCAAAGGTTTCCAGCTGAACAATTGCATTATAGATTCTAGAGCCTCAGATAATGTGATGCCAAAAAGTTATAAATTCTCTTGGCCTCACTTTAACCTCGGGTAAATGGCACATGCTACTCAATGGAATCCAAAAAGTTCCATTGGTAGGAAGGATTAAGGATGCTTAGGTTGCACTAGTTGATTACCCTGACAAGAAGATACTCTTGACCATTTTGGTGGCAGACATCCCAGCATATTTTGGTATGCTATTGAGTAGAATTTTTTGTAGAGATCTAGGTGGAGAAATAAAAATGGATTGGTCATCTGCAACTATCCCAGTGAAAGGAGAAATGAAGAAGCTACTTCCAGTTAGAAAAATGAAGTTCACAGTAAGGAAGTATGATGATCCAAGAGCTGATATCCTTTTTCAAGATTGTGGGCTTGGAAATTACCTCCTTACATCACAGAAGGAAGAGGACTTGCCACTTCTCATGGAGGAAGAAGAAGACCGAATCTAGACAATGGAGTTTGATGGCAGTCATTCCAGAGTAGGTTCAGGAGTTGGTGTAGTATTATACTCTCCCTCCAATGAGGTATATCCTTTTTCCTACAAGATGCAATTTGATAATACAAATAATATAGCAGAGTATGAAGCATTACTCTTAGGCATGAATACAACAGAGGACATGGGAATCAATAATTTGAGATGTAAAGGTGATGCAGAGGTTGTGGTAAGTCAAGTATGCCAGTAATATCAGGTGAAAAATCCCAGACTCGGGAACTATAGAAATAGAGTGTGGGACTGCATTGAATCCTTTGATGCATTCTCCATTAAAGCTATCCCTAGGGAGCAGAATGAAAAGGTTGATTCTCTAGCAGTGTCAGCTTCCTTAGTGACACCTCATCCTTCTTTTGGAAAGGATAAAGTGACCATTGAGATGGTGTTCGGACCAGCGTGCACAGGACAATGCGAATCACTTTGGTAGGTCTTCAATGATGACAATCAAATCCTAGCCTTCTTAGAATAAAGGGATAACTTCAAGAATATTTTCTTTGAAAAAGTGAAAACCCACACCATGAATCAGTCCCCAAAGAAGAGAAGGAAGGAATTGAGGGAATTGATGAAGAGGGAGTAATCAAAATGAAAGGAAACAAAATCTCCAAAGGCCTAGTTTCTTTGGAAGACCTATTTGACAAGCATGACAGTTCATCCAAGAGAAAGAAAAATAGTCTTCTCATTGTCCATCTGATTTTGATCAAAAAAACATCGGCACTTCAGAGAGTCCAAGGATGGTTAACATTGGTAAATGCTGCTCACCAGAAGAGAAGAGAAAGTTTTTGCTCTGCTAAAAAGTACTCAGATGTCCTAGCCTATTCCTATGATGAACTCAAATATTTTCAGCCAAAGGAAATGCATCACTCCATTCCTTTGAAGCAAGGAGCTAAGCCCTTTAGGAAAAAACAAAGGCCCTACAATCCAAAGATTGCCAATGTTATCAAAGAAGAGGTGACAAAGATGCTCAATGCTAGAATCATCTTCCCCATCCACCATTCAACATGGGTGGCTAACATTGTGCCAGTAAGGAAGAAGAATGGGGAAATAAGGATTTTTGTAGACTTCCGAAATCTGAATCAGGAATCTCTCAAGGACAACTACCCTCTTCCAATCATGGATCATATTTTGCAAGTAGTCATTGGATCTAAAATTCTCTCTTTGCTTGATGGATTCTCAAGGTACAACCAAATCAAGGTGGCAGAAGAGGATTGTAACAAAACAACCTTCATAACACCTTGGGGCACTTTTTCCTACAACAGAATGCCTTTTGGTTTGATCAATGCTGGAGCCACTTTCCAGAGAGCAATGGACTTGGCCTTCAAATATTTTAAACATTACATTTTCATTTACCTTAATGACCTCATGGTTTTTTCAAAGAGGAGGGGAGATCATATCTGTCATTTGGAGCAAGTCCTTACAAGGTGTAGGAAACATGGCATTTCTCTAAATCCAAAGAAATGCATTTTTGGAGTCACAAAAGGTAAGCTGGTAGGACACCTTATGAACAAACATGGAGCACACATTGATCCTGAGAGGATCAGAGATATCCAAGCACTAGCCTTACCAACCTGCAAGAAGGGAGTTCATTCATTATTTGGAAAGGTAAACATCCTTCATCGTTTTGTGCCTAAGTTTTCTGAACTGACTAAGCATATAACTTCCATGATGAATCCTCAAGCAAGTTTCAAGTGGAATAAGGAAGGAAAAACAACATTTGAGGATATCAAGAAAGCCATTTCCAAATCTCCAACTCTTGTATCTCTATATTTCAACAAGGAGTTCATCATGTATTGTTATGCATCAGTCCATACCCTCTTTGTTGTCCTCGTTGAAAAAATGATGAAGGTTTGGAAGCACCCAATTCTTTCATGAGATGTCCTTTGAAAAATTATGAGCTAAATTACAGCCAATTGGAGAAACATGCCTACGCAGTGGTCAAATCTATTAAAAGTTTCAGATTTTACATTCTCAATTCCCATATAGTGGTAATGGTCCCTGGAAGTGCAATCAAGTCCATTTTGAATCAACAAGATCCTGGGGCTAAGATAGGAAGTTGGATTGCAAAGACCCAAGAGTATGACTTGGAGATTAGACCCTCTAATCTAGTAAGAGGAAATAGTTTGTGCCAATTGATTTACTAAAGATGAAGCTCTTAAGGCTCAAAGCAGGAGAAAAGGATGTTGTTTTCTCAACCTGTTTAGGAGACAGTCCACAGGCACTCTTTGTCACCACTACTGATGAGTGGTATGCTGACATTTCTTACTACCTCACTTATGGAGAATGCCCTCCTCATCTTGATTACAAACAAATAAGGACACTCAAGCTAAAGGAAACCAAGTTTGTGATCTGGAATCATGCACTTTACAAGAGAGGCCTAGATGGTTATTTCCTCATGTGTGTAGATAAGGAGTAACAAGAAAAGTTTCTCAGGGCATATCATGATCAAGCTTGTGGTGGACATTTCTCAGTAATGGTCACCACACATAAGATCTTTAGAGGAGATATTATTGTCCCTCCATCTTTCTGGAACACTCAAGATTGGGTTTCCAAATGTAAAGCATGCCAACAATTTGTTGGAAAGCCACAACTAGCTACATTGCCACTCAAGCTTTTGGTGATTGAAGAACCATTTTTGTAATGGGGGATAGATTTTATTGGTGTTATAAATCCTCATTTTAGTTTAGGGCATACTTATGTACTCACTACAACTGATTACTTCACTAAATGGGTGGAAGCCATCCCAACCAAGCAAGCTAGCTCTAAAACAGTCTACAACTTCATCAAGGAGAATATCATTATTTGTTTTGGAATACCACAAAAAATTGTTGTAGACAATACCACCTATTTCTCTTCCAAGGAGCTCACAAAGTTTTGTTATGGATTTGGAATCTCCCTATCTCACTCTTCGACTACTACCCATAGGGAAATGGGCAAGTCTGAGTCAAGCAACAAGAACATTGTGACCATTGTTCGCAAGATGGTAGATGAGAATCAAAGAACGCACAAGAAGTCATATGATGCATTGTGGGCCGAGAGGATCACTCCTAAGAAGGAAATGTGTATGTCAAATTTCCAAATGTTATATGAAGTTGAGGTAGAGATTCCCCTCACAATTGAGATGCCATATCTTAATTCGTTGCAAGAAATAGAAGATGGTCAATACAAAGACTCCATTGACAAGAGGACCCTCTTCCTAGAGAACCTAGAAGAAAGTAGATGCCAAGGGGTGGATAGAATTAAAGAACACAAATTTAAAGTGAAGAATATATTTGACAAGAGGGAAAAGGAAAGAGAATTCAAGGTTGGAGACTTTATCCTGTTATGGGACAAGAGAAGAGAACCAAAAGGAAGCCATGGAAAGTTTGATTCGTTATGGCTCAGCCCTTTCCAAATTCATGGAGCTTGTGGTGAGAATGTTTTTATCCTCTCATACTTGGATGGAACACCATTGGAATTACCTCGAAGTGGGAAATACTTGAAACTATATCATCAGTGAAAGTGGGTTGTCCCCACCTTATACCATAGGTGATTTCATAGGTGTGTTTTTCCCTTTTTTTTGTGTGGTTTTGGTTTAGTTTTGTTTCCTTTTTATTGTGTGTGGTTTGGCTTGTGTGTTTCCTCCTTCTTCCATTCTTTCTCAGAATTGTACATGAATCTGCAAGGCCCGATGGATAAAGTATTGGTCAACGTTATATGGTTTTAAAATTTTGAGATTTTGGATCCTCATACTATGTCTTCATCATGCTCGGTCCATGTCGTGTCCCAAGCTAGAGCCGAGTTTTGAATCCCAAAATTGCTTTTCATTTTCCAAGTTAAATTTGAAATTTGAGCTCTCTCCTATTAAAGTATTTAATCCAAGTTGAAGGTTCAAAGAAATAGAAAAATCCATGCCCTAAATTTGTTTAAACCTCTATTTTTCTTGTTTTGAGAAATTCTCCATCTCCCGGTCTGTGCACGTAATATCCTCTTTACAATCTATTTTTTTGATCGAAATTGTTTAGTCGTTTTAAGGCCTCGGTCGTCAAATCATTTTTTTCCTCCATCTCGTGAAAGAAATTAAAAACTTAAACTCAAAATTATGAAGTTCTCTTCCTTTTTGTATTTTCCCACATTCGGGAATGATGGGTGTTTTCTTCCCCATCAAATTTTAGCCCCATCATCCATGGGTACATGGACATACCTAATTGGAAGTGGGTCAGTAGAGAAATTTTTGTTTTTGATCCTCTTTGTAAAAAAGGTAAAAATTTAAAAAGTGACCCGTGGCCTCGATCAAGTTATAAAGGTAAAAGTCAAATTTTGAGCCCATAGAGAAAAGTCAAAGTTGAAGACCATAGGGAAAAAGTCAAATTTGAATCCCACAGGGTACAAAGGTGAAGCCCACTATTGAAAAGTCAAAGTAGACGAGCAGGCCATCGGGACACTTTTGGAAATTTAACCAAATTCCCAAAAGTGAAGTTAAAGTTCTAGAATGCTCCGTAGCTCTGCCAAGGTCTTGGGCCCACCGTTGAAAATTCAAAGTGGAGGAGCGGAACGACAGAGAACTTTGAGTTTTTGAGCCTTTTTCCAAAAAGGTTAAAATGTTGAGAAAAGGGCTACGACCCCATTTCCAATCAGAGGATGCTATGTGTCAAGATTTTAATCAGAGTAGTGGGTTGGTGGAGGAATTTGAATTTTTGAGCATTTTTCCAAAAAAGGGTAAAATGTTGAGAAAGAGCTGTGACCCCATTTCCAATGAAAATGTGCCACGTGCCTAAGTTAAAAATTTGAAGCGAGGGTGCGGGCCAATTTGTTTCAAATTGCCAAATCTCTAAAAATCATAAAATGCAAAGGGCTTTCCCGTACCCGCTCCAATCTCTTCCTACCATGTGGACGACCCGATTTCAAAGTTATAAGAGAAAATCAAATGGTCTGTATTCAAACTGGAAAATCAAATGTAACGTTCGCATTGCAAGATCTGGTTTTAACCCACCATGAGTGTTTTCTTCGCAATGAAGGAATTTGAAGAGGTGTAAATGATTTGTAAAGTTGTAACCATTTTGGCATGAGATATAATGGCTCCTCGGAGTCATTCCAAGGCTGGTGATTGATTTCAAAAAGACCAGAGTGTTATGTACCTGGAAAGACAAAAATGCCATACTTCTTCTATTTTCCCTTCTCCTTAGAATTTTCTCTATTCTCAAAGCTCTGTACAAACTCTACTTTAGCTTCAATAATAAAAGAAGGAATTTTTGCCTTTTTGATTGAGGGATGGATTAGTACCTTGTGACCAATGAATTCTATTTAGTCTTGTAGCTTCTCCTGCGGATTTTTTTCTTCTAAGTATAAATGAAGGTAAATGAAATTTCTAATTAATGTGTGTGGGCATCTGATATTCTACTCACAACATTAGTTTTCTCCTACCTCCATTTCCACTCCCCTTCCCCTTTCCAAGACAAATTTTCTTCTCTAGTGAGACATTGCTAGCTTTGCCACAGGGTCAGTGGAGTGCCCCTGTTGGATCTCTAGTCGAAAGGCCACCATTGAAATCCACCTTTTTGCATGCACCTATGGAAGTTGCACCATTCAAGTAGAGGGACTTAGATTCCCATAGTGTTGGCTTGAAACCCACAAATTTGTCCACAAGACAAATTTTCTTACCAACACACCCTTAATTAATAAAAGGGGACTTAAATATATTCCTAGGAGTTGTAGACACAAAATCATGTACTTTGAGTCATTATTTAGTCTCAATCATAAACTACTATTTTCATGGTTCCTAAATATGAAAAGTAATAATTGAACCATGTATTTGGCCATTTTCGTTGCTTTATTGCTATTTTAGGTCTTACACCTTTATTGGTCCAGTTTGTCTTTTCATACTTCAGTTTCACCTTTTTTGGGTGGAGTGCCTAGCTAATATGCCAGCGCCAAGTGCCCTCATCCCCTCTAGGTGCCCCTATCCTCTTTATACTTTCCTCTCACTTTGGTTCCTTTCTAACCATTTGAGCATTTCATATTTTTGGCCTTTTCAGGGTTAATTACAAAATTTAGGTGAAGGAATCATATAAATATAAAGTTATGTGATCATAATAAGGGACCAAGCACTAAGCACTAGCTATCACTCCCTAAGGTTACATCAATCAAAGGAACCTATAGCTACATTTACATCCATCCATCTCCATAAAAAGGCACAAATGATAGTTCATCTACATCACACTTCAAAGGGGGGAGTCTATTTCTTGTATGCACACATCTACTACATTCTACATCTAGTTACTTGCTCACTAATTCACAAAGTGGGACTGACAAAAGAGAAACCTTGGGCACAATTTCCACACACACACTTAGAACTACATTGGGTTTGAGATGTAGTGCAGTTCTTAGTGATAATTCCATCAATTTGGGAGCTAAGGTTAGTTTGACCCCTTTATATGCATCTTTATTTTTAGGTCTTTGATGCCTTGGTTTGGGTTTTGTAGGTAATTCTTCCATTACGGGTTCATTAAAACATCTAGAGAAGTACAATGGCATATGCACGACAAGAAGTGAAGGAGTGCATACATCTTACGATTCGAAAATTTGAATTTCGACTATCTGTGAAAAATAGGGTGCCCAAAATTCAGACTAGGGCACCCATGGGTTCCCAATCATTCCACAGCACCCCAGTCAAGTAAAATCCTCCATATATTCATTTTCTTAGGCTCATGTGTGACATTTTCCTCCTCTTATTAGGATAGTCTCCATTTCAACATAATACCATGAAATCTTTGAATAAACTAAGGCTCTTCTAACCCTCTTTTCACATTAGGGTTTATAAATTTTATTTCTTAGCTTGTTTGGGTTTATTTCAGTTATTTCATTTTTATTTATTTATTGATCCTATAGTATCATATTAGGCTAGGATATTACATTTTATCAAAACCATTTTGGTGACCTAATCTTCAAATCCACCTTTTCTCTAGAGGTTTTTCCTCCTTATGCCTTTCATATGTAGTGGTCATTTTGGGTCATTTCAATATTGTGATGTTTCTTCATTTTCTGTATAATTTCTAAATCAATGGTTGATATCCCCACATCCATGGCTACAACTAAAAATCCATTAGATACCTCTCATAATGTTCCCCTTCATAATATCCAAGCATCTGATAGTGAGAATTCATACGATGAGGACACTAATGTTGATCAAGACTAATTAAACACACTTACTGATTTTCAACAAGCTTAGCGTAATAATCCTACCAATCTTCTCGCATATTCGCATGCTTTAGTCATGCTAAAAATAATTTTTATTCCACCACAGCTCCACCTATTTTTAAATATTTGTCTCTCATGGTCTCCAATCAGCCTCTCACTCTAGTATCTATGCCTACCACTACCACTCCAATAACTCGCCTAATACTTTCAATGTATAGCTTGGTGCCTCTTTGAATACTCATGATTTAACTTCTTTATATCATGACCAAGACACAAATTTGATAGCTAGAAATTTCCACTTCTCATGTATCTCCATATCTTGACTCCACTTCACTTATTTGTACTCCTTTTACACCCGCCATTTCTACATATCCACTACCACAAAACTTCAACTCTCCTAAATTTCCCATCTTCAAAGGCCATGGTGACCCACAAGAGCATCTTCAAGATTTTCACGTAGCATGTCTTGATTATGCAGATGATCACACACTCTAGCAAATATTTTTCCTCGTAGTCTCTAAGAGTATGCGATGTGTTGGTTCTATGACCTACCTATCCACTTGGTAACATCTTTCACGCATCTGGATGATGATTTTCTCACTCACTTTTCTATCAATATCGGCTCTAAAATATCTTATGTTTAACTCACATAATTTAAGTAGGGATCTAACAAACACTTAGTAGACTATGTCTTCGTATACAAATAAAAACCTAGCTAAGATGTCAAATGTGTTGGAATTCAAGGATTTGAATGACAATGGTTTTAATAAACCTAAATACAAAACATTAATATAGTATGCAACATTTAATAAAATAAATAAAATCACATTAATAAATTATATTAAATGATTATTAAATAAATACTTACAAAATGTAAATAACACAGAACACAAGATTTATAGTGGAAAACCCAAAGGTAAAAACCACTGTGAAAAGTAACCTTTATTATAGAGAACCTAATTACATCCAGTAGAAACCTCCTCCTTACTAACCCTAATCACAAGGGTAAAAACCAAATCAATTAATATTGATTTACACACCTTTGATATATTTCTCCGATATATCAAATGAGGACCCAAAGTCCTTTTTTATATGAGGTGATTGGGTATGTCTCTCGACTCACCCTTTCAACCAATTCGGTTGACACATATTCCAAGGTTTGAATATTTAATAATATAAATATAAATATTTCATATTATTAAATATTTAACCTATAGTATAATGTTGGACCCATATTAATTAAGGGGTGGCCAACCCACTTAACCATTATGTTCCAACACTCCCCCTTAATGTTAAGTGGGATAACATATGCCAATAGATTACCTGCCCATGGTACACTACAAGATTTATAATCCTTAAACCATAAAGGTTTTAGGCTAGCATATAGGTTGAAGGAATTATAACACCTTCATCATACTCAAGTTACCTTTTGGTACAAAAGGATTTGGAATCCCAAATATCATCCCATGATCAGTGGCTAAGTATGATTTGTGAGTTTTACATGTTCTCACAAGTTCTCGTAAAAGGTTACTTGAAAACAAGCATATATGATCCTTTTATAACCAAGGACCTCCTTTACAATATGCTTACATTGGATGTTTACTAGTAAACTCAATAGCACTAAAGAGTTTACTGAAGACCACCTTTAAGGTCTTTATACACTTCTTTCTAAAAAAGAAGTCGAGGAGGTATATACATGCTTGAAGGTCTTTTTACACTTTCCCAAAGGTATTTTATATTTTCCCAAAGGTATTTATTACAATACATTTTTTATTTTACAAATACCAAGTTCCATTAGTAGGTAACATTTTCATGCACACTCCCACTCAATGGAAACTCCAAATTATCCATTTTTTTCACAAAAGTGCCAAAAATTTGTAGCACTTAGGGGCTTTGTGAAGATGTCAACAACTTTCTCTTCAATCGGCAAAAAATTGAGATCTATCTCACCACTTAGCACCTTTTCACGGATGAAGCATTTATGTATCTCAATTTTCTTCATCCTCTAATATTGTACTAGCTTATTTGCAAGAGCTATGGTGCTCTTGTTGTCACTAAACAAAGGAACACTACCTTGACCCTTTATTTTTATCTCGTTAGAAAACCTCTTCAGCCATAAAGCCTCTTTTACAGCTTCCATTACACTTCTATACTCAACTTTAGTTGAAGAGATAGAAATAGTTGGCTACTTTTTACTGCACCAAGTAATGGCACCTACACCAAATTTAAACACATAACCAGAAGTAGATTTTCTATCTAATACATCACCAACATGATCAGAATCACAAAATCCATACAAGTTATCATTTTCATCCTTATTATAATGCAACCCATAATTGATTGTTCCCTTAATATATCTAAGAATTATTTTTGCAAGATTCCAATGATCTCTATAAGGTTCCTGCATAAACCTTGAAGAAATTCCTACTGCATAGGAAATATCTAGTCTAGTTATAGTTAGATAAATCAAACTACCAACTAATTGCCTATACAAAGTAGGATCAAATTTTTCACATGCAAGTTTAGGATCAAGTTTTATTCCAACTTCCATAGGTGTAGAAATTGGTTTACAATCAATCATATTAAAAATTCAGTACATTGGTTGCATATTATGCTTGATAAACAATATTATAATGTTTATCTTGAAATATAGCCATGCCAATAAAATGATGTAAGATACCTAAATCAGTCATTTCAAAGTACTATTTCGATTTTTCTTTTATCTTACAAATCAAATTAGGACTATCACCAGTCAAAAGAAAATCATAAACATATATACATATAATGATAATTTGATAGCCTTCTTACTTGATGAATAGATCATTGTCATAAGAATAATTAACAAAACACAATTGTTTAAATAAAACATTAATTTTTGGATACCAAGCTCTAGGAATTTTCTTTAAACCATACAAGTATTTTTTCGATTTACAAACATAGTTTTCTTTGCCATTTTCTTCAAATCCTTTAGGTTGAGACATGTAAAGTTCTTCCTTTAAATCACCATTCAAAAAAACATTTTTCACATCCATTTAGTGTATTTCCCACCCCAAACTAAGCAACAATAGAAAATAAGGCCCTAACAAAGTGATTATCTTAGCTACAAGTAATAAAGCTCTAAACATAATAAATACCATGTTTTTGAGTAAAACCTTTAGCAAGAAGTCTAGCTTTATGTTTTTCAATACTACTTTCAACATTATATTTTACTTTGTAATTACATCTAAACCCTATAATGCTTCTTTTCTTTGGAGGTGGAACCAACTCCTAGGTTTGTTTTCGAATCAAGGAATTATATTCATCCTGCATTGCATTGATCCACTTCTCATCCTGAGAAGCTTTTTCAAAAATCTTCGGCTCATGTTCATACAATGTTATTAATTCATGGTACGTATCATGGCTTTTGTTCATTTTCCTAAGGTCAATAGGATTATAACTTTCAAACACAATTTGAGCCCATCTTAATTTCTTAACTAGGGAGACAGGAGATTTAGAAACATCCATAGCATTAACATAAGAAACATCATCATGATCATTTACAATATTTTCATTATCAATATCAGAACCATCATTAGAAATATTGACAGAATTAAGAATATCATTACTATTTGTAGATGAACAAAAACATTTTTCCAAAACAACAACATTGCAGTTTTCAATTACTTCCCTTTTACAGGGTCATAAATCCTTAAACCTGTAGTGTTAATACCATATCCAATGAAAATACAAGAAAAATAATTCATATCAAGTTTCTTTCTTTTATTTTTAGGGATATATAAAGAGGCGAGGACTACCAAACACTTTTAAATGTGATACATTAGGTTTTTGATTTGACCACTTTTCTAAGGGGGTCGAATGGTGAATAGATTTGGTAGGAACCCTATTTAGGATATAGACTATCGTGTTCATTACTTCTACCCACATAAATTTGGGAAGACTAGCAGAATGAAGCATCATGTGAGCCATATCTAAAATAGTCCTATTTTTCCATTCTGCAACACCATTAGACTAGGGAGAATGGGGAGAAGTTAATTCTCTTTTAATACCATAATCAATACAAAAATTTCAAATGCCTTGCTAACATATTCACCCCCATTATCTATTCTAAGCCTCTTAATTCTATAATTTGATGAATTTCAACATATGCTTTAAATTCCTTAGAATTTCCAAATACATTAGATTTATTTTAAAGAAAATATGTCTAAATTATCCTGGTGAAATCATCAATAAATGTCACAACATACAAAGAACCATTTAACGAAGCTAGTTCAATAGGTCCTCTAACATCACTATGAACGATTTCTAGTGGTGAAGAGGAACTCTCCTTAGGATGTAAGTGAAAGGTTTTAACACTTTGTTTCACGTGTAAACACCCTTCACAAGCATTGTGAGTTGAAGACAACACAGGAAAACCTTTAACTAGATTACATCTAGACATTTCATACAAGCTTCAATAATTGACATGTCCTAACCTTTCATGACATATTTTTGAATTATTCAAACTTTGAGATACATAACAAGATGCAAAAGAAAAATCATCAAAAATATACAGTCCATTTATTTGAATTCCTTCAACAATTATATTATTATTACTATCCTTGATGTACCAAGTATCCTTCAAAATTTGAATAGAAAAACATCATGAGTTAGTTGTGAACATGACAAAAGATTCTTTTTAAGCTTAGGAACAAATAAAACATTATTCAAAATACCATTTACAAATTTTACTTTTCCTTTCTCTATTTCTTCTAAAGATGAGTTATCACCAAGATACACACGTTCATTACTTTTTGTAACATCAAATAAAGAATTGGAAATACTAGTCATATGATTTAAAGCACCTAAATCTAGAATCCATTCAAAATTTGAGGAAGAGTACAAAGCAACATATAATGCAACAATTTTAGGAGCATCATTAGAACTATCCTTTTTCCTTAAATTATATTTAGATGTGATAGTCTATTTCTGATTTTTATGGATAGGTTTATTAGATTTACACTCTTCCTTTTTATGCCCAAATTTTCCACATTTGTGACATTTACCATTAAATATTACACACAAATGTTCAGAAGTAAAACTCTTTTTATCAAAGCAAATGAATATTTAGTATTAGATCTAAACTTCGATCAGAATAGGGCTTGTAAGACTTGAACTTTGAATTATGAGAAAGAAGTGTATGTGACATTCTCATTAGAGTCAAAGTTCATCCCCACTTTCTCTTCTTGTATCGAAGAGAACTCAAAGTACTCAAATTTGGTAATTCATCCTCATTTTGATATTTAGAATTTAAGATAGAAATAAAATTCCTAAATATTTCATGTATATTCAACTAAACAATAAAGTAGATTAATTTTTCACCAATTAAGTCACAATTGCATCCATTTAATTGTGGTTTGATATTTTTAATTTTGGTTAAGAAATTAACTACCTTTTTATCTCCTTTCATAGGATTCATAAGTAATTCTAAAACAAGTTTAATAATTTTAGACAAGTGCGTACCTTCATGCATGGATTCTAATTGTTTCCATACCTCACTAGGATGTTTGATATTACCAATGTGTAGAAGATATTCATCGTTCACATTGTGTAGGATCATGGAAATGGCCTCATGCATACGTAGTGAGAATGTATTCATATTTTCTACATTTATTTGATGACCGGTGGGCACATGCTCAGTCCCTGAAACAATCATCCAAATTTTTCTTGCCATAAGTTTTGATTTGACCCTGATCTTCCAAATATTGTAATTTACTCCATTTAGGATCTAGGACTTATCAAGGCAAAAGAAACTGGATGCCATTGTCTTTCAAATTTCTTGAACCTGAAAAACATACCCCATTATGATATACAATGCACCACTGAGTTAGAAAAATATTGATTGAAAAATGACAATACCCATATTTTATGATTAAAAACTTGTACTATTTCATTAAAAAATCAAGTATATATATTTTTAAAATAACTATTTTTTTAAAATATGATCATAACAATATTAATAGAACCATATCTAAATAAACTATTTGATCATAACTAATTCTATCATTAAAATGCATACTAATTAACTTCCCATAATCAAATAATAACCCACATTATAAAGGGCTTTGGCATTATACCCCAGACCTATCATAAAAATTTTCCAACCATATAGAAGTGAAGATGAAACCCCTAAGAATGCACAACTTCAAATTTTTGAAAAGTGTTAATGTAGATAAATATTTGGCCAACTTAAATTTGACATCTAAAGGACCGTCATTCTACCTTATTTTGGTCTCTTGTGTGACAATCATTTGACCGTCAAATTTAACACAGTGAAAATTTCCTATGTATTTCCAGAATGGTGAATTTTACACAATTTTGGGTGATTTTACCTAAAATTATGTCAAATAATGGATTTGAATTCACCTCAATTTATCCAATTTATCAAAGACATGCTAGTGCAAACTGAGACAAAGATTTATTTTCCATTTTCCATGCAAGCAAGTTCAGAGACATGAAGAAAACCAAAGGGCATTAGAAAATATAAAAAATACAAAACAAATAGTACCACTTTTAGTGAAATTAAATAAATAATTTAATTTTCTTTGGTACAACTATAGTGAAATTAAATTAATAATTTTAATTTCCTTGATCTTTCTATGAAGTCTATTTCCTGACATAAACTTCCACTTCGGGAATGATTATTCCCTACACACACCACTTTTGAAACATAATTAAATAAAATTTTATTGCTAAAATTAAATAAAATTTTCAAAAGAAATATCCTTTCAAAGAATTTACATTACATTTTCAAAGGTTAGAACAAAGGAAATATTCCATATAATTTCCAAATGTAAATGAAAGTAAGAATCATATCATATTACATCTCCCCCAAAAAAAAAGAAAAAAAAATAGGGATTTAAAATTGAAAAACCCTAAAATTTTTACCAAGAGTTTCAAGAGGGGGGTCCACCACAATCTCTTCTTTTCCTACAAATTACACTTCTTCACAAAGCACACAAAAATTTAGATTGCACAAATGTAGTGGAAAAATAAATTGGGGGAGAAAAAGAAGGGGACCCGATACTTTTAAATACCCTTCCGAGTTGGTTGAAAACCCATACAAATTAAATAAAGTAAATACAAAAATATTTGATCTAATTTATTTAATTATCCCAAGCTTTGTTACCATGTTGGAATTCGAGGATTTGAATGACAACGGGTTTAATCAACTTAAATATTAAACATTAATATATTATGCAACATTAAAATGAATAAATAAAATCACATTAATAAACTATATTGCATAATAATTAAATAAATACTTACATAATGTAAATAACACAGAACACAGGATTTATAGTGGAAAACCCGAAGGTCAAAAGTCACTTTGTGAAAAGTAACCGTTATTATAGAAGACCTAATTACATCCAAAGAGAAATATCCTCCTTACTAACCCTAATCACAAGGGTAAAAACCAAATCAATTATTATTGATTTGCACACCTTTGATATATTTCTTTGATATATCAAATGAGGACCTGAAGTCCTTTTTTATATGAGGTGATTGGGTATGTCTCCCAACTCACCCTTTCAACCAAATTGGTTGACACATATTTCAAACTTTGAATATTTAATAATAGAAATATAGATATAAATATTATTAAATATTTAACCTATAGTATAATGTTTGACTTGTATTAATTAAGGGGTGCCCAACCCACATAACCATTATGTTCCAACGAAATGTGCTTGCAGAATCGAGCTTCAACATTTATTCATTCATAAAAGTGTTCTCTTTGAGACATCTCCCTCATTCGACCAACTATGTCATATTCTTAAGCTTCACGAAGCCAAGATTTTATCCATTGGAAATCTCAAATATCAATAACAAGCATCATCCTTTACACGTTTTCAAAGCAATTCAACATTCAAACTTTCAAAAACCAAACCAACCGACATGAAATTTATGGTCAACACAAGTAATCACCACCAAAGAGCTTCATTTGCAACCGCCTCGGTGCACATTCACTAAGTTCACTATCCCTCCACATATTCTACTACCACAACTTGTCGATAGTAACCTTGTCACAATTCCTCCTCCACTCCTATTAGATCCATCTCAAAAAAAGGGGTGTAATTATAATGAAAATTATCATTGCACTATCATCAAGCACATAGGGCATTCCATAGATAATTTTTTCAAGATTTGTATTCTTATTCAGGACCTAATCGATAATGGTAAAATTGATGTTTTGGAACCTACAATTTATACACCTATCAATTAAAATAATAAACTCGAAATCTTTAACTATTCTCTACTAAAGCATGACACAAAAGCAACTGAATCCTTGACTAATTATGTATATCAAGAAATGCCTCTTCCTAAATTTGGGGCTCGATTTCCTTGTTTCTAACACCGACATTTCTCCACAAGTTATCTCTTTCTCTAATCATGATTATCAAGCCACATTAACTTCTAATAATTTACATGTCGGTGTTTCTATCGGATCTATCTCTATCAATAATACTAATGTCAACCCGTACTGGCCCATTTTTGCATGTTCTATTCCACTTCTCATCACTATTAGCTATCCACTATCATAAAATTCATATCCGATGAACAATTCATATAGTGTTGTTAAACTCCACATTACGGTTGGTCCTCTCACTATGTTTGTACCTTTCCTTGTTAGACCAGCAATCAACGGATGTAACATGTTCTTAGGTCTCAATTGGATTTGTAGGTATCAATCAATCATCTCCATGAATCATTTGCATCTAAAATTCATTTACAACAATCAAGTAATTTCTATTGATGGTTTTCCTCCATCTACCCCATGGTTGCATTATCCTCCCACATTTTTCAATGCATCCTCTGCTTCTTCTAGTATGCCAAGGATCATAGAACTTAAAACATCATATGTTCCTAGTTCACCAACTCGCATATAACCTATATGATTACATCATTATGCTATTCCAACACAACAATATAGGCCCATGCCTAGGACAATTATGACATCTAGGCACAAATCACCACCTCACTTTATTCCACATAGATTTCTATCACCATCACATTTTGCTGCATGTAGGTCTCCATCTTATATGCATTTTTTTACTACACCGTGGTATACATCATATACTCATCCCTCACATGCACATAGGATTCACTCACCCTGCGTAACATTTATCATTATACCATCACTCCTAGATCATGATCATATGCTTTCGTCACCATAATCACTGAGTAACGTGCCTTCATCATTTTATTTCATAGGATAGTTCACTCACCATTACACACTTGGGGGAATTGCATCTATATCCACCTAGCTTTGACATTGTCTTATACTCACCTTACTCATACATCTTGATACACATATACATCGATCATTACCCTATGATGCACTCTTGTGCTTCAGTTCACACTTGATTGTTGAGGGAATCCTATACACATGAACCTCACACACTACACATTAGACACTACACATCACGCATCTTCACACATATTACATACATATATTATACATTCTACATCTTACATATTACATCTATCATGCATCATTCACACTTTGTGTTTCATACATCATACACATTCTATACCTATATCATCTACACATCTTGCATTACATATTATACATCACACATTACACACTTTACACATCACACTACATTTCCTACACATATTACACATTTTACATATCTTCTTATGCACATTGCACTCATTACGATGATTTACTCTAGTCACACGGTCCATATTGGACTGTTGAGGGTATACAAATCAAATGGACCTCACCACACTCACACATTCAACCATCCAATATTTTCTCATGTGACATTCCTAGGTTAGTGATATACGCCGTATGCTACATCATCACTTCCTCTAGCAACATTTAGTGGTATATGCTTTAGGCTACATCACCACTCTTTCTACTCATCTTGTAGTGATAAAACATCTTAGGCTACATCATCACTTACTCTAGCATCATCATCACATTCGATCATCATTTAGTGATATACGCTTTAGGATAAATCATCACTCCTTTGATCATCTTGTCATGATATACGCTTAGGATACAACGTCACACACACTTCATCTCTATGTTGCATGTCATCACTACACATTCACCATAGCACGCTACACACAACACATAGTTCAATCATTTCCCAATGACGCACTCTCGTTTATGTTCATTCTTGACTAGTAGGGGGAATAAAAATGAACTTCATTGCATATGATTTCATTCACTTTAGGGGAACATGACCCTTATCATTTCATTCTACATTGCATTCCATCCCTCCACAACATAATGCATATCTTGGTTGCATTTAATATTGCTTACATTTACATGTACATGTTTACACTTTATTACACATGCTAGATAGATATCTTGTATGTCATTATCATTATCATGCACACATGCATGTTCACTTTCTTTCTAGTTGTGATCACAGACTCTACATGTCCATTACACATAGCATGATTCTTAGCACTAGTCCCACAATGGTTCTGGGGCATTCACATTTGTAAACTACATAGGCTATTATTTCATTTTGTTCATATCACACTACTTTATTTTTTTACACACACTTTAATGTACATGTGCAACATTTGTTATGAAGCTATATTTGCTTCCATACTTGTTTTTTATATTGTATGTTATTTCTTGTTCTTGTTTACAGGATTTTTTTTTGTCTTGTGTGCACACTTGTATGCTTTTGGACTTAATGGCCTTTATTTTCTTGCGACATCATGAGTGATGTCCCATGTTTGCAACCTGATATTTAGGGTCTACATTTTCTTCTTTGGTGTTTACATTATTTTCTTACACATTGTCTTCGTAGCTTACACTTGTTTTCTACATGCATGTTTGTTTATACTAACACTTGTTTCCTAGCCACTTTGCTTGAATGTGCCTTGGTTTTACCAAGGACATCCCCTCCCCCGCGCAGGGAAAATTTTCACTTATAATAGTTGGTCCTCTTTTGGAGCTGCGTCCTCCTACAACGATGATACATACACCCCTAAAGATGGGGGAATCATTTGAGTTTACACACAGTACACAATATAGTACCGATATAGTTCATTTTTCAATTTTCATCCATGACACTATGGGTTACATAGTGAGTGGGTTCAACACAATCTATAAAACTCCATACACAATGGCTTTCACATGGTAGGTCATTATTAGCACATATATAGGTAGACACCAGCTACAATGGTGTTTTATACAATGGGAAGCAATTAAAGGTTGGAGGACAACATCAGACATTTTATCCCTACACTTACTCCATTACATTAGTGTTGGATTTCCCAAAAAACTAGATATTAAAAAGATCTCTTCTATTTGAGGAAGTAGTTATAGGTTGGAGGATAAATCAAATTTTCATCCCTAAACTTCTTTGGCCATTAGCATGAGATCACCCAAAAACTCACACTTCATCGACAGGATCCTTTCAACAACCTTTTTCTCATCACAAATAAGGTGTACATGTTCCTTTTTCACATTTTCAGCATTTTATTTTACATACTTCCTTACATGCTTTTACACACATACATGCGTCTTTACACACACTTTTATCATATACATGTGTATTTGACTACTTGATCGTATTCTCTTTTTACAGTTCCATCTGTATGGGAAGTAAGAAGTCAACATAAACAAGAATGTCGCACTAACATGAAGGTGCATCACACACATTGACATTCACACACGTGTTTCCGCCTAGATTCACTCTTATCATATTTTTTTACATTTTGGCATCTTTAGTCTCCACACTCCATATTTTTAATCACTCCATGCCTTTTCTAGTCCCTCATCACACTTTCTACATTGATCTACATGGATATCAGGTTCGCATATCTATATACTTTATGCTACCAAACATTCTTCTCACCAACATAAAGTGGGGGAAAATGTAGACATAAAATCACGCACTTTGAGTCATTATTTTGCCTTGATCACATACTACTATTTTCATGGTTCCTAAGTATGAAATCCCATGTCTTTAGCCATCTTTTGTTTCTTTCTATTTATACTTTCAGTCTTACACCTTTATTGGCCCAATCTGTCTTTTCACACTTGATTTTACCTTTTCGAATCTGGAGCACCCAGTGAGGATGCGATTCAAGCGCCCTTGTCCCCTCTTGGCGCCCCTATACTCTTTACACTTTCCTCTCACTTTTTGGGTCCTTTCTAACCATTTGAGCATCTCGTATTTTTGGTTGTTAGTATGTTTTTAGGGTTAATTACAAAATTCAAGTGAAGGAATCATATAAATATAGATTTATGTGATCATAATAAGGGACCAAGAGCTAATCATTATCTATCACCCTCTAAGGTTGCATCCATCAAAGGCACCTATAGCTACATTTGCATCCATCTCACTCCATCACAAGGCACAAAGGCTAGTTCATCTACATCACACTTTATAGGAGGGGAGTTTATTGTTTTCATGCACACATTTATTACATTCTTCATTTAGTTACTTGATCCCTACTTCAAAAAGTGTGAATGGTACAAGAGTAACCTAGGGCATAATTTCCACACACTCACACACACCTAGAACTACATTGGGTTTGAGATGTAGTGTATTTCTCAATGATAAGTCCATTAATTTTTAAGTTAAGGATAGCCCAACCCCTTCATATGCATCTTTCATTTTTAGGGTTTTGATGCTTTGCTTAGGGTTTTATGGAATATTTTTCCATTACGGAGTTTACGGTGACATCTAGAGAAGTGTAACAGTATACACGTGACAAGAAGAAAATTAATTCATACATCTTACAACCCTAATAATTTGGGTTTCCAACCATTTTTGCAGAATAGGGCACCCAAAATTCATACCGGAGTTACCCACAAGCGCCCTATCCTTACACATGTGCCCCAATCTAGTAAAATCTTCCTAATTTTTTATTTTCTAAGGTTCTTGTGTGAAAATTTCCTCCTCATGTCTATCTAGTCTCCATTTCAACACAGTCCCATAACACCTTCAAATCAGCTAAGGATCTTCTAACCCTCTTTTCACATTAGGGTTTATACATTTTATTGCTTAACTTGTTTGGATGTATTTCAGTTATTCCATTGCTTATTTATTTACTACTCTATAGGATCAAATTAGGCTAAGATATTACATTTTATCATAATTAGGAATATGAATATTCACATGTTGTGAAGGGAAAATGAAAATTCATGTGGGGGAGGTGAAGAGTCTTTCTAAAGCCTATAAATTTCAATGAATTCCCCATTCTTAAGTGTTGCCAATTTTGTATGTTCAAGAGTAGATAACTAATTGTGATAAGTGAAAGATATAGCTATGTTGTTCCATTCTCCTTCTCATATGTTCTTCCATTCATATATTTGTAAAAAAATTAGAATTTCAATAAAAAAGAAAGGATTTTCTTAGTTTTCTTGGTAAGGGAATTGATGAGACTTTGTGTTTAGAATTTTATCTTATCTTGGTGTTAGTAACAAATTCATTTTCTTTCTAGCTATGTGTGATGAAATTATCTTGTTAATATTTGCAAGCATCTGAAATTTATACTTGCACTATTAATCCCCCTCCTAATTTCCCACTCCATTTTCCCCACCTACTCAAGCAAATTCCTCCCTTGCAAGAAATTGCAAGAATTTTTTGCGAGTTCGGTGAGTGTCCCTGTTGGATCCTGTCATGTAGGCCAACCACAAAATTTAATTTTAAGTCACACATAATAAATAGAGCTTCCCCATTCAATTATAGTAACATAGTGCCAAATCATTGGAAAAAATCCACCAATTTTTCCAACGGAAAAATATTTTTCTAGTAGTGTCACCGCCTTTGGATGATATTCATTATTTGTTTCATGATTCTAATCAGGTTCTTGTTAGTAGATTCTTCCAAGCCATTTCCTTAAGGGTAGTAGTTGGAAGAATTCTTCAAATAGATACCAAGACTCATATCCTAATAATAAATTCTTATGCTAAGAAAATATTTTACATTATCGAGATAATGGTCTTAGGAACACCAAACCTTGTTACAATACCTTTGAGAAAGTCAAGAATGGCTAACATTTTTGATTCCTCGTGAGAGACAAAAATTTCATTTAGTGAAGTAGTCCATAGTTGTTAAAACCCACTTGTGACTAGTTCTTGATAGCGGGTTGATCATGCCAATGAATTCCGGACCCCTTTGCACAAATATTTGATTTGTTTGGATTAGTCGGAGGAAGTGATGGAAATTTATTTTTAACAACAAAGAAAGTGCAATATTTACATTTTTCGACCAATTTGACTGCATATGCAAACTTGGTAGGCCAAAAGTATATTTTCTTAATAATCTTCATCATTGTTATTTTTGCAGAGAAGTGTCCACTGAGAGAATCCATCATGAAAATTTGCTAACACTTCGTCAACTTGTGTGCCATCAATACATCTTAGCAATACACCATCAATGTTTCTTTTGAAGAGAACTCCATCAATCAACATATATGGAATAGATTGCATCCTCTCGATTTCATCTCTTATATTTTCTTATTTGAGGAGGGTATGCCCCAGAAGATAGAAATGTGAGCATGTCCTCTATCTAGTTACATGCGCTAAGATCTTAATTATTCTCAACTTCAACAAGGAGGCTCTTCATTACAAAAAAATGAAGCCTCTTATTTTTTATGTGTGTCATTAACAAGTTTCTGCAGAGCATAATGCCTTTGAAAAAAAAATTAAATTTAATATTAACATCATACTCCATGATTTTGGTCACCCATATTGTTATTTTCTTGCTGATTTCTACTCCCATGATGAAGTCTCTCACAAAGTGGAGTGTGAAACTATCACCTTAAGAATATTTGCGGCGAACATACTTTTGAACTTATTTATCCCACACATTATGGCAAAGACCTTTTGTTCCATGTGACTATATCTCAATTCATAATCCTTTAGTGTTTGACTTAAGAAGGCCCTTTGTTTGCTCCAATCCTTATTCATTTTCTTGTGTCAAGACAACATCAACACTAGTATCATATCCACAAGTATAAAGGATGAAATCCTTGGAGAAATATAGATTGATGTCTATGGTGTGCAAGAAAATTATTTCTTGATTTTGATGAAGCTTTCTTTTCCTTTTGTTGTCCACTTAAAGATTGTGTCTTTCTTGAGTATGTGGGTAATGGACCTAACCAATCCTACAAAGTTATGAATGAATCTCCTAATAAAGTTGATTTTACATAAGAATGATTTCAAGGCCTTTTTATGTGCCAAGTAAAGAAAGAGAAAATATTTCAAAGACTTGCTCGGGATCAATGGAATTTTCATCCTTAGAGACCACATGTCCCAAAAGCTCTGCCTTTATGCAATAATAAAGTTTCACTTCTTGGGGTTAATAAATACCTTGATTTCTCTAAATCTCTCAAAGACTTTTTCATATGCATCATGTGATTATCAATCTTCTTTGAGAAGAAAATTATGTCATATAAGTAAAATAAGATGAAATCATTGATATATCTTTTGAAGGAAATGTCCATGGCTCTTTAAAATGTTGCACTTGTAATTAAAAAATAAAAGGGTATTTTATGATAAGCATATCTTCCCCATTTGGTTGTAAATGTTGTTTTGAATTGATCCTCTTCCATGATAAAGATATGATTGAAGCAAGAGCACCCATCTAGCATGGAAAATCCTTGCACACCATCGACGGTCTACAAAATATTCTCCATAGAAGGAAGAGGATAATGATATTTTAATGATGCCTTATTCAAATCTCTGAAATCAACACAAAGTCTAATTTTGTTGTTATTCTTAGCGCTATAATAAGATTCACCACCCAAGTAGAGTACTTGATAGGAAAAATAATATGTTCCTCAATATATTTAGATAACTCCTTCCTCATGAGGGGTTCTATATAAGGATTTACGGGCCTTTTTATCTAATGGGATTGATGTTTGGATAAAGTTCAATGGAGTGTTGGAAAACGCTTGGATCAAATCATTTGAGGTCTTAATAATCCCATGAGAAAATGTCAAAATGATTTTGACATAGAGAAATGAAAGCTTGTTTATCATCTTACATGCAATCATTACCAAGAAACAACTTATTTCCATGCACAATGGTGACCGAGAGGCAACATTCTTATAATACGCGCATGTTATTTTCTTCACCCTTGAATTCATCATCAAGACTAAAGACATTCTCTAAGGTGACCATCCCTTTAGGAAACTTGTCTATCTTGAGTTGAATCACTTGGCCACCATAGCTATCGTGTAAGTCAACTTGTATCTTTGAAGAAAATATAGTTTCATTCGAATAAGATGGAGAATCTGCATGTTATTGTCAAATAATTTTCTATTGGTTTCATTTTTGGAAGGAATGGTCTTACCACCATCTTGATGTTTTGTGCATTACCTTGGACAAAATAATCAACAGTGAAAATTCTAAACCAAGGGCCTCCATCCGATCGATTCTTTGTTCAATTTTCTTGGCACTATCGTAGACCGAGAGCTTCAAAACTCTCCCGAGAGGTTCCAAAATTTGTCTTTATAAGATTTCAAAATCTTATTCTTTATTGTGCACTTTTTATGACTGGTGGATGACAAATTCGAGTGTCCTTAAAGATTTGCAATGTCTTGATCTTTCTTTTCTTAGCAATAAGAAAACCTATTGACCTAAAACCCCAATAAGATTATAGGAATTAGGAATTAATCAATCACGGTTAAGGATGTATGTGGGAAATACACCACATCTAATCTATGAACAAAAATGTAAATGAAAACACATAACAAATTTTACTCCAAACTACAATCTTTATTTATTTAATAATAATGGTTACATCATACATCCTTTTCATTATATCTCTAGTATCTTATCTCTCCTACAAAATCTCAAAATGGCACTCACATATGTCTTTCTTGCTACACACTTTACATAATAAATTGATTCTGATAAATATACAAGATACAATCTATTTCAAAGGTCACTTCTTTTTACTCATGCCTCTATCGGCTTTTGACATGATTTGACATACTTTAACTTTATTAAATGGCTTTAAGTTGGCTTCCATGGCTTCTTCCTGTCTTCCTTGGCTCTATTTATTCTTACGTGGATTTCTCTATGTACCGTGGATTTGTAGTCTTTGGAGGCTTCTATCCTTGATTCACGACTTTACTTCATTCCGCGAATTCCTTGGTTTATCGCGGTTATCTTTCTATTTTCTCGATTGTCTCCTTAACTTCATGATTTATACCTAAAACCATGATAATATTATTCCCCCTCTTAAAATTTGTCTCGTCCTTGAGACAACAGCTGATGACGACTATTACTACTTCAATTTTTTTTCCAAAAATTGGGATCAATGGGCATCAACCACCAGGACTTAAACATTTGGCATAGGGAAGGGTTCCCTTGCTTGACTCGCCTAACTAGATTTATGGGATGCCAAGGTATAGAAGCATTGAACTTCCCATAAACTTAGACATCTAGCGTAAGGAGGAGTTCCTTTGCTCGACTTTATTGACTGGGTTTATGGGATGCCTTGACCTTTAATCTTCTATGGTGTACTTTGTGGAATGTACTTTGTAATTTAGGGAATGATATTATTTTCATAGTTGAGTCATGAATTCAAATGATTATGCACCTAATTAATCCATTCTTGTGTTATGTATTCTCTTGAATTGGTGACACCAATTCTAATGGAGTGGGATGTGCTTCTATTTCCTTCAATTGATCTTGTGCAAGTGTAGTTTATTGATGCATCCACACCAAAGCTTTATCCAATGTAGTTCTATATTCTTGCATTTCGTGTAACACCACGAACTACTTTGTTACTTTCTCCCGAGCATACAAGTGTTGATATGTGATTTCTTGTAAAAGGATGTGTTCCTCGATTTAGAAATCATGCTTGATATATCTTGTAATTTCTTTGCAGATTTCAGATCTTGGTAGTGAAATATGATTAGACTCTTTTATTTATTTCATTTTGCATCGAGTTTAATCGATCTCGGAATGAATTATAGAGTTATCCATCTATAATACCTAGTCTTGGATCAAAGTGGAATTGATCCAAGTATTGCTTTAAGTTTTTCATGATGAATTAAAATTACGGACCTTGAACAGGTTGCAAGGTCTAGAAGCATTTAATAAGCTAGTCAGGAGTATGACTCAAGCTGATCAAGTGAAATGAATTGGTTCCCGATATGGAAGTATATCTGGAAGGTCTCGATCGTGGACCAGGTAATAATTCGGTTACATACGATTCTGCAGCCTAAGGCAGAACAGGAGCTAACCCTATTCAGGAAGGTATGATGTAGGTCTTTTTCTGAGTATACAGAATGTAGACCTAACTGGAATTAGTAATGGTTAGTAACCTAAAACTAAACATAACCTAGGGGTTAGATTAGTATTAATCTAACCTAGACCTAGGCTAAGTGCTAATGTCCTAAGTTAGTATCTACGTGTGATATGGTTAGAATAAGTATTATCCTAAATTCTAAACCTAAGTTACTAACCTAACTATTAAACAAAACGCATGGGGACCTATGGAGGTGCGAACCATGGGCGGCGTTTTCTATGGGATTAAATGCATGGGATAAGGATGAAGGACAGGTCTTGGCGGAGGTTTTGGGAATGGCTAACCTGCATGCCGACGTGGCAGGTCGCCAAAACTGGAAATGAACTTGGGATTTTATTTGACTGTCGCCAACTTTGGCGGTCGGTGGAAGTGGAGTTTGAGCGGGAAAGTTGGTGAATTTGCATTCAATGCTCTTGGTAGACGAGCTCGGAACTCGCGAGAAGGCAAAAACAGGAAGTTTGTTGGTTTGTTTGGCTTATCACGATTTTCGGATTTTTTCTTCGCTGTTCACTTTGGTTCTTCGCACTTTTGATCTTCTTTGTGTTGCATGGCGAGCATGAGGTTATCTAGCTCTTTTCTCTTGCAAGGAGAGTTTATATGTTTTGGAGATAGCAAAATTTTGTTGGTCGCTCTAACTTGGAAAAGGAAAAGGAAGTCTGAGCTCTTCCAGTGGTCTGCTTCGGAAATTTGAGCAAAAATCCAGGCATGTTAGGCCCTAACCTTTAAAAATCTTGCTGTCTTTCAAGTGATTTCATTAGAACAACTCTGTTCAAATGATTTATGGAATTAGATGTTTATCTATGGATGTCTTGTGTGATTTTTCTTGGTTCAGTATCTCTTCTGGTTTGAATCTTCATTTATCCTTTGTTGGGTGTTTATTAAATTCGAACTGTGGCATTATTTTCTTGTGTTTGCATTCTGGCTTAATTATGCGAAACATGTGAAATGTGTGAATGCTCGGCCTGTTCGGCGTGAGCCCATGAATCGTTCCTGTGATGGGTATAGGCCATTGATTGTCTGTCGATTTTTGGTCGTTGATTCTTGCTTTGGAAACAGTCGGAAGAAACATTGATGGAACTGTTTGTTTGTTCAGTGTTATGAAATCTTTGTAGGCTCTGTCGTGGGTTTTGATGATGGTAGTTATTGATACTTTGTGGGTTTCGTTCTGTCTTTTAAATCTGTTTGGGAACAGGTAACTATTGTGTTACAGTAGTCATTACGACCCAGGGGAAGTTGTTTTTCCTTGTTATTGTGGTAACGGGATTTAACCCGTTGACAGTATACAATATGGATAAATGTATTTTTTTAATTAAACAACTTTGTGGAGTCCTCGGAATGAAATCGGTAATTGATTTGCTTACACTTGATTTGTTCTGAATGATTGCCATAGATGGCATAGAAGGATTCATTAACTATTTGTTTTTATCTATACTGTTGTTGGGTTCCGCGGTTATTGGTATAAACCCGTTTACAGTATGCAATGTATATATATATAGAATTATGTTTGTTTTAATCTGAACGACTCTGTAGAGTCGATGGAATGATTTGTATATATATTTGATCCACTGTTCAAGTTGAATATAAATGAATATTGGGAAATGTTGTACCAATGACCTAAGGGAATAACTTGTATTTCAATCACTGTTATTCTGTAAGAGTACCTTCGTGTCGCAAGGATTTTGTGGTACTGATTCTCTTGGTATATTTTTGCGTCTTCAGTCGGTGCAAATTTGTGTATAAGATTGGCAAGAGTTGATCGGATTCCTTGTTTTGAAATCAATAATTGGAATTGCTTGCACGATTTTTAATAAGCTCCGTTGATGGGCTTAGAGGGAATCGTATGCAATTATTTGACTTATTATTGTTGTTCGGATTCATATGAATTCTTGGAAGGTAACTGCATCTTGTTTTGTACCTTTTGAACCTGATTTTGGGACACCGTCGTTTTGTCATTGTTCTTGAGTATGGATAATTATCTTGTGTCTGGCTCTGCTGAAGTGAGTCGCGAATACCATTCTTAGATTTGAATGCGCCGGTGTGAGTATAGTTATGCTATGTTCCTTCTGTTTATTTCAAATCCGATTGAGACCGGTTATGTATCGGAGATTCTGTGTGGTCATCTTGGCATAGTCCTTAGGAAACTTCAAATTGCTTAAAGCCATGAAGCACATTGTTGTTGATAGGCCGATACACCGAGAGGTTCTTTCATTTCAAACTTGGATCGAAAACCTTGCTGTGTTTAAAAGGAACTAGTATTGAGCTATAGGTTGATATATGGGATTGATGACGTGTTAGCTACTGTACAGGAGTTTTTGCTGTGTTCTTTTTATTTAAAACAACGATCCTTCTTGTGGCTTGTCGGACTTGTTGGTATACATACTGGGTGAATGTTTTCCATATGTGGAGACGGTACAGTAGTGAACTTATATGAAAGGGGGTATGAATGATATGTTCTTTCTCTTCTATTATTATAATACTGGTAGAGATCTGTCTAACAGTTGGTATTGCTTTTGTAACATATTGGTGGAATCACGATTTTCTATGATATTCCATTTCTGATGAAAGTGACGATTTGTTCAATATTACTGATCTTGGATTCAAGATGATTGTTCTAATACTTTCGTTCTTTGATTCTTAATATTTGATGAAATATTAGAGAAGTGAGTAAGAATATTTTGTAACGATGATAGAGTTACACATTTGTAGACATTTTGTAATACAAAGGCATAGTCTGAATATGTTTACTTGTTTGGATAATTGATCTCATTTAAATAGGGTGTTTAATGAAAACAATTGATGGATTGCAATTGTTTTAAAAGTTAGTGCTTATCATGCTCAGTTCATCGAACTGACTCATGTTGACTATTTTTGCAGATGGTTTCCGTAAGTGGTAAAAGCAATGCAGATCTGACAGGATGATCAGATTATTTAATTTGTTTCATAATGAATTACAGCTTGATTATATAAATGTACTGTATGTGGAAAGATGTTTCTTTTCCGTTAAGCATTGTATCCAGTATGTTGCTTGCATAAAAATGTAATTGTATAATTTTGAAAGGAATGGAAATAAGTGTTTGATACTTATGTGATGTATTCTATTTCTGATAGCTGACCTTCTTCGGTTTATATACCAGAATGGCAATGATATCTTTGTAAAATTTTGGATGCTTTTGTGATTGACAATGAAAGCTTACAAGAAATGTGGTTGAATTCATATGAGTGTTTAGCAGATCTTATTGTTCTAGCGAAAGCAATATTGAATTTAAATAATTGTCTTTCTAAAAGTTAGGTTAAAAATGAACCTAAGCGTAACGCTAAACAAGTGGATTAAATTACTAATCCCTAGTCCCGAGTATGACAGACAATATTAAATTGGATTCTTAATCATTTATATCCTTATACTAATAAGTATGATATAAATTCAGTTAAGAGAACTCGATATAAATCAAATGAAGTTCGGATGGCAATCTCATGTGAAGGTTATGAGATATTGTCCATTCTGTTGTTTAGAATCAGTGTATTCTAATGACTCCTTGATGAGAGCTTGACCTTAATACCTCTACCATGTAATGGGTCTTATAGAGGAGGGCCGTCTTAAGACGAAGAATCCAGGTTCGGGAAAGGCTAACCTTAGGGAAAAGTCTTTAAAGTAATTGAAACTCAAGTGCGTAACGCATGTTGTTAAGTAGATCTTTTCGAGGCGGATTTAAAGGTTGACGACACAAGTCAACTGCAGGGTTGTACCTCCGAGAAGATTAGGATCTTCTCGAAGTTACAACAATGCAGGAGACTTATGGCGACACCCTTTGCATTGATCGCTAAGATTTACACTTTGATCTCGCACGAGTTACTCAGGGTCCGATTATGAACGTGGTCATGTTATAAGGCTGCCTAGGAGATTCGGGGTATCATGACACACTGGTTGAACTGCAAGGTTGAACCAGTATGTCACCATATCCCCAATCCTCGTGGGCATCCATATAACATTATCACCTTGATAATCTACCTCCGAGTGATTCGATTGTGAAAGGAAGGACCGTGAGTAGTCGAGTGTAGGACATTCTATATAACATAAGAATGGGGTGAAGGACATATTCAGATTGGACGAGTATGCCGTTAAGGAATACGAGACATAAACAAGATATGTTTCAAATCTTTGGCCAAAGTATCGCAAGTTTGCTGATTGCGTTGTCCTAGTTCACCTAGTCTAAGGGATGAGATGCCGATGAATAATGGTAACAATTATTCAGTTAGGTTCCTTGGACAGAGCATTCTGAATCCCAGAATAGGGAAGAGAACCACAGGAGTGAAGGGTTAAGTAATAACGCCAACTCTTATTACTCATGAATAGATCGGTAGATTACCGAGTCATGGAATGAATAGATCGGAGGTACTCCGAGTCATTACAGCTGCATATGGTTATCTGTTATATGAATGGTTATTTGATTTGTGAGTTCTAAATTATGTATTTAGAACCAGAATGCATTTATCAAAAAAAAAAAAAAAAAAAAAATATCGACTTTGTTCTATTGTCTAAAATGAGAATGTTACATCTTGGTATCAGAGCTGAAGGTTGCAGCTCTTGGACCTATTGAGTCCATAATCTGATAAAAACCTGAATTTTTCTTGTAACAGAAAATGGTTAGAACAAGGGGGAACGTTGCGAATAATGCTCCACCGAAGGAGGAGCGGCAACAACCGTAAATGGATGAGATCCTTGCTGCCTGTTGGGCACAAGAGATCGCTTGGTTGTACTTGAACAAGAGGTGATGGGAAATGAGGAGGATGAAGAAGGTGATAATAATAATCAGCAACCTCCCGAGGATAACCCCGACATGGGTGTTGATATTAATGCTTTGGGAATGCACTGTCCAACCAGAAAACAAAAAGGCAGTTAGCGTGAGAACTCACTAATGATATAAAAGGATAAGTCCACCTAAGTATGATGGCACCACATTAGGAGATGGAGCGAGAGGCGGCTCGTGAAATGGAGAAGTAATTTGCAATAAGGAACTTCTCAGAGGAAACCAAAGCTATTTGGGGAGCCTATCATCTTTCCCACGAAGCATCTTTGTGGTGGGATAGCCGTAAAGCTGAACTAAACATTGATGAGACCAATATTACTTGGGATCAATTTAAAGGCTATTTTAGGCAATGTTGGCTACCACAACTTTTCTATGATCAAGAAAATGACAGAATTTCAGAACTTAGCTCAAGGGAAGCTAACAGTAATTGAATCTGGGAGCGGTTTACAAAACTCCTCAAGTATGTACCGCAGTATCAAACTGACGAAAAGTTCAGGATACGGAAATTCATCATGGGATTGAATCCCGTGATAGGGGGAGAGGTCGATGTTCACAGTCCAACCACTATGGAAGGAGTTGTTGAAAAGGCCATAAGGCAAGAACAGAAATTAAAGGCTATTTCTGCTCATAAGGAGGAAGTGCGGAAGAAGACTGCAAACCCTTCTTCAACCTCTCTTGCACCCAGAAAAGGACCATGGAAAAAGTTTGGAAACAAGAGTAAGTTTCCAGGGGATAACAATAAGAAAGCAGCAGTAAATAAGCCTGCTGGAAATGTAAGGGATAATTTTGTTAAAAATTATAATAATGGACAGAAGCCCTATGGAGGACAGCGTG
Organism: Taxus wallichiana var. yunnanensis; assembly: GCA_018340775.1. NCBI lineage: Eukaryota > Viridiplantae > Streptophyta > Pinopsida > Cupressales > Taxaceae > Taxus > Taxus wallichiana. Next base: position 171,633,140 of record CM031237.1, read on the forward strand.
ACAATTACAAGGCTAGAGGTAATTCTGAGCCTAAGAAGGGACCTGTAGGAGGCTGCTACAATTGTGGCAAGGACCACTATGCTAATCAATGCCCTTTGAAGAAGGATGATCGTAATCAGCAGCATAAGATACATGCTGCAGAGCGCATGACAAGCAAGTGAAAAGTAAGTAACACCTATAGAAGTTAGGGTAAGTTATTCGGCATACTGCCACAATTCTTTTTGATACAGGAGCTACTAAGTGTTTTATTTCTAATAAACTTGCTTCTAAACTTAAAAGAAAAGCTGGAAAAATGGATAAATCTTGGAGTGTAGAGTATGGTAATAACTCTGTTCATATAGTGAGTGAGTGTCTTTTTGGGGCAGTCCTTGATTTACCTAACTTCTCCACGGAAGTTGATCTCTATGTTACACCTTTAGGATCATATGACATTATTATTGGTGTCAATTGGTTAGCTGACCATAAGGCAAAGGTAGATTGCTATGAAAAGAACATAAAGTGTTTAGATGATCAGCTGAAAACAGTAGAGATTCAAGGGGTGAAACGGGAAATTTCAGTTAGAAAAGCGTCATTATGCACTTAAAAGGGCTAAGAATAAAGGTTGTACTCTTTATGCGGTAGAAAGATATCTCGAATCTTCGAAGAAGATGGTGATCACATGAAGCAAATTCCACTATTACAAAGTTTCAGGATGTTTTCTGAGGAATTACCAGGTTACCACCCAAGAGAGAATTTGACTTTACCATTGAAATCAATCCCGGAGCAGAACCTATATCCAAAGTTCCTTATCGGATGACTACTAATGAGTTAGTGAGCTTAAAGCACGATTACAAGAGCTTTTGTCTAAAGGATTGATTAGACCAAGTGTTTCACCTTGGGGAGCACTGTGATATTTGTGAAAAGAAGGATGGAACACTAAGGTTGTGTATTGATTATCGGATGTTGAACAAAGCGTGCAAATACCAAGAACCGATATCCACTTCCTAGGATCGACGATCTGTTTGATCGATGTGTGGAGCAGCGGTTTATTCTAAGATAGACCTTCGATCTGGTTATCATCAGTTAAGGATTAAAGAGGAAGATATTCATAAAACAGCTTTCCGAACAAGGTACGGACATTATGAATTCACAGTTCTACCCTTCGGGTTAACTAATGCACCCGCAGCCTTTATGAACTTAATGAACAATATTTTTCAAGAATACCTGGACAAGTTTGTACTTGTATTCTTGGATGATATTCTCATTTATTCTAAAAACATTGAGGAGCACAATGAGCATTTAAAGATAGTTTTGGGAATTTTGAGAAAGAGGAAGTTGTATGGTAAGTTATCCAAATGTTCTTTCTTTGATTCAGAAGTTCACTATTTGGGTCATGTTATAAGTAAAGAAGGAATTGCTGTAGATCCTTCAAAAATAGTGGTAATAATCGAGTGGCTCGCACTAAAGAATGTGCATGAAGTAAGAAGCTTCATGGGTCTTGCTGGTTACTATAGAAAATTTGTAAAGGATTTTTCTAAGGTAGCTGCACCAATAACTTCATTGCAAAAGAAGGATAAGAAATTCATATGGAATGATAAGTGCGAAGCGGCTTTCAAAAGTCTGAAAGACCAGTTGACTTCTGCACCTATACTAGCTGTACCAGACCCTAATGGGAGTTTTACTGTTGTAACGGATGCTTCTGGGGAAGGCCTTGGAGGTGTTTTGTTACAAAATGATCAGGTCATAGCATATGAAAGTAGAAAACTTAAGTTACATGAGCTGAATTATGCCCCTCATGATTTGGAACTTGCTGCCATTGTTCATGCACTTCAAGTCTGGAGACACTATTTACTTGGGAAACCTTTTGAGTTGAAAACTGATCACTTAGGACTGAAATATATTTTTACTCAGCCCAATCTTAACGCCAGACAGAGAAGGTGGTTAGAATTTTTATCACAATATGACTTTGATATTAGCTATATCAAAGGGAAGGAGAATAGAGTAGCTGATGCTCTAAGTCGTAGGAGGCACATTTCTGCTCTTATAACATTAAGAACTCAGTTTAAAGATGAGGTAAAAGTGCCTCGAGAATCGGATGCATACTTTCAAAGAAGTAAAAAGTAGCGCTGGCTGGAGAACCTAAGGATATAAGGTATAAAGGTTTTCATTTTGACAATGAAGGAATCTTGCGTTATGAAAACGGGGTATATGTACCTATCTTTGAATGAATTGAGAAAGAAGTTGTTAGTTGAATTTCATAATTCACCTTTCTCTGGACACCAATGTATCACAAAAATGCTAGCTGATTTGAAACAGCAATACTTTTGGAAAGGTATGAAAAAGGATGTGATTAATTTTGTGACTCATTATGGAATGTCGGCGGGTGAAGGCAAGAACATATGCATTTCTTTGGATGCTATATCCTCATAGCATACCGCAAAGACAAATGACAAGTAATAACCATGGATTTTGTACAAGGACTACCCATGTCCGAGGAATAAACATGATGTTATCTTGGTAGTTGTAGATAAACTGACTAAGGTAGCTCATTTCATCGCTGGAAATCTAAAGGATGATTCACTAGTGCTAGCCAAAAGATTCATGCATGAAATTTTCAGATTGCATGGTGTACCAGAATTGATTATATCTGACAGAGATCCAAGAATGACGTCAAGGTTTTGGCAAACGCTTAATACAGCTCTTGGAACAAAACTAAACTTCAGTTCTGCATATCATCCGGAAACGGATGGACAAACTGAAAGAGTAAATCAAGTGTTGGAGGACATGTTGCGGATGTATTGCATGGATCAACAGTATAAATGGGAAGAGTATCTTCCATTAGTTGAGTTCGCATACAACAACACTTATCATTCATCTCTCAAAATGGCACCATTTGAAGCACTTTATGGAAGAAAGTGCAGAACTCCTGTTAGTTGGGACAGTGTTGAGGATAGAGTGGTAATTGGACCAGAGATTCTCACAGAAATGGAACAGCAAGTTAAGCTGATTCGTGAAAGATTAAAGGAAGCAGCGGATAGGCAGAAGAGCTATGCTGACCTTAAGCGGGTTGATAGAAAGTTTGAGCTTGGTGATAAGGTTTTTCTTCGTGTTAAACCCAGAAAGAGTTCTATAACTTTTGGCAAGGCTGCCAAATTGTCACCTCGATTCGTGGGACCTTTCGAAATTGTCGAAATAATCAATCCTGTAGCTTATCGTTTAGCTTTGCCACCTGCTTTATCTCGCATGCATGATGTTTTCCATATTTCTTTGCTTAAGAAATACGTTTCAGATCTGTCACATGTTTTAAATTGGAATTCCTTGCAGGTCCAAGACCCAGGAATAATCGTGGTTAAACCCACACGAGTGCTGGAAACTCGCCATTTGCATTTAAGAAATCGTGATATTCAGCAATGTAAGGTCCAGTGGGACCAGTTTAACGAAGAAAGTGCAACTTGGGAAAATCTGGAAGAGATGAAAATTGCTTTTCCTTCTCTCTTTCAACAGAATGAAATCTGTTGACAAAACATACTTTGATGAACTTATTGTTTTTAAGTATTTATGAAAGCCTGATGACGGCAAATACTATTCAGGTTGAATAAAATGTGTTGTGACATTGATTTCTGGAACTATTCAAATATGGAAGTAGTCACATTGTTGTGTACTAATAAATTGATTAACCTGAAGGTTAAATTAATATGTAATTCATCGGGACGATGAATCTTTTTAGGAGGGAAGCATGTAACACCCTGAACTGCTGTTACTTTCTCCTGAGCATACAAGTGTTGATATGTGATTTCTTGTAAAAGGATGTGTTCCTCGATTTAGAAATCATGCTTGATATGTACTGTAATTTCTTTGCAGATTTCAGATCTTGACTGAGTCGAAATATGATTAGACTCTTTTATTTATTTCATTTTGCATCTGAGTTTAATCTGATCTCGGAATGAATTATAGAGTTATCCATCTATAATACCTAGTCTTGGATCAGTGGAATTGATCCAAGTATTGCTTTAAGTTTGTTCATGATGAATTAAAATTACAGACCTTGAACAGGTTGCAAGGTCTAGAAGCATTTAATAAGCTAGTCAAGAGTATGACTCAGGCTGATCAAGTGAAATGAATTGGTTCCCGATATGGAAGTATATCTGGAAGGTCTCGATCGTGGACCAGGTAATAATTCGGTTACATACGATTCTGCAGCCTAAGGCAGAACAGGAGCTAACCCTGTTCAGGAAGGTATGATGTAGGTCTTTTTCTGAGTATACAGAATGTAGACCTAACTGGAATTATTAATGGTTAGTAACCTAAAACTAAACCTAACCTAGGGGTTAGATTAGTGTTAATCTAACCTAGACCTAGGCTAAGTGCTAATGTCCTAAGTTAGTATCTACGTGTGATATGGTTAGAATAAGTATTATCCTAAATTCTAAACCTAAGTTACTAACCTAACTATTAAACAAAACGTATGGGGACCTATGGAGGGGTGCGAACCATGGGCGGCGTTTTCTATGGGATTAAATGCATGGGATAAGGATGAAGGACAGGTCTTGGCGGAGGTTTTGGGAACGGCTAACCTGTGCCGACGTGGCAGGTCGCCAAAACTGGAAATGAACTTGGGATTTTATTTGACTGTCGCCAACTTTGGCGGTCGGTGGAAGTGGAGTTTGAGCGGGAAAGTTGGTGAATTTGCATTCAATGCTCTCGGTAGACGAGCTCGGAACTCGCGAGAAGGCATGCAAACAGGAAGTTTGTTGGTTTGTTTGGCTTATCGCGATTTTCAGTTTTTCTTCTGCCTGTTCACTGGTTCTTCGCACCAGTCTTCTTTGTGTTGCATGGCGAGCATGAGGTTATCTAGCTCTTTTCTCTGGCAAGGAGAGTATATATGTTTTGGAGATAGCAAAATTTTGTTGGTCGCTTTAACTTGGAAAAGGAAAAGGAAGTCTGAGCTCTTCCAGTGGTCTGCTTCGGAAATTTGAGCAAAAATCCAGGCATGTTAGGCCCTAACCTTTAAAAATCTTGTTGTCTTTCAAGTGATTTCATTAGAACAACTCTGTTCAAATGATTTATGGAATTAGATGTTTATCTATGGATGTCTTGTGTGATTTTTCTTGGTTCAGTATCTCTTCTGGTTCGAATCTTCATTTATCCTTTGTTGGGTGCTTATTAAATTCGAACTGTGGCATTATTTTCTTGTGTTTGCATTCTGGCTTAATTATGCGAAACATGTGAAATGTGTGAATGCTCGGCCTGTTCGGCGTGAGCCCTTGAATCGTTCCTGTGATGGGTATAGGCCATTGATTGTCTGTCGATTTTTGGTCGTTGATTCTTGCTTTGGAAACAGTCGGAAGAAACATTGATGGAACTGTTTGTTTGTTCAGTGTTATGAAATCTTTGTAGGCTCTGTCATGGGTTTTGATGATGGTAGTTATTGATACTTTGTGGGTTTCATTCTGTCTTTTAAATCTGTTTGGGAACAGGTAACTATTGTGTTACAGTAGTCATTACGACCCAGGGGAAGTTGTTTTTCCTTGTTATTGTGGTAACGGATTTAACGTTTGACAGTTATACAATATGGATAAATGTATTTTTTTAATTAAACAACTTTGTGGAGTCCTCGGAATGAAATCGGTAATTGATTTGCTTACACTTGATTTGTTCGAATGATTGCCATAGATGGCATAGAAGGATTCATTAACTATTTTTTTTATCTATCTTGTTGTTGGGTTCCGCAGTTATTGGTATAAACCCGTTTACAGTATGCAATGTATATATATATAGAATTATGTTTGTTTTAATCTGAACGACTCTGTAGAGTCGATGGAATGATTTGTATATATATTTGATCCACTGTTCAAGTTGAATATAAATGAATATTGGGAAATGTTGTACCAATGACCTAAGGGAATAACTTGTATTTCAATCACTGTTATTCTGTAAGAGTACCTTCGTGTCGCAAGGATTTTGTGGTACAGATTCTCTTGGTATATTTTTGCGTCTTCAGTCTGTGTAAATTTGTGTATAAGATTGGCAAGAGTTCAGTCGGATTCCTTGTTTTGAAATCAGTAATTGGAATTGCTTGCCTGATTTTTAATAAGCTCCGTTGATGGGCTTAGAGGGAATCGTATGCAATTATTTGACTTGTTACTGTTGTTCGGATTCATATGAATTCTTGGAAGGTAACCTGTATTGTTTTGTACCTTATTGAACCTGATTTTTGGGACACTGTCGTTTTGTCACTGTTCCTTGAGTATGGATAATTATCTTGTGTCCTGGCTCTGTTGAAGTGAGTCGCGAATACCATTCTTAGATTTGAATGTGCCCAGGTGAGTATAGTTATGCTATGTTCCTTCCTGTTTATTTCAGTCCGATTGAGACTGGTTATGTATCGGAGATTCTGTGTGGTCATCTTGGCATAGTCCTTAGGAAACTTCAAATTGCTTAAAGCAATGAAGCCTGTTGTTGACAGCGATATGCCAGAGGTTCTTTGATTTCGAACTTGGATCGAAAACCTTGCTGTGTTTAAAAGGAACTAGTATTGAGCTATAGGTTGATATATGGGATTGATGACGTGTTAGCTACTGTACAGGAGTTTTTGGCTGTGTTCTTTTTATTTAAAACAACGATCCTTCTTGTGGCTTGTCGGACTTGTTGATATACATACTGGGTGAATGTTTTCCATATGTGGAGACGGTACAGTAGTGAACTTATATGAAAGGGGGTATGAATGATATGTTCTTTCTCTTCTATTATTATAATACTGGTAGAGATCTGTCTAACAGTTGGTATTGCTTTTGTAACATATTGGTGGAATCACGATTTTCTATGATATTCCATTTCTGATGAAAGTGACGATTTGTTCAATATTACTGATCTTGGATTCAAGATGATTGTTCTAATACTTTCGTTCTTTGATTCTTAATATTTGATGAAATATTAGAGAAGTGAGTAAGACTATTTTGTAACGATGATAGAGTTACACATTTGTAGACATTTTGTAATACAAAGGCATAGTCTGAATATGTTTACTTGTTTGGATAATTGATCTCATTTAAACAGGGTGTTTAATGAAAACAATTGATGGATTGCAATTGTTTTAAAAGTTAGTGCTTATCATGCTCAGTTCATCGAACTGACTCATGTTGACTATTTTTGCAGATGGTTGCCGTAAGTGGTAAAAGCAATGCAGATCTGACAGGATGATCAGATTATTTAATTTGTTTCATAATGAATTACAGCTTGATTATATAAATGTACTGTATGTGGAAAGATGTTTCTTTTCCGTTAAGCATTGTATCCAGTATGCTGCTTGCATAAAAATGTAATTGTATAATTTTGAAAGGAATGGAAATAAGTGTTTGATACTTATGTGATGTATTCTATTTCTGATAGCTGACCTTCTTCGGTTTATATACCAGAATGGCAATGATATCTTTGTAAAATTTTGGATGCTTTTGTGATTGACAATGAAAGCTTACAAGGAAATGTGGTTGAATTCATATGAGTGTTTAGCAGATCTTATTGTTCTAGCGAAAGCAATATTGAATTTAAATAATTGTCTTTCTAAAAGTTAGGTTAAAAATGAACCTAAGCAGAACGCTAAACAAGCTGGATTAAATTACTAATCCCTAGTCCTGAGTATGAGAGGACAATATTAAATTGGATTCTTAATCATTTATATCCTTATACTAATAAGTATGATATAAATTCAGTTAAGAGAACTGATATAAATCAAATGAAGTTCGGATGGCAATCTCATGTGAAGGTTATGAGATATTGTCCAATTCTGTTGTTTAGAATCAGGTGTATTCTAATGACTCCTTGATGAGAGCTTGACCTTAATACCTCTACCATGTAATGGGTTTTATAGAGGAGGGTCGTCTTAAGACGAAGAATCCAGGGATCGGGAAAGGCTAACCTTAGGGAAAAGTCTTTAAAGTAATTGAAACTCAAGTGCGTAACGCATGTTGTTAAGTAGATCTTTTCGAGGTGGATTTAAAGGTTGACGACACAAGTCAACTGCAGGGTTGTACCTCCGAGAAGATTAGGATCTTCTCAAAGTTACAACAATGCAGAGACTTATGGCGACACCCTTTGCATTGATCGCTAAGATTTACACTTTGATCTCGCACGAGTTACTCGTGTGGTCCGATTATGAACGTGGTCATGTTATAAGGCTGCCTAGAGATTCGGGGTATCATGACACACCTTTGGTTGAACCGCAAGGTTGAACCAAGATGTCACCATATCCCCAATCCTCGTGGGCATCCATATAACATTATCACCTTGATAATCTACCTCCGAGTGATTCATTGTGAAAGGAAGGACCGACAAAGAGTCGAGTGTAGGACATTCTATATAACATAAGAATGGGGTGAAGGACATATTCAGATTGACGAGTATGCCGTTAAGGAATACGAGACATAAACAGTATGTTTCAAATCTTTGGCCAAAGTATCGCAAGCTGCTGATTGCGTTGTCCTAGTTCACCTAGTCTAAGGGATGAGATGCCGATGAATAATGGTAACAATTATTCAGTTAGGTTCCTTGGACAGAGCATTCTGAATCCCAGAATAGGGAAGAGAACCACAGGAGTGAAGGGTTAAGTAATAACGCCAACTCTTATTACTCATGAATAGATCGGTAGATTACCGAGTCATGGAATGAATAGATCGGAGGTACTCCGAGTCATTACTGTGCGCATATGGTTATCTCTGTTATATGAATGGTTATTTGATTTGTGTGTTCTAAATTATGTATTTAGAACCAGAATGCATTTATCAAAAAAAAAAAAAAATAAATAAATAAAAATATCGACTTTGTTCATGTCTTGTAGAATGTCATTTTTATTGTCTAAAATGAGAATGTTACATTTCGTAGATCTTATTTTCCCGCCCCCTCTGTTGGGTTTGATATTTCTTAGTAACCTCTACTAATTTCCTCCTTTGTGCATTGTCCTCATCTTGTAGAATGTCATATTTTGTAGACATTTAATGTATGTATTGTTAAATTTTTCCATCTTCCCCTTGTCTTCTATGGTCATGCTTGGCCATCCATAGTGTAGGTGTAGTATACCCTAGAATTGTTCGATTTTATCTCCAATTTCTTCACTACAGTTTGAAATTTACTTTTTTTCCACTACTTGAGGTTTCTTGGCTTCTTATTGTAATTCTATAGATTGTTTCTCTCTCGCCTCCAAGTTTATGTGGTGCTCTTTCAGGATTTCCTCTACCGTGTATTTAGTAGATGCTTCAACAGACAATGTAGTATTAATCTTTATATGTGGCTTGTCCATATTAATCTTTGGTGAGAATATTTTTCATTTCCTCCTTTAATTCTACACACCTTTACATCCAATATTGAGTGGTACTCTGCTTTCTAACACCTTACTGTAACTAGATTTTTTTAGAGTTCGTTTATATAAATGGACTTTAAAGCCTCCCGCAGTTTTCTCAAAAAATCCTTGTTGTAGTTGAAAATATTATTCTTGTTTCTTATTCTATAGAGCCCGCTTGATTATGGCTAGTAAGTCACGAGGTGTTGGTGTGGTTATTAGGTGGAAGATGATATTTGTACTTGTTGTTTGCTTTGTCCTTCCCTCTCTTTTTCTTCTTTCTTTTTATGTTCTTGCTCTTCTTTCACTATCTTTTCTTCCCCTTCTTTCTATGTCTTTTCTTTTGCTTCCTTCTTCTCGCTTGCTTCGGTTTTTCTTCTTCTTTTCTACTTCTTCTTTCTTATTTTCTTATTATTATTTTTTTTATTTTTTGTTTCTTCTTTCTTTTTCTTTTCTATTTCTTCTTTCTTTTACTTTTCTTCTTCTTTTTTATATTCTTTTCTTCTTTTTCGTATCTTCTAACTCAATTTTTAGTTTTCTCTCTTCTTCTACTTTTCTCTCTTTCGTTGCTTTCTTCTATTTAACTTCTTCTTCAATTTTTTTCCTATCCAGTTCTTCTTTTTCTTGCTCTTGTGTTTTCCCCTTCTATTTTTGATATTTTAATTCGTTTTCCTTTTTCTTGTCTTCTCTCTCCTTATTTTGTTTCATCAATAGGCCAATTAACTCATCTACTTCCTATTTCACCATTTTCTTTAAGGATTTAGATGAAACGGATAAGGGTATAGGCCAAGGAGGTATACCTATCATGATGGTTGGTTTGAGGTTGTCGTGCATTTTCTGAATTCTTGATCCAATGTTGACTATGAGATATTTCTTTTGGCTATGAGGAACTACTTGAAATATAAAATAAGACCAAAAAGAGAGTTAAATAGTATATAACAGTGGACTTCCTAGTGTATGCTAGATCCAGGAAGTGTGATACTTCCTAGAAGGCCATCAATCCACTGTTTATAAATCAATATAAAATAACTTAAACATGTAAATAAAAGAATCTAGTGCTAGCATTCTAATTTGGGTGCCTTAGATTACTATCAGCGTTGATCCGATTAAATACTAAAATGCTATGCAGATAAAGGTTTTGGGTTGGGTTACGGGTAGTGCAGGTGGTCTGTAGGTCACAGACAGAGTCTTGGTAAGGTTGGGTGAGATTTTGGGTTGTTTTGGGTGAGGTAATTAGGTTGTTGGTCTAGAACAGTATTATCAGACACAGAGACTAACGCCGATTAGGGTGACCAATGTCGGTTTAGGTATGGCCGATACTAGTTTAGGGTGACCGATATCGGTCACTGTGGAAAGTGGTAGGGAGTTGGTGGAGGGTGTTTGGGCTCTCTTCTATCTTGAAACAGAGAGTTAGAGAGGTATTTGTGGGGAGGGTGAGGTGATAGGTCCAAGATAGGTGTGGTAAGGTTTTGAGTGAGGTTTAGGGTAGGCTAAGGGTTGAGTTGTTAGGTTGGGTTGACAATCATAGTGACCAATATCGATTAAGGAGACCGATGTCGGTATAAGATGAACTAACCATGGTTAGGGTTAACTAGTGTCATGACTATGGGGAACTGGAAGATGCTGTAGAACGAGTTTTGGGTCCTCTTTGTGATTGCACAAAGAGTTTGGAGGGTGTTTGTGAGGTCTACATGAGGGAGGTGGTTTTGGGATAGGTTTTTGTGAAGTTTAAGTGGGGTGTGAGGGGGTGGTTGATAGAGAGAAAGTTGAGGGATAGATCTAAGTAAGAACAGTGAATAGATGAAGGCAAATAGAGAATACAACTACAAGTGACAGAGGAGAAACCAACTTACTTGGAGTTCAAAAGGGTTCTAAATGCCTGTAGTGGTGGAGAGGTGGTTGGAGATGTTGGTGAGGATTGATTTGTGGAATGGTGCTAGTGATATGGTAGTTCTTTCTAGAATGCTACCGTGAATGCAAATACCTTCTAATCAATCTTTGTGTTGGTTATGGCTATGTAGAAGTGTAAAAGGGATCTAGTTCTTTCTTGCATGTAGATCTCCTTCATTCTAAAGCTCGATAAATGTGTCCAACCTCTCAAAAAAAGGTTACAAAAATCAATATATGGTAGCGATTTTGGTTTAGGGTGACCAACGTCAATTTAGGGTTGACCGGTGTCGATTAAGGTGGAAATCTAGGTTTTACTTAAAATTCTAAATCTTGGCAATCTTTTAGGCCAGTCTATCTATCCTCACGGAAAATGGAATGTTACGTTTTAATAAGTGGGAATGTTGTTAGAGGGAGAATAGGCATGTGATTTTAGGGTTGCACTAAGTCTTAGTTCATTAAGGTAGGTAGGAATAAGTCTTAGTTAGTTATGGTGAGTGAATATTGAGTCCTAGTAAAAGGGAAACATGTTAAGAATAGGTTTATGATGAGGTGTCTAGGTGAGGTGGTGGGGTGAGGTGTCTAGGTGAGGTGGAAATTAGTTTAATTAGGGTAATTAAATAATGAATGAAGTGAGGATGAGTATCACTTTAATTATAAATAATTAAACTAATATTAATGTGGGGTAAAAGGGTCATGGTTAGGTGAATATGTTTGAGTTGGCTATTCAAAAAGGGACCAAGGGGAGTGTGACCTAATTTTGGTGTCTACATTTTCTTTATGCGATGTAACATGCTCTTAGTGTGTAAGTGACTTATATCTTCTAGTATAAATACATGCTTGCTTTATATAATACACTATGGATTCTATTATAGCCATATGTTCTCCTCCTATACTTATAGTGTATTCTTGGTAAAGTTGGGAAATTCTCAAACTGAAGTTAGACATTTATGATAATAGTTATAGGCTTGTTGACCAAGTCATGTTTCTTCTACCTGATTTTGATTCTTCTAAAATTGATGGTGTTGATGAGTCATGTGAAAGTGGTGGTGATGGAGTGTATGATTGTTCTTCTTCTTATTAAGAAATGTCCTCCATGTCTTCAAACTCAGTTTCATCTTTTCCTTTGTTGGTTGCGGATTCTTTCAGTTTTTCCTTCTCTGCTAGATATTTTTTCCTTTTTGTAATGGGATTTGTAATGTTAGGGGATTTCTTCCATTTGTATGTTTTAGGAAGGGATTTTCTTAATTCTTCCTTGTCCATTTGTGTGGAGAATTTTTTTCTATATTATTCAAATGTTTCTTCAATTACCTCATCAAAATTTTGTAGTTTGGCTTTGGTGGAGTCGACAGGAAGACTTCTAATTACTTCTACAGATGTAGCCACAAGTTCATCGATGCCTCATAAGGTAATGGAGGTATGTGTTGTATGCATGGAACTATAGGCCAAATAAATGTATAATCTATGTCTACGATAAAATAAACCTCCTTTTCATATTTTGCAACAATTTTTTCAGATATCCTAGATTTTTCACCAATGATTTGCTTAATCCTTTTAATCCATCCTAACAATGATGTGATCTGAGTTACTGCATCAAGAGTAGCCATATGTGCACAAATTTGTTCCACGATAGGTTTATCTACCTCCCATTCTATTGTTTCAGTTTTATGAGGTAGGGTTTTGGTAAAGTATATAGCCAAACATATCAATAATGAGCCATAGCAAAAAGTGTGCTTCCCTTCTTTATTCTCCTAGTATTTTCATGAAATTCTACCACTAATAGTTCAATAAGGTTATACTCTGAGTGAAATTGAACCATATCTAGGGAAATTTGTGCACTAAGCCCATGGGCACCATCTTCCTATTGGTATGATAAATTTTGAGACATATGGCTTTAGCTACATACCTTAATGTATGATTGGAAAATATATATATCCATACTCCACTTTCATTTTGTTGCCCATCACTCAATGGTTTCTTTCAGTGTCGTCTTCTTTTTGGAGATTTTTGAGTGCCCTTTATCCCATAATCAAGTAACCCTAAACCATCCTCTCTGTATTGATCTGATATGGTTGGTCTAAGTATAGCATCTGATTGTGGAGTGACTTAATAGAACTGAATCATAGAATCTTCCCTAGGAAAGTAGGGTATTCGACTCCAAGCATCAATTTTTAATTCCTTGATCACTTTCAAATTCTTCTTATATACAGTTCCTTTGTATTTGAATCTTCCTTCTAAAATAATGCTCTCTCCACTTGAGTGTTGTGTGATCGTATTCAGAATTTGAGAGTGTATATACTTCTACAGATCCCTGGTACATACACAATTTGAATGGAATGTGTGAAAAAGCACCTTCTAGATCAGTTTTGTATGATTTAGCAGTGTGCTTTAGAAATTTTGGCTTTGGAAGCTCTTCTTGTGTGATCTCGACGAGACATCCATTTTCCTTTCACAATTTACCCTAGTTGTGCCCTAGTTTTCTTCTTTGCACTTTTACTCGATCTTAGCTTTTAGTTCTTTGTGCCTTAGTTTATCTTCCTTCAACACCTTTTATATTTTTTTTTCCACCTACCACATTTATTTCTTCTTACATGGAAATTTTTTTTCTCTGTCACCGTATGGTGTTTCTCCATGTATTTTTGCATTTTTTAATTTTCTTCATTCAAACTTTTTGTTTGTTCCATGCTTGTTCCTTTTTGCTTTGGACTGTGGTTTTTCTATTTTTTGGCTTTTTGTGGCTTTTTTAGATTTTCTTCATTTTGTGGTTTTTCTTTCTCCTTTTTTTGGAAGTTTCTTTTATTTTTTGTATGTGGTTTCTTTTCCTTCTTTCGTCTTGTGGTTTCATTCTTCTCCTTTATCCATGGACTTTATTCATTTGTTTTTGTTTCATGGAATGTTATTGTTTCTTCATTTTCAAAGCTTTGATGCCTTTATCTATCTTCCTTTATTTTCATGGGTATGCTTCCTCCACAGTTTTTCTCTTCCTTTATTCATGTGTGGGTATTCTACCTCCGTAGATTATTATTTTCATTCTCAATTTCCTTCTTAAGGGTAGAGATGCCCTTGTGGGTTTTCATCCTACCCCTCGACCTACCCGCCAAATTTTAGTTTTCAAATAGGTCGGTGTTTTTTTTCTTCTCCTTTTTTTTTTTTTTTTTTCTAAGGGTAGAGATGCCCTGTGGGTTTTCATCCTACCCCTCGACCTACCCACCAAATTTCCAATAGTTTTCAAATAGGTTGGTATTTTTTTTTTTTTTAATTTTTTTTTTTACTTTAGGTTTTTTTATTTAAGTCACATATGTCTTCAACCTTGCTCCATTCACATGTCCTAGTAGCTCTTTTAACTATAAGGTTTGTAGTTTTACCACTCCTGAAGGTAGTATTTCTTTGATAAGATATGGCCCCAACCATCTAACCTTCAATTTCCTGATACTTGTATTTATTGTCATAAAGGAGTACCTGATCTCCTATGTCAAATTACTTTTTCTTTATATGGTGGTCATGTCATGATTTTTGTCTTCTCTTCTCTTGTGTTTGATTGTATGTGGCTATAAATATCTTCTCATCTAAATTTTCCAGTTCTATCAATATTTCATGTAAGGAATCATCTTTGTCATCTGAAATGCTACAAAACTCTCAAACTAGGAAGAACAAACTCTATGGGACCACGACTTCCAACCCGTATACTAATCTGAATGGAGAATACTTTGTGAGCCTTTTGTATGTTGTTATATGGTATGCCCATAGAGTGGTGGGTATCTTCAGATCCCAATCAATAGTTTGTAGTGAAAAAATATTCATTAAGACCTTCTCCAATACCTTGTTAAACACTTCTATTATTCCATTTTCCTGGGTGGTATGGAGTACTTCTATTATGATTAATCATGAACCCGCTTAGTAATTCTTGGATAGTTTATTTACAAAGTGTTTTCCTTGATCCCTTGGTTATACTTAAAGGGCATCCAAATCTTGTAATTATGTTCTCATACAAAAATTTAGCTTTTGTTTTTATAGTGCAATATTTTGTGGGAACCTCTACCCACCTTGTTAGATATTCTATTCCAGTGATGATAAATCTTGCTTGAGAGTGTTTGGTGGCTGGTTTGATGGGTCCTATGAAATCAATAGCCCATTTCTCAAATGGGGCCAATGCCAAAACAAGTTTGAGTGGCATTTCATCTCTTGCATTTGTTTTCCAACTCTTTGACAAATATCATAGGTTCTAGCATGTTTATGAGCATCTTTAAACAATGTGGGCCACCACAACCCTAACCATCATCACCTTTCTCATTGTTTGTTCTCCTCCATTATGTCTGCTAGCTATCCCTTCATGTGCCTTCCAATATATTTTTCCTTTCATGCTCTAGTGCTACCCTTCTTAGGACATCATCTTGTCCCTTTTTGTATAATTGTCCTTGGATTAAAGTAAATGGGAATTCTCTCATCAACAAACTCTTCTTTTTTTGTTGGGTGTAATCACTTGGAAATTCTCTGTATGTAGAAGCTAAAATTTCATCAAATTCCTTTGGTATGGCCTCAATTCGGAATAAGTGTGCTCTAGGAAAATCATCCTCTATCGGTCCTTCATCTTCTCCATTCTTGATCCTTGATAAATAATCAGGGCCATAATTTAGCTTTCTAGTTTCATTGCTTACTATGGTGAAGTCAAATTCTTGGAAGAGCATCAACCATCGAAAAATTCTTCCTTGTAATACTGGTCTATTCAGTAGATATTTCAAGCAGTTCATGATCGGTGTAAAATGTGAAGGAAGTGGCAAGTAAGTATTTTCTATATTTCA
This sequence comes from Taxus wallichiana var. yunnanensis, assembly GCA_018340775.1. Classification (NCBI taxonomy): domain Eukaryota; kingdom Viridiplantae; phylum Streptophyta; class Pinopsida; order Cupressales; family Taxaceae; genus Taxus; species Taxus wallichiana. Next base: position 171,649,136 of record CM031237.1, read on the forward strand.
TCAAAGTGTATACCATACTTAGGGCCTCTCTTTTTGTTGTGGTATAGTTTCTTTTTTGCCTTCACCAACTTCCTACTAGAAAATGCTACTGGATGGTCCATTTTCTCCCTCGGTTATGTCAACACAACTCCAATTGTTATTCCAGATGCATCCACATGAACATGAAATGGTACCTTCCAATAAGGAAGATCAATATTGGTGCATGTAAATTTTATCTTTTAAAACTTCAAATGCATCTGCACACTCTTTAGACCAAGGAATTTGTTTATTGGTTCTTTTCTTCAACAACTCTTCTAAAGGAGCACTTATTTCTACATAGTTTCTGATAAATTTCCTATGATATCCAGTATATCCCAAGATTTTCCTTACGTCCTTTTGAGTTTTTGGTGGTGGTAATTTACAATCACTGAAGTCTTCATAGGATCAATTAACAAACCTTCCTTGCATATTATGTGGCCTAATAGAGTACCAAAAGGAGTCAAGAAGATACATTTTTTCAAGTTCAAAGAAATTTGTAATGCTCTACACCTTTGAAACATCAATCTTAAGACTTGTATGTGATTCTTCAATAGGCCATAAATATCCAATCATCGAGATAAAATTCTAGAAAATCATGAATGAAATATTTGAAAGCATTTATCATGATCCTACTAAATACTACAGTGCATTTTTTAGTCCAAATGGCATGATTATATACATGAAGGATCCCCATTTGGTGGAAAAATTGGTTTTTGGTTGGTCCTCTGGAGCAATTTTGACTTGGTGGTACCTAGAGAAACCATCTGTGAAAGAATACACTTCTCTGCCAAGCTACATTTTCTAGTACTTCTTCTGAAAAGGGGGTTGGAAAAGGATCATGTACACAAGCTTTATTTAACTCCCTATAGTCTACACAAACATGGATCTCTCCAGTATTTTTTTTTGGATCACCATGGGACTGATCCATTTTGCATCATTGACTATGGTTTAATGATCCCAACACTCAACATTTTGTCTAATTCAGATTTCACCTTCACCTTCAAATTTGGGTTTAGTCTGTATGGCCTTTTTTCTTCATTGGTCTGAACCCCTCCTTGATCTGAATCTTCATTGTTCCAAGTTCTTATTTTATCCCTTTCAATTCTTTGAAATACTTTGGGAAGATGTCTTGGAATTCTTGTAACAACTCCACTACTTTAGCTACTTCTTCTGTCTAATAATCTCCAATTTTGGCTAGTTTTTCAGTTCCTTTTGTCCCAATGTTTTCATTCCTGATTTTCAATGGCTGATAATAGTATTTTTCTCCTTCATCTTTGTTTTCTACCACTAATCTCTCATCTTCTATGAATTTGTATCTTAAGTTCTCTGTTTTTTTCTTCTTTGTCTTGTTTCTCTACATTGTAGCATCTTTCCACTCTTGTATCTTTATTGGGATTTCTTAGGGCTTCAAGATCTCCCATTCTACCTCTTCTTCATTCCTTGAAAATTTGTTTTATAGCTTCCTCAGGGGTCATAAATAAAAAATTTTGATCTTCTAGAGAGCCCTCAAAATGTTTAAATCCACATCCCAAAAGGTAAAGGTATGACAGAAATATTTCACAATATGTTCCCAATATTTTGTTTCCCACCTAACCTCTTGGTGTGTATACCATGACCATGGTATGGGCCCGAGGGTCCATATGAACAATTGAGTCCATAATAGGGGAGAGGTTTCCCGCATAACTTCCAATGTTGTTCACATGCCGAATATGTTTCCATGGGTCTGTTTCTCTAGTATACTTAGGGATCACAACATAATATCCTTCACTTTCCAAGAATCTAGCTTTTAATAGTATAGTGACTGATTTCCAATGAGATATGGTAGTTTTATGTGTCACCCACCAACTTTTGGAATTTATCATCAAGTTTTCAAGGTGTCATCCAATGCTTCCATCCTTATTTTTCATTTGGAAATATCCTCTCCATGATCTTGATATATCCCTCTAAATCTCCAAAGCCTGAATATTTTGGTAGTGTTTGATGAGATGCTCCACAGCTCAATCTATATACCCTCTTGATTGGAAGGTTCTTCATATTTTCTTCTTCCATGGAAAACTCCTCTTTGGTTGGCATAAATATCTCTTTTTCTTCTTCCTCTAGAGCTGAAAATATCCTTCTTCTTCTTCAAATGTCTCTCTGGTGGGCACAAAAATGTCACCCATGGCATAGTAGCTATCATCTAAAGTGATGATTCTTGGTGGTATCCTTCTCACATAATGTAATTTTTGGGTCCTTGATTTGGGAACCCATGTATCCATGCCTCCACCGCATTGTTTGAGCTCTTAGTAGTATCTTTGACTTAACTGATATTTCCCCATTTGAATTTGGTTCAAACTCCTTATCAATACTAGAAAACTTATTTAAAGCATATACCCCTTGTATTTCATCAAAGTATTCTTCTTTTGTATCGTTCCATATCTCTTACCCATGACACTCATTTCACATGTAAAGGTACGTGAACACATATGCCATCCACGCTCAAGGTCACCTCTTCTTCTTTAGAGCTTAGTGTTCCATTACAGTCTACAAACCATTCCAAGGCTAAAATGGCATTGTAAGAGGGATTTTCAGATACATTCTCCACAACTTCAAAATTCACCATCTTTTTTATTCCCATGAAGTTCACTACCACATTCTTTAGGACTCCTAATGGTTATCTTGATGATCCATCCGCTAGTCCAATAAAGTATCTTATGGGTTCCAAATGTTGGTCTTCCAAGCATTTCCCATGTAGTTTTGGACATCATGTTGACATCCACGCCAAGATCCAATAGTACTTTAGTGATAGTGGTATCAAAGATGTCAACATCTAGATAGATGGTGGAATTTCCGCCATGTTCGTTGGGTCTGGAATATATTCCTTTTTTCTTTTGTTGTATCCTCTCTCGATTCTATGGACATGATGTGTCCTTTCTTCTTTATTCCAGTATTTACTGAATTGTTTTAGTTTCTCTATTAACCCATTATTGATGGTTAATTTTTCTATTTCCTTTAAGGCTCTAACCTCTTCTTCTACAAAACAAATTTTCCCTCTTTCTTCAATAGTCTGTGCTTCGTGGATAATTGCTTTATTTTTTTCAACTTCTTTGTAATGTAATTCAGGTCTAATCTCCTTCGGTTTCCATTCCTCTTCATCAGAGGAGTGTTGTTCTTGTGGTAGTCTTATTATTTTCTTCTTTTTAGGGACCACCTCATTTTTTGTGGCACTTCTAGTTGTGACCGCAACCCTATACCATGGTTCTTCAATTTTCTTTTCACCTTTTTCTAACTTCCTCCTTCTATAACTTTTTTTCTTTCTTCCTTCCTTTCTTCTTTTGTATTTCTGATGAGGAAGCCCTTGTGGATTTGTCTTTAGCTATAGTTTCCTCATCCCAAGGAATTTGAGTAATATGTTGTACTTTTCTTTGAGCTTCTTCTGCTAATGCCTTTGATCTTGTTGATCCACTTCTATAGAATTTACACGGCTTCCGGATAGTGGAATGCATCATGTCCTTTCTTATGGAAAAATCTGCATGGATCAGGTTCTGTATAGTTTCTATCCAAGTGTCCATCTTTCCTACATTTATAGCAATTCATTGGTCTCTATCTTGGTATCCACCTCCTTGATTATACCCTCCATGGTAACCACCATCATTATATCCTTGGTTTCCTTGGTAACCTCTACCTCCTTGATAATTGTTCATAGCCACCTCTATACCCTCCTCTGTATCCTCCCTGAAGCCTCCTCAAAATCCTCCTCGATACCCTCCATGGAAACCCCCATCATTGTAACCTTGGTAATTGGGGTTGTAATTGTTTCCTGGTATCCACCTCCAAACTACGGCTAACCACCTTGTTGATTTGGGTATTGTGGTGCAATTATCATTTGTGGAGATGGTTGTGTAGGTGTTGTAATCATCTGTGGTTGTGTAGGAGGAGGGTTAGGTGTTGTATTTTTCCTTGTAGCCATAGCTCTCCTAGCAACATAATCCTTCAAATCATCCAATGCATCAACCGAAGGGAAAGTATGGTGATAATGATTGTAAGAACCACATGTGGTATACATCAATTGATTTGTAGGTGGTGCTACTTCTAATAGAGGACAAGTTTCCTGAGTGTGTTGGTCCCAAAGCCTATAGATTCCACACCATGTCCTTTCAGATGGTAGTGTGTTACTAGAGGATGCTCTCTGTGATGAATGCACTCTTGTGGTGGCTATTCTCTTTACGTTCTCAGCATATGGGAATTCAATTCTACTATGGCCTTTGGTGCAAAAAATATTGTACACCATATATTTGGCCTCATATTGTTCTTTGGAGGGGAACTATTTCTTAATCCTTTAGTTCTCTGAATCTCCTGTTGTAATTTTAATTTTTCTAGTTCTAATTGTACTCTCTCTAATTCAGTCTTCATTGAAGTTTCCCCTTCTCTTCTCCATGGATGGGATTCTAGTTTAATTTCCATTTCAATTACTTTTGAGAAATTTTAAACTATTGTGAATCTAATGTGGCCCTAAGATAAGGAAGTATCCTGAAGTGAACCACTCAATTCTTTATTTATCTAGTTAGGGGCTCTTCCAATTTTCTAGTAACAATATTGAACCTCTAACTAAATTCCTTCACTGATTCTCCTTCTCTTTGTACCAAATCTCTCATCTTTCTTACTCCTTCGATGGGGCTTCTAGGAAATGAAATTCTATTTTAAATTCTCTCTCAAGATCAACCCATGATTTTGTTCCTTGAGAATTAGTCTCATATACCAATGCAGTGCATCATCCCTTAATGACCATGAAAAATATTGTATTTAGCAGCCTCATCTGTGGTGTTATTTATTTTCTAGTAGATGTCCAAGAGGAACAAGTGTTCCAATGCATCACTAGAATTCTTATCAAAGATTGACATCTTGATCTTCTAGGCCATTTTTCTCATGTATTGGTTCTAGGATGGACAACAAGTTGTTGCTTAACTTGCTTTACTTTCTGTGTCTAGTTATGAATGGGTTTTAGACTGCTCCTTCTTCCTTTATCTCTTCTTAATTCAATGTCAAAATAAATTTCACCTAGTAGTTCTTGGAACTCTCTGACTGTCTCTTGTCTCTTCTGACTCTCTTCAACAATATTTGATATCTCTCCCAACTTATTTATTTTTGTAGATTCTCAATCGGTGTCTCAAGTGGCACATGGAATGGCATCCTCTTCCGGGGGTCATCTCCTTTGGACTTTCATTATTGGTTGGGGGTATCTCTTTATTTGGCATCTTTTCATAACTAACATTATCAATAACTACTTTTCTATCTTTAATATTCCTTAGTCTATGATCTACCTCTAACTCTTCATCACTTCTTCTTTTCTTATTTTTTTCTTCTTTCCTTTCATGGTCCTCTTCTCTATCCTTTTCTTCAATCTTCTCTTCTATGACTTCTATCTCCTCCTCTTCTTGTGTATCTATACTTTCTTTTTCTTTATCTTGTTCATCCACTATCTCTACTTCTCTGCCAAATTCCTCTAACAAGTTCCTCATAATACTAACTTCCTCTTCCTCTTCTTCTCCTTTTTCTTTAATCATTAATGGGGTTCTCATCTCCTCTTCTTTCCATCTTTCTACTTCTAAAACTCTTTTGAATGTTGGATCTAAACTTCCTACCAATTGTTGTAAATCTCTTGCTAATATTTCTTCTCTCATCATTGATTGTTGAATTGGACTTTCTACAATATATTGTATACCACGGGATTCCTGGAGTAATAAAACCTAATTGGTCTCCACAAGATGTGGGTATTATAGTGAGACTTGAAGTGTCTGCCTCCATTTCTGGGTGAGCCAATTGCTGGCCTCCACTTGATGTGGGTGAATCTTCTATTTTCTCTACCTTCTCTTCTCCTTTCTTAACCTTATTCAACTTCTCCTTTCTTTCTTTCATCTTCTTTGCTCTCTCTTCTCTTTCTAGTTTCTGTCTTTCTACCTTTTCTTTTAACTCCTTTTCTGTAGCTAATCTCTCTCTCTCTTGCATTCCCTTCATTTTAACTATCTCCTAATTTTATTTTTAATTTTCTTAATCCTCTTTTCTAACCCTCTAACTTTTTTATATTTTTTTTTTTCCTTTTTCTCATGTCGGCCTATTTCTTCCACCCCAACCAATGCCCCATTAATTATGATAAGTCATGATTCCTGGATCACCCCCTTTATGTCCACCATCCCCCATGGTCCTGTCCCCCTAAAGGAACTTGTCTGCTTCTCTAATTAATCCTTTTTGATCATTAACACCTTGATTAAGAATGGAACTGATTGAAGGAAATGACCTCAGTGGGCTCCACTTAACACTTCTTGTTTCTTATTGTCAAAGCTCATCCAACCCTATATTTCCCATGTGATTATAAAATAATCTAATGTAGTCTCATACCAATAGTCAATTTCTTTGGTCCATGGTTCATCGAGGTATTTTACTATTGTTAATTTTTGCAGTCCACTCAAAAGGTTGTCTCAAATACATGTGCTTCCATTTGGTCCTTTTTGTGTGTGCTAATAAGAAAGGCCACAACTGATGAGGAAAATAAGACCATAATTATTCTCTAAATTCTCCAAAATTTTCTACTTTACCGCTTTATAAGTGATTTTCCGTCTTTTTGATTCCCCTTTCACAAATATGTCGATATGCTTTTCCCACCAATTTTCAATTTCTAATAATGCAGGTTTCTAGTATCAGGTGGTGAGATCTTTCTTGACATCCACTTAACATGAGAAACCTAGGCTCAAACACCAAATGTTGACCTAAAACCCCAACAAGATTGTAGGGCTTAGGAAGTAATCGATCATGGTTAAGGATGTACTGGGAAATACACCACATCTAATCTATGAATAGAAATGTAAATGAAAACACATAACAAATTTTACTCCAAACTCCAATCTTTATTTATTCATTAATAATGATTACATCATCATCATTCATCATATATCTCAAGTATCCAATCTCGTATACAAAATCTCAAAATGGCATTCACATATGTCTTTCGTGATGCACACTTTACATAATACATTGATTACAATAAATATACAAAATAAAATATATTTCAAAGGTCACTTCCTTTGAATCATGCCTTTGTTGACATACGAAATGATCTAGCATAATTTAAATTTATTACATGGCTTTAAGTCAAGCTTTCCACGGTATTTCGTGGCTCTACTTAATCTTACATGACTTTCTCTATGTACTACGACTTTGTAGTCTTTGGAGTTTTTATCCTTTATTCATGGATTTACTTCATTCATTAGATTCCTTGGTTTATCGTGGTTGTCTTTTTCTTTCATCAAAGTACATCTTCCATGATCAGAATTTTTATTGAGTGAGGTAGGCCACGTGGCTTCTTCTTTAAAGATGCAATAGGTACAGAGACTAGTTTCAATAGTTGTATCATAGGGATCAAATTCATAGTGTTCTCTTGACCATTCATCTAATATTAGATCAGGTATAGAAGGAAGAATAAGGTACTCTTCTAAAACTAAATCTTTTTCTTGGCCTTCTTGGATGAATAAATTTTCTTAAGAAGGGGAAGGGTCATATGATTCAAAGACAATAAGAAAACATAGGATCATCTTGTATGGTAAATCTAATACCATACTTTTTTCTTAGTAACATATTAGACCAATCTGAAGATAAGTATCTTCCCACCTTGGTTGTAAAATATCTTGATAGGAAAATGGAAAACAAGGGTGGTAGTTCAATGATTGACACATCTTATGTTATAGTTAGACTAGAACATACATGGAGGGTTAAATAAATATCCCTGATGAATCCTAGGGTAATAAAAATTGAGCCATCAAGTTTCAAGACTCCTTTAGACATAGGTTTGTACTTGAGACCTAGGACATCAAAAAATTTCTTAGGCATGAAAAAAGTACTAGCCCTTGAGTCAATCATACCATTGTGAATAAGATGTTCGTCTACTATTAAGAACGTGTAGAAGGTTGGGATTTTAACACTTTTAATTACTTTTTCTCCTCTTCTTGACAAATGTTGACACCAGATTAAGGCCTTTGGATAATTCCATCAATGCATGGAAGTTGCATTAGAGATTCATGCATCATGTCACACCGAGATGGAATGGTCGGGGCATCTCACATTGTTCCATTCACATTTAAATTCTTCATCTCGGGTCAACAATATTAAATGGAATGCCCAAATACTTGTTTATTTGAGGCATGGTAGCATCCTTTATTGATTTTTCTATTGTAGAGGTAGGGCCTTAGCTTGTGTAGAGGCTTATCCTACCAAAGGAGGATCATGTTTGGATTCAATTAAATATATGCGTGGGACCTCATGCATAGGAACATGTGTGTCGGTTTTATTAGGATGATGGGTTGCATCTCTTTTCTTTCGAGGATCGAAGGATACATTTTCAAATCTAATATTCTCTTATTAGACCTTTTGTTGTCAAAAACCTACACGTGAAGCCTATTTGAGCTTTCCATAACTTGGTTTATTACATAGAATTCCTAGATACTAAAGAACATAAGGTTGGTTTCAGAACAATTTCGGAACTTCTTCATTTTATGGTTTGTGCGTGCTTTAGTGAAAGGCTCATAACCTAAAGCACTCTTAATCAAGAAGACATGTGTGAGTGAGTAATTTTCATAGTTGTATTGGTTGTGAGGAAAATTGCAAGAAAAGAACCATTTCATCTCTTGGACCATGTTGGTATGTACTGGAACTAGTGCTTTGCTTGAACTAGGCACAGGAATGGGTTACGCAAGAGGACTATCTGAAGAGAAAGGTGCACATTAGCATGTCATATATTATTTTTTTATTCTACCCATACCTTTGATTTGGATATTAATTTATAAAGGGATGATGACTTTGATTATATCCTTGACTAGAGTTACTTCTAAAGGATTACGTCGAGTTTCTTTCGAACGATATAACTTTTTAGATATATTTCTAATCAAGGATTTAATTTCTTCATATATTTTTCTATACGGGAGAATATGATGTGGAGGTAATGGGTTGGGAACTCTGCTTAGGAATGGGAGGAGCAGATAACCGAGGCACTTGAGACAGGTTCAAGAAATAAGGGCATAGATAGTCTAGGGGTTATCTTCCCACCTTGGATTAGGTAATTTTCTACCCTAATGGCTATGGGATAGGAATCATGGAGCTACACAACACCCATAGACTGTATCATTACTACAATGTCAAAATTTAGAGATCTTAAGAAGTAAATAAAAGCACCTTATGGAGTTGGTCTTAAGAGGGCTAGAATTATGTCCCATGTCTTCTGAAATCTGAAGTTGAAATCAACCATGAGCTCATTAGGAGCTCTCTTGATCATTGTGAGTTGTTCTAATAAGGATATGTTGTCATATTTCTCCTCAAACCAATTACAAAGTGCAGTGCTAAGTCCATCCCATTTAGTGATAGAGGCAAGACTTAAAATTTTATACCACTTAAGTGCTTTGCTTTTGAGTAAAGAAGAAAACGACCTTATAGCTACATCATCCTCTATAACTAAATGAATACAACATAAATTTGCAAAGTCTTGAATATTCTCTCTAGGATATCTTTGTTAGATTTCTCCTCAAACTGACTATAAACTGCAGTGTCAAGTCCATCCCATTTAGTGATAGAAGCAAGTCTTAAACTTTTCTACCACTTAAGAGCTTTGCTTTTGAGTAAAGAAGCAAACAACCTTATAGCTACATCATCCTCTATAACTAAATGAATACAGCATACATTTTCAATGTCTTGAATATGCTCTCTAGGGGTAACTTTATTCTCGCTAGTAAAGAATGGAATACTTTTGAATATAGCCACCGGTATATCATGTTACACAAGAAGAGCCAAAGGACTATCGTTATTAAAGCTGAAAAGAATTTATTTCTCTATTGTATGGCTATAAAGGGTCTAAATACCTTAGTAGAGTGTACGGAAGGTCTACTAAAAGGAGGTATAAATTGTTCCCTACATGTGTAAGATGGGGATGCGAGATGCGGTGGTTCTGCTACTTCTTCTTACGGGAGACAAATGAAGTTATAAAAAGATTCTTCAACTAATGCACTTTATCTAATTTGTATGTATCCTTCTCATGAAATAGGTGCTCTAACTACTAGAAATAGTAGATCTAGATGTTGGGAGTCACCATATGTGTTAAACATGCCTCTAAAGGCTAGAAATCACTAAGTCACACACCAAAACTTATCAATGGTGAAATTTATGACTTTTTAATACCTATCTTATTGGTGCTCATTTTGAGCTCACCATTTTCCTAAATATACCTTCATAAATTTTTCATGTTTTGTTTTCCTCGGAAATCTAAATTATGTATGTTAAAATGATAAACCCACATTAAAATAAGAAGAAAATCTCGTGTTTGATCATAAATCCTTTGTGAATCCTCTTTATTGATCGAGGAAATCATAAACATGTCAAATCGAGAGAAATATCCACGAAAGCATTATCAGATGATTGTTTTAATACTTGTAAGTTCCCCCATGTGTCGTTCCTTTGACTTTCAATGCAGACTATACTTTTTTCTCTAATGCCCGATGATACATGGGCTGATTTAATTGGTTGTGCTATATCGGGTTTTATTTATACGATTCTAAAAGTTACTTAATGGATGCAAAGTAGAAACCAAACTCGAAATCGATGGAATATTTGAGTTATATGATGCAAAGTACAAATATAACCCTACTCAGTGAAAGGAATACATGTTCAAATGTGATTAGAGTGGGGAAACGGATTATTGGTTCACTTTTACATTAAAGGCCCAACGTAATGCAAAGTGTAAATATATCCCGAAATTCGATGAGAGACACATGTCAAATTCTTAGCCAAAGTCAGAGAGTGGATTTTCGGGTCAAAATTATAGTTTGGCACTTATTTGAAGAAATATACAAAATTGCAAGTAGACTCCCCAATCCTGCAATGTCTTGAATTAAGCCACGTAGATGGATCAAATTTAAAAGGATAAAAAAATCGAAGGATCAGGATTTAAAGCATTAATAGCTACTACCATAAATACATGCATATGGATTGAAGTCTTAATTTTAAAGGTTATTTTGATTGTTTCTAGCTTTCACCTTGCACACAAGAAATTTGGATTTCTAGCAATGTTAATTCATGAAAGAAAGAAGAAGAATTGATTATGAAGTGGTGAAATTGAGCCAAGGAACTTGGAGTTACGGAAGCAGGGGAAAATTTCACAGAGTTTGCAAAGAAATGGGTAAGTCCTTGCTTTACCTTAGTGTTCTTGATACTTAAATTGGGATTAAGAGGAATTAAGAGGAAAGATAAAAAACCACAAGATGAGGTCTCTGGAATCAGGTTTCCATGTAACTTCCAATATTTCTAGTGATTTAGACAATGTCATGGATACAAAATTACTAAATTTTGATCTAGATGACTTCTGAGAAGACTTTTGATCCAAATAGGAGCTAATGGATGGCTTCCATTGATGCTAACCACATTTCCCTAGTAGCTATGTTTCCACCATCTATACACTCTCCCAAGATTGTATGGTTGTGTGCTGAAAATTATGACCTACTAAAGAAGGAGGTATTGGATAGAAGTGGGGAAAGAGTAATAAATTTGACACCAGAAGCTTTTAGGGCAATATTGGGGTTACCAAAGTTGGCTCAACTAGTAATTGCTACCATTGAATCAACACAAATTGATTATGACGCAAGACATGATGAATATGTTGAAATGTTAAATACCTAATGGTTGAAAGAAAGGAAGCCATCTATCAAAAGAATCCCCAAGAAATTTACTAAGGCCATGTTTTTGAAGAGGTTGAGGATCTCATTGTAATGCTAAGTAGGATGGTAGGGTTAGAAGGGGTTAACAATTTTCAAGAGTGGATGTGCCCCTTCATAATGGTTATATTAGAAGAATAAGGAAATTTATGTTGGGAAAGATTTATATCAGCATTTATTCATGCCCAACTCATGACAATAGCTATAAAAATCAAGACATGTGATCTAGTTGATATCAGATTCTACATGATGTCTTACCTCATCTATAATATTGCATGTTTCAAATCATTCCCAGGTCTCCCACCATAGGAAATTTTTGAAAACCATAGGGTGTACGATGTATATTCATAATTGAGATTGGATAAGTGGAGAGGAAATGTCAGGAAGGTAAATGATGCCTTCATTTCCCCTATAAATTTCCTTTTCAAACTAGAATGGGAGCAATACAGATTATCTGTTGATGCTAGGGCTACAATTATGGAATATGGTTACATCTTCATACTGAAAAAAAATTTTCACATATTTCAAGGTAAGTGGATTTAAACAATATCCCTACAAGTTTCTAGATATTTGAATGATAAGTGGATCTTAATGGAACTTTGACGATTTACTTATACATAAAAATATGCAAGGAGACATAAAACAAACCTCTAATTGGGAGTACAATTCAAAATCTAGATTAATGGATGAAGAGATGGAGAGGTTGAAAGAGGGATTCACAAGAACCAATGTCAAAAACAATACACCATAATGAAGATGGTAACGTCAGCTCTAATGCACAAGAGAAGACCAAATATGCAAAACAAAGATAAAACAAGTTTGCTCATCCTCATAGATGGAGAAAAAGGAAGTACAAATAGGGGTGTTGTGTAACCCCATGCCTAAACAAGGAAAGAAAAATCAAATGACCCCATGCCTAAACCATGACGCATATGCGCATATGACGTGATGATGCATATGACGCCACTAAAGGAGGAGTTACAATTCCAAATAAGGAATGTAACTCTTATGACACACTGATGCAAATGACAATGACAGATTCTATGATAGAATCTAACACTTGTCATTTGACTTCCTAAGACCTATGACTCTCACAAGGCAAGATGACTCACCAGGTGATGTGGATGATGACTAGGCATGTCACACACACCAACACCCCCTTCATCGAAGTGAAGAAGAGGTCATGGTAAGCTAGAATAGAAAAGAAGACTCCCCTAGACAACTAAGAAAGATGTGTCAATGGGGCCCGGAAACTAAAGGCCTGATAAGGTGCCCATATATAAACAAAATATTTCTGGAAAGAAGAAGAGGAGAAAAGGAGGACTATATAGCCCAAAGAAGATGGGTCGGCTGCAGCAGACCTCACCCCAAGAAGAGACCGTAAGTGAAGAAATTTCACCTCAGTGAAGGGCTTGGTGAATATGTCTACAACTTGATTAGTTGTCTGAACATATTGTATGTCGATGATGTTTTCATGTATCAGCTCCTGTATGAAGTGCATGTGAATCTCAATGTGCTTCGTTTGTTGATGCTGAATTGGATTTCTACAAATTGAGATAGTGCTCATGTTGTCACAGTAGATAATGGTAGGCCACTAAAAGTGGATGCCAAACTCTGTCAAGATACCCTGTAACCAAAAACATTTATGTGGTAGTGTTAACTTGCTCCTCTTTACTCTGCTTTTGTTGATGATATGGAAATTTCATTTTGCTTATTCTGGACCAACTAACAGGACCTAAACCAAGAGTGAAATTGTAGCCTGAGGTAGACTTCCGATGATCTAGATCACCGGCCCAATCTGAGTCTGTAAATCCAACCAAGTCAATCTCAGTCCCTCCTAAGTAATGAATACCATATGTGTGAGTGCCACAAACATAGTGAAGGATCCACTTTGCTACTTTTAAATGCAGCTCATGAGGCTCCTACATAAATCTGGACATGATCTTGATAACATACGATATATCTAGCTGAGTGTGAGTAAGGTAGATCAAGCTCCCCACCAATTGCCAATAAAGGGTACCATCAACCAAGGGGGAAGAGCAATCAGAAACCAACTTGACCCGAAAGAAAAGGAGTAGGTGAGGACTTACAATCAGACATGTGAAACCAAGCAAGAAAATCAAGAGAGTACTTAGGTTGTGAGATCATAATTCCCAATTCAGATTGTGAAATCTGGATCCCAAGAAAGTAATGAAGAAATCCTAAGTCAGACATGGAGAACTTGTTGGCAAGGAGATCTTCACAGAATCAATGATAGAGGAAGAGCTACCCGTGATCAACAAGTCATCAACATAGAGAACAAGAATAAGCATGGAGTCATCCTACCATAGAATATACACATTTGGGTTAGAGTGACACTGAGTGAACCCTGATGTAAGTAAAAGGAGTCCATCTTGGCATACCAAGCCCGAGGGGCTTGTTTAAGGCCATGTAGAGAGACTTCTTTAACTTACAAATGAGGGATGGATCATGGACATAACCGGAGGTTGTTCCATATAGATCTCTTCCTCTAGGTCCCCATGAAGGAAGGCACTCTTAACATCCATCTGGTGGACTTCCCATCTATTAGCGGTAAGTGATGGAAAGGGTCAGTTGAATGGAAGTCATCTTCACAATCGGAGAAAAGGTTTCTAAGTAATCAACCCCAACTACTGGGAGAAACCCTTAGCTACAAGTCACGCTTTATACTTCTTGACTTCTCCATTGGCTCCATACTTTGTTTGATATATCCACCTACACCGAATGAATTTTCTTCCTTTTGGAAGAGGGGTAAGATCCCAAGTGTCATTCTTTATGAGTGAGGAATACTCCTCATCCATAGCAGAATCCCACTCAGGAATCCTAGAAGCTTCTGGAAAGATGGTGGATCAAGAAAAAGAGAGAGGAAGAAGGAGTGGGGTCAATGAAACTTGAGTGTGTATGTCTCTCATCTGAAGGATCTCAACTAAATCTCTAGCACTCTGTAAATTTTTCCTGGCCCAAAGAGGTCCCGAAGGTTCAAGCTCAGAGTCGGAAGATTCTTCACTTGAGTGAGAAGGGACATAGTCCTCATCATCACTACTATCAAAATCAGAAGACTCAAAAGTTTGAGGATCGGGGAGCAGGGAGAGGAGGAACTCGCTCAACAACATCATCATCTGATGAGTCAAAATCTGAATCAGTGGGAAAAAGAACCTCAGTGGAAGTAAAAGTCAAGGATGACTCATCAAACTTCACACTCCTCTCAATATAGAGCTCATGGGTTGTAGGGTTCAACAATCGATATCCCTTCACACCATCAAGATACCCAACAAAGATACAAGGTTTGGATTGTGGATCCAATGCCTTGCATTTCTTCTTGGGAATCAAGCCATAGCCTTGGATCCGAAGACTTGAAAGTGCTCAACATCAGGCTTGTGTCCAAACTAGGCTTCAAAGGGTGTCATCCCTCTTACTGCCTTGTGTGGAACATGATTCTAAATGTAACAAGCACAATTCACTGCTTCAGCCCAATACTGCGGAGGAAGGGACTTTGAGTGAACCATACAAGTAGCCATCTCCTTTAGAGTTTGGTTCTTTCTTTCTGTAACTCCATTTTGGGAAGGGTCTATAAGCAATTATACACTGCAAAGAAATCCCCTCAGAAGTGTAGAAATCCTCAAACCTATTGCTCACATACTCACCTCCATTATCGGTTTGAAGAACCTTGATAGACCATTTTGCTTGTTTCTCAGCAAGAGCCTTAAAGTTTTGAAAATGCTCAAAGACTTCAGACTTAAGCTTAAGAAAATATACCCAAGTATAATGCAAAAAGTCATCAATGAAGGTTAGTATATATAGATATCTAGTGAAAGAAGGAGATGGAAAGGGGCCAGAAACATCACTATGAACAAGATCCAAGGGACGAGTAGCTCTCCAGGATTTTCCCTTATCAAGTTTTTTTTAGGGTGCTTTCTGAGGGTGTAACCCTCACAAAGACCTTTAGAAAACTTAACTCGGGGTAACCGTTGACCATTTTTTTTGGCTCAATTGTTCAAGGTAACGATAATTTAGATGCCCAAAACTCTCATGCCATAGCTTGTTAACCTCATTTGCATGAGTGAGCAAGGCATTGGGCGTCAAATCAGAAGAGAAGTGGGAAAAGGTATACAACCGTGAATGGTGATCCACCTTTCCCTCAGCCACAGTGCAATCAGAGTTAAGCTCATGAATGATCACCGAGTTAGGACCAAATTCCACTCGCATTCCTTCACCAAGGTGGGTGATTTGGTAAACCGATAGGAGATTGGTAGAGAGATTGGGAACACTCAACACTTGGTTAAATGTTCCACCTTCTATCTCTATCGATCCACTACTAGAAACCGACACATGAGTGTCATCACCCAACATGATTTGGGACATGCCACATGGTTCAATGCTAGAGAATTCAACCTCTGAAGAATCCATGTGGTGTGAGGCACCAAAATCAATAATCCAAGTTGATGATGGAGCTGATCTAGCTATGAGGGCCTTACCTTTCTTCTTTTCATTTTTAGACTCCTTTTCTTTAGAAGACTCGCCCTTCTGAGCATTTTTTTAACAGATTCAGGAACACTTATTTTATTCTTCTCAAGCAAATGAGTTAAGTGATCAATTTTTTTCCAAAAACAATGATGCTCATCATGGCCAAAATTCTTACAATAGGAGCATTTAAAATTTTCCTTCTTCACTTTAGGCTTGAAGTGTTAGTGTTGGGCTTAGTTGGGGTTGGTTGGTCTTGGTTTCTTTCTTAGGTTGGTCCTTTGTTTCTTTCTTCTTTTCATTTTTCTTGCCCTTATTTGCCACAAGGGCATGTGACTTGGATTTTAGAGTCCCCATTTGAATGAGTTTGTCATGTTCTCGAATGAGTTGGGATGAAAAACTATCAAAGGAGGGAATTTTCAAGCACTACCCAAGGTAGATTTCATGGCATGGAAAGTTGAAATGAAGATAGAGTATTCAGGACCTAACTTAGAAAGAATTGACAAGATCAATTGAGAGTCTTTCTTTTCCACTTTACATTCCTTTAGAAGTAGTCTAGTGTGGACAAACTTTGAGAAGAAGGCCTGTAGGTTTTCAAAGTCACTAGGATTTAACCCTAGTAGTTCATTCTCTAACTCATGCACTCTCATGTCATCTTTCTTCCCAAACATATCATTGAGCATTTTCCACGCTGCATCAGGAGTTGAGAAAGTTTTGATGTGGAAGAGAGAAATTCAAGAGAGATAGACATACAAAGAAGACCTAAGGCTTCATCACAATGGTTGAACCACTTAGATTTTTGGGTTCATCATTAGGTTCAGTCTCTAACCCCATGGTGACATAGTATAACCCTTTACTTTGCAAAACCAATATAATTTTAGATTTCCATTCAAATAAATTAAAAGGTGTGAGCACCTATACTTTAGAGATATCCATAATGAAGAGATAAACCAATGAAGGAAGAAGGAAGGAGAGAGAAAGGAAACAACCACCCAGAACAATATCACACCCCCTCAAGTTAGGCACTTTATATTTTAGTGTGTTGATTACAATTAGATGTGATTGTGTGCTGAGAATCAGTCTTTCACTCACCTAGCAATCAACGTAATAACGCATGCAAGAGTGGAGAAAACAATCAAGGTTCGTTGGGTGCAATGAGTTTCGACACCGCAAACTTGCACAAGAATGAGAGAAAACAAGAAGGGGAAGAGAGGGATTTTTCAGAAATAGCATTTCACATTGCACAAAATAATCCCTTTTCTGTAAGACTATGGCAGATGCATGCTCTCACAAGTCCACAAGAAATAAAAGGATAGAAAAAAGCTCAAGATGATTTGAAATGAGTTGAATTAAGCAATACAAAGACACCCCAGAATGTGACACTTTATAAAATAGTGTGTTTACAAAACTGATAATCCCATCATCTAGAGTGTGAAAAAACATGCAACTTTGACTAAAGAAGTTCTCAAAACCAAGCAACGAGTCAAAATTTATAGCAAAAAAACAATTCCCACAATTGATGGAAAAATGCTAATAAGCCTACAAACGGATTTAAAAAGTGCCCTAAATGCATGCAAAGGGTGTCGTATGTATGCTCATTGGAAACAAAATCAAATTTTAGATAGGGTTTGTTTTTATTGTGAGGGGGATTAGCCTCCTACCAACCTCGGACCTCACCCTCTGTCTTCGACACTCGAAGGAAGGATTATAAAACAAGAAAAAAAAAAACCCCAAAAAAATTACAATACCAAAAATTTTTTAACCTAAATTTTTTTAAAAGGTGATAGATTTACCAATAATCAATTTTAAAAAGGATGGATATGGGTGGCTCGAAGAGGTGGATCCGGATGGACGTGAAATGCACTTAAAAAGTCGGATCGGCCAACACATGAGTTGTCAAGCTGAAATCTCGTTGAGGTAGAGCGGCAAGCGGTTTGAGTGAGTCGACACATGGAGGAGATGGTCCCATGAAAGTGACAGCAGCACCAAAGAAAGAGAAAACCGTGACCTAAACCAATCCAATCTAGAAATGACAGAGGAAAACCCCACATGGTCAAGTGTAATCTGCTGCGGTGTAACTGTGGTCAACTAAATGAAACATGGTCAAGTGTAAATCATGTTGTTGGTGATAACGATTTGAAGTAAATGAAATGGTCCAAAAATGACCGAGTCCACATGTAGATTGTAACCATTGTTCCAAGATTAACCGTTGTTCCAAGATTATATGCAGGTGAGATTATAGGTAGGTTGTAATGGCTCAAGCAGAGTCAGTGAGGGTTGGCACACGGTTGTAAAGGCAAAGATTATCTTGATTGGTAGAATAGGAGCATAGTGAACCGAAAGGCAAGCGTGACACGAACTAGAGAAGGAGGAATCGAGCCGCTGGAGGTAAACATCCCTCAACCAATGCCAAAAATAAGTCAAAAATGGTGAGCGAAGGGAAAGCGATCCTCAACCAATGTAGGAGTACCAAACCAGTATGAGTTTGAACAATCCAAAACACCCATGGTAGAAATGGCACCATGCTTTAAAAAACTAGTAGGGTTTTGTCTAACCAAGTAAAAGTCGATACAACTAACAACTGAGCCACCAAGACAT
The DNA here is from genome assembly GCA_018340775.1 of Taxus wallichiana var. yunnanensis. Lineage (NCBI taxonomy): Eukaryota > Viridiplantae > Streptophyta > Pinopsida > Cupressales > Taxaceae > Taxus > Taxus wallichiana. The sequence continues at coordinate 171,667,954 of CM031237.1, forward strand.
TACAAGGTCGAATGTAAAAAGCATGAGTCAGATGAAAGTTGCTAAGCTAAGTTGACACAAATGGAACACAGATTTAGAAAGGTCTCAGGCTTATGGAATATAGAGAAGTGTAGAATAATAACCATCAATGAGAACCAAAACTATGAAAACCAAACACCAACAAATGTAGCATGAGCAAGAAAGAATCCGTCGTAGAACCCAGACAGCATGAACAAATGCTAAGCCAAAGTACCCACAAGTCAAGAGATGCACGTAGATGGAGGGAAGAAGATCCATGAACCAAGAATGAGAATAACCCAAGCCAATGTAGAGAGGCTCGATTCACTAGGAGGAGGATGCATGCAGAAAGGAAAGGTGAGCAGGTAGAGTATAGCTCGAAGTGAAAAACAAGACAACTCTAAACTCTGAAATCTACAACCGTGAACCTGAAATGCACCCTGAAACACACAAAAATGCATGTAGATCTTGAAAACTTGAACCACGAACTGATGAACAACCCCTCAAACTTGCAACTGTTGAAACCTCAATACGAGGTGAGTAATACAATTCCAAAATAATTTAAAAAAACTTTTCATGAGGAAATAAGAAGAAACAAGAAGTAATAAGCAACTAATAAACGAAGAGTGCACGTTTTACGAAACCGCTCTGATACCATGAAAGAGGGATTGTGCGAGAACCGATGTTGAAAACAATGCACCACAATGAAATTACACTCTGATGGTAACATCAAGCTCAAACACAATAAGCAAGATTTGAACAATGGAAAGAATATGCAAATAAGAAAATAGGTCTGCTCATGCTCATAGATCGAAAAAAGGAAGTACAAATAGGGGTGTTGTGTAACCCCCATGCCTAAACAAGGAAAGAATATCAATGATGCCATTGACACATATGACGTGATTGACACATATGATGCCACTAAAGGAGGAGTTACAATTCCAAATAAGGAATGTAACTACCTATGATTCTAAGGAAAATGACAAATAAGGAATCGACACTTGTCATTTGACTTCTAAGACCTATGACTCTCGCAAGGTGAGATGACTCACTAGGTGATGTGGACAATGACTAGGCATGTCACACACACCAACAAAGGTTTCAAATGGATAAATTTACACCAAGGCCTAATTATGACATTCGGTGGGTTATTAGTATAGGTGAACATGAACCCCATTTTGAAGACTACTGGATGAATTGCATGGATGAAGAAGTTAGACTAAGGGATTATTCTATAATGACTTTAAGACAAATTATTGACTTCAAAATTGTTGTAATTCCTCAAGGAATAGAAGATGATAAAAATGTGGTGGGTCAATATTACCTTGACCAAAATATGGGGTCAAAATCAATCAGTTATAGATTGGAAAGAGGAAGAATTAGATGATCCTCATGAAATAATTACTAATGTAATGAGGAGAACACTGACTTGGTTGATTGGGAAGGATGGATTTATTGTTACAAAATAATAAAGTTCTAAGGGATTTCCAATCATTGAAGAATTTAAAGGAATATCTCCATCCCTTGAAAGAGGAGAAGAAAAAATGGACCCCTTGAATGGAAAATATCCCCATTTACCCATAAAAATCCAACTACTGAGACCATTTATGAATGGGCAAGGTAGCCCACAAGTAGGATAGAACTTCAAATACTACCTTAACTCAAAATGCATATGGAATGATCTTGAGGGCTATGTGAAGATGCTCCCATTTCTTCAAAAGTGCAATACATAAGCCAAAGGGATAAGATTGACTAAAACAAGAACTCCCTCAGTGGTATTACCAAGGTCATCTAGTGCACCAAAGAAGATGAGGGCATCTTTGTCAAATGTTTATCCAACACTTATAGTGCAAAGTGTTAGGGAAGGGAGGGCCCTGAACTCAAGTGTTTTGAAATAACTATAAAAGGGCTAAAGTAATATTTCCTTTGGAAAGGGATATTGGTTGTCCAATAGAGGGAGGTGGTCACTGATGCAAAGAAACATAAAAGAAAGGATCCTGAAGTAATTGATCCTCCTACCCTAACTGAAACTCAAAATAAATTTGTTACTTCATTGGCTCATCAAGCAATGTCATTACATACTCCTGAAGGTATTCATTCTACTCTAGTTGTACCACCACTAGATGTAACTTCATATTTTCCACAACTAAAGTTGTTACGGTAATAATTTATGGCCCCTATATATAGAAATCCAAGTGATGTTAAGACATAACAAGTGTAAGATAAACTTGTTGTTATACAACACAGGGGAACAGATTAAAAGGCCTATTAAAATAATTTATTTGGAGTTATTTGAAGAGATTCCTAGACTCGATATGGTTGATTTAAAAGTTGAAACTTATATAGTGGAGGGTGCAAGTGTTTTCCAAAAAGAAATACGGGTGCAATATTTTGATCATCGAAAGTCATTGGGGCCACCCCAAGGATTCGAGAGATAAAAAGGAGAGTGAAGTTTCTCAAATTACAAGTACCCAGAGAGGAAACTATAACTCAAGGATTGCAAAAGAAATAACTAGACACAATGAGACCAATAGTGAAGAAAGTACATGAATTGGTGATAAAGGTAAAAATAAGGAATCAATCCTTGAATCTCAGCTAATAAAGTAAAAATAAGAGTACCCACCAAAGAAAAAGGTGATTAAGGAGAAATCCCAAGGAGAATTGTCTACCAAACAACCACTTATGGAGGATAAATATATTTCAAAGAACAAGGAGCCATTTAAGGTTCTAAGTCCGGATAGGGAGATTCCAAAGGAAGATATAAATGTAGTGGTCACTTTAGTAGAGAAATTCAAATAAGATACAAGTGCAATGGCACCCCAGATGAAATTTCAAGGGAAACAACAAGTGTACCTGTAATTTCTCTACAGAGGGTAAGGGTCAAGGTGAGAAAGAAATGGGTAAAAAGAGTCAAAAGGTATTAACCAGTCTCATATTCAAGACCAAGATAAAGAGAAACCAAAGAAGGTGACACTAGAAAGTGAAAAACAAGTGGTGAAAGTGAAAGGAACACACAAATTTATATCAGTACCTTAAAATATGCAAGGAACATCAACATAAGTAGCGTTGTACTCTAAAACTCCACACCTTACACCAAAAGGAGTAAATATGGGTATTTCCCCAATCTGCGATTGGTTGGGAGGACTCCTTCAAGAGAAGGAAAAGGAATATTTTCAAAGATGATTTTTACATATCACAATCATTACCTTTTCAAAACCCAAAAAATCTTTAAAGAAAGAAAGGATTATAACTAAAACACATGTAGATCAACATAGATTCAGGACCCTGGAGATTATAAATCCTCATCAAGGTAAGTCAAAGGATGAGATTACAATAAGTGATTATGATGTCAAGCACATCCAATTGGGGAAGCCTACTAGGAAACACTAAAATAAGATGTCACAGTGGCAGTTGAAGGCTTGTTATAGAAGCTTGATGAAGACAAAGTATCTAAAAGGTAGTTGAAGGAGAAAATAAAGACATTGACTTCATGCTTACAAAATTTGGTAGGGCCAGTATAAAAAAATCCAAGAAGTTTCCACTACCATTACTCTAGAAATCCTGGGTAAAATAGAAAAATCTAGTGAGAAGGCCAAGGCAATAGATAAATGGGTGGAGGATTTGTCTCAAAAAGGGCAGAAAAATCATTGAAAAAACAATAAAAAGGTATGCAGAGTTAACCAACATGCTCAATAACATAAATGAATTAAATGATCAATGTGAAAATGAATTGTATTATTGGGAAGGGATCCTTCCCAAACTTGACACTATAAACCAACTTGATGAGGACTTAGTAGAAAAGGAAGGAATAGTGTTGCCTAAGGAAAAATGGATTTAGTACGTGTTGGAAGATTTAACCAAAATTAGGGTAGAAGTTGTGAATCAGGTCAAGGAAAAGATGGAAATAGAGAAGGATTGGATAGGAAAGGGTATTAATACTATAGATAACATGTTAGAAGAGATGGTATTTGACAAAGGCAAACCTACTTATGGAAACTTGGAGATTGATATCTGATTCAATCATTTGATCAATACATCAAAGAGGAACATTGCTCCTATGAGGTCATCAAGAGGCTTATCTCTGTGGAAAAAAAATTGTTGAGTTGACTAAAAAATGAAAGAGTATAAGAAAAGGATGGAAAAATGTGTTGAGGTGCTGAATAGGCATAACCTAATATTAAAACATCACACATGAACCTTATAAAGGGGAGTTAATGCAGTTGTTCCAAATATTTGATGCTTACATGGAAAGGAAAAGGAGGAAAAAAAGAAGAAGATGATGAAGTAGGAAATGATGATCACTTTCTTTTTATAACTTGATCATGATAGTTGAATATTATTTTAAATTGTGGATTTCAATTATGTATGTAATGTGGAACAATGCAGTAGGATTTCATTTAATTTTAATAGAATTCTATATCTATTATTAACATGAAATTCATTGTAACATATTAAATATTTTTCATTTGAAAAATAAAGCAAAATGGGGTTCTATAGGGGCCCTAGCCCAAGAAAATATTTACATACATCCTTGATATTATACCAAAAAGGAAAAAGGGAAAGACACTTAGTTATTCTATCATTAAGAGATCCTCTCTGAAAAGAGGAATCTTCATCAAAATCCTATTTTTCCTAACTATAAATTCCTCATCCCAAAAACCATTTATACAAAATAAAAATCCCCTACCAAACTACGAGACATGTCCAGAGCCATAAGTTCATCGAAACTCACCCTAGGAAAATAAAATGTTAATCAAGACTAATTTCTACTTGTATGAAGAAACACATTCCTTAAGATCTAAACCACCCTTAGAAAGAGCCTTCTTCCTGATACTTTGAAGGTATCATATGGAATGGAAGTGTGTAGAAAATTTGGGAGTGCAATCACAGAATTTTTTTTGGAAGATTGAGCAGGAGGTTTTAAGCTAGACTCACCCATGTATTTCTTCATAAAGAATGATAATGCCCAGGAGGTTGTGAAGGAAGATTTTTTTCCTCTTCTCAAAAGTAGAAACATGTTTCTTCAACTCAATCACCTTGTAAGAAAGAGCAGGCACATTGTCTATAAAAGTCCCTTCATCAAGCACATAATATTCTAAAGGAATATCCTTTATAATGAATTCTTCATTAAAAATGAAAGGTCATGTGTTATCAATTGCACCCTTCACAATAGGTCTACTCTTGAGCCAAAATTGCTTCAACACCTCAGGAGTTTTTTGATGCTCCCACCTAAAAAGATGAAAATACATCATTTAGAAAGTAGAAAACATAAGACTAATCCTAATTAATCTTCAAATCAGATCCACTCAAAGCCTTTGATCATCAATGGCCCATCATAGTCCTCTGGATCTATAATTCCAAATAACATTCTATTAATGCTTCATCTGGGCCTAAAAATCAAAAAAGTTTAAATCCTTGGAGGAAATATCTTTCAAACTAGATGCTAATGCTACTCCCTGCCATATTAAGAAAATAATTTCACTAAGATTCTCACACTTAAAAGAAGGGATGTGAATTTGTAGAAGAAATGGTGGGAATTTATAGTGAAGATGAGGTTGGTGAGTTAAGCTGAGAAAAATCATGGTGAGTTGATTGTTGAGATTTTCTATGATATCCACACGAAGGAGATAAATGTGAAGTAGACTGATATCATACAAAAAGGAGGTAATTGGCTTGATGTAACACAACACATGTGGAAATACTCAACTCAGAAAGATATGACAATAATTGTGTGTGTTTTAGGTGGATTCCCAAAAGTGGGAATGATTAACATCAAATCAAACTATTTGGGGGCACTCAAAAATCATTAAAAAGGTTTCCCAACCTACCCAAAATAGAAATGATCAAGTTGATGATGTCAAATGAATGACATAGGCATCCCATTCATCATAAAGGAATGAAATATACACTAGCAACATTTGTAAAGATCTCTCCACATGGCATGATAGGGAATAAGATATTTTCAAAATTAATAAAATCAGATATTGTTCCTTAGGAATATTCCTTGAAAATATTCAAAGTTTGGGGGAGGAATCAAAAAAAGAAAGAATCAAATATTGTATAGATATGAGAGGCATGTTCTCATATTGAGGGGGTTAATTTTTCTAAGATTTTAGAAGAAACAGTGTAAACTGATAAGCATTCTTGAAAACCTGAATCGAATTGAGATACCTATGATTTGTTTCACCTTTCAAATCTTCTTATGTCAAGATGGTTGCAAGTGTACAACCATTGAAAAGCATTGAGATCATAGGCTTTATTTTCCCTTGTTGAGAAATATGAAAATCCTGAAATAAACTATGGTATGTTCATGAGCATTGTTATCTTTTTTTTGGGTGATATACTTTAAATCAACCATTTATCTCTCCTATTGCAATCTTGTGTTGAGAATTCCTCTGAATTACACTAGATATTGTCTTGGTGGTGGTGTTTTGGAAACTACAATTATGTTGTGGGAAGAGCTTTCCTTTCATAGTATGATAAACAATTTTAAATTCATGATGCATCCATTTTATTGAGAATATTTTTGTAAGTCTTTGAGTGAATCTTAGGCATAATGGATCAGGAATTGTCAATGTTTTATTGAGAGGTTAACATGATATTTTGTGTTTAATTTCTTAAATATTGTGTGAAAGCATGTATTCTTGGGCTTCCATGAGTGCATATCTTCTGGTTAAAGGGTTTCTTCTGGTTGTTTGATGTGTTCTTTTCACCTTGAGAAATTTTTTGACATTATTAAAGTTTTTGAGAATTTTATATAATCAAATTTATCCTACTTTAATCTCCCACTCCTACACAAATACAAACCTACAATTGTTAAATCCTTTTTGAACCACTTTTGTTTGTTCTGCTTATGAACATTTTCCAAGGGACTTTACCATTTTACCTTCCTTTTTCATAAATATGCAAAAGTAGACCAAACTTTCCACTGTCTAGAGTAACTTGAGTCCTACTTGAGTGACATTTTCATTATTTAGTGTGACAACTCGTGAGATTTAAATAGTGCATACATTGACCATGTTCATTCAGGATTGATCTCCAAATTTCAAAGAGAAGACTAAGAAACTATGATTCCACTTATTTTTCTCACAAGTTTAGGTTACAAAATGGGTTCTCTCACCCTGGTTAAAGGTAGGACCTAAAGCAATAGGGAAGGTCATCCCCTTTTACATGTCACTCAATTCTTCCAACACCCTTCTTTGAAAAAGTTTTTGTCGACATCTTTCCCAGCTAAAAAATGACAAGTCTTCCATACTTAGAGCATCCCACTTCAAGTGTTGATATTTCACGGCACGCAAGATATGTAAGATTGGGTGCCAACATGCTTCTAACACCTTTTCCGGGGACTATTTCCTTAAATACAATAATTTTTTGATCTTTGTTAATGTTTGAAGAGTGATTAGATACAAATCCATGATCTAGACTCAATTCTTTATCAAGATTTGCTAAAAATGAGCTTAAGTTGAATTCATTTGCTCAATATTTTGAAGCATGAGCAAGTTTTCCATTGAATTTGACTTGGCTAGGGGTAAATAATAATAAAGGATGTTGAGATTTTCAAAGATTTGATAAATTGATTGTGAAAAGTCATTTAAATTAGTTTACACATCTAAGGTGCAAGACCTTAGTGGCAACTTCATTTTTCTTAGAGAGATCTGGTAAATACCAGTGTACAAAGTTTCCATCATTGGCGATCCATCATCCATATTTTCAAAGCTGGAAGGAAGGAGGTCTTTCTTTAAGTCAGATCCTACTAGAAGATTCTTTCTAGAATTAGGAAAGAAAAATCCAATGAGGAAGAAGATCTGGAAGGCATTAAGCGATCAAAATCTAGAAGGGAAAGTAACCTCAACTCCTGATTTTGGTCAACATTTGGTATATGATTATTCAATTACCTCGATAATTTTGGATCAAGCAATCCAAGAACTAATTTGCATACTCACTCAGGGAGTATTTCTTTCACAAGTAATCAAGGTATACTTTAATTCCTTCCTTTATTGATTATAAATAATAGAGTATTTTGTGAAATTGAGTCATTAAAGGATCAATACTTTGAATATCACACTCCATTTCCTCAAATACCTCCAATTCCCCATAATTTTAACCCTTTGTTTCTACATCTCCAGTTAATAACATGGCCCAACCTCCTCCTAGACCTCCTTTTTTTGTGAATATATATAGGCCTATAAAATTCCATGGAATGGTGGGTTATCCAAATGCAGTCCCACATGAAGTCAAAAATAGGTTGTCCAATTTACATAGGAAATAATGCCATTAGTGGAGACCAACATCTCAAGATTTTTCATAATACTATGGAAGATTTTGAGATCGAGCATGAGGATGTATATGTGAAGTTATTTATACATACTCTAGAAGAGGATGTCAGTGGATTGGTACAAATCATTTCCTGACAACTCTATTGACTCTTGGTTAGAAATGAAGAATGCATTCAAATCACAATATGGTGATAAAACTCCCAGGTTCCTTCTCACTGAATTTGAGAATATAAAGAAAAACCCTAATGAGCCTGTCCAAGGATTTTAACACCAAATTTAATAAGACCTTGACCATACTACCTGTAAACTTGAGGCCGAGTGATGAATCCTTCCTAATTAAATATTCTTATGATTTTGAAAATAAAGAAACATATTATTTTAGGGATAAAAACTCTAGAACTATGAGGTAATATTTATCTATGGCAAAGTATAAATTGAGAATAATATTAAGGCAATGGGGAAACCTACAAAGAGGGAAGGTGTTAAGTTAATCAATCCTGAGAAGCCTCAAGAAATTAACGGAGTAGATCGAAGGAGGTGTTTAAGACTCTAGAAGGGGTAGTAAATGAAATATCATACAAGATTTCCAGGGTCGAGAATGGTTTAGCTTGAATCCCTAAGCTCAGGATGAACCCTAGTGACAAAAAAATATTTGGGAGTCATCCTAGAGGTGATCACAGAGCATATGATAGAGGGAAAGGACTTATGGGGTTAGGGAAAAAACAAAAAACCATTAGAGAAAACAAGTTAGTCCCTTATTCATTGGTTGTTAGTGTGTCACTAGTATAAGATGATCACATCATTGAATGGTGTGAAAAAAAAATTCTATCGCATCCCCCATATGACCTTAGTGTAGAAGAAGAAGAGGTTGATGATGAGGATACCCTCATGATGTATGTGTCTTTGAATGTGATGATTTCCCACCACAACGATATACTTCCACTAAGTTTCTAAGTGCCAATACTATGGATTATTTTTTGGGTCGTGTAAGTCGCAGTATCTTCTTTTCTACTAGTTGTGTTGATATAGATATGGTTCAAGCGTTTGAATTACCTAACATGAATTTAAGTATTTGAGAGATTTAATGATAAAAAAGTATGATGGTGGTGTACCCTCCAAGAGGGTAGTTCTAAGAATGCATTAGTAGCATAAGAAAAGGATACAATTTTTAGGATGGTCATGGGACCAGGTAAGTAAACAAAGACACCTATTTTTGAGCAAACAAATTGTGACACTTAGAAAAATCTTCTTGTGTGAGAAAAAGGCAAATTCAAAGGTGTGGAAGAACTAAACGTGTATGAAAGACAAGGACAAATTAGACTTATCCATTTTGTGTACATGATATAGATATATTTTTGTAAGAGCATATCTGAATGCTTTTTATGGGTTCGAGTTAATAATACAATTATTACATCCAGTTAACTAGAAGAGATCTATTATTAGCACACTTACATGTGTGTCTATTATTGTAAAGGCACATAGCTATTTTCAACATGTGACCTATTTTGGGAATTATGTAAGTAGTGAAGGGAAATTTCCCACCCTTATAAATATGTAGTGATCTGTGTAGTATAGGAGGAATGGATATGAGTTATTATGAAGTTATGCTACCAAATCTGATGTGCGCATGAACTTATGGTACTACTTATTATAAGGATCTTCTATGTATTTATTGTGTTTAATATAATGGAGTGTATTGACTGATTCAAGGTGTTAAACATGATTATAACTAGATCTTGCATGGTTGAATTCATTATGGCTATTGTTTGAATCCATTACTCTTTAGATTTAGATCTAGAATATGCTCTGTAGAATGTTATACTAATTATGGATATGAATGCATTAACTCTTCATCTTGCTAACATCCTACACAAGCAACCCTAAAGAGGGGCCTGGTACCTTTGCACACTTTGGGTGAGTGCTCAGTCTAGGTTGAGTGATGTGCCAATGCACTTGGGTTATTTTTGGTAAATTCTAGGCTGCATCATTGGTTCCATTTTGGGACCTCTTTTCATTTTTTTTAGGATGGTTCATGATGAAGACATACCGGTTGACCCTAGCAAGTGTTGAGGAGTGGATAAAGATCTAGAAGAAGAATATGCATGGAGGTTCAACACTGGATCTGAGTTTAATGCACATGCATGGGTGGAACAAAATCTATATGACATTTTTATGAGAGCTTCTTCACTATTTTTCTAATAGAATTGTATGAGTGGCTGGTTGTTTATGCATCTAAAAGGGATTGGAGGTATCATGCACTTTTCTAGATGTAGGAAGAATTTCAGGCCCTTTATGATGTTGATCTGATTTGGACATGTGTTGTGGATACTTGGTTTCATGGTGTTCTGAATAGTTATATTTTGGAGTACTCAATTTCCACTTATTCTTTCCCAGAGGTAGTAGAATTCCATTTTTTATGATATCCCAAGGGAACTTACTTGCAAGGCATTCCATTAGTGATCAAAATCTTGATGGTGACCCTAAACTTGGAAAGAAAATTGATGGCTAACTAAACCCCACCATGCATGGGGGAAAGATAGGTTTGGTGAAAGATGGTAGACCTAGTAAAGAAAGGAAGAGAAGAAAGGTGGCTTAAGTATAATGAGGCATGTGAGAGGGAGATAGAGAAGTAATGGGATGTTGCAGAGTGAATGGCATTGTTGAGAGAGAGATGGCTCATGAAGGATTTGGAGCTCACATGTAGAAGGCATGGAGCTAGAGCATCAGGAACTCCCCATTTGGGAAAGCATGATAGGGAACCCCCCTTGGCCTCACATGGAAGTGCCTAGTAGAGATGACCTAGGCCATGGGTGTGCATCTGAATCTACCTAGAAACCTAGCCCTTGCACTTGGTTTTCTAGTATCTAGTATGAAAAGTAGTCAACAAGCTAATTTAGGTAGTGGGAGAGTAGGAGTAAGTCACATAGAAAGTACATCGATGGTAGGGAAAACATCTTCATTGTTGTTTGGAGGTACCTTTTCAAGTGCATCATCTACACAAAATTCAAGCACATAAATTTTGGACTCACTTCTGGGAGTGGTAACACTTCACAGTAATGGGGGTTTAGTTTAGTACTATTGTGGGACATAGGAAGTACATCTTCTAGTCCACTTTGGCTATAGGTGGAGGATCAAGAGGTATAGGTGGTTCTAGTTTCGGTGGATCTAGTGGTTCTAGAGGTAGAGGAAACACAAGAGGTTTTGGATCAGGTGGGAAAGGTCCACACCAACCCTAGAATATTTACATGGAGATGTCTCTTCATCTTCTAGAATATAGGGCATAGAAGATCTGAACACATGTGCACATGTGTGAAATATTATGGCGTGTAAAAGGAATCATGGACTTTTGAGCATAGGGAAAGTCAATTTTCCACTATGTTACAAGGATGCACACATAGCTGGTATAGAAAGTTTGACCCTGATCAGACTTGTGTAGACTATGCAACATTAAAAGATGCTTTCCTTAAAGAGTTTCACATCCCTGAGTTTGAGACAGAAGAGTATAAGTGCATGCTCAAGGATATTAAGCAAGGCACTACTAAGAGTGTTAGGGAGTATGATGCCCATTTCAAAAATGCTTTTATCTAAGATTTCTTATGATATTCATGTAAGCCAACATGCCAATGGTTCGTTGGAGGTCTGATTACACCTTTTAGAAGGGCTTTGTCACATAAGACATACATTGATCATGTGTGAAGCACTTGAAGCAACTTTACATACCGAGGTAGTTGGAAGTATAGACACTAGGGTGACCCATTCTTGGAAGCACAAATTATAGCTATGGAAAAGTAGTTGGAGAAACTATCAGTGAAATTCAGCACATGAGACACACATGGGGATTTGGTGTATAGATTGTGAAGTGGAAGGTCACACCAAGGATAGTTGTCCCCATAGATCAATATACATTCATTATTGCTAGACTATGAGATATGTCATTTAAACCATGATGCTAGCCACTTACCCATTATTGCAATGCATGATAAGGAAGAACGTATCTTGCTATTGTAAAATTTTAGGTCCATGACTCATGATATAGAAGATTGTAGATTGATTGGTCAGATCCATGATGTTATAGATATTGGTGTGTAACAGATAGGAGTATCAGATAACTCTAAAGGAAAGAATGAGCATCTAGGATCGGGATCACAATCAAGTGTGCTATGATCAAAATGAAGGGATGTTTTGAAGGAGGTCATGGTAGAGGTCGAGGATACCATGGTGGATTTGGAGGCCGAGGCCGTGGTGGTGGATGAGGTGAGTTTCCTCATGGAACATGTTATACATGTGGATCTCTGACCACTATAGGTGTGAATGTCCTCAGAATATTACATGTTCTTTTGTGGAAAGAATCATAGCTATGAGGAATCCCAAGGACTTATATGAGCATCTTAGTAAGTAGCATAAACAAGAAAACAAAGGTGTAGGGATGGTTAGGATACAACACATTGTGGAAAATCAGTGGATGCCCAAGTTGGAACTAAAATCGAGGTATTTCCTATAAAGATCACTACCCATAGAAGTGAAGCGTGCATGCCAAAGAAGCATTACAACATAATCCTACCATCACTAAGGAGGAGGTTCTACATGCACATGGTACCCAGATCCTATCCATCAGAAGGAGGTTTATTAGGAAACCATGGAGGTACTCAAAAATCTTCAGGGTGAAATACAATGTTTAAAGGAGCAATCACGGAAGATGGAGAAAAAGAAAGCAGAGAGATGGTCAATATGATATTGATGACTTGAAGGAGGTGTGCAAAATGTTGCACCAGGAGAATATCATTCCATTGTTAGGGAATTGGCTAAAGGAAACACTCATGCGTGTAAGTATTGAGACTGGATGAGAAGATCCTACATGCAAATCTTCCCCCCATAGCTTAGACTATGACAAGGAAATCACTCTGAATGTTGTTGTGGATGGATGGATTTTGAGTAATATATTGATTGATATAGGTGTGGAAGTCAATGTGCTTACTTTAGATGCATGGGTATAGATGGGGAGACCCCCATTACAACCATCTTCTAATGTGTTGTTTATGGCTAATCAAACCAAGGCCACCCCTATTGGAGTTTTAAAAGATGCATCCATTACTATACAAGGGGCCAAGTTCATAGGGGACTTTGAGGTTTTGGCACTTGCAGAAGCAGACAGCTTCCCAGCTCTACTTGGGTGCCCTTGGTGTTATGTAAATAATGTTGATCTTTGGTTCAACAAGGGTTATATCAGTTTTGAGAACAAGGAGGAAAGGGTTATTATCCCTTTAACGATGGAAAATCTATGCCCTATGTTGAGCCTTTGAGTGAGGAAGATCTGAATAGGATTTATGTATACGTGCCATCGGGACCTAGAAGTGCTCGAGCCATCTAAAGAAGGAATCCTTTAGTGGGAAGATGCATAGTCTATTAGCAATACTACAAGTGTTTGCTTGTGATAATTGGGCTCATGGTACTTATGAGTTGGTAGGTGTGAAGTAAGAAGCACATTTGTGTGGAATAGTAGACCTCGTTGTATAGGAGAATAGGTAACAACTCGGTACCTCGATACACTAGAGAAGGAGATCCTATGGTATTTTTACACATGCCATGGAGGAATAGTGGATAGACCAGTTGGAGAGATACAAAATATGCTAGCATATATACCCTGTGTGGGATAACACACATGCTTTGGTGGGTGGTTCATAGAGGATAATCTTGTAGGATGGAATGAAATCAAGATTGCTCTTTCTACTCGGTTTTCCAAGAGTAATGCACCTACTCAAATATGCACTTATCATGGTAATCAACCTATTCACCATGTTCAGTAGTGTGAGAGACTCTGGATAGAGGGGTAGGAAGCTTTACCACCTTCACTCTGGGTGCACAAATTTTATTCCACTTTACAAGGTTGTGCACGTGTGCTTGGTATGTATATGTGGAACTCCATAGAGAGACTAGAAATTGGTAGGATTTGATTGTAGGAATGATCCAACTTTTGACTACTTCTCTACTAAACCTCTAGTAGAAGAGGCATTAAGGGTTATAAAGTGCTTAACTATGGGAGATAGTGCAAAGGTGGAAGAACTCATTCAAGATTTATTTGATGGAAATGACTCAGAGTGCATTTTGCTTGAAGAAACAAAGACAGATGCCACACTACTTAAGTGTGCTTTCCTTGAGAAAGAAAAAGGAAAGATGGTCTACTTAGTGGATGATGAAGAAGTAGAAAATCTGGATGTAGATCATTCAATAGGTAGGTGTGAGGTTTTGGATAGTGTAGATAAGACCATGCATGCCTATCATGAACCTATGAAAACAAAGAAAGTGAATATTGGATCGGATGTTGAGCCTAAGGAGGCCATAATTGGGGATTATTGGTCTGACTCTAAAGTGGAAAAAATCATTGAGTTATTATGAGATTATCAGGACTTATTTCCTAGGGGATACCATGAACTAAAAGGCATGCATGAATCATTAGGAGAAATGAAGATAAAGCTTAAGGAAGTGTGTGCCCGTTCAGGAAGAGACCCTATAAGATGAACCCCAACTTGTGTGAAAAGGTCAAGGAAGAAATTGACAAAATGTTGAAGTCTGGAATCATCAAGCCCCTGGATGAATCAGAATGGGTTAGCCCAATGGTGATCAGTATAAAGAAAGATGGTGGATTAGGATCTGTGTGGACTACAGGGAGCTGAATGTTGCATGTGTGACTGATCCCTTTCCTATGCCATTCATAGAGGAAATATTAGAAGGTGTTGTAGGGCATGAAATCTATTCTTTATAGATGGATTCTCTAGGTATCATCAGGTTAGGATTACATAGGAGGATCAAAAAAGACTACTTTTACCACTGAATGGGGAATTTTTTCCTATATTGTGATGCCTTTTGGTCTGAAAAAATGTGCACCTGTTGTATTTTTGCGCATAGTTGTTCAAGCATTCAAATATTTTATTCACAACTTCTTACAGGTTTATTTAGATGATTGGATGGTGTATGGACTTGTTAAGGATCATTGTGACAATTTATGCTTAATGTTTGAAAGATGTGATGTCGATAGTTAAGCATCTCTTTGAACATCAAGAAATGTATATTTTGCTACACCATTTGGCACATTTTTAGGGCACATCATCTGCAAGGAAGGTTTGTTGGTTGATCTAGCTAAGGTTGTAGTCATTATCGACCTAGAAGAGCCTACCAGTCAAAGTGAGGTGCATGGATTCTTAGGTCACACTGGGTATTATAGAAAATTTATTAAAGGGTATGCTAAGGTTGCCACACCCTTGGAGGAGTTACTAAAAGGAAAAGGGACATTTACTGGGGGAACCTACAACAATGCACATTCGAGACATTAAAGGAGAAACTTACTACATGCCTATTCTGTGCTTTCCCTCATGGGACCAACCATTTCATGTACATGTGGACTACTTGGCATGGCCATTGGTGTGGTGTTGGCTCAGCCTAGAAGAATTATTAGATCATCCTATCTATTTTTCTAGTAGAAATTTGACTCATAGAGAAAAATTATACAACTATAGAGCGTGAAAGCTTTGTCAATGATCTATGCGCTACATAAATTTAGACAATACCTGCTAGCAACACCATTTGTATTCTATACTGATCACATGGCATTGAAGTATTTGGTAAACAAGCCCATTTTATAGGGGCACATATGTCGATGGGTACTCTTATTCCAAGAATTTGATTTTATAGTTGTGGTAAAACCAGGGAAAAGTAATTCTAGACCGGACCATTTATCAGAATACAAGTCGGGAGAAGACATGCAAGAAATTGAAGATACCATGCCCGATGCACAGTTATATAGGTTACAATGTACATGCCATCAGAATTAGAGGACATTGTTGTCTTTCTACATATAGGTATGGCACTAGAAGGAATGAAATCCTTAGAGAAGAAATAACTTTCCATTCACGTGGCACCATTTATGTTGATTAGTGGTGACCTGTACAAGTTAGGTCGAGATGAAGTATTGCATCGATGTGTACTAGAACATGAGTGCACAATAGATATCATGGAAGAGGCTCATGGTGGTATTGCAGGTGGGCACTATGTAGGTGATGCCACCACACGCACAAGATTCTACTCATTGGATTATGGTGGGAGACCTGTATAAGGATTGTAAGGCATATTGCAAGGCTTGTGATCACTTTCAGTGCCTTGGAAAACTAGGACAAAGAGATGAAATGCCTTTAAGACCTATTCCTAGTGTAGAACCATTTGAGAAATGGGCTATAGATTTTGTGGGTCCTATTTCACCCACCACGTAGGAATGGATCATGTTATATCATCACTTGCACAGATTATCTGACAAGGTGGGAAGAAGCAACACCTACAAAGGATTGTATACAATAGCTACAACAAGCCAGGTTTCTATGGGAAAATATTATTACAAGGTATGGATGCCCGTTGAGTTTGACAAGTGATAGGGGCACACATTTTTTGAATGAGACAATCAAGAATTCTATTGGATGAGTTCATGATTGCACACCATAAGACTACACCATATCATCCTTAGGAAAATGGGACTGTTGAGGCTTTCAACAAGATTTTGAGCTAGACATTGACAAAAATTTGTGATGTTGGAAGAAAAGATTGGGATGATAAAGTTTTTTATCATGTTTTGGGCATATAGAACAAACATACAAGTGGTTAAACAAGGCCACCCTTTCAATTGGTGTTTGGTGTAGAAGTAGTTCTTCCTATGGAATTCATGTTACCTTCTTTGTGTATTGTGCATGTTGGAGGTCTAGATGATGAACAAGCATTAGAAGAATGAATTGAAAAGTTGATTAAGCTGGATGAGTGATGAGAAATAACATGTTGGAGTCAGAAGTAAGAAAAATCTAGGAAGAAAGCATGGCATGACATGCACACATCAAGGAAAAAAAAGCTTGAGATAGGATAGATGGTGCTTCTTTATGATTCTAAGTTTTGCATGCCATCTAGAAAAACTTAAAGTACATTGGTTAGGACCATATGTTATCACTTACATACTTGAAACAGAGCTTGTTAGTTAGAGATGCTTGATGGAATACGGTTACCTAGTTACTTCAATGGGAGTAGGATGAAGCCCTACTATAAATAAGTCTTCTTGGTGTTTGTAATAAGGTAGTGTTGCCATTTAGATTAGGTTTTCAATTATGTATTCCTTTAATGTATTTCCTTCTTCATCAGTTATGCTTTGTCAATTTAGTTGGTGTTTTGTGAAATAAGCATGTTTGTGTGCTAGAAGCTAATTACCATTTGTAGTATTTTTATGCATGAGAGGACTACACATACCATTTGTGTGGGGTGGTTATTGAAAAATGGGTACACATAAAGGAATAAACAAACTGCTACAAGTGTTATTTTCAAGTTTGGAGAGTTGGTGGAAAGAAGATTGCTTCCAAATAAGGACCATAGATGGAGATAAATGAAGGAACAATATAACGCGAGGTAAGCAGTGGTTGTGGAGACTACAGGAGAAGGCACAGTGGTGAGGTACTCAGGTGCATGGAAGTGTGCTAAAGAGAAGTTTGTAGCTAGAAGGTAGGAAGGAATGTGCTAGAAGGTTATAGCTGAGGTGTGAAGATGTACCATGTGGAAATTGTGAAAATGGTCAATTAATGAGAGAATTGTTGGTAGGTGAAGGAGCAATAAATGCACCAAATTTTTGAAAATATATATAAGGATGTGATGTGAGTTCATTTTTACCATTGTGATCACAAGAATTTGAATGAGCTAAGTGTGAAATTGAGATGAGAAAAGAGTATTGAGGTGTGAGAGAGTGTGAAACCAAGATGTGGAGAGTGGATTTGTGTAGAAGAAGCTTGTGTCCCCATTTGTGAAGGGTTTGAGTGAAGCGGAGCATTGTTAAAAAGAGCTAGGGCATGTGATTTCAACTAGGGCACATGGATTCAAGCTAGGGTTTGGACTTTCTTGCTATAGAGGATAGAAGGAAGCATTTACACACATAGAGGATAGAAAGGTGAGATTTTTAGATGGCACCAAAGAAAGCACCTGTTGTAGGAGCCAAAGGAAAGAAGAAAGTGGAGGTAGAAGTTGAAATTTCTCCCAAGAGTAGTTTCTCAGAGATGTAGTATCTAGAAGGCATGATAGTTGGGAAAGAGTGGGATTCCCACATACACAGCTGTAAGGTGAGTGATTACAACCACCACACCTCTGATAATAAGAAATAATTAGATGCATTGTTGAGTACAAAAGACCAACAAGCACAGTGCAGGGAGGAGGATATGCCGTATATATGATGATGGGGAGAGAAATTTTAAAAACAAGTAGGAGTGTACCAGTTGTATGAGCTCCCATACTTTGGAAAATATGAACCTCTTTACTAATGGCTAATGAGAAGAGTCCATGAGGACTTCTTTCTATTTTTCTAGAAGAAGGATAAGGATTACAAGCTGCTTGATCTCTCAACTAATAGGGTTAAAGGGATAGGGTAGACCTTGATAGTGACCTAACTGATAAGGAAGCAATCATGGAAACACAAAAGAACTTGGGTATATAAAAGGTCCGTGCATGGAATGGACATTGATAAACTAAAGAAGTACCTAGTGGTACAAGAAGCTACGCATCTGGTGACCAAGTTGAATGATCAAGAGAGATGGTCGCAGGTGAATACAATGTGGCTCCATGTCATAAGGAAGATGTCATAGGGGGTAGTCTATAACATAGTAGGCTACATTGTAGAGACCATCATCAAGGAAGCGCACACCTAGTGAAAGAATTAGTTTTGGTGCTATCTTGTTGTCACTAGTATTTATGGAGATTGGAGTGCCCGATGGGCCAAAGGACAAGATTTGGGAGTATCCCATGGAGAAAAATCCCTTGCACAAAGGTTTGACAAATATTTATGTGAAGGGTTGATGAGTGGGCCATTCAAATAGAGGGTGGAGATGTGGTATGATAGGATCCGTGTGGCATTTGAAGAGGAGTGGCACATTCCTAAGGAGTTACCATTATCAGTGGTGGGAAAGGTAGTACAATTTGTGGTGTACCAGCACTTCTACATCACGTGATTTTCTATGAAGGATGGGACTTGGAGCCCATGGTGAAAACTATGCCATATGCCTTCATAACGTGCTACTTCCAGGCATCAGTCCACCATTTACTATGATGCGCGCCACCTGAATTTTTTGTAGACAAGGTAGACTGTGACTACCACATTGAGGAAGACATATGTATACCTAGGTAAACTACCTATATTGAAAGACTTATCTCAAATGTTATAAACATGAAGCCTGTAAGCTTGGTTATTGGGGATAGTGGAGCCACACTTGTATACCTTCAACTTAAGCCTAAGTTGGAGGGTAAAAATATGTGGAGAATGATTTTATGCTCCTAGGGCCACCTAAGGGTAAGCATACAAAGTGGATAATGTACCAGCTCCAAAGCCCAGAACCTATAGAGGTAGATGATGAGGAAGAAGGTGTGAAGATAGTGGTGGCTTGGTACATAGAGGCCGGAGGTAGCCTATAGAAAAAATGGAGATGGAGCGTGCAAGTACCCCACCACAAGAACAAGAAGATGAAGAGGACTTGGAAGTAGTCCAAGGAGAGTGTCATTTCAAGAGGGTGTTTAGAAGAACAAGAACACAAGGCATGGGAACTCCTCTTATCTGTAAGGAGATCACCATGACTCTCTCCACAAAAAGAGACAATTGAGAAAAAAAGGAGAAAGTTGAAGCTGAATGAGGAGGTGGAGGAGTCTACAAGAGAGCACACCTAGAACTCCTGTACCACTAGAGGATGTGGAAGAACCCAAGGATGAAGAAATGAAGGATGAAGAAGGAGTAAAGAAGCTAGGAGAAATAAAGAAAGATACTGCTTAGGACATAGAGGATCAACTCAAACCTTGGTGCTCAAGTTCCTAAGGGGCCAAGAACAAAGAGGGAAAGTGGGGAGTATGTTGCACCAATCATGGGATATGAAGAGGACACAAGTAAAAAAATTTTCACACATGATTTAGAATACTGTGGGCCTCAAGGACTTGTATGGATGGGAGTTGATGGACCCTGACATGGAAACCATGCATGTGAGGAAATAGTTTTCATGGTCCATGAAAACTCACATGGAAACCTGATTTTTGATGTATGTGAAGAGTCTTGTGTGTCAAGAAGAATGAGGAAGGCACCACAAAACAAGACACATAACTATCAAGCCCATGTTATTATGATTAATGAACAGGTGAGTAATGCCTTGGTGAAGGTATCTACAGAGGTGGCACAGAGGAATGTGGATAAAGCTGAAACTATTAAATTGCTAAGAGAAGATATCAAAGCCAAAGATGTAGAGAAATGACACATCTAAAAGGAGAAAAGGACCTAGAGAAAAAGAAGAATGGGGTTCTCATCAACATGGTAGAGGAGATCGGTGATCATGTCCTATAAGAAAGACCACACTTAGAGCCCAAGGTACCCAAAACGTTCCCTTCAACTATGCATTATGTGTGTACCTTAGTTGATTTGGTGCTTGAGGATGGATTGGTTCGAATTCCAGAACCAAAGGACCACGAGTAGAGAAGCAAGAGAGAGTAAGGGATTCAGTGGTAAGAAATATTTCATCCTATAAATCATTACTCCAAACTTTACGAGAGAGAGAGATGAAGAAAGCAGACCAAGCATTATATATGTGTACAGCTCTATAGGCCGTAATAAGGATCAGGTTCATAGTAGAAGACAATGAAGTCCTAAAGGCCATGAAGGATGAGACTTTGGGGTGTGCGGAGAGATTGGCGCTAGTAAAACAAAAGCATGAGGCCCTTGCAATGACCTAAGACCCCCATAAAGATAAGTTGGATGAAATGGGAAACTTATAGCGTAGAAGATGGATCTTATGGAAGGAAGGGTGACTACAATGTCCAACATTGTTATAGTATTGCATAAGAATGAGAAGGAAGAGATTACACAAGAAGAGTTAGACTCTATTGCATCAGATATTCTAGGAAAAGGCAAAAGCTACACTAAGTGATTGAAAGCTTTAGAGGCTGAAATCAAAGAGGAATATCTAGAGTTAATTCTTCCAGTTGAAAATAGGACATTGAAGGGTGAAAGTTCATTCTTTTTAAAGTAATTCTTTAATTTTCTTTCATTCCCATTCTTTATTCTTTATTCTATAAAAATATCAAGAGGAAACCATTTCCGGGGTGGCAATGTAGTTTTGTGTGGGGTAATGTTGAGAAGACAAAGTATGACACTTAGCAGAAGGCACATAGAAGGTTCATGCATGAGAATAGGGTGCATTCAAAGGAACAAAAGAAGGGAAGAAAGTAAATGCACATGAAAGAAAAGGAAAGATTAAGGACTTAGCTATTTTTAGGATTACGGGATATTTTTGGAGATAACATGCAGAGCACACAACTTGCAGGCCGGATAAAGACTTGCATGTGAGACATGCATAGAAGGATTATTTTTTGAGAAGAGATATATTATTAGCATCTACTAAGTGCTATTTTTGCATGGGTTTGAGTTAATAATAGAATTATTATTTCTAGTTAACCAGAAGAGATCTATTATTAGCACACTTACATGTGTGTCTATTATTGTGCACACTTAAGACCATGTGTGTCTATTACTTAGTAAAGGCACATAGAAGGTTCCCGTGAGAGAATAGGGAATATTCAAAGTGCAGAAGGATAGGGGAGAACACATGCATGAAATATAAGGGTGGATTTGGGGCTTAGCAACTTTCATTTTGGATATTTTTAGAGATAGCATGTCGAGCAATCAAATCGGGTAAAGACTTGTGTTACACACATCTTCTATTTTTGGAGGAGTGGCTACAAAGTGCTTTACATGGGTGCAAGCTAAGAATAGATTTTCTACGGCCAGTTAACTAGAAGAGGTATATTGTTAGTGCAACTTGCATGTGTGGTTGTGATTGTAAAGGCACATGGCTATTTTCAGCATGTGACCTATTTTTGGAATTATTCAAGTGGTGAAGGAAAATTCCCCACCCTTATAAATATGTAATGATCTACGTAGTATAGAGTTTGTGAGAATATAGTTACTATGAAGTTATGTTGTCAAATCTGATACGCACATAAGTGATGGTATTATCTATTGTACTAAGCTTTTGTGTATTTATCATGTTTAATATAATGGATTATATTGGTGACTCGGAGTGTTAATTCGGGTATAATTAGTTCTTGCATGGTTGGTTTTGTTATGGATATTGTTTAATTTTGATATTCTTTGGATCTACATCTAAACATGCTTTGTAGAATGATGTATTAATTATGGATATGAATGCATTAAGTCTTCATCATGATAAAATCCTGCAACAACCCTAAAGAGGGTTCGGTACCTTTGTGTGCTTTTGGTGAGTTCTCAATCTAGGCTGAGTGATGTGTCAGCACGCTTGGGGTTTTATTGGTAAATTCTAGGTTGTATCATTGGTTCCATTGTCGGGACCTCTTTTTTAGTTTTTTTTAGGATGGTTCGTGATGAAGACATACCGGTTGACCCTAGTAAGTGTTGAGGAGTGGATTCATGATCTAGAAGAATAATACGAGTGGAGGTTCAACATTGGATTTGAGTTTAACGCACATACATGGGTGGAACACAATATTTATGAGAGCTTCTTTGCCATTTTTCCAATAGAGTTGTATGAGTGGCTGATTGCTTATGTGTCTAAAAGAAATTGGAGTCATCTCACACTTGTTTGGACATATGAATAATTTTCAGGCCCTCTATGATGCTGATATTATTTGGACACACATTGTGGATACTTGGTTTCATGGTATTCTAAACAACTATATTCTAGAGTACTCAATTTCAACTTATTATTCCCCAGAGGTAGCAGAATTCATTTTTTTTCAATATCTCGTGGGAACCTACCGCAAGGCATTCCACTAGCAATCAAAATCTAAAGGTGACCCTAAACTTGGAAAGCAAACCGATGGCTAACTAAACCCCACCATGGCGGGGGTAGGAGCAAGTTTGGTGAAAAATGGCAGACCTAGCGACAGAGAGGTAGAGATTAGAAAGGCATTTTAAGTACAATGAGGTGCGTAAGAGGGAGATGGAGAAGTAGCGGGATGTTGGGAGAGAATGGCGTTGAGGAGAGAGATGGATTATGAAGTATTTGGAGCTCATGTAGAAGGATTGGAGCCAGAGCATCAGGAACTCCACCATTTGGGCAAGCATGATAGGGAATCCTCCTTGGCCTCACATCAAAGTGCACCAAGTAGAGACAACCTAGGATGTAGGTGCAAATCTAAGTCTACCTAGAAACCTTTCCCTTGTGTTTGGTCTTCTAGTATCTAGTATGAAAAAAAATCAACAAGATAATTTAGGTAGTAGGAGAGCAGGAGTAATTCATATCATAAGCACATTGATGGTAGCACAAACGTCTCATTGTTGTTTGGAGGTACCTTTTTAGGTGCATCTTCCATGAGAATTCTAGCACACGTAATTTGGAATCTCTTTTGGGACTAGTAACACTTCATAGACTATAGGGGGTGTAGTTTAGTACTCTTTGTTAGGACATAAGGAAGTGCATCTTTGGGTCCTAATCCAGCTATAGGTTTAGGATCATGAGGTATAGGTGGTTCAAGTTCTAGCCGATCCGGTGGATCTAGAGGTAGAGGAAACACGGGAGGTTTTAGATCGGGTGGGAAAGGTCCTTGGTGCACTGCGGACCCCAAAATATTTACATGGAGATGGGTCTTCATCTTCAGAGTATATGGGCATAGAAGATGTTGTTGAACATGTGCACATGTATGAAATACTATGGTGTAAAAAAGGAATCACGGCTTCGAGCATAGGGCAAGTCAATTCGCCACTACGTTACAGGGGCGTGCACACAACTGGTATAGAAAGTTTGACCATGATCAAACCTGCGTAGACTATGCATCTTAAAAGATGCTTTCCTTATAGAGTTTCACATCCCCGAGTTTGAGTAAGAGTAAGCACGCTCAAGGATATTAAGCAAAGAACTACCGAGAGTGTATGAGAGTATGATGCTCATTTCAAAACATTGTTATCTAAAATTTCTTATGATATTCATGTAAGCTAGCATGTGCAATGGTTCATTGGAGGTCTAATTACACCTTTTAGAAGGGCGCTATCACATAATATATACACTAATCTATGTAAATCACTTGAAGAAGATTTACACGTTGAGGTAGTCGGGAGTATAGACACTAGGGTGAGCCAATTTTTAGAAACACAAATCACATTTATGGCGAAGTAGTTAGAGAAGCTATCATAAAATTCATCACATGAGATGCAGATGAGGATTTGGTGCATATATTGTGAAGTGGAAGGTCACACAAAGTATAGTTGTCCCCGTAGATCAGTATGTTGATTATTGTTGGACTGTGAGATATGTCATTTAAACCATGATGTTAGCTACTTCCCATTATTACAATGCACAATAAGGAAGAACATTTTTTCTTACTGTAAAATTTTCAAGTCCACGACTCACAACATAGAAGATTTTCAGTTGATTGGTTAGATCCATGATGCTATAGATATCGGTGTATGACATACATGAGTATCAGATAAATCTAAAGGCAATAATGAGCATCAGGATTGGGATCATAATCAAGCACGCTATGATCGGAATGAAGGGCATTTTGAAGGAGGTCATGGTAGAGGTCAAGGATACCATGGTGGATTTAGAGGACGAGGTTGTGGTGGTGGATGAGGCAAGTTCTCTTACGGAACATGTTATAAATTCAGATCCCCGACCACTACGAGGCATGAATTTCCTCATAATATTACATGTTCTTTCTATGGAAAGAATCATAATTATGAGGAATTCCTAGAATTGTATGAGCATATTAGCAAGCATCATAAACAAGAAAAAAGGTACAGGGATGGTTAGGATATAACGTGTTATGGAAAACTAGTGGATGCCTAAGTTGGAACAAGAATTTGAGGCATTACGGTATATATCACTACCCATCTTTGAAGCAACATGCACCAAAGAAACATTGTAGTAGAATCATACCATCACTAAGGAAGAGGTCCTATATGCATGGTATCTAGATCCTCTCCATTAGAAGGAGGTTTATCGAGAAGACTATGGAGGTACTTCGAAATCTTCAAGGTGAAATACAGTATTTAAAGGAGCAATCATGGAAGTTGGAGTGAAAGAAAACATCATAAACGGTCCAGTCTAATATGGATGACTTGAAATAAGTGTGCAAGATGTTGCGCCAGGAGAATATCATTCCACTATTAAGGAATTGGTTAAAGGGAAACACTTTGTGTGCAAGTATTGAGACTAGATGGCAGATCCTGCATGCAAATTTTCCCCATCATAGCTTATACTATGACAAGGAAATCACTCTAAATTATGTTGTGGATGGGTGGCTTTTGAGTAATATATTGATTAATACAGGTGTGAAATTCAATGTTATTACTTTAGATACATGGGTATAAATGGGGAGACTTCCATTCCAGCCCTCTTTGAATGTATTGTTCATAGATAACTGGACTAAGGCCACTCCCATCAAATTGTTAAAAGATGCATCCATTACCATACAAAGAGCCAAGTTCACTAGAGATTTTGAGGTTTTAATGCTAGAAAAGGCGAGATAGATTCCTATCTCTCTTGGGACATCCTTGGTGTTATGTGAATAATGTTAATATTTGGTTCAACAAGGGTTATATCAGCTTTGAAAACAAGGAGGAAAGAGTTATTATCCCTTTAACAAATGGAAAATCTGCAGCCCATGTTGAGCCCTTGAGTGAGGAATACCTTAATATGATTTATGTACACGTCATCGGGACCCAGAGGTACTTGATCCATCTAAGGAAGGAATCCTCCAGTGGGAGGATGCATAGTCTATTAGCGATACTACGAGTGTTGCTTGTGATAATTGGGCTCATAGTACTTATGAGTTGGTAGGGCGTGAAGTAAAAAGCACATTTGTGTGGGACATCAGACATCTTTGTATTAGGAGAATAGGTAACAACTCAGTACCTTGTTACACTGGAGAAGGAGATCCTACGGTATTTTTACGTGCCATGGAGGAACAATGGATAGACCAGTTAGAGAGATGGAATATGCTGGCATATACCCTATGTGGGACAAAGAACGCACTAGTAGGTGGTTCACAAGGATAATCTTTTAGGATGGAATGAAATTAGGATTTCTCTTGTTACTAGATTCTATAGGAGTAATGCACCTAATCAGGTATCTACTTATCATGGTAATCAACCTTCTTAGTACTACATTTAACAAAGTGTGAGAGACTCTAGATGGCGGGGTAGGAAGCTTTACCACCTTCTCTCTGGGAGCACAAATTTTATTTCACTTTACAAGGTTGCGCGTGCTTGGTATGTATACTTGGAAATCCATAGAGAGACTAGAAATTGTCAAGTTTTAATTGCGGGAATGACCAGGACATTTGAATTCTTCTCTAGTAAACCTCGGTAGAAGAGGCATTAATGGTTATAAATCACTTAACTATGAGGGATAGCGCTAAGGTGGAAGAACTCATTCAAGTGTTATTTGATGAGGGAGACTTAGGAGCACCATTTTCGGGAGAAAAATATGTAAATACCACACTACTTAAGCGCACTTACCTTGAGAAGGAAAAAGGAAAAATTGTCTACTTAGTGGATGATGATGAAGTAGAAAATCTCGATGTAGACCATTCAATAGGTAGGTGTAAGGTGATGGAAAGTGTAGATAAGACCACGCGTGCCTATCATGAACCTATGAAGACAAAAAAATGAATATTGGATCAGATGCTAAGCCTAAGGAGACCATAATTGGAGACTATTGGTCTAACTCTAAAGTGGAAAAAATCATTGAGTTACTATGGGATTATCAGGACTTATTCCCTCGGGGATACCATGAACTTAAAGGCATGCATGAATCATTAGGAGAGATGAAGATAAAGCTTAAGGAAGGTGCATGCCTGGTTAGAAAGAGACCATACAAGATGAACCCCAACTTGCACGAAAATGTCAAAGAAGAGATTGAGAAAATGTTGAAGTTTGGAATCATCAAGCCCCTAGACGAGTCAAAATGGGTTAGTTCAATGGTGATCAGTATCAAGAAGGATGGTCGATTAGGATCTGTGTGGACTAGGGGGAGATAAACGTTACATGTGTGACTAATCCCTTTCTTATGCCATTTGTTGAAGAGATACTAGAACGTGTTAAAGCACGTGAAATCTACTTGACCGAAAGAGACTATCAGTCAAAGTGAGGTGCTTGCAGATTCTTGGGTCACACCGGGTATTACGAAAATTCATAAAGGGGTATTCTAAGGTTGCCACGCCTTTGGAGGAGTTACTAAAAGGAAAAGGGACATTCTACTAGGGAGAACCACAACAATGCGCATTCGATTCATTGAAGGAGAAACTTGCTACCGCGCCTATTCTCGTGCTTTCGTTTATAGGACCAACCATTTCATGTACATGTGGACACCTCGGCATTGCCATTGGTGTGGTTTTTGATTAACCTAGAAACTTTATTATAGATCATCCTATCTATTTTGATAGTAGAAATTTGACTCCTGCAGCGAGAATTCTACAACTACGAGAATGCAAAGCTTTGTCGATGATCTATGCACTTCAAAAAATCAGAGGAGAGTACTATTGGTGTCGAATCGCAGCACCCCTGGGACTCTGCAACGTGATCGGTTGAGACTCTCAGTGTGATTGCACAACATGGAGCTTTTCCCAAGTGTGGGACCTTGCGAAATCGGAAAAGCTCTCCGGATGAAGGCCGGCTCCTATTCCTCTGTTCAGATGCACCAATAAAACGCAGAGGTTTACCCAAAAAACTTAATCTAACTACCAAGGAGACAGGGAGAGAGAAATGCATAAAAATAAACCTAAGCTAAGGAGGTGATGCACCGAGGAATGTTGGACACCCGTTTTGCAAGATTAAACATAGACCACATAGATGTAATACCACACCATGCACAGGCAACCAAAATACAATGAGAGATCAAAAATGACAGAAATGAATATATGAGAGGGTTTAGAATCAATCACAGACATACATATATTGCTCAAGGATCGATTCAATACATTGCAATGGCCAAGAGGCAAAAAACAGCATTACAATCCATATGGGAGGCTTGAAAACTACACAAATTCTCTTGCAAGCAGGAGAGAAGGGAGGGTGCAAAGTAAAAATGCCCAACACTTACAAAGAGCCTCTCTTTACCATTTATATGAGGAAAAATGAGGGAGAAGAGAATGATTCGAACTCTGCCCCCAACCACCTCCAAGACTGCACCTAACTTCAACAAATCATGGCGGTAGGTGAGAATCTCAACAACCCAACAGTGGCGAAGTGTATTTTACATTTTAAGAACTTGTTCCCACCCAATTAAAGATATCCAGTCATAGTTGGGTAGAGGATGCCGAGAGATTTCCGAAAAGTCCAACCTTGTGTGAATCCGAGCTCCCTGTGAAAAGTTATGGCGATCTGAATATTTCCGCGTCAGGGTCTTCTGCCAGTCGGGTTCGGGTTTCTCCTTTGCATCTGCATCGGGTTTGGAGGATGCCTCGACATGTTTTCGCCCCGTGTTTCTCCACCTCCGAAACCTGATTTGCCTTGCGTCGGATTTTCCAACCCTTGCGACATGTTCTTTGTTGTCGGGTTTGCGGAACCCTCGAGCATCGGGACATCCTTTGCGATCTGCATGTTTCATGTTTCGTGTTTCCCGAAACCCGAAACCCGATTTTCCTTTGATGTCGGGTTTTCCAACCCTTGCGACATGCTTCTTTACCATGTTCTCCCGACGTGCTTCCCCGATGCTGAGACCTGATTTCTTTGATGTCGGGTTTTAGAGACCCCCCGACATGTTCCTGCGCCACCGAAACCCGATTCCTTTTGCGTCGGGTTTTGGAGACCCGACGACATCTTTTCTTTGTTGGCGGGTTTTGGAGACCCGAATACATATTTTCTTTATGTTTTTCCACCATGTTTCTCTTGCTTTCCGACGCTGAGACCCGATTTTCTTTGGGTGTCTATATTTACCCGGGGGGGAAATATATACAACAATTTGGCGACTCACGGGGTTACCTGCCTGCTAGGTAGAAGATCAATGGCCTTTTAGCGATCCATTGGGCATGGAGTCATAAGCAACCCTGAAACCAACCTGATACCGCAACTCCTTCTCCGAGAACATGCTGAACTGTAGAAAACCAACCCATGAGCAACAAAACTGTGCCCAAAGCACTTAGGGAAGCGAAACCTAACTACAACAAGACAATGTGCATAAGCACTTAGGGAATGAAATCTAGGCTAATATTTACAAGGGTAGAACTTTTCTCTTGATAGCAATGTTTAAGATAGATTGTTGACCGGGTGGGAGTTCTTCTCCATCCAATGTAGACAATTGGAAGGCATTGCTATTCTTACATTCCATGACAATGTAAGGGCCACTCCAAATGGCATCAAAGTTGGAATGCTTTCCTGATTTTGCTCGATCTGCATCCCATTTCAGAACTAGGTCCCCTTCCTGGAAGGTCCTTGCTCTTGCTTTCTTATCAAACCACCTTTTACTAAGGCCTGATCTTTCTCAATTGTTTGAACTGCATGTTCTCTAATTTCTTCCAATTCCATCAACTCTGCATACCTGGCCTCCATTGGTTCGAACTCAGCCAACTCCAACTGCTTCATGAACTCCAATGCAGGCAGTTCTAATGATATAGGCAATACTGCCTCTTTTCCATAGACCAACTTGTAAGGGGAATTGCCTGTAGACCTCTTTGGTGTTATTCTATCAGCCCATAATGCTGATTTTAGCTTGGTATGCCATGTTCTTTGATTTTCCTCCAAAGTCCTGATGATTCTTAGCAAATTTTTGTTCATGGAATCTGCCTGTCCATTACCCTGCGGGTAATAATTTGAAGAGGTGCTCAAATAGATTCCATTCTTGACAGCCCATTCTGTAATCTTGGAACCTATGAATGCCAATGCATTTATCGATATGATAGTGGCGCACACACCGAACACGGTCACTATTCCTTCATAAAATTCTAGTATATTAGACTCGTTTGCTTCTTTGAGCACTCCGCTTCGGTCCACTTGGTGAAATAGTTTGTTGTGAGAATCCACTTGTGGCCTTGGCTTGAGTTTGGATTGATGACCCCTGACGAAGTCAATCCCCATTGCATAAATGGTTGGTCAACCAAGATTGGGTGCAATGGAAGCCTGCTAGTCTTTCTTTTTGTGAAGAGTGCACATTTCTTACACTTTCTTATCCATGTATAGAAGTCATTGAACACTGTGGGCCAATAATACCCTGCCTTCATTATCTTGAGAGCTTTGTTACTCATGGGGCAAAATGTCCGCGAGAATCTCCATCGTGAAAATCTCGTAACACCCTCTCAATTTGACTGTCTAATGCACCTCAATAGAACTCCATTGATGTCTTTCTTAAACAAAACACCCTCAACAAGAACATATGGAATAGCTTGTAATCTAAAGTATCTCCTCTTTGCTTTACTCATTTCGGAGGGCATAGGCATGTCTCAGTAGGAAGTGTATCATATTCTGAGTCCAACAAGGAGTAGGCACATCATCATTTTCATGTTCTTGACCATCCTGTAGTACCAAGACAGTCTCTTTTTCACCACCTGCTTCAACTTGTCGACTCAAGGCTAGCTGTTCACATAGTCCCCTTCCATGTACTAGTTTTGTGACCTTGATCTCGATGTCATATTCCATGACACGAGTGATCCACCCTGCACGCTTCTCATTCAGATCCTTATTTAGAAGGAAGTCCTTGACTCCCGCATGAGAGACCAACAATTGGATTTTGTTGTTTCAGACTAGGTGCTTGAACTTCTTTAAGCTCCACGATTCTTTGTAAGGACATTCTTTTCAATGAAAGAGTACCTAGTTTCATATTCCTCCAAGCCTTGGTGAAGAAAGCAAGCTGGTTGCTCTAATCCTCCTTTGTTCTATTGTACTAGGATTGCAGAAATTGTGTCTCCACCACCGAAGGCATATAGCACAAAGTCCTTGGAGAAGTCTAGATTGACGAGAGTTGGGGCTTGGGATATAGCCTCTTTTATTGCCTCAAAACTTTCCTTGCCTTGAGATGTCCACTTAAATTCCATACTCTTCTTTAACATCAGCATTATTGGCTTCACAAGAGCAGCAAAATTTGGAACAAACCTGCGGACGAAATTGATCCTTCCTAAGAAGCTTTGAAGAGCCTTCTTGTGACTTGGCAATGGCAACGCTCGAATTGCTTCAACTCTTTCTGGGTCAATCGTCAATCCTTCCTTTGAAACAATATGGCCTAGAAGTTTTCCCTCGTGAGCCAAGAATATGCACTTTTTGGGATTCAAAGATACCCCAAATCTTCTACACCTCTGAAATACCTGCCTTAGATGAAAGAGGTGATCCACTGCATTTTTTGAGAATATAGTGATGTCATCAAGATATATTAGAACTATTTTATTGATCAACCCCTTGAATGCCATATCCATTGCCCTTTGGAAAGTGGCTCCAGCATTTGATAGCCCAAATGGCATCTTCTTGTAGGCATAAGTCCCCCATTTGGTGGTGAAAGACCGTCTTGAATTGGTCATCTTCTTTCACCACCACCTGATTATACCCTGAGTAGCCATCTAGGAGAGAGAATCTCTCTGAACCGGATACTACTTGCAATATTTGTTCCATTGAAGGAAGTGGGTAATGATCTTTGAGAGATGCCCTATTGAGGTCTCAAAATCCACACATAACCTGATTTCTCCGCTCTTCTTTTCCTGACCGGAACCAAGTTTGCAACCCAGCTTGAGTGTTTGATCGGGAATATAATGCTTGCCTCTATTAGCTTGTTTAGCTCTTTCTTCATCAGAGGCTCAATGTGAGGGTTAACAGGTCTCTGCTTCTGCCTGATGGGCTTAGCATCTGGATCCAATTCTATGGTATGTTGTGCCAAATTTGGATCGAATCCTCTCAAGTCTTCATAGCTCCAAGCGAAGACATCTGGAAATTCTTGGCAAAGTTGTATGAAATCTGATTTCTCTTGCTCAGTGGCCACTTTACCAATTTGAAGTGTTTTGCCTTCCCCAACCAGAATTGGCTCTGAATCTTCTCTCTTGACCTGTATGTTAGCCTTTTCCTTACGAAACTGGTCGTTAGGGTTGTAGATAGACTCCGAGCGTTACTAAACCCTTAGGAAGCTTGTTTGTCATGGTGCACTACTTGATCCCCATACTACTCGCTCTAATCATCCCGATTTCTAGCTAAGAATTCAGCCTCTTATTGTAAGAAATTGACGATCGGTGATCGTTCTCAAACACTGCCGGCTTGTGTTATTATCTGGAACTGCTGGCCTCACAACCACATGGATGTGTGGCTGCGTTTTTTCTCTTTTGATGTTGTCCACCACATAAAATGTTGCTCCAACTGCTGCGAGCCTATCTGCGGCTTCATTTTTTTTCCTGGGTATGGACACAATGTTGAAAGCTTTGAAATCCTCAATGAGGTCCCATACCCTGTTCTTATAGCTCTTTAGCAGGTCATTCTTTGTAGCATGTTGTCCCCTAACTTGGTTGACGATTAGCTCGCTATCTCCAAACACCTGTAAGTTCTTTATGCCCTTTTTCCTGGCCCAATGAAGTCCATGAATCAAGGCCTCATATTCAACTGTGTTGTTTGAACAAGAAAACTGGAAATGAAAAGATGAATAATATTTGATGTCTTGTGGTGAAATCAACATTGCACCACCTCCAGCACCTTGTCTGCTTCTCGAACCATCGAAGAATAATTTCCAAACTTTGTTTTCATCTTTTTGTTCAGGCTGAATGATGTCGGGAATGGGTGAATTTTCTTCATGTATACAATACACGCCCAATTCAGATTCTTCAATTTCCTTGTATGGGTCAAATTCATGACTCTTGTTTGCCCATTCATCCAAAGTTAAATCAGGAATTCCCTCGACCTTAGTACCTGCTTCTAGATCACTTGAACACTCCTCTTGATCAAAAGCTGAGCAATTTGCATTGATAGGACCTGGTACATAAGGCTCAATATGGAAATTGGCAATTGATTCTGACCTGATTGTTGCTTTGGCCCCATACCTTGTCCTGAAAATCATGTGTGACCAATCTACAGATAAATATCCACCGATCTTTGCAGTGAAGTCTCTTGATAAACACAACGCAAAGAGTGGTGGGAGGTCAATTACAGACACATCTTGCAGAACTGTAACATTAGGACATGAATGTAGTGTTAGGCTTAACCCCTTGATGACTCCAACAGTTCCTACTACCGTTCCATCTAGCTGCACTACTCCTTTCAACACTGGTTCATACTTCAAACCCAGTTGATCCGCTATTTTCTTGGCATCACTGAACTACTTGCTCCTGAATCTATCATGCAGTTGTGTACCAAGTGGTTTCCAACAATCAATGAAACATAGAATGGTGGAGGCTTCAAATTTTTCCTTGTCTGGCCCCCATCATGTTGCACTGCATTAGTGAGAACTTTCTCATGTCCCTGGTTTGATACATTTGTGGCAGACCAATTAGCCATTGCAGCTTGCAATAAATCTCGTTGCCCTGGGATCGCAAGTGATTCCCACATGGAAATGTTCACATGTGTCTTCTTCATTTGATCGATGATGTTGAAAGGGGATGAAATTTCCTTTTGCTGTCCCTTACTTGGCGCAACCTTTTCTGGAACTTGAATAGGTGTATGTGTTGCTACAACAGGTACCTTAAGTTGATTTTGCACATTTGGAGCTGCGTTTGGTCTACTGACCCCCTGTTGTGTAAGAGTGGGTTGAGAAACAACTGGATTGGATGGTTGTCCCTCTTCTATGTTTCTCTTCTTTGACCGTGTGTTGGCAGCCACGCCTTGAAAAGGCTGTTGGTTAACTCCACAGAAGTCTTCCGTTTGCCAATTGGCCAATGTGGTTTCTGTCGGAGGTCCTTCTTGTTGCGTTCCTTGCTGATTCTCTTCCTGGCTTGGTTCTTGAGGAACACCAATGGTTTGCACCATCAAGGCCTGATTCAGTGCACCATTAAAACATGCTGACTGATTGTGAGGTAGATTGCAAGGGTAACACCAGTCGTATTCTGTGCCATGTTGTTTTGTGCTGGAACCAAGGCTCTTGAGGATGTCGTTACATTCGGATCATATGGTCGAAAAGGCACGGCAGCTTGAGGTTGCCCTTTTGATTGTTGTCGATTGTTCCAATACGGACAAATTATCGCCCTCTCCCGAATCGGTTGGAAAAGAGTGAACAAAGTTGGTTCCAATTCGTAATAGACCCTGTTGTTAGGCTCCTAAACCATTGTAAGGCCTTACCTTTGAAAGATGAAGCCAATAACTTAACTGCAACATCCATTTCATTTATTTTGTGGATTGCACATGCATTAGCAATATCTTGGATGTGATCAATAGGGGTAGTATGATTTTCTCCTGTAAAATAGGGGATATTCTTTAGTGCTGCAACTGGAATTTGATTATGAGCATTTAGGGCAAGTGGGCTACTACCCGTGAAATTGACAAAGGGATTCGGTGGTAGATGCGCCATTATGATTGGCCTAAGAACCCTAGTCGATGCGAGAAAAGGCCTACCAGGTGGAGGTGTAGACAAAGTCCTGTTAGGTGGAGATGGTGATCTTTGTGGTCTTCTTCCTCTCCTTCCTCTACCTGGTGATAGTTGCAAGTGGAAAACTAGCCCTTCTTCTCGAGTATTAGACCTGGTTCGAATTCTTCTCATGTGCCTGGGCAACTTGTGCTGCTACACCGCTGAACTCTATCCCTTCGGAGTCGCCAGATGTGTTAGAGAACAAGCCTCTAAAAGGCTGGATTTTGCCAAGTTACACACCAAACTTGACGGTATTGAAAATATAATTTAAGAAATTTGAAGGACCCAGAGGAGACAATCTTCAATTCAGAATTCGGGCCTTGTTGTGCAGCTGCGGATCCCCAAAAGTACAGGCGGAACTCAGGTCATGCAATGCAACTCACAAAACCTGAATTGCCATGTGTCGGAACTTGGAACATGTCCGACATCCCTCAAAACCCGAAATCACTGTTGTCGGGAATAGGACCATGCAATGCATCCCCCAAAACCTGAATTGCTGCTTTGATGTTCTCGGATCCCGAAAACCCGAAATCACAAAAAACCCAAAATTTGGAAAATCAAAATCTCAAAAACTAAAGATACCCTTTTGAAGGTTACCCTCAGATCTACCAACTGTTGAAATTTTGACCTGTTTTGAGCAAGATAAACCCTTGAAAAATGATTTCGGAGTTCGGCCTGGACGGAGCAAAATCTGAAATTTTAAAACTTGCAATTTCTCAGTCTGAATTTCATGAAAACTCCTTCAAATTTTCATGGAATGACCTCTTGGTCCCACCGGTGTGCCAAAACTGTTGGTGTCGAATCGCAGCACCCCTGGGACTCTGCAACGTGATCGGTTGAGACTCTCAGTGCGATTGCACAACATGGAGCTTTTCCCAAGTGTGGGACCTTGTGAAATTGGAAAAGCTCTCCGGATGAAGGCCGGCTCCTATTCCTCTGTTCAGATGCACCAATAAAACGTAGAGGTTTACCCAAAAACTTAATCTAACTACCAAGGAGACAGGGAGAGAGAAATGCATAAAAATAAACCTAAGCTAAGGAGGTGATGCACCGAGGAATGTTGGACACCCATTTTGCAAGATTAAACACAGACCACATAGATGTAATACCACACCATGCACAGGCAACCAAAATGCAATGAGAGATCAAAAATGACAGCAATGAATATATGAGAGGGTTTAGAATCAATCACAGACATACATATATTGCTCAAGGATCGATTCAATACATTGCAGTGGCCAAGAGGCAAAAACAACATTACAATCCATATGGGAGGCTTGAAAACTCCACAAATTCTCTTGCAAGCAGGAGAGAAGGGAGGGTGCAAAGTAGAAATTCCCAACACTTACAAAGAGCCTCTCTTTACCATTTATATGAGGAAAAATGAGGGAGAAGAGAATGATTTGAACTCTGCCCCCAACCACCTCCAAGACTACACCTAACTTCAACAAATCATGGCGATAGGTGAGAATCTCAACAACCCAACAGTGGTGAAGTGTATTTTACATTTTTAAGAACATTTTCCCACCCAATTAAAGATATCTAGTCGTAGTTACATAGAGGATGCGAGAGCTTTCCGAAAAGTCCAACCTTGTGTGAATCCGAGCTCCCTGTGAAAAGTTATGGCGATCTAAATATTTCCCGCGTCAGGGTCTTCTGCCAGTCGGGTTTGGGTTTCTCCTTTGCATCTGCATCGGGTTTGGAGGATGCCTCGACATGTTTTCACCCCGTGTTTCTCCGCCTCCGAAACCTGATTTTCCTTGCGTCGGATTTTCCAACCCTTGCGACATGTTCTTTGTTGTCGGGTTTACGGAACCCTCGAGCATCGGGACATCCTTTGCGATCTGCATGTTTCATGTTTCATGTTTCCCGAAACCCGAAACCCGATTTGCCTTTGATGTCGGGTTTTCCAACCCTTGTGACATGCTTCTTTACCATGTTCTCCCGACGTGCTTCCCCGACGCTGAGACCCGATTTCTTTGATGTCGGGTTTTAGAGACCCCCCGACATGTTCCTGCGCCACCGAAACCCGATTCCTTTTGCGTCGGGTTTTGGAGACCCGATGACATCTTTTCTTTGTTGGCGGGTTTTGGAGACCCGAATACATATTTTCTTTATGTTTTTCCACCATGTTTCTCCGCCTTGCTTTCCCGACGCCGAGACCCGATTTGCTTTGGGTGTCTATATTTACCCTGGGGGAAATATATACAACAAGTACTTTCTAACAACACCATTTTTGTTTTATATGGATCACATGGCATTGAAATATTTGGTAAACAAGCCCATTTTACAGTGCGCATATGCAGATGGGTACTCTTATTCCAATAATTTGATTTCACAGTTGTGGTAAAACCAAGGAAAAGTAATTTTGGACCAGATCATCTATCCGAATACGATCGGGAGAAGAAGCGCAAGCAATTGAAGATACCATGCTCGATGCACGATTATACGGAGTTACTGATGCGCCATCAGAATTAGAGGACATTTTTGTCTTTCTATGAATAGGTATAATAAAAAAAGGAATGAAATTCTTAGAGAAGAAACAACTTGCTATACACATGAAACCCTTTATGTTGATTATCGGTGTTTAGGTCACGATGAAGTATTATGTCGATGTGTACTAGAACATGAGGACATATATATCATGTAGGAGGCTCACGGTGGTATTGTAGGTGGGAAGTATGTAGTTAATGCCAGCTGCGTGTAAGATTTTACTCATTGGATTATGGTGGGAGACCCTATATAAAGATTGTAAGGCATATCACAAGGCTTGTGATCAATGTCAACACCTTGGAAGCTAAGCTATGTCAATGAGATGAAACACCTCTAAGACCTATTACTAGTGTAGAATCATTTGAGAAATGGGTGATATATTTTATGGGTCTTATTTCACTAGCCGCATACAGGACTGGATTGCACTGTATCATTACTTGCACAGACTATCTAACAAGGTGGGCAGAAGCAACGCCTAAAAAGGATTTTATAGTGGCTACAATAGTCAGGTTTCCATGGGAAAATATTATTACAAGGTATGGATGTCCTTTGAGTTTGACTAGTGATAGGGGCACACATTTTCGAATGAGACAATCATAATTTTATTGGATAAATTCATGATTACACACCATAAGACTACACCATATCATCTTCGGAAAATGGGACTATTGAGGATTTCAACAAGATTTTGAGCGAAGTTGAAAAAAATTGATGTTGGAAGAAATGATTGGGATGATAAATTTTGTATAGTGCTTTGGTCATATAGAACAACATACAAAGGCTAAACAAGGTGAAACCTTTTCAATTAGTATTTTGCGTAGAAGCGGTTCTTCCTATGGAATTCATGTCACCTTGTTTGTGTATTGCGTGCGTTATAGGTATCGCTGATGAGAAAGCCTTATAAAAATGGATCAACAAGTTATTTAAGTTGGATGAGTGATGAGCAATAGCACGCTGAGTCAAAATAAATAAAAAGCTAGGTAAAAATCATGGCATGATACACACATTAGGGAAAAGAGGCTTGAGATAGGAAAAATGGTGCTCCTTTATGATTCTAAGTTTACGTGTCATCTAGGAAAAATCAAAATACATTGGTTAGGACCATATGTTATCACTCACATACTTGAAATAAGAGCTTGTCAAGTTAGAAACACTTGATGCAATATGGTTACTGGTTACTTCAATGGGAGTAGGCTGAATCCCTACTATAAATAAGTCTTCTTGGTGTTTGTAATAAGGTATTATTGTCATTTAGATTAGGTTTTCAATTATGTATTCCCTTAATGTATTTCCTTCTTCATCGTTATGCTTTATCAATTTAGTTTTTGTTTTTGAAATAAGTGTGTTTGCGTGTCAAAAGCTAATTACCATTTACATAATTTTTATGCACAGAGGACTGCACATACCATTTGTGTGGGGTGGTTATTGAGAAATAGGTACACATAAAGGAACAAAATGGTACAAGTACTATTCAAAATTTGAAGAGTTGGTGAAAATAAAATTGCTTTGAAATGAGGACCATGGATGGAGATAAATGAAGGAACATTATAACATGAGGTAGGCGGTGGCCATGGAGACTACCAGGATAAATCATAGTGATGAGATACTCAAGCGCATGAAATCATGCTAAAGAGAATCTTACAGCCCGAGAAGGTAGGAAGGCACATTAACGAGGTTATGACTAAGGTGCGAAGATGTACCGCAAAGAAAAAAATTTGAAAAGGGTCAATTAATAAGAGGATTATTGGTAGGTGATGGAGCAATAAATGCATGAACTTTTTGAAAATCTATATAAGGACATGGTGCGAGTTTATTCTTACCATTGTGATCACGAGAATTTGAAAGGGCCAAGTGTGACTAAGCTACGAGATGAGTATTCAAGTGGAAAGAGTGTATAATGAGACATGGAGGGCAGATTTTTGTGCAGGAAAAGCTTGTGTCCCCATTGGCAAAGGGTTTGAGTGAAGCAATAAAAGAGTTAGGGCACGTGATTTCAACTTGAGAATGAAGATTATAGCTAGGTTTTGGGTTTGCACATTGTGTAGGATAGAAGGTGATTATTTGAAGTTAGAAAGTTGAGTTACAGATGGCACCAAATAAAGCACCTACCGCAGGAGCTAAGAGAAAGAAGGAAGTGGAAGTAGAGGTTGAAATTACTCCGAGAGTAATTTCTCAGAGATGCAATAACGCAAAAAATGTAATATTGGAAAAAATGGGAGTCTCACATCCGAAGTGTAAAATCAGTGATTACAACCACTACACATCGGATAACAAAAAGGAGTTAGATGCGCTACTGTGTATAAAGACAAATAAGCACACAATAGAGGACATTCCATTATATGATGGTGTTGGAGAGAAGTTTCTGAAGAAGATTGGAGTTTACCAATTACACAAGATCCCATACTTGGCAAGTATGAACCTTTGTACCAATGGTTAATGAGCAAGGTACATGAATATTTCTTCTATTTCATAAGATGGAGGGTAAGGATTACTGCAACACTAATTGTGACATTGACAAGATTAAAGGCCTTAGGAGTAGATCTGGATAGTGACTTGATAGATAAAGAAGCAATCCTAGAGACAAGGAAGGAGTTAGGATATACCAAGGGTCCACGCGGTATGGATATAGATAAGCTGAAGAAGTACCCAGTGGTACAAGCAAGCATTTGCACACCTGGTGACAAAATTGAATGATCAAGAGAGGTGGTCATAGGTGAACACAATGTGGCTTCATGTCACAAAGAAGATGTCATAAGGGGTAGTCTACAATATTGCAGGCTATATAGTGGAGACCATAGTTGAGGAAGCACGCACCTGTGAGAGGATTAGTTTCGGTGCAATCCTACTGTCCTTGGTATTTATGGAGATCGGAGTGC
This sequence comes from Taxus wallichiana var. yunnanensis, assembly GCA_018340775.1. Classification (NCBI taxonomy): domain Eukaryota; kingdom Viridiplantae; phylum Streptophyta; class Pinopsida; order Cupressales; family Taxaceae; genus Taxus; species Taxus wallichiana. The sequence goes on from CM031237.1 coordinate 171,708,127, forward strand.
CCAATGGGCCAAAGGAAAAGGTTTGGGAGTACCCCAAGGAAAATAAGTCTCTAGCGGAAATATTTGGCCAGTACTTGTGTGACAGGTCAATGAGTGGGCCATTCAAGAAAAGGAAAATATGTGGTATGACAGATCCACGTGGCATTCGAAGAAGAGTGACACATTCCCAAGGACTTGCCCTCGGTGGTGGGCAAGGTAGTGCAATTCGTAGTATACCAACACTTTAACATAGCGCACTTTGCAATGAAAGATGGAACTTGGAGCCCTTAGTGCAAGCTACCATATGCCTTCATAAAGCATGGTACTTCTAGGCATCAATCCACCATTTTTCTAATGCGTGCCATTTGAACTTCATTGCAGACAAGGTAGACTGTGACTACCACACCTTGAGGAAAACTTATGTCTATCTAGGCCAGACTGCCTATGTTGAGAGGCTAATCTCAGATATGATAAGCATGAAGCCTATAAGTTTGGCAATTGGAGATAGTGGAGCCATGCTAGTATACCTTCAACTTAAGCCTAAGTTGGAAGGTAATAAATATGTAGAAAATGAATTCATGCTCCCAGGGCCACCAAAGGGTAAGCACACAATGGAGAACATTCCAACTCCAAAACCTGCAGAAACCATAGTGGTGGAAGAGGAAGAGGAAGAAGAACGAGAAGATAGTGGTGGTGGAACATAGAGGACGAAGGCAACCTATAGATAAGGTTTGTGCGGCGTGTAACCACTCCACCCTAGGTACAAGAAGAAGGTGATGAGGACTTGGATGTAGTCCAAGGAGAGTCTGCTTCAAAAGGGTATTCAGGAGAACAAGAACCCAAGGTGCTACTCCATAATTAAATACAGATATCACCGCGACTCTCCCTCGAAGGTGACAAGCTGGAAGAAAAAGAAGGAAACCGAGGCTGGATGAGGAGGTGAAGGAGTCAGTAGAAAGTGTGCTGAGTCTCCTACACAACCAAAGGATGTGGAGGAGCCATGAGATGAAGAGATGAAAGATGAAGATGTGAAGAATGAAGAAGAAGGGGTAAAGGAAGGAGAAACAGGGCTAGATAATGCTCAAGACATAGAAGATCCAACTCCAAATCTTGACACTCTAGTTCCTAAGGGGCCAAGAACTAAAAGAACAAGTGGGGAATTTACTATTCCATCTTTGGGCTATGTTGAGGACACAAGTAAAATTTTTGTGCCTGTTTCAAATAACTATGAGTCCTAAGGATTTGTATGAATGGGATTTAATGGATGAATATATGGCCACCACACGCACAAGGAAGTACTTATCTTGGTCTATGCACACACACATAGGCGAGCTAGAATTTGATGTATGCGAAGAATCCTATGGGTCAAGAAGGTTGAAGAAGGAACCTCAAGAAAGACACATAATAGTAAATCCTATTATTATGTCGGATGAACAAGTAAGTAATGCCTTGGTGAAGGTATCTATAGAGGTGGCATGGAGGAATGTGGATAAAGCTACAACAATTAGGGCACTAAGGGAATAAATCAAAGCCAAAGATGCAGAAATAGTGTGCCTAAAGGGGAGAATGATTTAGAACAAAAGAAAAATGAGGTATTTGTTAGAATGGTAGAAGATCTCAGAGACTAGGTCCTGAGAGCAAGACCACACTTGGAGTCCAAGGTACCTGAAAATTTCCTTCGGCTATGCATTATGTGCGTACCTTAGTGGATTTCATGCTTGAGGATGAACCTATGTGCATGCCAACACCAAAGGACCCTGAGTAGGAAGCGAGTGAGAAAAATATTTGGTGATGAGAAAAATTTCATCATATGAGGCACTAATTTAAACCCTTTGATAGGAGTGAAGAAAGTGGATCAAGTATTGAATATCTATACAACTCCGGAGGCAATTATCAGAATAAGGAAAATGGTAGAGGAAAATGAAGTCCTAAAATCTATGAAGGATGAAACTTTGGGGTGCGCAGAGAGACTAGCACTGGTAAAGAAAAAGTGCGAGGCCCTTGCAATGGCCCAGGAGCCCCACAAGAACAAGTTGGATGAGCTGATAAAACTTATAGCACAAAAGATGGATCTGCTGGAAGGGAGAATGTCTGCAATGACTAACATTATGTTAGTATTACAAAATGAGAAGGGAGAAATTACAGGATGAATTAGAGTCCATTGTAGTGAACATTCCAGAAAAGGCAGAGGCTACATTGAGTGAGTGGAAGACATTAGAGGAAACAATAAAAGAAGAATATCCAAAACTCATTCTTCTAGTTGAAGTAGAGGGTGATGCAGAGTAAATCCTTATTCTTTATATAGAAATTCTTTTACATTCTTTCCATTACTTTATTATTTATTTTTCGAAGAGTAGCCCTTATTAGGGTTGAAATGCAATTTATTGTGGGGTAATGTTGAGCGGATGAAAGTGGAATACTTAGTAGAAGGAACACAAAATGTTCACATGAGAGAACAGGGCGTAGTCAAAGGCGTGGAAGGATAGGAGAGAACACGCACATGAAATATAAGGGTGAATTTTGGGCTCAACCATTTTCACGTGCACATGTTATTATTGGAGATAGTGTGTTAAGCACACAAACCAGGTAAATAATTACACGACATGCATCGACTATTTTTGGAAGAGCGGCTACGAAGAGATCTACATGGGTGCGAGCTAAGAATAGATTTTCTACTACCAATTAACTAGAAGAGGTCTATTATTAGCGCACTTACGTGTGTGGTTGTGATTGTAAAGGCGCATGGATATTTTAAGCATGTGACCTATTTTGGGAATCATGCAAGTGGTGAAGGGAAATTCCCAACCCTTATAAATATGTAATGATCTGTGTAGTATAGAGTGTGTGAGAATAGAGTTACTATGAGGTTATGTTGTCAAATATGATGTGCGCATAAGTGATGGTATTATCTATTGTACTAAGATTTTGTGTATTTATCATGTTTAATATAATAGAGTGTATTAGCTGAATCAGAGTGTTAATTTTGTGTATAATTGGTTCTTGCATGGTTGGTTTTGTTATGGATATTGTTTAAATTTGTTATTCTTTAGATCTAGATCTAAACATGCACTATAGAATGATGTATTAATTATGGATCTGAATGCATTAAGTCTTCATCATGCTAACATCTTGCAATAGCAACCCTAAAGATGGGCATGGTACCTTTGCATGCTTCAGGATATTTCTCGGTCTAGACCGACCGATGTGCCAATGTGCATGGGATTTTACTAGTAAATTCTAGGCTGCATCACCCACCCTTATGTAGTGAACTACATAGTATAGGAGGACTGGATATGAGTTATTATGAAATTAAGCTACTAGATCTAATGCACGCATGAATTTATGGTACTACTTATTGTAAGAAGATTCTATGTATTTCTTGTGTTTAATATAATGGGTACTAACTAATTCAAGGTGTTAAACATGAGTACAACTAGATCTTTCATGGTTGAATTCATTATGACTATTTTTTGAATCCATTACTCTTTAGATTTAGATCGGAATATGCTCTATAGAATGTTATACCAATTGTGGATCTGAATGCATTAACTCTTCATCTTGCTAACATCCTACAAAAGAAACCTAAAGAGGGTTACGGTACCTTTACGTGCTTTGGGTGAGTGCTCATTCTAGGTTGAGTGATGTGCAAAGCATGCAGGTTATTTCTAGTAAATTCTAGGTGCATCACCTATCCTAACTAACATCCTAGAGAATGGATCAAAGAATTATCTACCCAACAAAATCCGAGTTGTTTTCAATAAGCCAAGTGCCTATGTTAATGTTAAAGTAGTAAAGGAACTCATCCCACCAGAAAAGTAAATAACTTTTCCTCTTAGTACCAATTTTCCTAAGTACACACCCTATGATATAGATAAAATTTTGAGCCAAATCAAAGTTATTGTGACTATTATTGAGATGCTTAGGATCCCTGAGCACATAAGGAGAGCATTTGAATACTTAGGATTCAAGGAGGAAATGGTTTTCATAAGTAAAGATGTCAACAATGTGGATGTTCCACCTATTATTATTGAGATAAAAGTGCCTCAAGAACCAGAAAGCATGGGGGATCCCCATAAGTATATTTAGGCACTTCTTTGGTCGAATCCCAATTAGATGTAGACCCATTTTTACCACACTGATCATTAAGGACAAACTAGTCCATAATTGTATGTTTGACTCAGGAGCCTCATGTAACATAATGCCACTAGAGGTTATGAATGAGTTGGACATAAAGGTGACAACAACTTTTGGAAAATGTCATGTCATGGATTCAAGGGAAGTGTCAGTTATTGGATATGTGAAAGGTTTGGTTGTGTAACTAGCTTCTTATCCTAGTAAATACTTGACCATGAATGTGGTCATTGTTGATTTCCCTACTAAATGGGGCATGTTGTTATCTAGAAAGTGGGCTACAAGTGTGGGAGGTAGTGTACAAATGGATATGTCCTATGCTACTATACCCCTGGAGGGAAACTTGGTGAAATTACATGGTGAGAAGAAAATGTTACATTTGATTGAAGATCCAAACAATGCTTCTTATGAAGTGTTATTTTTTGATGTGGATGTAGATAAATTTGTGGGGTATGTAGAATTTGAGGACCACATTATAAAGGATAGTGTAAAATTGGAAAGTGTTGGTGCCCCTTGGGTTATGATGTTTGATGGAGCATGTTCTAAAACAGGAAATGGGGATGGAGTGGTGCTCATTTCCCTAGACAAAGAAACATTTAATTTTTCATTCAAATTAAAATTTGAGTGCACCAATAACATTACAGAGTATGAAGCATTGCTCCTAGGTCTAATAATTTCATGGAAATATGGGATCAAAGATATTATTGTCAAAGGAGATTCTGAATTGGTAGTGAAGCAAGTCAGGTAGTTGTATGCAACAAAGAATCAAAGAATGAAACAATACAAGCATGTATTATGGGAATTTATTGAAATTTTCAAGTCCTTGACATTTTATACCATTAGATATCTCGAATGCATAAGTTGATAGACTTGTTGTTCTTGTATCCCAATTTGATTCTTGCATAACTTCCCCTTATTACATTTATGTTGTTGAAATAGTATGTAGACCATTTGTGCCTGACAATGTCAAACATTGACAAGTATTTGAGGATGATGCTCAGATATGAAGGTTCATGAAAAATGAAGGTGAGTTTACAAATCAATACATGGATCTTGAGCCAATGGTTTCAGTTTGTGATGGGAAGGAAACCTTGTTTGGGAAAGACATAATTCAATTAAAAACCAACACAATTCCCAGAGGATTAGTTTCCCTTGAGTCTAATTTTGACAATGTTGACAGGGTAATAAACAGACCCATCTCTACTTCAAGAGAAGTTGAAGAATACAACTTAGGAACCCTATAGAAACCCAGGAAGGTATGGTTGGGATGTAATCTGAGCAAAGAAGATAATCAAACTTATATAAAGTTGTTGACAAAATACCAATATTTTTGGCATGGTCATATTCATAGTTGAAGGCTTATAGAGAGGACTTGTTCTAACATGAGATACTTTGGAGCCTCATACTAATCCATTTAGAAAAAAAAAGGCCCATCAACCCTCTTCTCTCATTCAAGATGCAAGAATATTTGACAAAGCTAAGAGATGGAGGAATAATACAACCCACTAGATACTCTTCATGGGTGGCTAATCTGGTACTAGTGAGAAATAAAAATGGAGACATAAGAATTTGTGTAGATTTTAGGAATCTAAACAAGGCTTCAATTAAAGATAATTATCCATTTCCCAATATGGACAATATGTTGTAACAGTTACAGGATCTAAATTTCTCTCAACATTGGATGGATTCTCAGGGTATAATTAGGTGGTTGTGAAACAATCGAAAGATTTAAAACTACCTTCACCACCCCTTGGGGAACATATGTGTATGTTAGGATGCCATTTGGGCTAATGAATGTTGGAGCTACTTTTCAAAGGGCCATGGATGTGGCATTCTCAGGTTTCATCAATGATTTCATAGTTGTGTACCAAGATGATGTGACTGTATTTTCTAGAAAAAGAGGTGACCACTTGGGGCATGTAGAGAAGATGTTAATCAAATTCTAGGAATATGAAATTTCATTGAATCCTAAGAAATTTCACTTTGGTGTTCAAAAGGCAAAGTTATTGGGACATATAGTATCCAAAGAAGGGGTCATGATAGATCTTAAATGAGTGGAAGCTATTGGTAGGGTCCCCATACCCATGTCAAAAAATGGTATTCAATATTTCTTTGGGAAAATTAATTTCATTAGGAGTTTTATCTCAAATTTTGCTAAGATAACCATTCCAATTACTATTATGTTAAAGAAAGATCAGGTTATCAAATAGGAATAAGGGGTTATCTAAGTCTTTGATGGAATTAAATAAGAATTGAAAAATGATCCTATTCTCGCCATCCTAGATTATAAAAAAACATTGCAATTTTTTTCTTTTTCCTCGAGAAAATAAAATTAAATCTATTATTCTGAGAAAATTGAGGAAGGAAATAAAAGGACGATTTATTTCTTTAGCAAATCCTCGTAAGATGCTGAATTGAAATATAACATTATGAAAAAACAAGAATTTTTTTGGTAAGAGAAACTAAAATCTTTAGGCCTTATATCTTGAGCTCAAATATTATATCATATGTTCCCACACAATGGTCAAGGATATATTATCTAAGATGGAAATATCTAGTAAGAGATGTTGTTGGGTAAACAAGCTCTAGGAGTATGATATGGATATTCAAACTACTAAACTGGTTAGAGGCTTGGGCTTAGAAAAAATGATGGCAGAAATTAATATGCAAGTAATGGAAATCAATGCAATTGAGGAGGGAAATTTGGACCTCCAGGAAAAAATGACCAATTCCATTTGGTATAAAGATGTAATATATTACCTGAAGAATTTGGAGTGTCCAGGGCATCTAGATAAGAATCAAAGAAGGACACTTAAGTTGGCTTCCTAGAAATATGTTATGACTGATTATGGGTTGGCTTGGAAAAACCCAGAGGGAATTTTGTTAAGATGCATCACTAGAGGAAGAGGCCCCCAAGATTATTGCAAAGTTCCATGGAGGAGTGTGTGGGGGCACTTTGCTAGAAGAGTAACTGCTCATAAAATTTTGAGAGTAGGATATTGGTGGCCCACATTATTCAAATATGCAGCAATATTAGTCAGAAAATGTGAAGTTTCCAAAGATTCTCTAGGAGGTTGAAAGCCTCAAGGGCCCTTCCTTTACAACTAGTATCAATTGAATCCCCTTTCAAGCAATGGGGTTGGAATTTATTGGGGAAATTTCAGATTCCTCAAGTGCAAGACACAAATGGATATTAGTAGCTACAAATTATTTTACTAAGTGGGTTGAAGCCATCCCTACCAAGAAAGAAACTCATCAGGTAGTTATGGAATTCATTTTGAATAATATCATCTGTAGATTTGGGGTGCCTACAAAGATAGTTGTTGATAATGCCATGAGCTTTAGAGAAAAACCTTTAGTGGCTATGTGCCAAGAATATGGTATTAACTTGACTTATGCTTCTAACTACAACCCTCAAGGGAATGGTCAAGCTGAATCTAGCAACAAAAATTTCTCAAAATACTCAGAAGGACATTAGAAATTAACAAGAGAAAATGGGGTGAACAACTCAAGTTTTCTCTATGGGTAGACAGAGTTACTACCAAATGAGCCACTAGAAAGAGTCCTTTTGAATTGGTTTATGGAGTCCAAGCTCTTTTACCCCTGCATATGTAATTATCATCCTATCATTTTATGCAACAACTTGAGGATGAAGGAGAAATAAACCCTTATGAAGCCAGAATCAATCAAATACTGGAGTTGGATGAAGAAAGAAGGAAATCCCACCAAAAGCACCTAAAATTCAAAGAAAGACTTAAGAAGATATTTGATAAAAGAGTAATTTCAAGGGTATTAAATGTTATGGATCTGATTTTATTATGAGATAGTAGGCATGAAGATAAGGGTAAGCATGGAAAATTTGATGCCCTTTGGATGGGTCCATACTCCATTGACATCAAAATTGGTGAACACACCTTTTTATTAAAAGATCTGGATGGAAACTTATTGGAATTTATTGTTAATGGTAGGAATCTCAAGCACTTTCTAGACTGAGCCCATAAGGTTGGGTATGACTTTTGTACAATGTAAAATTTATTTTGTTCATTGTTTTTGTTTCCCTTTTTTGTTCAGTCTCACAAAGGTGACCGATTGTCACAGTATCTTGGTGTTTTTTATGTGTGTATCTTATTGGTGAGGCCTTTGTGTGTTTGAATGAATTTTTTTCCCAATGGATTAAGGCACTTGGTCTATATGATGATTTGTTCATGTGGTTCTTTTTATACCCACAAGGGGGTGCCCATCCCCAAGTCAAATTTGATTTTGGTGCTTGTTTTGAGCTCACCCTTTTGTCCTAAATATACCTTCATAAAATTTTCATTTTTTGTTTCCTATAACTCTAAAGTATGTATACTAGGATGATAAATCCATGCTAAAATGAGAAAAAAACATCAGGTTTGATCATAAATCCAGTGTGAATCCTCTTTATTCATCAAGGGAATCACAACCGTGTAATTTTAGAAAAATATCCATGAAATCATTGTTGGATGATCATGTTAATCCTTGTAAATTCCCCTATGTGTCATTCCTTTGATTTTCAATGCAAACTACACTTTGTTCTCGATGCCCGAAGATACATGGCCTGATTTAATTGGTTGCACTATATCGGGTTTTATTTGCATAATTACAAAAGTTACTTAATGGTTGCAAAGTGCAAACCAAACTCCAAAATCTGAAATAATATTCTAAGGAATATTTAAGTTATGATGCAAAGTATGAATATAACCCCGCTCAGTGAAAGGAACATGTCTTCATATGTGATTAGAGAGAGGAAACGGATTATTGGTGCACTTTTACATCAAAGGTCTAATGTAATGTAAAGTGTAGATGTATCCTCGAATTTCAACGAGAAACACATGTCAACCTCTCAGCCAAAATTAGAGAGTGGATGTTCAAGTCAAATTTGTAGTTTGGCACTTGATTGAAGAAATATACAAAATTTTGAGTAGACTCCCCAATCCCACAATGTCTCAAATTAAGCCACATGGATGGCTCATATTCAAAAGGATAAACATATCAAAGGATTGAGATTTAAAGAATTAATGGTTGTCACCATAAATGCATGCATACAGATCAAAGTATGAATTTTAAAGGATTTTTCTATCATTTCCATCTTTCACCTTACACATGAGAAATTTGGATGCCCTAGCAGTGTTAATTCACGAAATAAAGAAGAGGAATTAGCTGTGAAGTGATGAAATTGAGCCAAGGAACTCGAAGTATGGAAGCGAAGGGGAAAATTTCATAGATTTTGCAAAGAAATGTATAAGTCCTTACTTTAATTTAGTGTTCTTGATACTTCAATTGGGATTAAGAGGAATTAAGATGAAAGATAAAAAAACTAAAGATGAGGTCTCTGGAAAACTATGACCCAGAGAAAAAGGAGGTATTGGATGGAAGTGGGGAAAGAGTAATAAATTTGACACCAGAAGATTTTAGGGAAATACTAGGGTTACCAAAGTTGGCTCAACCAAGTAATTACTACAATTGAATCAACACAAACTGATTATGATGCAAGACATGATGAATATGCTAAAATGTTAAATACCTAATGGTTGAAAGAAAGGAATCCATCTGTCAAAATAATCCCCAAGAAATTGACTAAGGCCATGTTTGTTAAAGAGGTTGAGGATCTCATTGTAATGTTAAGTAGGATGGTAGGGTTAGAAGGGGTTAACAATTTTCAAGAGTGGATGTGCCCCTTCATAATGGTTATCTTGGAAGAACAGGGAAATTTTTGTTGGGAAAGCTTTATATCAGCATCTATTCATGCCCAACTCATGACAATAGCTACAAAAATTAGGATAGGTGATCCAGTTGATATCAAATTCTACATGATGTCTTACCTCATCTATAATATTGCATGTTTCAAATCATTCCAATGTCTCCCAACACAAGCAAGTTTTAAAAACCATAGGAGGTATGATGTATATTCATAATTAATATTCGACAAGTGGAGAGGAAATTTTAGGAAGGTAAATGATGCCTTTGTTTCCCCTATAACTTACCTTTTCAAACTAGAATGGGAGCAATATAGATTATATGTTGATGTTAGGATTGAAATCATGGAACATGGTTTCATCTTAATACAATACAATTTTTCACATATTTCAAGATAAGTGGATTTAAAGGGAATCCCTAAAAGTTTCCTAGATATGTGAATGATAAGTGGGTCTTAATGGAACTTTCAAGACAATTGGCCCATGTACATAAAAATATTGCAAGGAGACATAAAAACATAAAATTCCCTCTCCAAATTGGGAGATATTCCCTTGCCAAACAATAACAAAAGGTAGATTAATGGATGAAGAGATAGGGTGGTGTTAAATGGATAAATTTACACCAAGGCCTAATTATGAAATTTAGTGGGTTGTCAATACATGTGAACATGAACCCCATTTTGAAGACTACTGGATGAATTGTATGGATGAAGAAGAAGTTAGGCGAGGTATTTCTCTATAATGAATTCAAGACAAGCTATTTACTTCAAAATTTCTATAATTCCTTAAGGAATATAAGATGATAAAAATGTGGTGGGTTAGTATTACCTTAATCAAAAGGTGGGGTCAAAATCAAACAGCCCTATAGATTGGAAAGAGGAAGAATCAAATGATCCTCATGAAATAATTACTAATGTAATGAGGAGAACACTGACTTGGCTGATTGGGAAGGGTCTGGATTTATCCTTACAAAATACAAAAGTGCTAAGGGAGTTCCAAGAATTGAATAATTTGAAGGAAGATCTCCCTCCCCTGAAAGAGGGAGTAGAAAAAATGGACCCCTTAAATGGACAAGCTCCCCAATTACCTAGTAAAAAACCAACTACTAAGACCATTGATGAATGGACAACAACCACAAGCAGGACTAGAACTTAAAAGACTACCTTGACTCAAAAGTCGGAGGAAATTCTCTTGAGGGTTATGTAAGATGCTCCTATTTGTTCAAGAATATCAATACAAGCCAAAGGGATAGGTTTGAATAAACCAAGAACTCCTCAGTGGTATTACTAAGGTCATCTAGTGCACCAAAGAAGATGAGGGGATCTCTATCAAATGTTGATCCAGCACTTATAGTGCAAAGTGCTAAGGGAAGGGAGGGCCCTAAACTCAAGTGTTTTGAAATAACTACAAAAAGGGATAAAGTAATATTGCCTTTGGAAAGGGATATTGGTGGTCAATAGAGGGAGGTGTTCATGGTGAAAATAAATACAAAAGAAAGGATCCTAAATTAATTTATCCTCCTACCCTAACTGAAACTCAAAAGAAAATTTTACTTCATTGGCTCATCAAGCAATGTCATTTACAGACTCCTAAAGGTATTCATTCTACTCCAGTTGTACCACCACCAGTTGTAACTTCATCTTTGTCCCCAACTGAAGTTATTGTAGGAATAGTTTATGGTTCCCCTATATCTAGTCATCCAAGTGATGTTATGACAGAACAAGTGCAAGATAAACCAGTTGTTGTACAACTTGAGGAACAGTCAAAAAGGCCTATTGAAATAATTGATTTGGAATTACTTAAAGAGATTCCTAGACTCGAGATGGTTGATATAAAAGTTGAAACTTATACAGTGGAGGGTGCATTTCCCAAAAAGAAATACACATGCAATATTTTGATCAATCATCAAATATCAAATTGGGGGCTCAACCCCAAGGTATTCAAATTAAAGGTACAACCCTTATTGTGGAAGGTGAAATGGTGACTCAAAAAATTATGGATGAAACATTTATATCAGATGTTATCTATATTGAAATCATCCACCAAAGGATTCAAAGATAATAAAGGAGAGTGAAGTTTCTCAAAGTACAAGTACCACAAAGGAAACTATAAGCTTGAGAAAGTATCAATAAATAAGTAGACCCACTGAGACTGATTTTGAAGAAAGTAAACAGACTAACAATAAAGCTAAAAATCGGAATCAATCCTTGAATCTCAGCCAACAAAGTAACAAGAAGAGGACCCAACAAAGCAAAAGGTGATTAAGGAGAAATCCCAAGGATACTTATCTACCAAACAACCACTTGTGGAGGATAAAGATATTTCAAAGAACAAGGAGCCATTTAAGGTTCTAAGTCCAGATAGGGAGATTCCAAAGGAAGCTACAGATGTAGTGGCCACTTCAATAGATAAATTAAAAGAAGATGTAAGTACAATGGCCACCCCAGATGAAATTTTAAGGGAAACATAAAGTGTACCTGTAATTTCTACAAAGGTTAAGGGTCAAGGTGAGAAAGAAATGGGTAGCAAGGAGTGAAAAGGTATTAACTTGGTCTCGGATTCGAGACCAAGATAAAGAGAAAATAAATACGGTGACACTTTGGAAGGTGAAAAAAGTGGTTGAAGTGGAAGAACACACAAAGATATGTCAAGTACCTCAAGATATGCAAGGAACATCAACAAAATTAGTGTTGTACTATGAAACTCCACACCTCACACCAAAAGGAGTAAATATGGGTAATGCCCCTATGACTGGTTGGTTGGGAGGACTCCTTCAAGAGAAGGAAAAGGAAGTTTTTCAAAGAGGAGTTTTAGATATCACAAGCATTGCCTTCCCAAAACCCAAAAAATTTCAAAGAAAGCAATGATTCTCACTAAAACACATATAGATCAACATGGATTTAGGACCCTAGAGATTGCAACTCCCCATCAAGGTAAGTCAAAGGATGAGATTACAATAAGTGATTATGATGTCAAGCACATCCAATTGGGGAATCCTACTAGGGAAACACTAAAATAGGACGTCATAGTGGCAGTTGAAGGATTGTTATAGAAGGTTGATGAAGACAAAGTATCTAAAAGGTAATTGAAAGAGCAAATAAAGACATTGACTTCATGATTACAAAATTTGGTAGGGACAAAGAAGAAAGCCAAGAAGTTTCCACTACCATTACTCCAGAAATCCTGGGTAAAATAGAAAAATCTAGTGAGAAGGATGAGGAAATAGATAAATGGGTGGAGGATTTGTCTCAAAAGGGTAGAAAAATCATTGAAAAAATAATAAAAAGGTATGCAAAGTTAACCAACATGCTCAATAACATAAATGAATTAAATGATCAATGTGAAAATGAATTGTATTATTGGGAAGGGATCCTTCCCAAACTTGACACTATAAACCAACTTGATGAGGACTTAGTAGAAAAGGAAGGAATAGTGTTACCTAAGGAAAAAGGGATTCAATACGCACTGGAAGATTTAACCAAAATCAAGGTAGAAGTTGTGAATTAGGTCAAGGAAAAGGTGGAAATGGAGAAGGATTGGATAGAAAAGGGTATTGATACTATAGATACCAGGTTAGAAGAGATGGTATTTGACAAAGGAAAACTTACTTATGGGGACTTGGAGATTGATATCCTGATTCAATCTTTTGATCAATACATCAAAGAGGAACATTTCTCCTATGAGGTCATCAAGAGGCTTATCTATGTGGAAAACAAAATTGTTGAGATGACTAAAAAATTGAAAGAGTATAAGCACAGGATGGAAAAATGTGTTGAGGTGTTGAATAGGCATAACTTAATATTCAAACATCACATAGGACCTGATGAAGGGGAGTTGATGCAATTATTCCAAAGATTTGATGCTTACATGGACATGTGACTGATAAGGAGGAAGATAATGAAGAAGGAGATGATGATCATGTTGAACTATGAGAAAGCTTAGGCTTGTATTTTCTAAAAAACTTTCCTTTTCCAATTGTTACTTTCATTCATGATAATTGAATATTGTTTTAAATTGTGGATTTCAATTATGTATGTAATGTGGAACAATGTAGTAGGATTTCATTATGTTTTAATATAATTATATATCTATTATTAACATGAAATTCATTATAACATCTTAAATATTTTGCATTTGAAAAAAAGAAAGAAAAATGGGGTTCTATAGGGGCCCTAGCCCATGAAAATATTTACATACATCCTTGATATTATACCAAAAAGGGAAAAGGGGAAAGACACTTAGTTATTCTATCATTAAGATATCCTCTCTAAAAAGAGGAATCTTCTTCAAAATCCTATTCTTCCTAACTATAAATTCCTCAGTCCCAGCAGCCATTTGTACAAATAAAACATCCCCTGCCAAACTACGAGACATGTCCAGAGCCATAAGTTCATTGACACTTGCCCTAGGACCATCCAAAATTTCAACCAATTCTAATTTATTCTTGTAAGAAGAAACCCATTCCTTAAGATCTAAACCACCCTTGGAAAGAGATTTCTTCCCTTATGCTTTGAAGGTAGAAGATGGAATGGAGGTGTGTGTAAAAGTTGGGAGTGTAATTATGGAAGTTTTTGGAGAAAATTAAGCAAGAGGTTTGGAGATGGACTCACCCTGCATTTCTTCATGAAGAATGATGATGCCCCAGGAGGTTGTGAAGGAAAATATTTTGTTGGCCTCTTCTCTAAAGTAGAAACACGTTTCTCTAACTCAGTCACCTTACAAGAAAGAGAAAGTACAATGTCTATAAAATTCCCTTCATCGAGCACATAAGATTCTGAAGGAATATCCTACACAATGAATTCTTCATTACAGATTAAAGGGAATGTGTTATCAATTGCACCCTTCACAAAAAACCTGCTCTTGAGCCAAAATTGCTTCAAAACCTCAGGATTTTTCTGATGCTCCCACCTAAAATTATGAAAATACATATTTTGGAAAGTAGAATAGATAAGACTAATCCTGATTAATCTTTGAATCAAAGCCACTCGAACAACACGGTCTCACAATGTCCGATCATAGTCCTTTGGATCTACAATTCCAAATAGCATTCTTACAAATGCTTCATCTGAGCCCGACAAATCAAAAATTGAGTTTAAATCCTCAAGGAAATATCTTTCAAAATAGATGCTAATGTTACTCCCACCATATTTCAAAAAAATAATTTCACTAAGCTTCTCACACTTTAAATAAGGGATGTGAATTTGTAGAAGAAACGGTGGGAATTTATAGTGAAGATGAGGTTGTGAGTTAAGTTGAGAAAAATCATGGTGAGTTGATTGCTAAGATTGTCTATGATATCCGCATGAGGGAGATAAATGTGAAGTAAACTGATATCATACAAAAATGAGGTAATTGGCCTGATGTAACACAACACATGTGGAAATACTCAACTCAGAAAGATATGACAATAATTGTGTGTGTTTCAAGGTGGATTCCCAAAATGTGGGAATGATTAACATCAAATCAAACTATTTGGGGGTACTCAAAAAATCATTAAAAATGTTTCCCAATCTACTTGAAATATAAATGATCAAGTCAATGATTTGAAATGAATGACATAGGCATCAAAAAGGAATGAAATATACACCTGGAAACATTTGTAAAGATCTCTCCACATGGCATGATAGGGAATAAGATATTTTTAAAGTAATAAAATCAGATATTGTTTCTTAGGAATATTCCTTGAAAATATTCAAAGTTTTGGGGGGAAAAATCAAGAAAAGAAATAATCAAAGATTGTATAAATATGAGAGGCATGTTCTCATATCGAGGGGGTTAATTTTTCTAAAATTTTAGAAGAAACAATGTAAACTAATAAGCATTCTTGAAAACCTGAATTGAATTAAGATACCGTGATTTGTTTCACCTTTCAAATATTCTTATGTCAAGATGGTTGCAAGTGTACAACCATTGACAAGCATTGAGATCATAGGCTTTATTTTCCCTTGCTAAGAAATCTGAAAATCCTGAAATAAATTGTGTTTATGTTCATGAGCATTGTTATCTTTGTTTTTGGGTGATATACTTTAAATCAACCATTTATCTCTCTTATTGAAATCTTGTGTTGAGAATTCCTTTGAATTACACTAGATCTTTTCCTAGTGGTGGTGTTTTGGCAATTGCAATTATGTTGTGGGAAGATCTTTCCTTTCATATTACGATAAGCAGTTTTAAATCCATGGTGCATCCATTGTTGAGAAGAGTTTTGTGAGTCTTTGAGTGAATCTTAGGCATAATGGACTAGGAATTTTCAATGTTTTATTGAGAGGTTGACATGATCTTTTTGTTTAATTTCTTAAACATGGTGTGAAATCATGTATTCTTGGGATTCTATGAGTACATATATTAATGTTAAAGGGTTTCTTTGGTTGTTTGATGTGTTCTTTTCACCTTGAGCAATTTTTCGACACCGTTGATTTTTTTGAGAATTCTATATAATGAACTTTATCATGCTTTTATCTCCCACTCCTACACAAATGAAAACATACAATTGTTAAATCCATTTTGAACCACTTTTCTCTCTACCGTGAACATTTTCCAAGGGACTTTACCATTGTTACGTTCACTTTTCATAAATACGCGAAGCATAACGAAATTTCCACTTATCAGAGTAACTTGAGTCCTACTTGAGTAAAATTTTCATTATTTAGTGTGAAAACTCGTTAGTGTTAAATAGTGCATACATTCACCATGTTCATCTAGGTGATCTCCAAATTTCAAAGAGAAGACTAAGAAAATCTGATTCCACTTATTTTCTCACAAATTTCGGTTAAAAATGGTTTCTCTCACCTTGGTTAAAGGTAGGACCTAAAGAAATAGGGAAGGTCAACCCCTTTTTACATACAACTTAGTACCTCCAATGCCCGGTTTTGAATAATTTTTTCGACATCTTCCCCGGGATACAAAACAAAAATTCTTCCATACTTAGAGCATCCCACTTCAATTTTTATGCTTCTGGCACACATGAGGTGTAATATTGGGTGCCAAGATGTCCCCACGGGTGTGCAAAAATTCTTAGAGAATTGGAGGCACCAAGGTGGCTAGGATATTGCGATGGAACACCTATAAAATATAAATCATTCAATACTTGTCCCACAAAGTGTGCCAAAACTCGTAAGAGCTCAAAATTGCACCCGTCCCAGATCAAGATGAACTAGGGATTTGAGGAAACATGGGACTATCTCCAAGTTGTGGGACTTGTGCTTAAGACATAAATATTGAGAGGGTCAACTTCCTCTACCTATTTCTACTACTACAAATACTCCTATGAAGGGAAATGTAACTACCTATCACTACTCTATGATTCCAAAGGACTGGGGTGAGAAGGATATACATGAAAGGGAAAACTAAAATAAGGGGAGGTGATAGCACCAAAAATATGGGGATGAACACTCTCAGTTGAGTGAAAACAAGGGAAAATGTGCACAGGGAGGGTAGGAAAATGTGCCACAGTCTGAAATAACACTCACTCACTTGATTTCATGGAGCACAAAAAAATCCCTACAAGAGATATAAGATATGCACAACAGATCAAAAATGCAAAAGAAGGCAAGAAGATGCAATAAAATTCAAACTAGGGTAGAAGATAACCATAAAATACAACTTTTATTACTTCCAAGTGATGCAAAATCAATTACAATGATGAAAGAGGAAAGGATCTACATGAAATGGATTGTATCCGAGGCCTACAAACTAAAAATTACAAGGAATAATAATTTGAACAATGCTCTTAGAAAACATGAGGGTCCAACCTTTACAAATGAGAATTATTCAACATTATATAGAAGAAAGGGGAAGAGAAGAGGAGGGAAAGAGAGGGAAACTTAGATTTTCAAATTCAACTAGCAATAAATGTCTGCAAATGCACCTATAGCACTGTCAGATTTTCCTCCCTATTTAAATTTAGCTTTTAGAAGAAGGAAAGAGGAAATATTCAATCAAATCTAGGTGGTTAAGACAACTAAATCTATGCATTAATGGCTGAAGTCACGTTTCCCTATTTCACCTACCAAATCCCACCCAAAATCTGATTTTGAAACTCCTATTGCATGTAGCACATGTCAGTAGCTTTCAATAATACCAGGAGCACATAAATATGAGCTTTGGTATAAGTTATAAATATTTGAAGATATGTAGTACTAGCTAAACATGTAGGAAACATGTCGTGATGTGGTCGAGAGAAGGATTTGGATTACTATCTATCTATTTTGTCTTTTATAACACATGTTAGGATTTCATTCACCATAATAATTCAGCATGTCATTTTCATGTTCTGATAGGTTGTGTGTTGTGCACTTAATATTATAATTTTACACATGACACTCAATGATTAGCACAAAAGATTACACTTGACACTTACGCGCAAGAGAAAGAGGCAAAAGAAGGAAGATCACAGAGATCTATGAGTGTGTGCAAGGGGTGCATGGGAGTGGGAGGAAAGAAATGAGTACACGCAAGGAAAAGTGTGGGAAAAAATAAGGGAGGGCATAAGCATAAGGTATTCCAAGGACTTAGCAAGATACTATGCAAGTCCATGAGTGCACACAAGGAGTGTGTAAAGACTAGGGAGGAAATTGAATGCACAAGGAAAGTGTGCGAGAGGAGAAATAGAAGTGGATAGAAGAATAAAGGAGAAGGTCATAATCTCATGAAAAGAATCAAAGGTAAGAGAAAGAACAAGGAAGAAGTAGGAAAAGTGGACAAGGGTGCGTGCAAAGAAATGTTGCCATGTATATGTGCTAAAGTATAAAACCAAAAGTGTGTGCAACCTAAAAACTAATGTCGAGATAGAATGAAATCAGAAGTTTTATAAATAACTTGTGGTGGTTATTTTGGACAACACAAAGAAAGGGTGTGTTTTTCAACAAATGAATATTTCACCTCATATTATTTCAGACATTGCCTAAAGAAAGAAATCAGCTTCTCCAAACCCTCTTTGTTTTGTTGTACTAGCATGATGGATAGAGTATATGTGCTTCTAAAGGCATACAATTTGAAATCCTTGGAGATATATGGGATTATGAGGGTAGGAACCTATGTTATGGATTATTTGATGGCCTCAAAACTACCTTTACCTTTTACATTCCATATAAAAGGTACGTTTTATCTTATCATGGATTTCATCAACTTGACATGATTGGAAAAATTTGTGATGAACCGCATAACAAAGTTAATCCTTTCCGAGAAAACCTTGCAATGCCTTCTTATGACTAAGAAATATGAGGGAAAAAATGGCACCCACACTTTTCAGATCTATTGCAAGCCCTTGTTTGGAGACAATGTGGCCTAGGAGCTTACCTTCATGTGTTAGGAAGATACATTTCTTAGGATTAAGAAAAACAAAAAATTGTCTACACCTCTCAAACACATTTTTCAGGTGAAGGAGATGGTCATTTGCATCTTTAGAGAACAATTTGATATCATCAAGATAGACAAGAACAATGTTATTGATCAGTCCTTTGAATGCCATATCCATGGATCTTTAAAATGTTTCTCCCACATTAGATAGACCAAAAGGAATTTTATTGTAGGCATAGGTTCCCCATTTTGTAGTGAAGGTTTTTCGAACTCGATCCTCTTCTTTTTCCATGATTTGATTCTATCCTAAATGCCCATCCAATAAGGAAAATATCTCTAATCCTGCTACCATTTGAATGATTTTCTCCATAAAAGGCAACACGTAGTGACATTTCAAGGATACCTTATTTAGGTCTCTCGAAATCAACAAACGATCTGATTTCTCTACTTCCTTTCGCAATGGGACCATATTTATAACCCACATTGAATGGTTTATGGGGAAGATGATTTTTATATTATCTTGTAAAGTTCCCTATTTATGAGCGAATCAATCCATGGATTGATAGACCTTTTTTTTTTTTCTTATGGGCTTAGCCACATGATCCAACTTGATAGTGTGATGTGCTAGGTTAGGATCAAAACCTATAATATATTCTTGAGTCTATGCAAACACATTACAAAAATCTTGGAAAAGATCTAAACAATCATGTTTTTCTTGAGGATTGCATGCTTTTCCAATCTTGAGTAGCTTGTCCTTGTCAACTGAAATGGGTTCATAATCCTCATCTTTGATTGTCATGTTTTCTTTTTCTCTCCTCAGCTAGTCATCCGGATTAAAGATGGATTCCAAAGTGACTAAGCCTTTGACAATATTTTTGACCTTATTTGGATAATTTTATATCCATACTATTTCTCCAAACTTGTTTTGATTTCATGAATAAAATTCAGCTTCCTCTTGGATGAATTTTATGATCTATTGATCATTCCGGAAAAATTTCCTATATATGTTATTGTATGGTACCACGAGCCTTTGTTACTTTGATATGTGGTTTCCTCGACCTCTTTTGACTCCTTCAATAACATCAAACCTTTATTTAACTAAAAATAATCTATCTTTATGTTTATTTCCTTCCCTTGGTATGGCATAGATATTGAAATCTTCTAAGAGGTCCCACACCCTATGTTTCTAAGCTTTAATAATATCATACTTAGCCACATTCATTCCTCATGATTGATTCACAAGCATCTCACTATCCCCAAAGGTCTAAAATTATCTAATGTTTTTCCCTTGCCCATTGGATGTCAAGTATGAGATATTCATACTCTACTAAGTTGCTTAGAGAAACTAAATTAGAATATAAAAGTAGATAAATACCTAATACTAGTAGGAGATACAAGCATTACACCTCCTCCACTCCCCTCGTATACTTCTTGGCCCATAAAAAAAAAAAAATCCAAACGCCATCATTTTGTTCATCTTTTAGTTTCACTATATCGGGCATAGGTGAACTTTCTTCATGCATAATAGATTCCAAGGTCAAATTATTTAGCTTGTTTGTATGGATCAAATCCATGATGCTCAATTCCTCATTCATCAAGAAATGAATCCAAAATACATTCAATTTGATTGTCCACCTCTCGAGACATTCGAAAGGTCTTATTAATTAAAAATTATGTAATTTGCATTGGTGTGGCTATGTTTATAAGGTTCTATATGATATGTGGAAATAGGCTCAGATATTATAGTGAATTTGGTACCATATATGGTTATAAATAACATATGTGACATATCCATGGATAGATATCCTCCAATCTTGGCAATGAAATCCTGAAAGAGGAATTAGGTGAAAAATGGGGACAAATCAATGATGAACACATCTTATAGAATCAACAAGTTGGGGTCTGTGTGTAGTGTAAGGCTTAGAATTCTTATAATTAAAAGGTTCTTATTGTAGTTCCAGCCCAATTGCACCAATTTGTTAAAAAGTGACTCATATTCAAGACTAAATTGATCTATTTTTTTATTTGGCATCACCGAACTATTTTATCCCAAGTCTATCATGTAATCATGCAACAACCGATCACCTATGATTAGATATACATAGAAGGGCAGCGGTTTATGAATTTACGGTTGGCCATCCGTCGGCCTAAAGAGTATTAGTGAGTACAACCTTGTCCTTCTCCTTGGGTTCCTTATGCGAGATGAGGAGATCAGCCATGAAAAATTGCAGAAGGTCTCTCTCGTCTAGGAATGGCCAAATATTTCCACATTAAGATACTTACATCAATCTTCTTCATCTTCTAGGATGTTAAAAGGGGTGGTGTGGTATTTTGTAAGAGACAAAAAGTTTTCATTGTTTGTTTATTTTGTATGTGGTTTCCCATCGATGGGAGAGATTTTTATGTACGCATATCCGCAATGTTGTGTGGATTTAAAATATACTATGGGTCTTCTATATACCGTGGTTCTTTTGTTGGAGCACTGAAATTTGTCCAAGTCCACGAGTTTCTTGATTTAAGGATGCATACTTGGAGGAACAAGGGGATGAATGTTTTCTTCCACCTGTCTTCTTTTACCTTTGTGTTCACATGCACACTTGATGAAGGTATTTAAATACTCTCTTGTAGTAGATTGATTCCATATAACTCTTCCATTTTCTAATTTATGAGTGAAGTATCATTAGGTGACATTTCCGCATAATTTCTTAATGTGGATTTCCTTCAATGGGTATGTATTGTGGGAAAGAATTTTTTTACTTGTTAATTCTTTGCTTAACATACCATTGGGGAAATTTGATTAATTATGGGGAAGGTTATAGGGGAGACACCATTCATAATCTTAGAAAATATTATTCTATACTTTGTGACTAGAGATTTAGATGAACTATTTGGTTATATGATTGAAATGGTATTACAGGAGTAATTTGATTCTACAGAGCGTTGGAATGGTGGTTTGGTTTGTGGGTAAGGAGGCTTGTTGGGTTAGTATGGGGACTATTAAGACCTCAAATTTATATCTTGTTTCCTTTTCAAGGATACCAACTCATTTCCAAAATTTTGTAAACATTTCATGACTGTTGTATGTCACTTGAAGGAATAGCGAAGTGGATTCTTAATTTGATCTTTTTCTTCTCAAGGATGGGATAGGAGCTAACTCAGGAGTTTGAAAGGTGTGGGTGTCCCTATCTATGATAATATGGGAATTAGAGGTTTATGGTTAAAGCTTCCCATCCTAGATAAGACTATTTTCATCTCTAATGGAAATATTTTAAGTATCTGCTAATGTTATACCACCTTGGATTGAACCATGACTCATATTTCACTATTCAAATCCTTTAGATAGTACATAAATGTATATTGAGATGTAGGTATTACTACTTATGGGATTCTATCCCAAGTCCTTTTAAATCGATGCTAAAATTATACATTGGCTAATTAGGTGATCTTTTTTTATGTTGTCGGTTGTTCCACCAAGGATAGATGACATGATTTATCTTTAAAATGGTTATAAAGATATTCCCCTATCTCATCCCAAGTGGTGATTGAATTTACCCTTAAGCCTTTGTACCATTACAGACCTTTCCCCTTAAAATAATCCATTAACAATCTGACCGCGCTACGCTATATTGTGTTATATGGTATATTGAATAGATGTTAGAAACATCCTTAATGTGCTTAATAGGGGTTGTAGTGTTCTCTTAAGTAAATAAAGGAACACTCTTTAGGGATGCAACTAGAATCATCATATTAGGATAGAAGTGGAGGACTTCCCCATTAAATGTGAAAAAATATTGATTCCTTTTTGGGCCATGAATGTAATGGGTCTTATAACCCTAGAATGTAGTAAGAAAGGCCTACCTAGACAAGTAGAGAGGACTCTTTCGGAAGTGATGGATATCTTGACTGGTCTACCCCTTCTTCTCCTTTAAGAAAATTGCATACACTTTTCTACATGAAATAAGTATACAAAATGTCTAGAGCCACCATATGAGATTTTTGAAGATTCTCTAAAGGGTGAAATTCATCACGATACACACCAAAACTTAGCGAAATAATGATAATATATCATAGTAGTCCAACCTGGGCGTACAAAACTATTAACACCAAAATTTACACCCCTAAATGTTTATAGGTGAAATTTAAAAACTTTTGGTAACATGGGATGATATCAAAAGTGTAGGAATTTCATGCATAAGATCAACCTCTAAATAAGTCTATTTACTTCTATTTATCCCACCACAACTAACCTACAAGTCCGAAATGCAAATAATACTAAAATTAAACTATGTTTTCATAGGGTTTAGGGTTTAGAAAATGGGAAAGTGGGGTCACAAAATGAAAGAAGGTGATGCACCAAGACTAAAATAGGGTTCAAATATGACCTGTGGAGACACTATTGAAACTATCATGCAAGAAGTCAATGAAACACAAAGATATCATAAAAGGATAAGTGCTTAAATCCAAGAAAGGAAAAAGGGTTAGAGATCCATAATTATTGTAAAGCACATCATGGAAAAAAATACCATTACATTTCATTAGACATTACCACTTGTATTTACAAGAATAAAGACTTTATACCAATTGCATAATGTAGTTATAGAGGTTGAGGGGCATAAAAATATGAATATTCCAAAGTGGAGTTCCAAATCTCACAGAATAGAACCCATTTTGTATATACAATGAAACTTATATTTATAGAAGAATTGGGAAGAGAGAGATAAAAGAGGAAGAGAATTCAAAATTTGAAATTTATAATGAGTAAGACTTAACTCACCTTCCACAATTCTGTCATCATTAAATTCATAGGATAAACAAAATTTATCCTTTACAACACACCATCGAACTAGCCGAGAAGGATATGGGTGTCATCCAAACTTTTAATTTGAGTAGGTGAGTTAGTTGAAGTTCTTCTTGATTCGAAATGCATATTTCTCCATTCAACCCCATTTTTACATTTTTAAACCTTTAAACATCACTTAAACCTAAATCTATTGATATCAAAATAGATCTCCAAAGGAGATCTCCCAACGCCATCAATTTTACCCAACTTGGATGATTGCACCAAAATCTATAGTTAAAAGATCATTTTTTCGGTCTCCTTGCTTATGTCTTGCAGGTTTTGAATTTTTCTTGTTTCACATAATTCTAACTCTTTGTTTAGAAGCTACCCATTACTTTTCTTATCTTTGTGGAACATGTGTTCCTTTGTTATGTGGTTTTTAGGTCATGCGGCTGAAATTCATTATTTCATGAACTTGGAAGTCTACGGGACACTAAGCTTGTGAAACCCACGAAACACTAAGATGGTTTTACATAACTTGTAGGTCATTAGCCACATTCAAACTTACCTTTTAGTTTCTTCAAGACCCCTAAAAAAATTTCCCTTGCATTGTGGTGTTCAATAAATAAAACCCATGACTTTGATTTGGATGCTAAGAATTTCCTTTCCACAAAATCAGCATGAGTCCCCCTTTATACTTAATTCTCTTCTATTGGTCACTTTGAAAACCCTAAGAACACTAACTCCCAAGAATGTGTGGTCTTTGATTAAGGATATTCTAAGTCTAGAGTTGAGTTCGTAGGTTACCAAAATAGCCTACGGGTTATTTTGGATAGCAATCCCTTCATATCATGAAAAACTTTGCGAAAGAGATCATTAAATTCTCATAAAAGCTCCACAATAGTGGCCAAATCCATATCAAAACAATAGTTTATAATAGTTGTAATATTTATATTATGTTTTTTTCTAATGTTGATATCATCCATGGTCATGATCTCATTTAAGTATTTGGGCCCTTGATCCTTAGTATCTCACACCATGTATTATCCTATAATATTAGGCACATTCAAGTGCTCAGTTCATATGATTCTTCTTCACCTTTATGAAATCATGCCCTTTCTCCAAATTAATCTCAAGGTCTTCTATTCTTTTCCTTTTTCCAAAACTAGTAGGTTATGCATACATAGTTCGGAGCATGTAACTTTATTGACCATACATATGCTTTACAACCTCATCAATCTATGCATTTTTACTAAAGACAAATTTTTAATTTACCCTCAATGGATTTTTAGATGGTATTGTTTGGAGGTAAATGAAAATTTGCACACAATAAATTCCTTCATCTCCTCACATTCATTAGCTTCTTTATTTGTTTCAATGATATTATACCAAAAACATGCCCACTTTGTTTAAGTTTTTTTAAGTATCATCCAATATATTGGAGGATGCAAACATATGGGGACATCCATTACTATATATGTGCTTGTAAATGATTCCTTTCATGCAAATTTTATCATTTATTGGAAAAATATTTTTAATTTTTTTTTGCACTCAATGTGAGTATTACTAGTCTCTCTTGTGTTTTCCATCATGGTATCTTAGATTATAGTGGATAACACATGAACATGTGGCTATCCTCTTCAATATATAAACCAAGGAATTAATATTCTCTTCTTCATGTGGTATTTATGCCTTTAGATCAACCACATATGCATACATGATTGTAAAACCATTGAATCAAATAAATGTTTCCAACATTCCCTTGCATATCCATAACAATGTATTTACTAAGGGATTAATCTTAGTTGGTCTCCATTTTTATGTGTGAATATGTCCCGTTAACATTGTATCCATTCTAAAGTATTAATTTAAACCATTATGCACCCTTAAGGAATCACCTCATAAGCCTCTCCAACAAACCAATTACAAACATTTATTATAGTGTCATAAATTGAAGTACTACTCCCCCATTCAATCATTATATAATTTATTAGGTTAATATAGTATTGTTCTTGTGAAGTGACATTGTAAATGTAATTTATATATTCATCAACAACAATACTCTTGAAAAGGGTGGTCCTCATATACTAACCTAAGGGAAAAAATTCAATGTTCATCATTATTGAATCTAATATAACACTTCTTGAATTGTTTATCCATAGGTTTCTCAAAACAATGAGGTCTTACAAGAAAATCAAGGTAGTAGTTAGCTTCTTCCACCTCTATTACCTTAAAGTCAACCTTGAAAATTTCTCCCATAATATATAGCTCAACATTATTAAAGGTCCTAATAGGTACAACATGGGTCTTATTATCCATAGATAGTGTTGGGCCCCTAAAATATTGATTGAAGTTAAGAAATGGGTGTGTAGGGAGAAGGCATGCAAGGCACGGTTCTAGGAGGGTCTTAGTAGAACCCATGATGTGTGCCCGCAAGACAAGGTCTCGGGACTTAGCCATATTTGGCGTATCGTACAGACACAAGAAAAGCATGACCCGACTACGCATGCAGAGTGGATAAGGTGTCGGCACCGCGTGACAAGTTAGCCTAGGAATAAATATAACCTACTATGGAATCTTCTAGAAGACCATCATGGAAAAAAGTGGAGAGCTTAGGCCTAGAGGAGCATGCTCCCATGGAGGACCACATTTAGACACTTGGCGCCGGATTTGAGGCTGCAGAAGGATGAGTTGGCACTCGGGGTGCCTATAAATACAAGTGCCCGCAGAAGAAAAGAGAGAGAGAGATCAATAGAGAGCAGAGCTCTGCAAAAATTCCGCAAGGAGTCATATTGGGTTGGGTAGATGAAATATAGGAGAAGGATGTATCAAGGGCTTGGGGTTATAAAATTTATTTTTGAGAGCTAAATGATATGGATCCAGTTATGATGCATGACTTCATCTGCCATAATGTGGTGTTTTGTAGTAAGTCTAATGAATGTAATGAGGTTACCAAGTTAATTGAATATGATCCTTCTTGGTTCGGATTCATACATGATTCTTCATAGTTCCTTTTCATGTATGTTTATAAGATGAATATGAATTCCTATGCATTTTCCTTTCTGTCTTGATTCAGTTCTTTAAGTCTGTTAAAGTATCTTTGTCTGTAATGACTACAATGATCTAGAGTCGTTCTGAGCTCTATGATGTTCACATGTTTCATTCCCACTCACTTTCTTGAAATTTTGGATCATATATGATGTTTTCCCACTCAACTCACATAAAAGAGAGACTGGTGAGTGCTGCGCATGCCTCGGGTGAGCACCCGGCGTCTGCATTGGGTGATAGGTCGCACGCATGGGGTTTTCTTGTTCTTGGTGGGTGTAAAAATGACTACAACTAGAATATTAGTGGTTGGGTCTAAAGAAATGCTTCCAATCTTGTTCTATAAATTTCTAGTCATAATATCTACTTTTGTGCCTTTCTTAATCAAAATATTCCTTGGCTCATAACCATTGCTCGAGGCATATATCAAAATATCTTGGTCACATATTTTTTTAATAGATTTTAACTCTCTTCCCACCATCGTATTTTCCATCAAACAAATCAAATTTTATGCCAACTAGTCACTTGGCATGGGTAATATTCCTCTAGTCTTAAAAGGGGATTCAAAATGAATCCACTCGTGACCTTTTAAGCATAAGGTTTCCTAGTAGATTTCAATATAATGTGAGCCTCTTCATCTCATGTAGCTTGAACTTCATCTTCTAGAATCCTTATGACATATATGGCCTCTTAAAAATGTGTTATTTAATCATGTCATCTAAATAATTGCCATTCTTCATGGTATTGTAAGGGGGCTCATGTAGAATCTCCATTCTTTGTGGCTAGGCTTGAGCACTACTTCTAGTCGTTATAGTAATTTTAGGGCCATCCCTAATTATTTCTTGTTTTGGTACCCAACCTTTAAAATTGATTGTATTGTAACTTTATGAGATATTTTAGTATTGTGCACTCTCTTCTTACATAAATTAGGAAAATCTTTAGTTAGTTTCCCAACTTTACAATATCTAGACATGGGATACGTATGGAGACACTTCTTATGATATTTTAGTGGTCCATACTTGTAAATTTTTTTGGGGGAAACCTTCCACCTCATATAACTACTACACCCTAGTGCGTTCATATTTAATGACCTTGGTGTTTATGTGGAACCTCCATCGTTATCTATTGTACTCCCTTCTCTCGGCTCATACGCTTTTACATAACTTGGTAATTTTGTATATGATGAGTACTCAAATCACATACTTTGCACCAAATAAAAACTTAGTTTCCTTTAACTTCTAGAGCATGTGGAAACATTTTCCATCATGATATTGATAACATATTTCACAACCTCTAGTGAAAGCCCTTGCAAATTAATTTAGGCTATTAATCTTGGTATGGCCCTTAATAATGCACTTTATACACCATAGTCCTCTTCTAAACTCAAGAACATTGTTTAATATCAACATTTGTAATTGAGGGGACATGTGAGAGATTTGTGCTTCAATAAAATGGACTTACTCTAGTATCTACACTTCCACCAACCTCAACTCTTAATGAAGCTTCTAATTCTTTTCATGGCTACAAGAATTTATGCATCGAGAAGGGATGGAGAAGTGGTGAAAGAAACCCTCATGAAAACCATTACATGTGTTGGAGTGGATAAAGTTCATAGGAAAAATTTGAAATTAGTTACTCGAACTATAAATCACACACACGCGACCTTAATAATCCTTGCTCTATATATTTTAGTTTATCTATGAGCTCTAGTACTCAAATTTGAGGATGTTGAATTTTGAGCTAGAGTTTGTTGAATATCTCATTGTTGACATATATTTTCAAGGTTGATGTTGGAAGAATTATTTTCTCTCTATATTTATATTTTAGAAAAGTCCATTGTAAGAGTTCTTCAAATTTACTTCCACGTGATTCTTACATGTAAAAGATTTAATTATTACTTAGAGAAAAATAATTAAATGGGCTAGTACCTAGTTATAAATCAAAATAAGTCTTATTTAAGAAAACTAAGTCTATGTTTAAATATAAAGTCATAATAGACCGTAAAATGCACTATAATATTATCGTGTTACCACTTTCTTTTAGTTGAAGCTTACACCACCTTTCCCTCCCCGCTTCAAATGACTCCTTAAGTTAGATAAACAATAATTACTTTTCAAAGGAGTAGGACATGTTTACCTTCTCCATAGAAGTTTACACTATTTTTCCTTCTCCTTCCAAATCCTATTGAAGATTTTATCACATATTTTGTATGTATTATACTCTACATTACATGTGAAATGGAGAATGTGGACTACCATCCTCACATCAACTTTTGATTTTCAAACAAGTATTTGTGATCATTTTCGTTATGATGTTTCGTGTTCCATTTCCACTGAACGATTACTTGATGTGTGAACATAGACTCGCCACCCTCTCGTAGGAAAAACATAATTTTAAAATAAATTATTATATTGAAAATAGTATAATTAATATAATAAAGATAAATATTACTTTCTCAAAAAAAAATCTTGAATATTATGTATACCTTTATTTCTATTATTAACTTAAAAAGATGTTAAAATTATTTCCCAAAATCAAAATAATAATCATTAATCTCCTATATCATGTCTCCACTTCTGTGACTATTTTCATTCAGGAGACCTTTTAGTCCACAAAAATGAATAGAAGAAAATTATCATGGAGAATTGCATACCTATCAACTAAGTTTTAAATAATCAACGTGACTTATCTAAACTATGTCTAGACAATGTTGTTTTAAATTTTATATTAAAATAGGATATGCATAAATCGTGGCCTTCATTTAAAGGGTATTTTTATTCGCTAAATGTTTCGAATGAAGGGCTTAAAAATAATAGCAATTTTTTTTTGGGAAAAGATTGTGCATGTCGATAATGTTATCTACAAGTGGGGTTTTAATGTCTTCTTTCACTACGTAATGTAATGTAAATGGAAACCCAACGGACGGGGGAAAAGACGGTCTTTTCACGTGGGAAGGGAACCACCCAAATGTGGATAGATTCAATATTTTATGGCCAAATATATAAAATGGGTAACAAACCCATTAGGTTCATTCATAATAAAATTATTATAATTGCACGAGTTATATATATATTTGTGTTTTGTAAATGTTTGTACATTTTGCATAAATACTATAAAGTTGTTTGTAACGACATTTAACAAAAAAATATTTTTCATTATTTTATTTAATATTTTTTATATGTTATTCTACAGTTTCTATTTTTACATATGTTGAGAGGATCTTTGAAAAATGTTAAAAAGTTAAGATTTATTTATGCGAAATGCAATTGCTAATAATTTTTGTAATAACGATGATGTTCTATGCATATCATATAAGTGTATCGTTCCATGATATTGCGTTAAGTTGATTATGCTCTAAAGCACAAAAATTATTTCACCAAATGTCATAACTAAATGTGGTGTTATGGATCAAGTCTAACCTCAGAAGGGGAACATAAGAAGCAAATACCATTATTTTCAAGATTAAATATTTGCTCCCTATAAAAAGACATGGAGAGAAATGTAATACTTTTCCTCTTCAAAGCTCTTAAAGACAAAAGTGATTAAAAAAATCATGGAGAGGTCCTTATCATCAACTTGTTAAAACTTCAATCCGTTGCAATTTTCTAGTGGCTCCCTCACACGTTCTCTGAATTTTTGTTTGAACATGTAGAAATTGCTTGATCCTCTTCCTTGTTATTGCCAAATATTTTCCAAAATAGTGGGACCAAATGCTCATCAACCAATGAAAATGAAAGAATGTGAAAAAGTAAGCGAAAACCCAAGGGAGGAGAGGAAGTCAAAGAGAAAATAAAAACAAGATAAAATGGAGAAAATGATTTAAAATTGAGCTCACATAAATAAGAATGAAAAGTCTATTTTAAAAAGGAGGTCAAAGGTAACATCAACACAAGAAAATAAGCCAAAGGTCGATAAACAATTAAAAAAACAATATAATAAGAAATAAACTAGGACCAATGATCTATAATGATGAAAATACACTAATACAATAACATTAAACTAGTGTTTTACCAAAATCAAATGTATACAATAACATGGTTTTTTAATGATAATTTAAGTGCAACACAAATATAGTGAAGACAAAATATCATATATAGCTCAATGTGAGACAAGTCTTTATGTCTATCTTGTTTGTTTGAGCCAATTTAATGGTGTTGGTAGGGGGAAAAATCTTGTCTTTCATAATTCAAGAGTGTTTCTATACATAAATTAAAATACTTCACGTAAATAAATACTTTATCCTTTATATGTATTTTATATGGTCTTCCTACACTTGCCTTCTTTCTCATGTTTTGTAGCATATTGGAGAATCTTATAATAGTTATAATATCTCAATATGTGGCCTTGGTTTTTCTATTTAAGTCTAATCCCTAGTTCTAATATTGAAACATTCTTTGTAGGAAGATATTGTTTTACATGTTAAGCTCTCGTGTGTACTATGCATCACAAGTAGGCACCACCCATAGAGAGATATTTCTCCTCTCATCACAAAGGGATCAATGCAATGAGAGTCTACCGCATTGTATGATCTTGTTTCAAGACTTTTAGGGTTATATGTTTACCCTATGCCTTCAATATAAGTCTTGATCACCTTTGTTATATGAGATACCATAACATGTCATATTTTTATGGGTTTAAAGTGTAATAAGATTGTCTTATGCCTTCAATACAATATTTTATCAACTTAATGGTATTTGATGGCACAAGGAACTTGGTGCCTCAAGGTGTCATAAAATCATTTTTTTCTCGGTGAAACTCTATTTTTATGTACATTATAATATGAGGCTAAATAGACTTATAAAGTCTCAATACACATATGTTTGGGTTAATGTGGGATATATATATCATAACTCTTATATTTATCGTGTGGATCCTCCGAACAGAGACCAATCAATTGTTATGGGTGAGTAATTTGGGGAAGAGTAGTAATGAATAAGATGGTTAGGAATGTGCAGAGCATGGGATATAACTTTCTCCAATGAAATAAGACATGTTCATAAGGGTCCAACCTTAAGGGTTTGAATAGTAGGGGTGAGGAAAATGACAAATTAAAGGAAGATATGGACTGTGGGTTATAGTATAATGAGAATCCTTCTCAAGAAAATGGTGCGATTGTGAAGCCTAAGGGTAGTGAAAATGGAAAAAGGAAGAAGGTAAGGGAAAATAAGGTATCTTAAATGACCTAGAAAAGGACAAGGAATTAGGTTGGATTAATTGGAGGTTCTTTGTATGGGTTTTTTTAATCGAAATTCCATATTCCATTCACTGTGGAGGGGAAAACACCCTCCAACACATCAATGACCATCTCCTCCTCGAATGTTATGGGTTATGAATGCCCCCAGGAAGCATTGCTTGGTGAAGTGATAGTTGAAAATGAGAAGAGCATATATTATTTGTTTTTAAGAAATAAAACAAAAAAGAAAAATGCAAGGGTTGTTGAAATCGAAAGGAAGTTTTGGCGTGGAATGACATGTAAGATTGGAAGGGAATTCTTCTAAGCTTGGCATACTATATAATGGAGGATCTTTTCAAGTCCAAGGAAAAGAAAAGAAGAAAATTAGATATCTTATGACTTCTACAACATCTGGGGAGTATATTGACGGGTGATGATCAATGTTATGGTCCAAATAATGTAACGAAAAGAGGGAAACCTAGGCAAAAATTTCATCTTTCTTAGCATCATGTAAACATCAAAGATTAATTATCAATGGTGATTATTTTGCAATCATGGGGCTGGAGGATAAAAAGGAGGAAGGAGGTTGAGAAATCAATGAAAAAAGGATTTAAATGACTTTCTTGATGATAATTCAATTTTGGATATGCACCCAAAAGAAGGATGTATACATAGAATAATTGCAAAGAAAGGATAAATAACAACATTACGTGAAAGGTTAGATAGGTTTATTGTTTCTCTAGAATGTTTGACAAAAATTGATGGATGGAATCCATGATTTTAAACATGTTTGGGTAATATCATTACCATATTAACATGATGGTAAAATTTATTGTTCTCTAAATAAATACCCCTTTAAGTTTGAACTTATGTATTTGTGGCACAAGGATTTTTGGAAATTTAGAGAAAATGGTAAAAGGAGTGTGAACCCAACTAGGGAAGATAATGTTCGAATTTCCTACAAGTTGAAGAAACTAAAAATTAGATTGCAAGAGTGGAATAAGATAATGTTTTGTAACATCTTGGATGAGAAGAAGAGGTTGGAGGAAGAGCTAGAGCTTCGAATAGTTGAATTAACAATGATGAAGTAATGGTTGATTGGGAGGATTTGTTGACATGATAGCTAAATAAAGTCTATCTAAAGGAGGAAATATACTAGAAACAAAAATATAGGGAGATATGGATTAATGAAGGGGATATGAACTCAAGATTATTTCATTAATCTATGGCAAAGTGAGAAGACAAGTAAACAATTTTAGTAAAATTAAGAGTATAGATGGGCGAGAACTTAATAATCCCAAGGAGCTTAATATTCCAACAAAAATTAAATGGAAGTAGTAAAATTCCTTCTATTAGATGAAGAAAAGGGGGATGAATTTATTTTTAAATATTTGAAAATAATATTGGCATATCGAAACCATAAATTATTACAATATGTAATGTAATAAGATGTTTCAACAAAGTAGTATAGTTGATGAGTGCGAGATAAAGCACCGACCCAGATGGATTTTGGTGATCTTTATTTAAATGCATTGGGATTTATTGGGCAAGGAGATCATTGTTGTAGTAAAAGAATCTTTAAAGTCAAAAGGGTCATTATCGTGGATTGCATTGTACATTTCATTTTACTCTTCCTAAACAATTGAATCATGTTCCTTTATTGATTTCCATTTGATTTATTTATAGATAATACTATTTATATAAAATAATTTCAAATATTATTGTGAAAAGACTGAAGTGGTTATTACTTGAGATTATTTCCCTAGAGAAAGGTGAATTTTGAGTGATCAAAAATTCTCGATGGAGTCATAATATCTCATGAGATCCTTCATTATTTGATATCAACAAAGAGAACCTTCATTATTTGATATCAAAAAGAGATCCTTCATTTTTGGAGAATATTATGTTGGATTTTGGGTTTGAACAAGGATGGGTAGCTTGGGTGTTGGGATGTGTGCAAAGTTTCTTTTTTTATATACTAGTTAATGAAAACATGGTGAGAGTTTTTAGAGTTCAAGGGTTATATGGAAAGGTGACCCTCTTTCATCATAACATTTATGATTATGGATGCATTTTGTAGTGTTGACCATTTTTGGTCACCATGGAGTAGGGTACAAAATTTTCGGATCACTCAGTCTTAGTGGTTAATTGGGAAAGTACACAAGAAATAAGCAGCTAGGAATGTTGTCCCATGATGCTCAATCCTCACATAGGATGCCTTTCCAACTTCCATCTTTGCTAAGATCATGCATCATCCTCTCATGACTGTTGTAGGGTCCTGAAAAAGGAGGGAATGAAATCATATATCGAAAACAACATCATGGAGCAATATGTTTTTAAATTTTGCAGATTGGAAATTTCTTAAGTGTTAAGGCAAGTTGCAGGTTGTGAGAGGATTACATATTCATTCATTCAGTTCTAGTTCAATTTAATGAAAAAGGCACAAGTAAGTTGTTAATTCCTTGTGATTATATTCATTTATATATGTATTGAGTTTTAGATGTTCATTTTAGTTATACAATTGAAAAAAATGAAAAGAAAGCACTATTACAACTCATTACATACAAAAACTGTATATATTCATAAGTAAATTGTACATTATTACCCACACAATTCATGAAACGAATCGAAAGTAAAAGAATGCAAATAAGTTAAATATTGAGAATGTAAAGAAGAAGGGGACTTGTCATTGTGTGGTAGACGTGATCCCCTCTCATTCATACTGTTGATCAAGCTTGATCAACCATTGTTCCAACTTCATATTTCTTCTCCTTTACCTAAAGGAAGGAAAGAAAGATGGTGTTAGAGCTATGGGATTCCCATAACTTCATTATATTCTCAAGCATTGAATGTATATGCATTCTAAGAATAAAATTATAGAAATGGAAGAACATCTCATTCCGTATTCGAAAGTGAAAATATTTTAAGTACGGATCATGGTAAGCAAGTGAAGTTTATCATCTACATCATTTTGATTCATAAACAATAGCGAGAGATACAGATTGTGCAAGTTATATTGAATTGAAATTGCGAGAGAGAACCCAGAAATGAAAAATATACAAGAGCTAAAGACCTCATAATAAAGTCATACTTTCGTAAAAAAATGAGATATTTTTTATCTTACAAAACTTCCGATATTGCACTGAAGATAAAGGAAAAGAATTGATGGTTTCCATCAATTTCTTAAAAGAACAATCATGTTTAAGTTTTCAATCAAATAATGATCTCACAAGAAAGTAGTTTAGAAGTGCAAGAATGAAGTTACATCCATGGTACATAATTTGGGTGTGTTTATAAAGATCCTAATTTGGAAAACCACATCAACTACGACAAATATCATTTTAATTCCAAACATATTCTACAAAAATATAACAAACTTACAACATAATTTACACAAGATGCATTTTACAAGGATATGAAATTACAAGTTTTCATTGTCACCTCAAATACGGGTTTTCGAAATGATACATGGTTTTGAAGGTAGAAGTTATCTTCATGTTTTCCTTCATTTTAAAATATGCATAAAAAGTTCAAATTTGCAATAATAAAGCATAAATTTGTTTGAAGTATGCATTTCATGAAGGCACAAGGTTCAGATTCTTCATCACCTCTCAAGGAAAAATAAATTTCCAAGAATGCATAATAGAATAAGAAATAACATACCTTTCACAGGGAGCCTAAGCATCACATATGTTTGCATAGGTCGACTGAGGTCAACCGCCAATGATAAATTCCTCTCAAAAAGTGGTAAACATCCCATCATTTGTTGTTGCTACCTTTCATCATATTTATCTTAAACAAAGGTTCTCAAGCATCCAACAACATAGTGATGGGATACAAAACATTACTTACCCGAAATAACAAGCTACAAAGTTAAAATAGGCAAGCAAGTTGTTTAGAAGCTAGGTTAATTCAACATGCACACCAACTCGGGCCCTGAAGTGGTGAGCTCGATGATGCATGGTGAGCCATTGCGTAAAATCTACGCCAAGCTCAAGATGATTACCACCGAGCTATGGGAACCGAGCCATGTAGATGTAAAGAAACTAAGCTATGTTGGAGGGAATCTTCCAAGTCAAAATAGCCATCAATCTAACTCTAGAAGTGATTTACATCAAGAGCACCGAACTCAAATAAAGGCAAATGGAAAGTTGAACAAAGTTTTAAAAGGATAATGCAAATAGCGAGCTAGGATGACTCTCTAATGGTGAGATAAGTGACTACTAAGGCCATGAATTGTTATACCCATAACACATAGCTGATAAGAGAATCAAGCCACCTCAAAACATACCACCGAGCTATAACTAACACGAGCTCGTGAGCCATGAAAGACTACAAACCTGAGCTAGAAAATGTGTAATCAACAATACCACATGAGCTCAAATCGAGTATGAACTAAAGATTGAAAGTGAGATGATAAAAATGAAGACCGAGCCAACATCAATACCAAACCCACCAAGATGGGTCAATAAGAATAGAGCTCAACAAAACCGAGCTAAACGAGTTGAAGCAGAGTAACCGGGGGCATATCTAGATGTGAAAAAGATAGACATATCCATCAAGCCAACTCAAACCATAACGAGTCATACCCAAAATATGAAATGACCGAGTTGCATGACCAAGTTCGAACATGAGAAAAGCAAAGCTAAAAAAGGATATTTTAATGGAAAAACCTAGATTTGCATGATAAAATCATAGAGCTCATATTTTGTAATGGAGGCCATAAAGTCAACTCAACCCAAACACGAGCTATAAAGTGGGAGAAACCACGAGCTCAACTCGAAAGGATGGTTGAATTTTGCAAGGGCTATACCAAACATAGAATCCCACAGATCTTCCACCAAGCTATAAGCAATAATAGAGCTTTGAAGAAAAAAATGACAAATGTGAGTCGGGTTTAAGCTCAAAATAAGTAAAACTCAATCGAGAAAACCCAAAATAAATGCAATACGAACCCCAAATACTGATTTGGGTTAGCAAACAAGATCCATCAAAAAAACCAGCTTGAAAAGCTTGAATGTTAGCTCCACGTAACCCGAAAACTAGAATTATTAATGATTCCATGACTCCCATCAAACATTTTGTGAGTTTATCCTCGTAACGACCACCACAAAGCAATGAGTAAAGTGAAAAAAGTGAAATGTGAATGGGCTAGGGTTTTTAACCTAATGTGTAAAATAGTTGATTAAGGTGAAAATAACCCATGA
The DNA here is from genome assembly GCA_018340775.1 of Taxus wallichiana var. yunnanensis. Classification (NCBI taxonomy): domain Eukaryota; kingdom Viridiplantae; phylum Streptophyta; class Pinopsida; order Cupressales; family Taxaceae; genus Taxus; species Taxus wallichiana. The sequence continues at coordinate 171,745,456 of CM031237.1, forward strand.
TTAAGTTGATCATGATTAATGATTATTCCAAAGTTTCCATGCCCACGAGGATGGGTTTTTGTAATAGATTTGCTTATTTTCGGCATATGAAAGGGGTGAAGGGTGAGAATTATTAACCCATAGTCCAAATAGGTGAGCCAATATTCAGCCATGCATACATTTTAACCAAAATCAAAAGAAATATATTATCACCTCATATGCATCTCGCTTAGGAAAAGACATAAAAATACCTTAATTTCTCCAAGTTCCTGTAAAAATTAACCTATTATTAGCCAAAGGAGTGAGGGATTACCTTAATTCTTTCAAAATAAGTTTGACCAAGTTAAATAGGACAAAAATAGACCATGCAAAACCAATTTTATCTATGTAATCATACAACTTATTATTATTTTATTATCACTAGAAGTTATGTTTTTACAAGAGCATTCAAATGCATGTAGTGGCTAGTATTGGATTTATCTCCAATTAGCCAACTAGTCAAACCGAGTTAGGTGTTATTTTTTGAGCGAAGTGGAGTTAACTCCTCTTGGTGTTTTTCTATATGTACCTTGCTTGTGTAAGTAAGGGGAGTATTCATTAAATATACTTGTGTTATGCATAATTTTGTATTGTAGTACTGGTTCAAGAAATATAAAGGCTATTTTTCCTCCATTTATAGTTTTGTGAAGTGTGCTATAGAAAATTTGTGTTATGTTTTAGTGAATTATCTCTTTCCTTCACATGCTCATGTTTTCCAAACATCTCCATTAAGCAAGTTTTGTAAGGTTTGCAGATCATCTAAGTGCATGTAAATGCCTTTTGTGAGTGTGAAATTGTACTAAATAGTAGATGAAGTGAATTTTCTCAATATTATAATAGTTAAACCATTGTATCTTGTACAAGTTTCTAAAATGTTGGTGTATCACCTAATTTACATGCTTTAGTGAAGTGTTTTTTTATTTCTCTCCTTTAACCTCTCCAGAGAAGTAGTTAAGGTGATATATCCTAGGAATCATCCCACTCCGGAGGTTATCATTAACCTAAGTCACCCACAACTCAGAGGAGTTCCCATTGTATTAGCGAAGTGAAGATTTTCTTGCACATTCTTCATTCGGGATGCACTTTAGACCGATAACAAATTTTGGCATGCCGGTGGGAGAATCAAATTCATATTATTTTTTAGGGGTTCCATAACATCCTCATCTATATTTTTCAGAATTTTTCTAGGTTTGATTTGTGCTTGGAAATATCATTCTTTTGGAGGTATTTTCAAAACATATCTCAAGTTACTTTTCTGTCAAACAACCCACTTTTCCAAGTAGTAGACCTTTTCCTTCATTTTCCCATTTATATGAAGTCATGTAATCATGATGTCAGTTCTTCAAATGGAATTCCTTGCTCTAAGAGATGAACCATTCGAATCCACAATTATTTTACCAATACCCTCCTCCGGATTAGTATTATAACCCTTATCATAATCAACATACTCATGATCCACATATTTCTAGTTAATATGGTTATCCTTATGATCATTATGTTGTTCAAGAACAACGATATGTTGATTGAACACAAGATTATATAGGATATGTAGGTTATGAGAATAATTTCATGCCTAACGATGAGTTTGCCCAAAAATTCAGAGGCGAGAAGATCTGCATATGTCAACATATCAATGAGTGAATTAAAAATTACAGGTATTAGAGGATAGTAAGGAAAAGAAGGAGTAACCTTGTCAATGGGATGCTCCCACTTACCTTCCCCAATAGAATCAAGTTCATATTCATTGTGAACCATCACAACCCATTTATCAAATTCCAATATTTTTTGTTGTTGTTCCCACTCCCTTTCTCCCATACGAAAACTTTGTACCCTTTCCCTTTGTAAAAACATTGCAAAATTAGGTTGATACCCAACCAACCCCTCCTCACACACTCCCAAGCCCAATTTGGGAAGGAGACAAGAAGAAAATCAGTCAAGATGGGCAACCAACCTGAAGTTATCAACAAATACAAATTCTTGAAAAAATTTAATGATTGGGTTTCAAGGTTTGAGTCCAACCAGATTCCAAAGTTGGAGAAAGAGTGCCAAGAAGAGGAGGTTTCAAAGAAATAAAATAATCTAATCATCAAGAAAATATTAGGAAAAGTTTTCTCCATTATCTTAATATACAAGGTACATGAGATAATGTTTTGGATGAGCATGGAGAAGTTTGAATTTCGATCAATGACCTTGAAGTTGTACCATCTTCTAAGTAACAAAAATAATTCATAAATAGTTGTTGATTTTAATGATTTTGATTTTGAGAATAAAAATGTTCTAAACATGTAGGCAAATATTCCCATAAGTGATTATGATTGAGACCTAAATAAAGAGCGATTCTAGATTGGATCTGTGGAGGAATTAGCATATTTAGATCTACCTTATACAAAGGAATAAGAAATAAATTCAAACTCAAACTCAAAGTAATCCTTGCTCATCCATAAACAATAAAGAAGTGTTTTGAACACTAATATCGTCCATGAGAGAGAACTAGAAAGGTTTCAGTGAGAACGATGATATATCCGAATGTAAATATCCTTATTATTCACTGTTTAGAGATTTTGCACTTCTAAAAGGTTGTATAAGTTCATCAATGACATCATTAGTCAATGTAATAAACCAAGAAGATAATCAAGATTACAAGAAGGATGAGTTTTCTAACACCTCTAACATGGTTGATATCTATGATGACTCTGTTTGGAAGGTGTAAACGTTGACATGTGATTCTTTTCTTAAGATGGTGTACTCTTATGATCTATGAAATCATGTTTGTAGTAGGTAATATGTTATTTGCTGAAATAGGTACAATTCTACCATGTTTATGCTTAATATAAAATGAAGCAATTCATTTTATTTTTGCATAATAATTCACTGCTTGGGAATGAGAAGTTGAGTTTTAGTTTTCATAATTCGGGGGATCTAGAACAATATTACCTTGGATCAATTTCATTGATCCAAGGTATGCTTCTAACTTATAAACCTTATGGTCATAATGACCAATCTAGACAGTTTGAAGGGTTCCTGGACTTTGACTATACTAAGGTCATGAATGATCTGATATCCATGGCTCTCTACTTTGTATTTGAATTTAGGTATTAATCTGGTTCTTCTTTTGTTAAAGTGAGATGCAATTTTACTATGAACATAGAACCTAATTAAACTATGTTCCTTAAATTAGGAAATTTATCCTAAAGTCTAACCTAACCTAACTTACTGAGTTATTTTGTTACTATGGGATGTTAAAAAGGGGGACCTAAGGACTTATGTTAGTTCCTAAACTAATGTTGAACCTAACCTAATGTTTGGCTAACCTAAAAGGGGCCTATGGGATGACATAGAGAGGGGGAGGTTGGTGGCATCAACTCCTATAAATTTATGAGGAAATTAATATGGTCTTATCTCTTTGAACTGCCAAATTTGGCAAAGGCGTGAGGAAATTTGGGGGATGAGTTGGCATCTCCACCAAGTTTTAGTTGCATGTAAATTTGAACTTATCCATTGTCAAACATAGAGGTGGCGGTGGTGGGAGAAGAGGAAGGACTGACAATCCTATTTTGCATTTAATATTTGGAAAATGGAAAAAACCACCTTGGAAGAAGAAAGAGGGGTTTTTCATTTTTTTGGTCATTTGTTTTTCAATCTTGAGCTCTCGCATGTGGTTTTTACACTTCGGTTTGAATACTTGCATGAATACTCTTGCCTCGCATGGTGTTTGAATGAAGAAGTCAAGACCTTTGTGAAAACTATAAGAAAGAGAAGAAGAAGGTTTTGAGAGTTGTTAGCATTTTGAGGGAAAGAATTGAATCTCTACTTGGAGATTTTTTTGCAAAAAGAGAAGACCAGAGCTCTATCAGGCATGATAGGCCCTCTCCATTAAGTCTTATGATTTTATTTAAATGTTTCATAAAAAAACTCTTCTCTTGAGGAAATATTCTGGTTTTGTTTCTGTGATCAAATTTATTTTGCTTCAATGGTATTTTGTTGTTTTCCTAGATGCATTATCGATTTTGGTTTGATAGTGGAAAGTGTGTTTTGGGAGTATAGTTTCCATACTTCTGAGTAAACTAGATTTTTCTTTAATATTTTTAACAAAGGCTTCAAAACACAACCGATGTCTATTAGGTGTTATTTTAGTTAAAGGTTTCTCTTGCAATGTATGTATTTTGGTTTGTTTGATTAAAAGAATATTGCTCAAAATGTTTCTTTATAATCTCTATTAAAAGACTAGAGATAGGAAACTTTTTGGATATCTTGATCATTGCTTGAGATCTTGTTGTTCGTAGTTTGTGTTTGATCTCCTTACTATTGCAAACTTTGAAGAACACCATTTTTTCTTGATTGGGGGAAAACTTAAGCTATGAGTTACATGTTTTGAACATTGGTTTAGCTATTTAGAAATGTCGATTTTGACTTTCATGTCTCATTTTCGATATCGTTAAATGAAATTTTAAAGACCCCTTGTGTAGACAATACAACATTGTATTGGAAGTATAACCTATTTTATGATTGTGTCTAATTGTTGATAATGCCAGTGGAAATGTTATTATGTTTTAAACTTACCTTGAAACTGTAAGTTGTTAGAGGAAAACCCACTTCATGTTTTTGTATGAGATCTCATTTTGGGTATCAATTATTGTAATATCTCATTCGTTGAAAGTGTACATGATTTCATATCTGTTAAGGTTGATTTGCCTTGTTGTATACTTCCCATGTTCTCTTAAACCACATGGGATTTTGAGATGGGTAACAAATATTTTTGGGTCTGAGTTAATGTTTTGATCATTGTTGAATGTATCTCTTATTGAGGAATGCATGAATGCTTATCTTCCTTATTTATAAATGGTTGAATTAATTGGAGGTCTATTTTGGTTTTGACTTGTTGTTCTATTGTTTACTTTCCTCCCTTCACTATGGGATTTTAGGAAATGAATTGATTCTTAATCCTTTTTAAGGAATCATGTTTTGAACTAGTCTTTCTTGAAAAGATGAAAGGTAAAGGTTGGATGTTTGATTTACATTTTCCTTTTTTGATTCTTTTGTACTCATCCAATTTGGGACTTGGGTGAATCTTTGTTTAGATATTGATTTGGTTGCATGTGAACTATTCTTCATTGTTTCAAAGACCTGACATGCGAAGTTCATATGGAAATTTGTTATGTGTCTTTCGTTATTCTTGCATGTGAAATGTTTACTCTTCTTCATAAGAGTTTGGATAGATGAGGAGACTACAATCTCACTCATACACTCTTCAATCTTATGATGGGGATATTGATCACTGAGGTATCGTTGTCATTCCTTCTCAGTATGTTTTAGTTTATATCACTTCTTGACCATGTGATAGGACTTAGTGTATTAATGTCCTTAGGGAAACAAAATAGAAGTTTATGTTATGCTTAGGAGTATCGATCCTTGTATAAGTTTTGAACTTAAAATAATCTTCTCCTTTCTAGAATACTAACGATTGTGTATCTCTTATGAGGCATGAATGTTAGTTTGTTTTCTTGATAGAAGCAACCTTATACTTTTGATAAGGTATGAATGATGTTATCTTTGACTTATAACTTGAATTGAATGATAATATGAGCCTAGGAATTTTAGGATACTTCAATCAGGGTTACTTTAATGGTTTATGATGATTTAGTTACTTGTACTTATCTGTATGATCTTATTTATGATTAATGTCATCTTAGACTTAGGATGAATATGAGATAGTGGGACAATTAGATGGAAGGAAATATTCATTACTACACAAACAATAGAATTAAATCTGAAAGATAGTCTTATGTATCTTATATTCTTCTTATTAAATAGATTTAGTTGATTGAAGGAACTTAAATTGGTTACATGAAAGTGAAGGTAAGGTTAAAATGAAATGATAATTCTTCTTTAACTCTGTTGTTTAAATTATGTATGATGAAAGGGGTTTTATGATGGAAAGTTAGGGTTGATAGGTTGATTGACCAAACCTTACTTTTGATTAAAAACTTTAAAACATATCTTCTCTTCTTCTTGGATTGTATTATTTTTGGTTAAGTCTTTCTGTTAGTTTCGGTTGTGTTTTCTGAATCTGTTTCATAAACAACAAAGTTCTTTTTATGAAATAGTTAGTTAAAATCACATTGTTTTAATGATATAGTGTTTATCATGCTCAGTTTAATGAACTGACCCGTGCTAACAATTTTGTAGATGAATTTCGTAAAAGATGAAAGGAGAAAGACATATAGGAAGTTACATCTATTTTACTAAAGAAATTATTTCTTTATTTTGATGATACGTGGTTTCTTTATTTGAGATGTACTTGATGCAAAAGAAATTCTTGATAAGGTTTAGTTTTTATTGATGTATTAATACTTTGTAATCTCGAAACATACGGATTCAGTAAATGTATCACTCCTTCTTGATGAATAAAATATGTGATGATTTCTAAGTAATACTTATTTATAATACTTTCTTGACATGAATTGGGTTGAATTGATATGTATTATCCTAATGAAGGAGGGTAGTTAATATACTTAAATAATATGGAATGGTTGGGGTAGGAATTTGAGTTGTTAGTTGTATTATTTTCTCAAGTAGAGATGTAACTTATAAAGTTGACATTCTTAAGCAAATACTCAACCATTACAAAAAGGACTATATTTAGATTATATGGATGTATGTGTATTAAACCTTGATTATAATTAATAATGTGCAATTTGTTTATAAATGGACATTATCCCATAATATAGGGGAGAAAGATACTTTCCATAATATGAATCATAGACATAACTTAAGATCTTGTTAAAAGTATCATGATTACTATAAGTTGAAAGGAACAATAAGAAGATTGTTCCAAGCCACGATCTCAGATGATAATAACACACCACATTAGATTTGTAAAACAAAAGAGCTAAAATACCATATATGGAAATCCATCATAATCCATAATGCTCAATACATTACAATAGAATGACTTGAATTATTCAATAAGAAAGATGTACATATAGGAGGAGGGAAGTGCAACTACTACCTAAATCAGTGGTGAAGAACTCCCACTAATTGATACTAGTAGTTAAGTTAACTCCAAAATACTAGTAAGCTAACTCCACATAACTGAGAAGCTAACTCAACACAACTAGTAAGCTAACTCCACACAACTAGTACACCTAAGCAAGCTAACCCAACAAGTGTAGGGCTAACACAAGTGTAAGAATTATCCTAATAAATAAATAAAATGATAAATAATAACCTACACTAACACCCTCCCGTAAGCATAACTTAGGTGGGCGAAAAAGGTGGGTCCCAGCAACAAGGCTTGATGAGGTACCCATGTACAATAACTAGGAAAATTAGACACCGTAAGGTACCCAAAACCAGTAATAACAAAGTAGAGAGGGAAAAATCCTACTGCAAGATATCCTCAGAAGCTCGAATCCAAAACTCGTATTAACATCAAGAAGTGTGGTACACACACTATGTTCGAATCCACTTCTCGATCATAGAACTCAAAAACAACTAACACTGAGATTCACTAGAATAGCTCCATGCAAGGATACTATCAATGGAGTGATGTTGAAAGTGAAAAACAAACACCAAACATAATTTGATCAAATGCTACAAATAGGTGTGCCATGATCCAAGAATAACCAAGGCAACAAGGTGGACATGAGATCCAAATAAATAGGAGTGCCATGATCTAAGAAAAGCCAAGGTAACAAGGAAAGGACATGAAACCCGAAGAAGCAATATCAACACCACACCCTCCCCACATACTGTAGAATGGGTAGAGTAACACCATAGATCTATATGAGTTGTCAAAATCAACTACTCAAACACTGACAAACTAACACCAGGCTCCACCGTAATAGCTCCCCCACAAGAGAGACGTCATCAAGACCATAGATTTAGGAGAGAGTTAGTCATCAAGGATCTAGTCAATACCATAGATCAAGGAAAGAAGTAGTCAATACCATAGATTGAGGAAAGAACTATACCTAACAACTAGATAATAGCTCCTAATATCTAAATAAGATAAAAGAAATATCCACACACATAAGTGGGTGAGGATAAATACAATAAAGGTAAATAAAGTACCTAGGTGAACATGAGCTAAGGTAAATACCTACTCTAACACCCCCCCTCAAGTGAAGCTAGGGGCCAAAATAGAAGTGGCATGTCCACAGTATGAGTCCCAACAACTAGGCCTAATGAGGTACTTATGTATAATAACTGGGAAAAAGGGACACCATGAAAGTACCCAAAACCAAGAATAACAAAGTAAAGAGAGTAAAGACCGCTCCAAGGCATCCCAAGAATCTCAGCTCAAAAAAATTGTACAATGCTAAAGAATTTTGGTGTGTAATGTGGTCTGAATCCACTGCTCGATCAAAAAACTCAAAAACAACTGACACTGGGTTTCACCAGAATAGCTCCATATAAGGAGATTGTCAACAGAGTGATGTCGAAAGTGTAAAAAAATACCAAACATAATTTGATCAATTGCTACAAATAGGTGTGCCACGATCCAAGAACAATAACCAAAACAACAAGGCAAGGACATAAACTCTAGAGTGTCATGATCCAAGAAAAGCCAAGGTAACAAGGCAAGGACGCAAACCCGAAGAAGCAGGATCAACACCACACCCTCCCATACTGCTGAATGGGTGGAGTGACACTACAAATCTGTATGAGTTGCCCAAAATCAACTACTCAAACATTGACAAAATAACATTGGACTTCACTAGAATAGATCCCCCACAAGAGATACTGTCAACATGCCAAAAGTGTCGAAAATACAGATACAAAATCTCTCAACAAACAAGAGAGATACACTACACTTGCTAAAGAAAAATGCTCAAAACAAGAAGCATCACAATGCATAAGGTATAGAAAGTGGAGCAAGAGGCCTAATGGTGGAGGAGCCACACCTGTAGATTCCTCTCAATGAATGCCTATGTTGCCACCACAAGTGATCAGATATCCACCCCAAATCAACATAGATGGATGAAGAATATGCCTGCATATGACTTGGTGTAAAATGCACAATGGGTGCATGCAAAAGAACATCATAATGTGTGTCAAGTTGATCATGTCTGACATAGACTGAAATCTCAAGTTGCTCAAGCCTGAGTGAAGATGTAGAACTCATGCGTTGCTCATGATCCTCAAAAAGAGTCGAGCGAACAAAAAAGGAGATTTGTCAATGTGTGATCTCAATAAAGTATCTGCTTTCGAAAATGTCATGACAAGCATTCCACTTAACATGTGGAATAGAGGAAACAATACCCTGTGAATGTCTCGAGGCCATGCGGTGAGTAGAAATAAGATACATAGCATGTGGTATTGTAATAGGCATAGATGTGGAAGAGCATGCGATAGAATAAGCTTCATAGGTGTATGAGCATCAAGAGTAGAAACAGACTCAAAGAATGACAACTCAATGTCGGAGGGTTTAGGAGCAATAGCTGCAAGTGGACTAGAAGCATGGATATGGCTGTCCACAATATGATGGTGATGTTGTAGGCTAGCAAGTTTGTTCTGCCGGCAGAAGTGTATTATTACATCCTTATCGTGAATGAGCGATTGTAGAAGAGAATTTCACTTCTTGAGTGATCTATTTTCTTCCACAAATTTACAATATCCTCTTGAAGTCCACATACTTTAGAGAAAAGTATATCATTCTCGAGAATCCATGATAGGTAAAACTACAACTCTCAAAAGTTTAGGATGTCGCTCAGCCAAAATTATGTCCACAATTGATTACAACATTCCTCAATATTTGGCACTTTATAATTATATTGAAAGTCTCAAAATAAATAAATCCAATGGAAAGAGCATGAAAAAACAATCACTTTTGTAAAAAAACAACACTCAAAACCGAGTTACCGATCAAAAGTTACAAGGTTTTTAATATTTTGCTCGTTATTAATTTTAGTTGCCACTAAAACAAAATAAATTGTTGTTGCCTTCACCATGAATTAAAATTAAAGGGGATTGAAGTTAAGAACCTACTAGTAGGAATCACAAGCTTGAAGCCCTCATATGACCATACCATATGACCAAGGGTTAAGGATTTTAATGGGTGACAAAGAGCTAAAATACCATATATGGAAATCCATCATAATCCATAATGCTTAATACATTACAATAAAATGACTTCAATTATTCAATAAGAAATATGTACATATAGGAGGAGGGAAGTGCAACTACTACCTAAATCAGTGGTGAAGAACTCCCACTAACCGATATTGGTAGTTAGTTAACTCCAAAAGACTAGTAAGCTAACTCCACATAACTGAGAAGCTAACTCAACACAACTAGTAAGCTAACTCCACACAACTAGTACACCTAAGAAAGCTAACCCAACAAGTGTAGGGCTAACACAAGTGTAAGAATTATCCTAATAAATAAATAAAAGGATAAATAATAAACTACACTAACAAAAGTAAATAATTGAAAGTGTACTTCCTTAAGCAGACTTCCTTAGTCAAAATTAGGAATGCTTGGAAGGGAAGTAAAAAGGGAATTTAGACTTCATTTCCATGAAGTCTAAAATAAAAAGTTTACTTGGAACTTATTTAAGCTAGGGCTGAAATAAGTCAGAAATTAATTGACACTTTCATAAATGCAAGATCTATTATATACAAACATGACTTAAGTTGTTTGTTGTATAATAAACATGAACATGTAATTAAATGGGTTAGGAAGCGATTTAATCTGCATACCTACCTCACATGCAGTTTCATCTTGTAACCTTATAGATTAAAAGACCTAATTGAATTAGTATGGCATATCTGTAATTAATTTGTAATGAAGTGATTAATGAGATATTTGTAATGTAAGGTATGTTCGTGCCAGATGAGGGAACTCAGTTAGATGTTGACACACACCAACTGTAGTGTAGTACCTTTGTAATGACAAGAGTCATTATGAGGATACTATGGTGCAGTTGATATGTCTCAACACCCCGCATAGTTTGTTCAACTTGACTAACATAAGTGCATGACTGGATCACAATTCTACCCTATGTGGATAGGGACATGATCTAGTGTCGGGGTCAACTCATGTTGACTTAGGATAACTAGACACACCTAATCGATGAAATTTGATTGAGTATGTCTATGTACCCTTAGTCACCGTGAGAAGTCATCCACACTAGGGCATGTTGCTAACCTTGTCTAGGGTTAAAATTTGAATCAAGTGGGACCGTGTGGCTGAGTGAAGACTAGTATAGATAATAGAACAAGTGTCGTGAAGGACTTATTCCATTTGATGAGTATGTCATCTAGGAATTTAAACACGATAAAAAAATTTAAAATCTTTGGCCAAAGTATCGCAATTTGTTGGTTGTGTTGTCCAATGTCACCTAGTTTAAGAAGTAGTATTTTAGATGAATATCGCAATGTGAGATATTTAGATAGGCCTCTTAAGCAGAACACTTGGGTACCCTAAAAAGGTAAAGGAACCAAGTATACGTTGTATACACATTACTGATTAACATGATAAATCAAGTATTCATCGAGTCATTACATAGATTGCTTATGGTTTTTCTGTTATGATATAGTTCGGCATTGGAATGTGTGCTCTAAATTATGTAATTTAGAATAAAGAACATTATGTAAAAACAAATTCCTTTTTTTGAAGTCTTAAAATGAGAATGTTACATCTTGGTATCAAAGATGAAGATTGCAGCTCTTGGACCTATTGTGTACATAATCCGATAAAAACTTAATTTTCTTGTTAACAAAAACGGTTAGAATAATGGGAAATGATACAAACAACCCAACCCCAAGTGGAGAAGGAGCTACCTCCCAAAAACATGATAAGATCCTTGCTTCCCTGTTGACAAAAGAGATCATCTAGTTGTACTTGAATAAGTTATGGGTAATGAAGAGGAGGAAGAAGAAGTGGTAATAACAATTAGCCACCTCCGTGGACATCGCCAATGTTGGGAAATTGGGCGTTGATAATAATAATGCTGCCAATTCTAATGCAAATGTACCCAATTAGCCTAAAAATAAAAAGGAAAGGTTAACATCCGAACTCATGAATGATATAAAAGGATAAGTCCACCTAAGTTTGATGGCACTAAACTAGGGGATGGAGCTAAAACAGACTCAACAAAATGGAGAATTACTTTGCAAAAAGAAACTTCTCGAGGAAAAAAAAAGTAGTATGGGAGCTTATCAACTTTCCCATGAGGCATCTTCCTAGTGCGATAGTCCTAAGGCTGAATGGAATATTGATGAATCAAACATCACTTGGGATCAATTTAAAAACTACTTTAGGAAATGATGGCTACCACAAATTTACTATGATTAAAAGATGACTGAATTTCATAACTTAGCTCAAGGAAAATTAACTGTAATAGAGTACTGGGAGAGGTTCACTAAACTTCTTAAGTATGTACCTCAATATCAAACTGAAGAGAAGTTCAGAATACGAAAAATTTATTATGGGATTAAACAATATTATAGGGGTGAAGTAGATGTTCATAACCCAACCACCATGGAAGGGGTTGTAGAAAAAGCCATTCGGCAGAACATAAATTAAAAGTAATCTTTTCCCATAAGGAAGAAAACAAAAAGAAAATTCCTAATTCTTCTTCATCTCTTACACCCAAAAAGGGGGCATGGAAGAAGTTTGGTACCAAAAATAAATTTGTTACTAATAACAATAAGAAAACAACAACAAATAAACCTATTGCAAATGTTCAAAACAATTTCGTTAAGAACAATAATAATGGACAAAAGTCCTATGGAGGACAAAACAACAATTTCAAGGCTAGAAATAAATTTGAGCCTAAAAGAGGACATGTAGGAGGCTGCTACAATTGTGGCAAAGATCATTATGCAAATCAGTTCCCTCTAAGGAAAGATGACAATAATCAGCAACATAAGATACATGCTGCAGTAGTTGATAAACAAGCTGAAAAATAAGTTACGCCTATAGAAGTGTCAGGTAAGTTATTTGGTATGCATGTTACTATCATTTTTGATCTTTGGACGCATCTTGAATGCTTTATTTCTAGTAAATTAGCTTCAAAAATAAAAATAAAAGATAGAAAAATGGAAAAATCTTGGGTTGTACATTATGAAAATAATGTTGTCCACATAGTTAGTCAGTGTCTTTTTGGAGTAGTCCTAGACTTGCCTAGTTTTTCCATAGAAGTCAATATTTATGTTACTCCTTTGGGGTCGTATGATTTCATAATAGGTGTTAACTAGCTTGTTGAATATAAGGCTAAAGTAGATTGTTTTGAAAAACACATTAGTTGTCTTGATGACTTGTAGAAAACAACAAATATTCAAGGAAAAAAACGTTATATTTCATTTAGAAAACTTTTAGCTATGCAACTTAAAAAGGCCAAAAATAAATGTTGCACCTTGAATGCATTAAAAATTTATAAAACACCTAAAGGGGATAGTGATTTCTTGGAAAAATATCTGTTGTTAAGGGATTTTAGCAATGTGTTTCGGAAGAACTACCAGTCTTCTACCCAAATGGGAGTTTGATTTCACAATTGAGATCAAAATAGGAACTGAGCCTATTTCTAAGGCACCATATCAAATGAATACCATTGAGCTGGTGGAGCTTAAGGGACAATTGCAAGGACTATTGTCTAAAGTATTGATAAGACCGAGTGTTTCACCTTGGGAGCACCGATAAGTTTTTGAAAAAGAAATATGGGACAATTAGGTTGTGTATTGATTACAGGATATTAAACAAAGCAACAATAAAAACATATATCCACTTCCTAGAATCGATGATCTGTTTGACCATATGTGTGGTGTGTCAAGATATTATAAGATAGATCTTCACCGAGTATCATCGATTAAGATTTAAAGATGAAGATATTCATAAAACAACCTTTAAGACAAGGTATGGGCACTATGAATTTATAGTTTTACCTTTCGGTTTGACAAATGCACTGTAAACTTTATGAATTTGTTGAACAATATCTTTCAAGAATACCTAGACAAGTTTGTACTTGTATTCTTGGATGACATTCTCATATATTCTAAAAGCATTGATGAACATCATGAGCATTTGAAAATATTACTTGAAATATTAAGAAAAAGAAGATTGTATGGTAAGTTGTCCAAATGTTCTTTTTATGAGACAAAAGTGCACTACCTAGGTCATGTCATAAGTAAAGATGGAATAGTAGTAGATCCATCAAATATTATCATAGTAATCGAATGGCTGCACCTAATAATGTACATGAAGTCAGAAGCTTCATGGATCTTGCTAGTTACTATAGAAAATTTTTAAAGGACTTTTCAAAATTCACTGCACTAATAACTTCATTGCAAAAGAAAGATAATAAATTTGTGTGGAGTGAAAAATGTGAATCAAAATATAAAAATCTTAAGGATCAGTTATCATATGCACCTATTATGGTTGTACACGATCCAAATGGATACTTTACAAGAGTTACAAATGCTTCCAGAGCATTTCGCAACCCGACCTCACCACCTAAACCTTACACAATTATTTATTAATTATCTTATAATTAATAAATCCACATCGCCATACCTGCCACCTCATTTTGCCACCTCATCATGACCTAGTCTTAACCCTAAACTAACCTAATTAAGACCTATAACTTGGTCCACATTTCACACCTATGACTAATTACTCCTCATCCGCACCTAAAACCAACTTCATAATGACTTGACCAAGCCCGCAACTAATCCCTCGGGAGAAAAGGAGGGAAAGCTGGCTATTTTACCAAAAATAGCCCGCTTTGACCTGACCGATACCGGTTCCTATTCGACCGCCGTCGGTTGCGTAACCGCCATCGGTTCCCTGTAAATGACCACTTCCAACCAAAAACAAAGGATCGGATTTTCATTTGATCAAAAAGAAGGAGAAATCATTGAAAGGATCCAGATTTTGCTGGGCCGAGCAGAGACAAGTGAAGAAACAGGAAGAGTTTGCAGAGAAGAACATCAAGCCCAAGACTGCAACTGAATAACCAGAGCCCAGTAACACTCATCCGAGCATCAGAAGAGGAGATAACTCATCTTGATTGTCGATCATCCAACTTGGGTCCTCGTCTTCATCATCACAGCCCTAAAACTCTGCATCTCGCATCGTGGACTAGTGAGTAGTGTTTTATATATGTTTCTAAGCACCATTTTCTTGAATTGTTGATTAATAGTAATCATAAGTTTATTCCTAGATCTACTACCAGAACATACTGCACTTAACCTTCACCCATACATCCTGATATTGCCCATAAGGCCATTTTACCACACTCTGAGTCTTCCCTATCCTCCCATCATTCCCCTCAGCCATCCACCAATCTTAATAACCCCACAATCACCTTGCAACCAACCTCTATCCAGAAGCACTTAGATTGCTGACCCTACCGGTATCGTTTATCCCCTACCGGCAATGTTCTCTAACCGTGGTCGGTTATCCAAGTTGACCGCGCATTCATCGTGACTTATACCCCAAAACCTTTTTCTCGCCTATTTGCCACCTAACAACCTCAGATCCAGTCTGGTTTATCCCTCTAACTCAACCTGAATGTATCAACGACCAATAACCGAACAAACAACGTGACGCTTTATTATTGATAATTTAGCTTCTATTGCTTTGTAACGAGATACCTAAATCGTGATTTTGCAATAGCTTTCTTTATTATCATTTGTGTTAAATCGTATTAAAAGGGGAACTGACCACCTTCGAAAGGAAGTTTTATATTTCCTGGGCCTAAGGCAGATCCCTCATTTATTGTCTAATTAAAATCTGGTGGTCTTGTATTCTTACTGCAGTAGTCCTTCCAAGACAAAAAGGAGTTCTTCGCGAGGCGATCCGATCTTTCTCTACGGTACGCGCACACCATTTTCAACATTCACAATGTATTCCTCCTAGCCCTAACCCTTATCTCTGCTTCTCAAAGGAATGATAGGATAGAAGCAAGTCTATTTCGCAGAGCCGAAACATTCCGTGCGAAACATTTTGGCACGCCTTATGGTGGGACCCATTTCAGGTTTCTGTTTCTCTTGCTTTTTTTCGTTTTAGGAAGCATACTTGTTGTTGTTTTTGTTATATTTAGTAAAGAATTTGTCTTGCTTTCCTAGTTTCGCATTAGTGAAAGTCATCTTATTTGCTTCATCGAATATCATTTTCGATTTGGGTTTTAAAACACGTGCATTACATTCTTGCTTGTTGTTTTCAATTCTAGTGAACATAGACTAAGTAATAGGTCGTACACGTGGGGGTGATTTCCACGGTATTGACAGGAAATTAATCTTACTTTCACTGCACAACACATACCAAATCACTTCATAATTAACACAACAGCTCAAAACATCCCCCCTTTTCCGCGGTATTCCTCCGCCCGATTGAGGTAGCCTTATAAGCCAAAACAAACTTGACATTTCCCCTAAGTCTTTTGTTTAGGATTGACAGCATTCCGCGTATAAAGGCATAAGCCCACAATAATTAAAATTAACCCTAGGGTTAGTCTCTGGATTTGCGTGTGCATCTTGCTTGTTTTCAGTTCTGTTTTCTCTGTTATACACTATCTTCTGTGATCACCTTAGAACAATTTGATAAATGTACTGAGCATTGTTAACAATCAAATCAGCAGCTTCTTATATTTTCTTATACCAGTCTTCTTACACCGACATCGGTTAACTGACCGACGTCGGCTATAGTCTAACCGACATCGTTATCGACCGATATCGTTATCGCTTTTACAGCTTCTCGACAAACCAAACAACCTACCAATTTCACTATTCTCGAGTCCGTTTTGCTCTCGATAGATCAAACCCTACGTGTACTCCGTCCATGGTTGTTATCACTCGAAAGCAAGCCGCCGCCATGGTTTCACATGCTTGCTCTGTGCCTTTGCCTGAATCACCCCCTTCACATTCTATAGGGAACCCTACGGACACCAGTGAGATCCCTAAAATTCCTGTAGGAGATAAGGAATTTGCCAAATTTCTGGATGCTAATCCTAGCACTGTACAATACTATTTGTCTCATGCCCTTGACCGTACACCCGACGGTCAACTCCTTGTTGGCATGCCTATCAGTATAGCTGCTCATTTAGCCCCTTCTCCGCCTGATAACTCCGTTTTGCCTTCCGCATCCTTAGTCCCGTCGCCTACCTCAGCAGCTTCAGGGGTCCATACGGCACAGATTGGCTTTCCTTTGGTTAATCTTGGGCCCAACATGTCATTACCGCCAACTGCTCCCACCTCATCTCTCTTGCAGACTGTTCCATTCATGACTTGCTCTCTGCCACCTATCCACACGAGCTTTCCTTCTCAAGCTCCGCCCACCTTTTCATTTCCACACACATATCCAGAACCTCAACAACTTATATAGACATCCCTATTCGGTTGCCTCAACACATTCGTGGCCCTCCATACCTTATCAACATTTAACCCCACCATTGTCTCAGCGGTGGCCCTTGGCCCAACTTGCCTCCGTTTACCACAACCACACCATCATCTCATCCAACTACCGATTTAATTAAACAAATGATGGACAAAATGCAAAACTGAGGCTTCGCTTTGTCAGAAGTCGTAGCGCTGACATACGAGCAAGTTTGTCAGAGCCCATCCACCCTTCAGCCCCCCTTCATTCATATCCTCCTCAATGGGAATTACCAAAGTTTACCCATTTTAACAAGAAGGAGGACCTCAACAACACTTTGCGATCATTTAGACATGCCTCGCTATCCGATTGCTCACGACGACGCTTTACTACTCCGCACCTTTCCCATGTCCTTATCAGACCCGCCTGAGTGGTACAAAGTTGCTTTAACCCAAAGACTCAATCTTCTCTTTTAACCAGACTAGCCCAATCTTTCTTGGATCATTTCTCCATTAACATTGCCAAGAAAGTATCTATCACCGACCTCTATGCCATCCGACAATTTGAAGACGAATCTATCGCAGATTTCGTTGGACGATGGCGGGGCCTTATCAACCAACTTACGTATGCCTTGCCTCAGATCGAACTTATCGAATTATTTACGCGGGCCTGCGCTAAGCACATCTCTCCTACCCTCCAAATTCAAACTTTCCGCACATTTGACGAGGCCTTTACTATGGCTCGAAAACTAGAGATTCGAGCCTTAGAAGAAGAGAAATTGCGGTTGCGCAACAAAAACCCCACTTTCCGAACCCAAGATTCCACCAACAAACCTAACACCACCAATCCTCACCCATCGACTGCTTCGAAATCAAAAGGGGCTGTCCACGCGGTGATGGTCAAATCTCAAGCACCGTCTAATACCCCACCAAAAACCACCTATAAATATAAAGCCGAGCCCATCAATTACACTCCCTTGGGAGAAACATATGGTGTGATATTGGAAAAATTGCTCAAAGCAGGAGCCATTACCTTACCTCCTGTTAAACCTCATTCCGGGTTTGATTCCACTCGCGCCATACCTTCTTGGTACAAAGAAAATGACTTCAGTAACTTCCACCGCGTGAAGGGACACAGTCATGAGAACTGCAAGATGTTGAAAAACATAGTGCAGGAAATGGTTGATGCGGGGGATATAGCCCTCGATAATCCTAACGCCCCTGCTAACCGAAATTTGAAAATATTCAACAAACCATTCCCGAATCATTCTTCTAACAGTAATCTAAACCAAGATATCTTAGCCGAGGAGAGTGTTCATGAGATCCATGCAGTCTTCGATTCCCAGCCAAAGACCTCCATCGAACAAATTCTGAATCAAACCTCTTCACTAACGCAGGAAATCGAACCCCCTTCCTCGCTATCAAGACAAACTGAAATCCTTGCCGTTCCTTTACCCATCAAGGAAGTAACTGCCTGCAGTTCCCTTCTCACAAATGAGCCTTCTTACACCACATCCTTGCAAGACTGTGAGCGGATGTTATCTAATTTATCTATTTCCCAAACGTCTCCTTCTACCATTCTTGCTGTACAAGAGGAAGGCTCGCCACTTCTTTTGTCATCCTTAGACGAGAAACCTCTTGAACCGACATCACCACATTCTTTAAACATGACGGATCCTCTCAAACACGCCCTCCTACCTATTAGTCCTTCATCACCTAAATCTTTTCAGCAACCGGTTGACCTCTTAACGCCTATCGATACAGTGCCTCACCTACCCCCTGTATCACACCCACAGTGGACCGGAATCACAACCCACCTTTCTTCCATACAAAAGTTCCTATTCACACGTGAGGACTGTCATTCCCTAGAAGATAGACAGGTCCTATGGGAACGTTTGAGTACGCCATATTCTACTCAAATGCAAATGACCGATCCTGATGCCTCTACCATATACCCGAAGTGTTTACAGAAGCTTAAAATGCCTATGTCCTCATCTTCACCCCCCTCATCTCTACCAAATACCTCATCCACTTCTATTAACCTAACCAAATCTTCCCCTACGCTTGGGACCTCACCCATACCTAGTCTAACACATCCACCTAAGCGGCTTGATTTATCTAAAAATAAAGCCGTCCATCCCATTAGGAGACAGACTCAATCTCCTCAATCTATGCCGTTAACACAACTAAAACCCTCGTCATCACACCTACCTTCCATATTGGGACCCCATCCCTCTACCTTACATCAATATATCATACCTCCTACGTTTTCTTTTAAGCGACCTACGCCTTCTGTACCCATACAGAAATCCAAGGGTATAGCAACACCGTCACCCCGCGTATCCTGTCCACCTATCAACCCTAAACAAATTCCATTATCAAAAGATTTGTTTTCTATCACTCCTATTTCTCCGTGGTTGTTTTCTAATACCACATCATCTGTGGCCTCATCATCCAACCTAGCTTCTGCATCAAAGAAGCCACGTTTAGTTAAAACCCATTATCAAAACTCCTTGGCTAAACCACCACCCATACAAACCAACCATACCACGTCATCACCAACCGACCCACTAATAGCCTCATTTTCCTCTGACTTTGACCCACTCAAAGGGTCTTACGCCAAAATCCTTGCTATGTTGGTAGAGAATGCGACCATTTCCCTACCCCCACTTAGACCTTATGATCCATCTAAACCTCGACCTATAGGTTACGATGAGTCTAAAATCTGCGCTTACCACCGCACACCAGGACATGACGTAGAGGGATGCAAAGCGTTGAAAGCCATACTTTGTCCGTCACCTCTCTCAGATAGAAAAGTTAAGAAAGACAACTTACGAAGAGAGAGACCTTTAGCTTCAATTCCCTCTCCTATACCACCTGTCCCCGCCTCACCAAGATCTATCATTATTACAGCCCCACCTCTCGAAAACCATGACCTATCCCTACCATCTTCCTCCTCTCGTATTCACGAGATCAATATGATTAGTGTTGCTACTCGAGGGCAGAAAAACAATGGGAAAGCGAAAGAAAACACACCTACGGCATCTCTTTCTCCATCCACCATCCCGATTGCACCACCACCTAAAGTGGTTATTCGTGGACCCGCCTATCCCGTCTCTAATGGCATTGCCCACCGAACTATGATCAAACAGCCTTCACCAATCACCCGTAAAATGACATCGTATGATCTCATTCAGACTTCAATCTCATCGACAAGCTCGTTGAAATCCTTCAAGGGATAGAGGTTTTACCTAATGAAACCTTGCCTGTTACCTCTATTCTAACACCCAATCACGTTGCTTCGCTCACCAAACAATCTATCTCCCCAACCACTTCTGCCTCTCGCACAAAGCAAGCCCGCCGCATCGGGCTCCAAGATGAAATTATCGACTTTGGTGCCGAAGATCCTGACCCTGCTCTTTTCATTTCAGCGTACGTTCGGGATATTCAGGTACGTCGTGTTATGATTGACGGGGGCGCTAGCCTAAACATCATCTCTTCAAAAGCCTTCCAACAAATGAATATCCCTTCTAGTTGCATGTGTGCCAACCCCATCATGTTGCGATCATTCAATGATGCTATTACTTCTACTTTAGGCACCGTGATCCTTAACATTCGTGTAGGACCACGTACTCTACCCGAACTCTTCTACGTCCTTGAGGGAGAGTTCCAATACAATATGTTGTTAGCCGCCTGATCCGGCTATGGGATGCGTTCCCTCCACTTTACATAGATGCATAAAATTTGAGTACGAGGGGAAGTCCTACACCGTAAAAGCTGATCCTCCCCCCTTCAAAACTTGCAATATGTTGTATCGCCCTAATGATGTGCTTGTACTGTACACCAAGACACCCATTCATCCAACCCAGCCATCCACTTCCAACGCACCTACACCTTCAACCAATGAAACCGCACATAAATATTACTTCCTTTCCCGCAGATAACATCCCAACCTCCGACCCTTAGTAGATGTTTTTCAACGCCTTACGCCGGGGAGTACCGCCTATATAACGTTAGCTCTTTCCATACCCCCCGCAGAGTACTGGGACAATATACATGCACATCCCACCTACGACCGTCGCGTGGGGAGGTAATCTCTTCTTACGGACCACCCCATTGCCGCACCAACCTAACGTATGGGGGTGTTGACGCATCCTCCGTTACCCCTGAACCTCCTCTTGGTGTGGTTCCTTCCAATCCGATTTTCAATACTTGACAAATCGTCGCTTTCGCCCTCACCTTCTCGACTCATTGCGTGCTTGGAAAGGCTTTGGTTTTGGTCTTTATGAACAAGGCCGACATACACTCATTCCCGTGACTACACGCAAACACAATGATCGCAGTGGTCTCGGTTTTCCTGAAACACCTACACCGGAGAAACCTCGTGTCAGTTGTATCCTGGAAGATGACGACGTCACCCCTACCAAACCATCATCACCCACTTTGCCATCATCACCCACAGAGTCGATAGACCCTGAATCTATCCCTCCTAACTTTTTTTTTTCATAAATGCTATCTTCATAGGTCCTCTCACTTATCAACGCGATAATGAGGACCCATCTTCTCTTCCCCTTCTGTATCCAGACATGATCGAAGAGGATTCGCCTTCGATTAATGTTGTTGAGTGCCAGGATGACGACTCCATCCTCACTTACCTTGGGGCGGACGACTCCTATATTCAACGCGCCTTACCGTCTGAAACTCAAACCATGTTGAATGAGTCGACTATAGAAATCAACATCCACACAGAGGAGGATCCTCACATTGTGAAGATCGGACAATCCCTTAACACATCAGAACAAGCCGCCTTTACTACCTTTCTCCGTACCCGCAACCAAGCTTTCGCTTGGTCCTACGCTGACATGCCAGGAATTGATCCTACCATTGCCATCCATAACATCACCCTAAACCCCGATTCCAAACCTACCAAACAAAATCGAGAAAATGCATCCACGCATTGCCCTCTTGGTCAAAGAAGAGCTTCAACGACTTCTTTCTCGCTTCCTTCATCTTGCCTATCGACTATCCTCAATGGATTTCTAACATCGCACTCGCTCACTAAAGCGACGGGGACTTTGGATATGCACGGATTTCCGAGACCTTAACCTCGCTTGCCCCAAGGATGACTTCCCCCTCCCAAGTATTGATCAACTTGTTGATCTCACTGCGGGCCATGAAATGCTTTCTCTCATGGATGGCTTTTCGGGATACAATCAAATTTTGGTAGCCCCGGCCGATCAACATAAAACTGCCTTCATAACTCCTTGGGGAACCTTTTGTTATCGTGTCATGCCATTTGGCCTTAAGAATGCTGGTGCGACCTATCAGCGGGCTATGACTTACATTTTTCATGACATTATGCACACTATCCTTGAGGATTATGTCGATGATCTTCTTGGCAAATCTAAACATCGCAGTGAACATCTCGATGTTTTAACCATTATTTTCGATCGCCTGTTACAATATTCAGTCCGGCTTCAACCAAAGAAATGTGTCTTTGGTGTTCTTTGGGAAAACTTCTTGGCTTTATCATCTCTTTGCGTGGCATTGAGGTCGATCCATCTAAAGTAAAAGCTATCCTAGAAATGCCCCCACCCAAAAACCTCAAACAATTGCGTAGTTTGCAGGGTAAACTTCAATCCATCTAGTGTTTCATCTCCCAACTCTCGGATCGATGTCAACCTTTTCATCACCTTCTTAAAAAGGACATTGCCTTTCAATGGAGTGAAGAGTGTCACCAAGCCTTTGAAGCTCTCAAATCCTATCTCTTGCAGCCACCCGTGCTTATTCCACCTCAGGATGATCGTCCTTTCTACCTTTACCTTTCTGCCACTGACCATGCTATAGGAGCCATGCTCGCACATCGGGACTCGACACGTCGAGAACAAGCCGTTTATTATATAAGTCGTACTCTCGTGGATTACGAGACTAGGTATACACATGTAGAAAAATTGTGCCTAGCCCTATCATTCGTAGCCACCAAACTCCGACATTACCTCCTGAATCACAAAACTTTTGTCATCACCAACACGGACCCCATTCATTATATGTATGCCAAACCACATCTAAACCAACGCATCGCCCGATGGCTTATGCTCCTCGCCGACCTCGACCTTGAGTTTGTACAAATGTAAGTCAATCAAAGGACAAACTATTGCATGACCAACTTCATGGAGGCCCCTTTACCTGGGGAACAATTCACCAATTTTAATTTCCCCGACGAACTCATCGCCACTCTTTCACTCAGGGAAGAGTCATATCAAATGACCCTCTTCTTCGATGGATCCAAATGCCAGCGCGGCGGAGGAGCCGGCGTTGTTCTCATCCCTCTTAACGCTGAACCTATGCCTCTTTCATTCTGGCTTGATTTCCCCTGCACTAATAATACAAACGGAATACGAGGCCCTTGTTTTGGGTCTCCTGTGTCATGTTACACTTAGGTGTCAAATCTATTAATATTTTTGGCGACTCTCAATTGGTAGTCAATCAAGTTATGGGCATCTACCAATGTAAGAATGAGGAACTTCAAAAGTACAAACATTACGTGGATTCACTTTTGACCTCATTTACTCGTTATTCTATCCAGACCATTCCCCGCTCCACTAACAAATTTATGGATACTATGGCTTGCTTAGCCTCGCAAATTCCTGCCTCACCAACTGACTCTGACATATTCGTCTTGGTCCAACAACTTTTTGCCCCATCCTACTCAGCCCCGGTTGTTTGTATGATAAATAATGTGTCTGCTAATTCGCAGGATACCTGGTACCACCAATTTCACGACTACCTTACAACCTCTGTTCTCCCACCTGACCTTACTAGTAACGGAAAACGTGCTTTTCTTAAAAGTGTTTCTCGTTATGTTGTCATGGGGGGACTCCTCTATAAACGTGGCTTTGATGGCATCCTCCTTCGATGTCTAACCGGTGCGGAGGTCACCTATACCATCCAACAAGTCCATGACGGCATTTGTGGTGGACATTTTAGTGGCCTTGCCGTGGCTAAACGAATCCTTCGCCTAGGTTATTATTGGCCTACTCTTAATAACGACTGCTACGAATATGTTAAGTGTTGTGTTATGTGTCAACAACATGCCAACCTTCAACATACTCCTAGCCATCCGCTACAGGTCGCACGAGATCTTTGGCCTTTCTCACAATGGGGTTTAGACCTTATTGGTGAGATCCACCCACCCTCTTCACAACGTCACCGTTGGATAATCACAGCAACCGAATATTACACAAAATGGGTGGAGGCCATTCCACTCATTTCAATCAAAAAAGAAAAAATTGTCGAATTCGTTAACCATCACATTATTTGTCGTTTTGGTATTCCTCATCGCCTAATAACAGATAATGGTAAATCTTTTAAAAATAAGTTGTTACAAGACCTTTGTGACAACTTTGGTATCAAACTTAGTTTCTCATCACCTTACTATCCGCAGGCCAATGGTCAAGCTGAATCTTCTAATAAAACCCTAACCAAAATCCTCATGAAAGTTGTCAATGAGTCCGGAAGAAATTGGCACGATCACATTCCCTTTGCCCTTTGGGCTTATCGTACTAGCATTCGTACCTCCACTAATGCCACACCATTTTCTTTGGTATATGGTACCGAGGGCTTTCTGGCCTCTCAAGTACAAATACCCTCCCTCAGAATATCTCTTCAGGATATTCTCACCAATGATGATTTCCGCCAAGAGCGGTTAGCCCAATTAGAGCTTCTTGACGAGCGTCGTCTTACGGCTCTTGATCACCTTCAAATCTACCAAAAACGCATCAAGCGTGCTTATGATAAACGACTTCATGAGCGTACCTTTAAGGTTGGTGATCTTGTCCTCAAAGAGAATCAACATGTAACCAAACTAGAAAAGAGCAAACGTGGAAAATTTGCTCCTAATTGGATTGGGCCTTACATTATCACTCACACTTATGGATCAGGCACTTATCGTTTAGCTTCGCTTAATGGTAAACCTGAGCCTGAGCCCCTTAATGCCTTGCATCTTCGACCATTCTACTGTTGAAATTAGTGTTATATCACTTCTTATCTCCCTTACGCTCGTCCCTTGAGCTCATTTACCACCGCATACACTTTGTTTCTTCCATCTCAGAATCAAATCCAGCTCACATGGTTTGATTATCACCTCCCCTTAAAAGATGCCTTCCCCTTTTAGTCTAGTCCATGACTTCAAAGTATCAAAATGACACATTCTTAATTAAAACACTTATGGGATTTTCTTGAGTCAAACTTCTTACAAAAACTAGATGCTTTATGCCCAACGGACATCTAGACCTCTAAATTATACAATAGACTCGCTCCTCAAGGACAAACTATATGCCAAACTATTGCTACTATTATATATAGACTGCTCCCCCGAAGGACAATTTATACATAAACACCGCATTCAAGCATTATAAATAGATCGCTCCTCAAGGACAACTATACACAGCAGCCTTTATCAAGCTTTCGCATTGATCAGCCTTTGTGAAGACCTCAAGAACAACAAAATACATATCCCATGTAGACTTCCCACATCGATCACTTCTATATCCAAGCAAAATAAAATAAAAATAAAAGCAAGATTTCAAAACACTTTTGAGTCATGGACTTGTCTATTTAGGTTTGGTTCTCTTTTTCGTCGAATAATCATCTTATAATAAGTTCTCTGCACCCTCGCCCACATCAACCACCTCACCTCACCATTTGTCAAAGCAACAAAACTCAAGGGACGTGACGTATATCCGATATATTGTGATTATACCACTCTTTTCACCTATCGACTTCTCGCCTATGCAAGGTACCTAGGGATTCAAGCTCATCCTACATTAATATGTGGTTTGTTTAGCTCTCCTCAACTATGGGACACTCTTGCCTCTTTTGCTCGGCTCTAGGATTGTGTGTTGACCTTAATCAGGACACGATTCCCCACTACTTGGGTATGCTAACTTTCGCTTTACCCTACCAACGCCAACAACATTACCCTACCACCATCAAATTTTTACCAACCAACAAATTGCCTAACCATACCTAAATTGCCTGAATTCACCTCTCCCTGGTCTTAAGGGAGAACTACATCGGTCTGAGGCCCTTCCTTGCTTTGTGCAATGGGCTATGTAGGCAGCACTTAGGAGACATGGAGTCTCCCAAGGTTAGCTCGACCATCCCTACCATAACTTATCATGTGTGGTAAATATAAATATTTTTGTGTATTTCTATTTTAATCACATTCTCTCTTTATCCTTTTTCAAAACAAACAAAAACAAATTCAAAACACAAACATTCTTATTATTATCATAACTCAAAAGAACATACATATTTAGTTTTATTTAGATGTTAAACAAATACATCTTCTCTATCATCGACACGCAGTCGGCATCCTTATTTATTCTTATATTCCTCGATAACATTTATTTCGACCCTCACCCTCATCCCGAATCGTGTGATGATCGTGATCGCCGATGCCCTCCGTGGGCCTCTCCATCCTCAAAGGTACCACCGCTATTGGTACCTCCCACGATCGCCAACATCTCCCGTAACATATGAATACGCTCCTCTCGCGTGGAGGAATCTCGCCTCTCTCAGCCTCTCCACCGTGACTCGTGAAGCCTCTAACAATCCTCTCGCCTCATTCACCTACGTTTGAGCCGATGAACTAAACTCGCAGACGATCTCTCCGCTGTAATCACACAGCTATGTCGTGGACGATCACGCACCTCGCGTAGCTCGCTACCCACCATAATCTATAGGCCTCTCGCTGCTCCCGCATCCATTACCCTACGATCGGCCGCTATCTCTCTCGGTCCTTCGGGAGGTGTAGGCCGGGAGGTGAGAATGATGCCTCGGCGCCGATCCTCATATATGGTCTATATGTCATAGGTATATCCTGAACAAATCCAAATTGTCACCGCACGCGATCTAGAGGAATCCTCTCATACTCACCTGGCCTATGCCCCGCGATCCACCTCAATCGCTCTACACCCCTCAACTCCTCAGCTATGTTCTCTGTCACCATATAGTTCCCGTAAGGCCTCCAACAAATATCCGCAATCGTCACCATCTCCCATACCTGCCTATAATACTCGATGTCATCTATCACGGCCTGGGATCTCGCCTCTTGTTCTGTCTGGACCCATCGTCTGAATCCCAACCTCTGCACTCCTGTCTCTCCCGACTCGATGGGTCGGCCTATTGACGCACACAAACAATATGCTCATAGGCCCAACAATGTAATAAAAATGAACAATCCAGTTGTCGCCCCGTGATTTCGTCTACAAGCCCATAAACCCTATATAACTCGCCAAATATGCGGTGCCCATGCGAATGTCACGCTCATTTCTATCATTTCCCAAATAACACTCATCAATGCTTTGGGAAATCTTCCACCTTCCGCCCTCGTAGCAATGCATAATACCCCACCGCTATCATTAATATCACGGCCTAACCTTGTTTCTCTCGTGGTGTGTTGTATACATTATACCATACGTGAATGATAAACTCGCCGTGTCAAATCTCGTGCGTATGGACCAAATATCGCTGTTATTATCGCCCTCTGCCGCACTAGGCAATGCCTCGATATACACTATTTTTCCTATAATTGGGAGTCTCAAAATACGGAACACATCTTCCAATGTCACCGCTCATCTCCCCTTGGGTAGATAAAAGGTATTCTTTTCGGATTCCATCTCTCAATCAACGCTCGCAACATAGCATGGTTACGTGCGATTCGTGAATAATAGCGGATTCCACTTAACCCCAAACGATTTATCAATGTCCATTCACCTGGTGTTACATCCGCCGATTCGTGACAACAACGCTGCACAAAGATCATCATCCTTAACCCCGCCTCCGCCTCGCACACATCAAAACGACACATAATTATTCAATAAATCAAATTCTCCAAGGGTTTTTTCTCAAATCGAAATTCCTGCAAAGAATCGCATCAAGTTTTAGATAACCGATATCGGTTCCATAACCGATACCGGTTATCTTAAAACGATATCGGTCAATATCGACTTTACACACCCCGCCTAAAAATACACCTATCATAATAATTTTCGCTTATCCTATTTATACCTAAAACATACATACCCACACCCCGTTTACCTACCCCATCACATTCATACCATCCCCAATCATTGCCTATCACCTTTTTTTCTCATCTCTATCTACTTAATTCCATCATCCTATTCACACAACATGCAAGAATCAAATTACAACCAAGACGTTTACCTCTCGGATGCGCAGAGACTTGGGCGGCACATGTCTTCCTCTCGCCCCTCGCTCGCTGGACGCTTCTCCTCGCTCGCCATGTTCACCACCCTCTTCAAATCTAACTTGTCTTTTCGCCTTTCGAATCTCAGCCCACATTGATTTTCCCTGTCTCTTTTCTCCTTATCACTCAAATTCTTTCATGCAATTACCTCTAGCAGCTTGTCAAAAAGCGCATTCGCATATTTAACTTGTTGCATGACTCTAAAATAAGAATGCTTAAAATAAGAACTTAAGTCACAACCCAAAGCAGCTTCTATTTTTAGGGAAATAATTCTTCCATAACCGATATCGTTATACATAACGATATCGATATCGGTCATATAGATACCGACATCGGTTACATAACCGATGTCGGTCATATACCCTCGTTGCTTAAACCTAAGCCGCTTTTTTTCATTTTTGCAAATTTTTGTGGCGCCCGCCCCTTTTTCCCGCATAAACAACACCATTATCTATAAATTTTTCATTAAATCCATATCTCATCACAATTTCATCAACATCATCTATCTATCTTACAAAACAACCAAGCCATCAACAAACAATATCAAAAACCATCAATCTATACACCATTTGGATCCAAATCAACAGCTACATACATTCAATTTCACAAACCAGCGACAAAACATACAACATTTCATAATACAACATGTCAACTAAACTCATCATTTATATATACATACATACATCCCATCAACAAAAGACATCAACATCATTAATATATAACACCATGTAAATCAAACTCATCATACATTAAATATCACAAACCATTTTCAAAACACTTAACACATTTTTACGCACAACATGTGGGTCAAATCATCATATCTATATATATACAAAGTTTCAAATATACAATGTGCCCCCGTGACGGGCTCTCGTGATCTCATAATACAACAAAGCCGCACGCAGCCGCAATAATCTATCAATAATCTCGACTCGCTCGCACGCAGGCCGGTCTCTCATATCAAAAACATACTCGGCTCGCAGCCCAGATTCATCAGATAACCCGCACTCTGGCTCGCAGCTTCGTATATACAATAAATGAATGAATGAATAAATGAATCCATAATATCTAGGCACGCAGGCCTCTATAAACATAGCCGGTTCTGGGCAGATCGGTGCCCATATCCAATGAACCAATACAAAACTATGCAGGGACCCTCGCCTCTCCACCGCCCTCGCCTCGTCTCGCCGCTGGTCCTCGTGCCGCTCTCGCCCCCGCCTATCATGCACTCCACCGGCCGTGGCCGCACCTCCCGAGATCTCTCGGCCCGAGAGGTCTCTCGCTCTATGTGCCGCATATGGTTGAGATCAGCCCTGTACTCATCAAGAATATCTCGATAGTACGGCCTCCGCTCTAGCCTCCATATAACGATCTCGAGCCACCGTAGGTGCCGGGGCCTGGTCCCCTCGACTCCTACTACCAAGTGCCCCTCGTGCCTATGCGTGGGTGCCGCCGGTGGTGCTCGTGGTCGTGGTGGTGGTACTGTGCTGCCTGGCTGCCGGTGGTGCGGTGTGGCCGGTGGTGGTGGTGCACTGCACGGCCGTGCCTGCACTGTGCTACTCGTACTGCACTCGAGCTCGGGCTAGCTGCGCCTCGTAAGACACCTATTGTGCTCAGGCAGCAAGCTGCCCTCGTAATAACCGTACTCGCGCCCCGAGCTGGTCCTCTCTCGCTCTAACAGCCGCTAAGTCTGGGCGTGGTGGGCTGTGCTATCCTCGCAGCCTCTCTCTCCGCCCACCAAACTAAAAATGCTCCTGCATGTAAATGCATCATCATCTACGGTGATCATCTCCGCCGCCTCTCAAGAACCCAACTGGGTCCACGGGTCCATGGGTGGTGTGCAGAAGTGGAGCTCTACATCATCCTCCAGATCGAGGGAAGCGAGGTGGCTCATCCTGCCGTAGCCCCATCTCGCCGCGCATACCTCTCCTGGGGTATCCTCTCATACTCTCCCGCCTCCGTCCCGCTATCCGTAATGTATACTGGATCCACGCAATCGTGTTTCGGGCTCCTGCAGGGTGATGACCTCTATAAGGTCTCCATACAATATCTAACGCTGTCAAGCCCTCTAACATATGTCTGTAATAAGTGACATCCCGCCCTGCAAGCACTGCTCGTGGCTGGCCCACGACCCCCAACCACCTCTGAAAGCCATATCTATAGATGACCTGTGGCCCTGGCTGCTGGGGCAGCCCTACTGGTCTAATGCATATGATATGCTCATATGCCCAACAAAGGTAGTAAAACGCCGAGCAAATCCCGACCGCTCATCCGGCGATAGCCCCACAGCCTTCTGTGCAGATAATCGCACTGTATACGGTGCCCAAGCATAACATGTGTGCTCCTCCACCATCTCATGTAGCACACCCATAAGCGCCCGTGGAAAGCGGCCTCCTCTCGAGTCCGGGAGGGCGGCGGTGTGATCCCGATCATCATCAGCACGGCAAGCCGTGTCTCATGGCGGTGGGCTCGGTACATATCCCCATACGCGATACTCGCACTGTGATATGTCAGTAGCGCAGCTGCATCCCCGAATACGTGTAGGATGTTGTCCATGGCGTCTCGGGCATCAACCTCGAAAGACCGCTCTCCATCAATCGGTAATCGAAGGATGCGATACACATCCTCCAATGTGATGGTCATCTCTCCAGTCGGGAGATGGAACACATTGGTCGCCGGATCCCATCTCTCGATGAGGGCGACCATCAAACTATGATCCCTGTCAATCGCTCTGTATTAGACGCTGGACTCCGCCGAGTCCCACCTCGCGCATGATACCCCACTGCGCTGCGGACACGTGTGGCCGCATCCGTCTCAACAGCGGAGGCATCCTATCCCGCATAGTCAGCTGCTGACGTGCCTGCACAAAATCACCCACTGCATTAGACCTACCCTTTCAAACAACTACTACTTTAACCTTCTATACCCTCTTTTTACCCACCCGACCACAACCCGACTCTATAACACACACCTACACCCACCTATTTTACCCTAAAAACTTTACGATATCCCCTTGCCGTATCTCGCACACTACCATTTACTCAGCTCTACTCTCGCCATTTACCTATGCCCCTACCAATTTAACACCTCCCCATTCATGCCCAACACCTACTCTATCCGAACCGCACCAACCACACAATCGCCCCATTTTTCCCCCCACTCACCAATCAACCTTCTTATTAACCTCTACCCCTTCCCTCTTCACCCCCACAAACACAACACCCAAACCACTAATACCCAAACACCCAAACAACAGCCCCAACAACCACCAAACACCCCCAACCACAGCAAAACGGACCGGTACCGGTCACCCATGACCGCAACCGGTCCCCTCTCCACCGACGCCGGTCGATGTACGACCGACACCGGTCACCCGCAAACCCACCCTGCCCCAAAATTTCTTGACCGATGCCGGTCGCTTAGTGACCGGCATCGGTCACTGGAAAATCACGGAGCCGAACCCGACGCGGCCCCCCAAAATCCTTTTTTGCCTATTTATACCTATTTACCCACCCAAACACCCTAAAAATCTACCCACCCTGCCGCCTTGCCCTATTTTACCCATCTATCCTCTTCGTTTTTTAAATAACTTCAATTTATTCATTATTTTACCAAAACATGGATTCCTACCCAAACCCCCAAAAATAGCCTAACAACATCAAATTCACACAATGAAGGGTTTCGAACCTACCGGTACGACGACACGTCGTCGTGGTGGGATGGGTGGTGGTGGTCCAGCTGGTCCAGCACCTCCTGCTCCTCCTGGCTGTGCCATGGCTATAAACTCTCCTCTGCTGGGTCCTCCACCAATCAACTGCTGCCTCCTACTCACTAGGGTCCACTAAACACTCAATTCTCCACTCAAATAGCGCCACCTCAACCAACAAATGCTCCAATCTCAACAATCCACCTCAGACAACTCCAATTGGTTTTCAAATTGACAATGTGACAATGACCGGCCGTATTTTTCTTTTTATAGGTTTTTGACCTATAACCGATATCGGTTTTATTGTGCCCTAAGGAACCGGTATCGGTCATCTAACCGATATCGGTCATACACAATCGATATCGGTTTTATCTCACCTCTACCCCAATTTCGGCCCTTATTTACTAATAGCCCTTTCTACCAACATCGCCTATATCCACCTTCATTGACAACCCTTTGTTAACTTCATTTGGCCCGACCAAAACCCATTTGTTAACCACGGCCCAACCTACCCATTTCGCCCGACCCCAAGGCCGCCAACCTACCATTTGGCCCGACCCAAGGCCGCAACCTACCATTTGGCCCGACCCAAGGCCATAACCTACCATTTGGCCCGACCCAAGGCCGCAACCAACCTATTTGGCCCGACCCAAGGCCGCAACCAACCTATTTGGCCCGACCCAAGGCCGCAACCAACCATTTGGCCCGACCCAAGGCCGCAACCAACCCATTTGGCCCGACCCAAGGCCGCAACCAACCATTTGGCCCGACCCAAGGCCGTAACCAACCTATTTGGCCCGACCCACGGCCGCAACCAACCATTTGGCCCGACCCAAGGCCGCAACCAACCATTTGGCCCGACCCAAGGCCGCAACCTAACCATTTGGCCCGACCCAAGGCCGCAACCAACCATTTGGCCCGACCCACGGCCGCAACCAACCCATTTGGCCCGACCCAAGGCCGCAACCAACCCATTTGGCCCGACCCAAGGCCGCACCTAACCATTTGGCCCGACCTAAGGCCGCACCAATTAAATACCATACCCACAATCAACGTTTTATTTTATCCATCCATCATGTACCTTTTTGTTCAATCGAGCTCACCTGTTCGTGTTTTAGCATGATCAGGGTCCTTGACTTGATCAGTCGACCAACTTTGCCTAGACTTAGACCGTGACGTTTATCTCAACCAAACCAACCATTTGGTACTGCCGAACATGCCTAAACGTTCCTGTACCTTACCCGTTATATCCCCTGGAGCTACTTCCTATGCCTTGGATACCAGGATTATATCACCCTTGTTTGGATAAACTATCGACCTTTGCCTATGAATTGCTTGTTTGCTCTTCAAATCATATACCCTGGTCGCACTACATCGCATTTCAACGCGTGCCCGCTTCTCGACCTACCCCACCCTCTTACCGTTATCTCAACACCATTTACCCTTTATCAACCCTATCCTCGCTTTCACGCTACCTCAACTCGTGATAGATTTGAGGGGGATTACCTATACCCTTTACACAGGTAACCACTTATTATTGTCCTGTCCGCAGCCTTTACAAAACAAACTACACGACAATAAGGGGCTAATGTAGACACCAAATTTGTGTCTTACGACCCCTTGTGACCCGCATCTCATTTCGCAACCTAACCTCACCACCTAAACCTTACACAATTATTTATTAATTATCTTATAATTAATAAATCCACATCGCCATACCTGCCACCTCATTTTGCCACCTCATCATGACCTAGTCTTAACCCTAAACTAACCTAATTAAGACCTATAACTTGGTCCACATTCCACACCTATGACTAATTACTCCTCATCCGCACCTAAAACCAACTTCATAATGACTTGACCAAGCCCGCAACTAATCCCTCGGGAGAAAAGGAGGGAAAGCTGGCTATTTTACCAAAAATAGCCCGCTTTGACTTGACCGATACCGGTTCCTACTCGACCGCCGTCGGTTGCGTAACCGCCATCGGTTCCCCGTAAATGACCACTTCCAACCAAAAACAAAGGATCGGATTTTCATTTGATCAAAAAGAAAGAGAAATCATTGAAAGGATCCAGATTTGCTTGGCCGAGCAGAGACAAGTGAAGAAACAGGAAGAGTTTGCAGAGAAGGACATCAAGCCCAAGACTGCAACTGAATAACCAGAGCCCAGTAACACTCATCCGAGCATCAGAAGAGGAGATAACTCATCTTGGATTGTCGATCATCCAACTTGGGTCCTCGTCTTCATCATCACAGCCCCGAAACCCGCATCTCGCATCAGTGGACTAGTGAGTAGTGTTTTTATATATGTTTCTAAGCACCATTTTCTTGAACTTGTTGATTAATAGAATCATAAGTTTATTCCTAGATCTACTACCAAGAACATACCGCACTTAACCTTCACCCATACATCCCGATATTGCCTGAAGGCCATTTTACCACACTCGAGTCTTCCCTATCCTCCCATCATTCCCCTCACCATCCACCAATCTTAATAACCCCACAATCACCTCGCAACCAACCTCTATCCGTAAAGCACTTAGATTGCTGACCCTACCGGTATCGTTTATCCCCTACCTAAAAGCGGTTCTCTAACCGTGGGTCGGTTATCCAGTGACCGTGCGCCACATCGTGACTTATACCCCAAAACCTTTTTCTCGCCTATTTGCTACCTAACAACCTCGATCCAGGCCTGGTTTATCCTCTAACTCAACCGAATGTATCAACGATCAAGAATCGAACAAACAAGTGACACTTTATTATTGATAATTTAGCTTCTATTGCTTTGTAACGAGATACCTAAATCGTGATTTTGCAATAGCTTTCTTTATTATCATTTGTGTTAAATCGTATTAAAAGGGGAACTGACCACCTTCGAAAGGAAGTTTTATATTTCCTGGGCCTAAGGCAGCTCCCTCATTTATTGTCTAATTAAAATCTGGTGGTCTTGTATTCTTACTTGCAGGTAGTCCTTCCAAGACAAAAAGGAGTTCTTCGCAATCGATCCGATCTTTCTCTACGGCACGCGCACACCATCTCAACATTCAACAGAGAGCAGAAAACTCAAGTTAAATGAATGAATAATGCTCCCCATGACCTAGAGCTTGCTGCCATAGTACATGCACTTCAAGTATGGAGACATTATCTTTTAGGAAGACCTTTTGAATTAAAAATTGATCATCTTGGGCTGAAGTATATTTTCACTCAGCCAAATCTAAATGTAAGACAACGAAGATGGTTAGATTTTTTGTCACAATATGATTTTGACATAAGTTACATAAAAGGAAAAGAAAATAGAGTGACAAATGCACTAAGTCATAGGAAACATATTTATGCACTTATAACTTTGAGAACTCAGTTTAAGGATGAGGTAAAAGTATCATGGAATTTGATTCATACTTTCAGCAAGTAAAAACAACACTTGTTGTAGATCCAAATGACACAAGATATAAAGGTTTTCACTTCGATAACAAAGGAATCTTGAGATATGATAAACAGTGTATATACCTATGGGAAATGAGTTAAGGAAAAATTTAATGGAGGAATTTCATAATTCACCTTACTCAGGACATCCTGGTATTATAAAAATGCTTGCTGATATAAAACAACAATATTTTTGGAAAGGGATGAAGAAAGACATAACTAATTTTATGACACACTGCTTAGAATGTCAGCGTGTTAAGGCTAAGCATATACACCCAACTAGATTATTATATCCTCGTAGCATACCACAATATAAGTGGCGGAGTAATTAGTATTGATTTTATTCAAGGGTTTCCAATGTCAAGAAATAAACATGATGTTATTTTAGTTGATAAAATAACAAAAGTAACACATTTTATTCTTTGGTAATCTTAAGGATGATTCACTTGTTTTAGTAAAGATATTTGTGCATGAAATTTTTAAATTGCATGGAGTACCTAAATTGATCATATCGATAGAGACCCTAGAATGACATCTCAATTTTGTCAAACGCTTAATACGATCTTAGGGACTAAATAGAATTTTAGTTCAATATACCATTCAAAAATAGATGGTCAAACCGAGAGAGTTACCTAGGTTTTGGAAGATATGTTATGAATGTACTTTGCATGGATAAGCTATACAAATGGGAAGAATATATTCCTTTATTTGATTTTTCTTATAATAATGCATATCATGCCTCTTTCAAAATGGCACCTTTTGAGGCGTTGTATGGAAGGAAATGTAGAACTCTAGTTAGCTAGGATAACATAGACGACAAAGAGGTAATTGGACCTAAAATCCTTCCGAAATGGAACAACAAGTTAAAATTATTTGTGAAGCGTTTAAAAGAAGAAGCAAATAGGAAAAAAGTTATACAGATCACGAAAAGGGTTGATAAGAAATTTGAAGCTGGGTGAAAAGGTCTTTTTACTGAGTTAAGGCTGAAAAAGAGTTCTATAACTGTGGTAAGGCAACAAAGTTATCACCTTGTTATGTGGGACCCTTTGAAATTGTTGAAGTAATCAACCTTGTAGCTTATCGTTTAGCTTTACCACCGATTTATCTAAAATGCATGATGTTCTTCATATTTATTTTCTTAAGAAATATGTTGTCGATTTGTCACATATGTTAAATTGGGATTCCTTGTAGGTCCAAGACCCATGAATAATCATGGTTGAACCCATTAGAGTGCTAGAAAATCACTATTTGCACTTGAGAAATTGTGAAATTAGTCAATACAAGGTCTAGTGGGACCAATTTAATGAATAAAGTGCAACATGGGAAAACCTTGAGGATATAAAAATTGATTTTCCTCGTTCATTTGAACAAAATTAATTTTGTTGATTAATAATAAATGAAGACCTTGTTTTGAACTTAGCAATAATTTTTCCATTTTTGCGAGATACTATATTCTTTAGATCTTGAAACAAATTTGTTTATGATGTAATAAATTGTGGAAATTTGAAATTCTCAACTCTAGTTTTTGTTTATGAACTTATGGATGAAAGAAGCGTAACTAGGATTATTTTTCCTGTCTCGAGAATTGGGACTAAGTTATCATCAAGACAATGATGATTTTTAGGAGGGTGGTATGTAACACCTCTAATATGGCTAATATCTACGATGAATTCTTTTGGAAGGTGCAAACATTGACACGTGATTATTTTCTTAATACGGTATACTCTTATGATCTATGAAATCATGTTTGTAGTAGGTAATATGTTATCTGCTGAAATAGGTATAATTTTGCCATGTTTATGCTTAATATAAAATGAAGAAATTCATCTTTTTATGTAGAATAATTCACTACTTGGGAATGAGAAGTTGAGTTTCTAGTTTTCATAATTCATGGGAATCTAGAACAACATTACCTTGGATCAATTTCATTGATCCAAGGTATGCTTCTAATTTATAAACCTTGTGGTCATAATGACCAAGCCGGATAATTTGAAGGGTTCCTGGAATTTGACTGTACTAAGGTCATGAATGATCTGATCTCCATGGATCTCTGCTTCATATTTGAATTTAGGTATTAATCTGGTTCTTATTTTTGTTAAAGTGAGATGAATTTTTACTATGAACTTAGAACCTAATTAAACTATGTTCCTTAAATTAGGAACTTTATCCTAAAGTATAACCTAACCTAAGTTACTAAGTTCTTTTGTTAATAAGGGATGTTAAAAAGGGGACCTAAGACTAAAGACTTATACCTAAGGACCTATGTTAGTTCCTAAACTAATGTTGAACCTAAGGCATGAGGAAAGTTGGGGGAATGAGTTGGCATCTCCATTGAGTTTTAGTTGTATGTAAATTTGAACTTATCCATTTTCAAACATAGAGGTGAATGGTGGCGGGAGAAGAGGAATGAAAAAAGTCCTATTTTGCATTTAATATTTTGAAAATGGTGAAAACCTCCTAGGAAGAAGAAAGAGGGTTTTGGTTTTGTTTTGGTCATTTGGTTTTCGAGCTTGAGCTCTGCATGTGGTTTTTGTGCTTTAGTTTGAATCCTTGCATGAATACTCTTTCCTTGCATGGCATTTGAATGAAGAAGTTAGCACTGTGAAAACTATAAGAAAGAGAAGAAGAAGGTTTTGAGAGTTGTTGGCATTTTGAGGGAAAGAATTGAAGCTCTTCTTGGAGATTTTTCTATAAAAAAAGAGAAGACTGGAGCTCTATCAAACATGACAGGGCCTCTCCATTAAGTCTTATGCTTTTATTTAAATGTTTCATAAAAACTCGCACTTTAGGAAATATTTTTTTTTTGTTTCTATGATGGAATTTATTTTGCTTCAATGGTATTTTTAGTTTTTCTTGATGTATTATCAATTTTTGTTTGATAGTGGAAAGTGCATTCAGGGAGTATAGTTTCCATACTTCTGAGTAAACTAGCTTTTGCTTTAATGTTTATAATGAGAGGCTTGTAGACAGATCTAAGATCTATTAGGTGATCTTTTAGTTAAAGGTTGCTCTTGCAATGTATGTATCTTGGTTTGTTTGATTAAGAGAATCTTGCTCAAAATGTTTCTTTATAATCTCTGTTGGAAGACTAGAGATAGGAAACTTTTTGGATATCTTGACCGTTTCTTGAGATCTTGTTGTTATTTAGTTTGCATTTTATCTCCTTGTTGTTGTAGACTTTGAAGACCACCATTTGTTCTTGATTGGGGGAAAAACTTAAGCTAAGAGTTGTATGTTTTGAACATTGGTTTAGCTATCTAGAAATTATCATATTTTGACTTGCATGTCTTCTTTCTGATGTCATTAAATGAAATTTTAAAGGACCCCTTATGTAGATAATACGCCATTGTATTGGAAGTATAGCTTGTTTTATGAATGTGTTTGATTGTTGATAATGTCAGTGGAAATGTTATTTTGTTTTAAACTTACCCTGAAACTATAAGTTGTTAGGCAAAGCCCACTTTGTGCTTTTGTATGAGATCTCATTTTGGGTATCAATTGTCATAATAGCTCATTCATTGAAAGTGTACATGATTTCATATCTATTAAGGAAGATTTGTCTTATTGCATACTTCCCATGTTCTCTTAAACCATACGAGATTTCAAGTTGGGTATGAGATCTTTTTGGGTATAAGTTAATGTTTTGATCATTGTTGAATGTAAATCTTATTGATGAATGCATGAATGCTTATCTACCTTATTTATAAATGGTTCAATTAATTTGAGGTCCTTCGGTTTTGACCTATATTTCTATAGTTTACTTTCCTCTCTTCACTAGGATTTTAGGAAATGAATTGATTCGAATCCTTTTTATGGAATCATGTTTTGAACTATTCTTTCTGAAAAGATGAAAGGTAAAGGTTGGATGTTTGATTATGTTTTCCTTTTTCGATTATTTTTAATCATCAAATTCGGAGACTTGGCTAAATCTCTATTTAGATATTGATTTGGTCACATGTGAACTATTATTCTTTGTTTTAACACACCGACGTGTGAAGTTCATATGGAATTATGTTATGTGTATTTTTTATTCTTGCATGTGTAATGTTTACTCTTATTCATAAGAGTTTGGAAAGATGAGGAGATTGTTGTGATGCCTTTCGGAGGTCATAGAACTCATCTATCCGCTCTTTGTATGAACCTCGTGACAAATATCTTTCCTGAAATGCTCCTCAAAGAGCTCCTAGGTAACTATCTCGAGAATCAACATAGATCTTTTGTGCCTCTATCCGCCATGACAAACCAGCTACATACCTCAATAGATGTATCACAATATAAGATTTCATGTTCTTTAGAACAAGGATAGAGCTTCAAGCACTTGCTCAAGCTCACTAACTAGGCCTTTACCTAAAATCCACTGTGTCACCATAATAATGTGATAGTTGCAGCTTCAGGACCTCCCGATGTGATCTACAACTATGGTCCGACAACCTCTAGGCCTCTCTGCATGCTCATCCCTAAGTCTAGGGCTCTGAGACCTCTCTCTTTGTCCTGAAACTCGGTCACCATATCTCCTCTGTGGTGACCCTTCTTTGGCTGACTCTGCATGGAAGTTCTCTCCCCATGCTCCTTGTTGGGTCGAGGAGATACATGACCCTCAATGGAAGTGACCCTATCATGTTCGGATTCATGCCCCTCCCGATCCTCCGCAGAGCGGCATTAACATCTGAAGAGTCTACAAAATCTGTGGTAGGATAGGCTGCTACAACATGCTCTAGAGGTGGTATGCCTAGGTCTATGTGAAAAGGCTCCTCATCTTGTCTACGCCTCCTACATAGAGCAAGATGAGAGTTAGTTCCTTATTCTAGGTTTTACTTAGTTTCCATGTTTACTAAAATATGTAATTTCTAAACTAAGTTGTCTTCTAAATTTAAAAGTGTGCTAGGTTTAAGGTTCATGTCTCAAGTTTTCTAGTGTGCCCAATGGCCCAATCTTTTGAACCACTACTCTCGATTCCTCCCGCGGCCCATGCACCATTTGTTGGAAAATGTTTCGCTCCATGGCCCGCCCCTAGGGCAAATTTTCTCCCATGGGCCCGCAGGCCCGCTCTTGGGTAAAATTTTCACCCCAAGGCCCAACAGCCCATAACTTGAGGAATTTGAGAAGTTAGGAGGTATTATTTATATCACTGGAAAGGTGAGGAAATTTCCCATCCAATGGGAATGATTTAGGGAAATTTTGAATGCGTTAATTTTGAGAAAAATCAAGTTGAATCTTTAATCTGTTAGAGAGTGGGTATGGTGAGGAATTACCCTCTGACCCTAATTGAACTTTCTAACCCTAAATTTTGGGACCTTGTGACCTATAATAATTTTTAATAAAAGAAAATATATTCTAGTGGATTAGAATTGATCTGGAACTATTAGTGATAATTGTTGTTTTGTAACCTAGTTGTAGACTTTTTTAAACAAAAAAATTATTCCATATTTTTTCCTAACTAATCCTAGGTTGTTCTTAGGTCTCAAGTGGGTTGTTTTAGTTGGCATCACAATTACAATCTCACTCATACCCTCTTCAATATTATGATGGGGATTTTTATCATTGAGGTATCATTGTTGTTCCTTCTCTGGTCTATTTTAGTTTATATCACTTCTTGACCATGTGATAGGACTTAGTGTATTAATGTCCTTAGGGCAACAAAACTTTATGTTATGCTTAGA
This sequence comes from Taxus wallichiana var. yunnanensis, assembly GCA_018340775.1. NCBI lineage: Eukaryota > Viridiplantae > Streptophyta > Pinopsida > Cupressales > Taxaceae > Taxus > Taxus wallichiana. Next base: position 171,786,854 of record CM031237.1, read on the forward strand.
AGGAGTATCGAGCCTTGTATAAGTTCTAAACTTAAACCAATCTTCTCCTTTTTGGAATACTAATGAATGTGTATCTTGTATGAGGCTTGAATGTTAGTTTTTTTCTTGATAGAAGCAACCTTATACTTTTGATAAGGTCTGAATGATGTTATCTTTGAATTCTAACTTGAATTGAATGATAATCTAAACCTAGGACTTTTAGGATGCTTCAATCAGGGTTACTTTAATGGTTTATGATGATTTAGTTACCCTTACTTGTCCATATGATCTTATTTATGATTAATGTCATCTTAGACTTAGGATGAATATGAGATAGTGGGACAATTAGATGGAAGGAAATATTCATTCTTTGCACAAACAATAGAATTAAATCGAAAGATAGTCTTATGTATCTTATATTCTTCTTGTTAAATAGATTTAGCTGATTGAAGGAACTTAAATTGGTTACATGAAAGTGAAGGTAAGGTTCAGATGAAATGATAATTCTTCTTTAACTCTGTTGAAATGAAATGAAAGGGGTTTTATAATGGAAAGTTAGGGTTGATAGGTTGATTGACCAAACCTTACTTTTGATTAGAAACTTTAAAACATATTTTTCTCTTCATCTTAGATTGTATTATTTTTGGTTAAGGCTTTGTTAGTTTCGGTTGTGTTTCTGAATCTGTTTCATAAAAACAAACTTCTTTTTATGAAACAGTTAGTTAAAAGCACATTGTTTTAATGATATAGTGTTTATCATGCTTAGTTTAATGAAATGACCTGTGCAAACAATTTTGCAGATGGATTTCGTAAAAGATGAAAGGAAAAAGACATATAGGAAGTTACATTTGTTTTACTAAAGAAATTATTTCTTTATTTTGATGATATGTAGTTTCTTTATTTGAGATGTACTTGATGGAAAAGAAATTCGTGATAAGGTTTAGTTTTGTATTGATGTATTAATACTTTGTAATCTCTGAAACACTTATGGATTTAGTAAATGTATCAATCCTTCTTGATGAATAAAATATGTGATGATTTCTAAGTAATACTTATTTATAATACTTTCTTGACATGAATTGATATGTATTATCCTAATGAAGGAGGGCAGTTAATATACTTAAATAATATGGAATGGTTGGGGTAGGAATCTGAGTTGTTAGTTGTATTATTTTCTCAAGTAGAGATGTAAATTATAATGTTTACATTCTTAAGAAAATATAAAAGATTTGTATTTGGATTATATGGATGTATGTGTATTAAACCTTGATTATAATTAATAATGTGAAATTTGTTTATAAATGGACATTAGCCCATAATATAGGGGAGAAAGATACTTTCCATAAAATGAATCATAGACATAACTTAAGATCTTGTTAAAAGAATCATGATTACTGTAAGTAAATAATTGAAAGTGTTCTTCCTTAAGCAAACTTCCTTAATCAAAATTAGGAATGCTAGGAAGGGAAATAAAATGGGAATTTAGACTTCATTCCCATGAAGTCTAAAATAAAAGGTTTATATGGAACTTATTTAAGCTAGGGCTGAAATAAGTAAGAAATTAATTAACACTTTCATAAATGCAAGATCTATTATGTAAAAACATGATTCAAGTTGTTCATTGTATAATAAACATAAACATGTAATTAAATGGGTTAGGAAGCAAATTTAATCTACATACCTACCTCACATGCAGTTTCATCTTGTAACCTTATAGGTTAAAAGACCTAATTGAATCAGTATGGCGTAGTTGTAATTAATCTGTAATGAAGTGATTAATGAAATATTTAACTTTCAATCTAAAGTATTTTCATCCAGATGAGGTAACTATGTTGGATGTTGACACAAAGCAAGCTGCATAGTGTAGTACCTTTGTAATGAAAGAGGTCATTATGAGGATATATAGTGTAGTTGATGTGCCTCAACACCCCGCATAGTTTGTTCAACTTGACTAACATAAGTGCATGACTGGATCATAGTTGTGCCCTATGTGGAGATAGGGACATGATCTAGTGTTGGGGTCAACTCATGTTGACTTAGGAGAACTAGACATACCAAGTGTAGGATTTGTTAGAAGTTAGTGAAGACCACTCTAGATAACGGAACCAGAGTGGTGAAGGACTTATTCCTTTTGATGAGTATTCCATCTAGGAATGTAAACATGATAAACATGTTTAAAATCTTTGGCCAAAGTATTGTAATCTACTAGTTACGTTGTCTGTGTCACCTAGTTTAAGCAAAGTAGGATTTCAGATATATTTAGATAGTCCTCTTAAGTACAAAGCACTTGGGTACCATCAAAATATAAAGGAGCGAATTATATGTTGTATACACATTACTGAGTAACATGAGAGATCGGTTTAATGCCGAGTCATGGAATAAGAGATCGATGTTCACCGAGTCATTACAATTGCATATGGTTTTTTGTTATGAGATAGTTTTGCATTGGTATGTGTGTTCTAAATTATGTTATTCGTAGCAGAGAAGATTATGTAAAAAAATCCTTTTTCTAAAGTCTTAAACCTGGGAATGTTACAAGTTTGACCTTTCATACTACATGGTGGATTAGAATGAAGAAAAATAAGTTGAAATCATTGCAAAACTAGTCATGATGGATAAGATAGAGAAGTTAAAAAAAGTAGAATATGTTTCAAATCAGCTTCCATACACACTTAAGTAAGAGGAAAATATGTTTATAAGCTCCATTCTTGATGTTGGATGTAATAAGGAAGGGAAAATTAGAAGGATCAAACCACAATCAATCAAATATTTTTCTGATTTGGGACTAAGATCAACATTACCAGTAGTTGTGCTTGTTTTAGAGCATAAGTAAGAGCTTCATGTTCTCAAAAGTTAGCCCCAATACCTCCCAAATCTTATTGTAGATTCAATAGAGGTATTTATCACTTTCAAGGCTTTTTTTTTGGGAAACCAAAGGTACAAATCATATTTTCACTTTTTTCATGTGATTTAGTTGTCAAATTAATCTCATGGTCACGTGTCTGAGAAAGGAAAGCTACTTCTTTATGCCTATATAAGGATTTGTTTAGATTCTCATTTTAGTTGGTTAGATTAGGTTAGTGTAGGTTTTATTTCTACAAAATAAGTTCTTTTGCACACTTTGCATGCTTCCCCTTAGAGCATGTATGATTTTTTAGTCTTGTTAAGAGTTGTTTCTTTCCTCCAAGTGTAGTTTTGCACATGTTGATGTTGCTGTTTTTCAGTTTTCATGGAGGATTTTCAGTCATTATCATATTTTATTGGCCTTAGATATGCTTGATCAAGCTTACATTAAGGTTTCATATTGTTTTACATGGTTGAAAGAAATCCAATTATGGGTTCTTGTTGATTAGTACGAAATCAGTCCATCATAGCTATAAAATATGTTGACCATTTTTGTTCACCATGGATTAGGAGTACAATTTTTTTAGATCACTTAGTATTAGTGGTTAATTTGTGAAGTACACAAGAAACAAGTAGTTAGGCATGTTGTTCCATGATGCTCAATCCTCACATAGGAGGCCTTTCAAGATTCTTCCTTTTCCAAGATCATGCATTAAACACTCATGACTATTATAGGGTGCTTAAAAGGTAGGAAAGACATCATATACTAGAAAACAACATCATGGAACATCAAGTTTTCAAAGTTTTCATATTGGAAATTTATTAAGTGTTAAGGAAGGTTATAGTTGTAGGAGGATTAATCATTCATTCATTCGCTTTTAGATCAATTCAATGAAAAAGATACAAATTGTTGTTAATTCCTTGTGATTATATGCGGTTGTATATGTATTGAGTTTTAGATGTTAATTTTAGTAATGGAACTAAAAAGAACAAAAGAAAGAACCATTACAACTCATTACATACAAAAGCTATATATATTCACGGGTAAATTGTACATTGTTGCCCACACAACCCATGAGACATAATTGAAAGTAAAAGAATGCATATAAGTTTAAAAATGAGAATGTAAAGAAGAAGGGGACCTATCATTTCTTGGTAGATGTGATCCCTTATCATTCATACTGTTGATCTAGCCTAATCAATTATAGCTCTAACTTCATATTGTTGCTTATTTACCGAAGGATGGAAAGAAAGATGGTGTCAGGGCTCTGGGATTCCCATAACTTTGTTATATTCTCAGCTTTGAACATATATGCATTCTAAGAAGCAAGTTGTAGAAATGGAAGAACATCTCATTCTAGGTATTCGAAAGTGAAAAGATTTTAAGTACATATCATGGTAAGTAAGTGAAGTGTATTATCCCCATCATTTCGGTGATAAACAATAGTGAGAGATACATATTGTGCAAGATATACTGAATTACACCTATAGAGAAAACTAGAAAACACAAAGATGCAAAATCTAAAGACCTAATAAGAGTCATACTTTCGTTAAAAATGACATATTTTTCAAATTACAAAAATTCGTATAATGTAGTTCTTAAGTGCAAGATAAAGGAAAATAATTTTTTGTTTCCATCAGTTTCTTAAAATCATGGCCATGTTTAAGTTTTCGATCGAATAATGATCTTATACGAGAGCAGTTCAGAAGTGCAAGAATGAAGTTACATCCATAGAGCATAATTCGGGTGTGTTTATAAAGACCCTAAGTTGGAAAAACACATCAAATGCTGCCAATATCATTTCAATTCCAAACATATTTTGTAAAAAGATAACAGACTTACGACATACTTTGCACAAGATGCATTTTATAACGATATGAAATTCCAGGTTTCCATTTTCACCTCAAATACAGGTTTTCGAAATGAGACATGGTTTTGAAGCTAGAAGCTATCCTCACGCTTTCCTTCATTTTACAAAATGCGTAAAATTAGTAAAAATTTACAATAATCAAGCAAAAATTTGTTTTAAGTATGAATTTCATGAAGGTACAGGGTTCAGTTCTTCATCAACCTCTCAAAGAAAATAAATTTCAAAGAATTCATAATAGAACAAGAAAGCATAGACATTTCATTATATTTATCTCAAACAACTTTTCTTAAGAATCCAACAACACATTGATGAGATAAAAAACATTACTTACCAGAAATTACAAGTTACAATGTTAAAACACGACAAGCTGTTTGGAAGCTAGGTTGAGTCAACTGAGCTGGGACCTTAAAGTGGTAAGCTACTGACGATGCATGACGAACCATTTTGTAAAATTTGCACTGAGCTCAAGATGACTACCACTGAGCTACGAAACCGATCCATGTAGATGAAAATAAATAGAGCTATGTTGGAGGGAAACTGCCAAGTCGAAATAGCCATCGAGCCAACTCTAACAACGAGTTACACCAGGAGAAACACGCTTAAATAAAAGAAAATGTCAAGTTGAACAATGTTTAAAACATGACAATACAAATAGCGAGCTAGGTTGAATCTCGAATGGAAAGATGAGTGACTACCAAGGCCATGAAATTTTATACCCATAACATCGAGATGATAAGAGAATATAGTCACCTCAAAACATACCACTGAGCTATAAATAACACAAGATCAGAGCCATGAGAGACTACAATGGACGAGTCATCAAATGTGTAATCAACAGAAACACATGAACTCAAATATGAGTATGAAATGAAGGTTGAAAGAGAGTTGGTAAACAATGAAGACCGATCCAACAACAATACCAAACCCACTGATCTAGGTTGATAAGAATAGAGCTCAACAAAGCCGATCCAAAGGAGTCGATGCATGGTAACCAAGGGAAGATCTAGATGTACAAAAGATAGAGCTATCTATCAAGACAACTCAAGCCATAATGATCCATACCTAGAATATGAAATGAATGAGTTTCACGAACAAGTTCAAATATGAGAAAAGTAGAGCTAAGAAAGGATATTTTAATGGAAAAACCCAGATTCACATGATAAAATCATAGAGCTCATGTTTTGCAATGGAGGCCATAAAGTTAACTCGACCCAAATACGAGCTATAAAGCAGGAGAAACCATGAGCTCAACTTGAAATAAGGATGGTCAACTTTTACAAGGTCAATACCAAGCACATAACCCCATAGATCTTCCGCCAAACTATAACTAATAAATGAGCTCCTAGGAAATCAACGACATCCCTGGATGGATTTAAACTTTAAGCTCAAAAAAATAAAACTCAAGCGAGTAAATTCAAAATAAATGCAATACGTACCCGAAACATAGAGATGGGTTAGCAAACAAGAGCCATCCAAAACCCAGCTAGAAAATCATGAATATATGACAAAGAAATAGGCTAAAATGTGAGCTCCATAGAACCTAAAAACCAAACTATTAATGAATCCATGGTTGCCATCAAATACTTTGACATATTTTTTTCTTCAGAACAATCGCCACCAAGCAATGAGAAAAGTGCAAAAATTGAAATGCGAATGGGCTAGGTTTTTACCTTGAAGTGTAAAATAGTTGACTAAGGTGAAATTAACACAAGATTAAGTTGATCATGATTAATGATTATTCCAAAGTTGCCACGCCCACAAGGATGGGTTTTTGTAATAGATTTTATTATTTTCATTGATTTCATGTGAAGGGGGTGAAGTGTGAGAATTATTAACCCATATTCCAAATAGGTGAGCCAATATTCAACATGCATACATACTAACCAAAATCAAAATAAATATATTATCACTCATATGTATGTGTCAGGGAAAAGATTAAAAAAATACCTTAATTTCTCCAAGTTTCAGTACACAATTACCCTACCATTAGCTAAAGGAGTGAGGGATTACCTTAATATTTCAAAAGTAGTTTCACCAAGTCAAATATGAAAAAAATAGACCATGCAAAGCCAATGTTGTATTTTGTAATCATGCAACTTATTATTGCTTCATTATCACTAGTAGTTGTATTTTTGCAAGAGGAGTCAAAAGTATGTAGTGGCTAATATTATATTTGTCTACAATTAGCCAAATAGTCAAACCGAGTTAGGGTGTTATTTTTGGAGCGAAGTGGAGTTAAATCTTCTTGGTGTTTTTCTTTATGTACCTTCCTTGTGCAAGCAAAGGGGGTTATTCATTAAGTATACTTGTGCTATGCATAATTTTGTATCAGTAGTACCTAGTTGAAGTAATATAAAGACTTATTTTCCTCCATTTAAAGTTTTGTGAAGTGTGTTACAACGAATTTGTGGTATGCTTTAGTGAATTATCTCTTTCCTTCACATGCTCATGTTTTCCAAACACCTCCATTAAGCGGGTTTCGTAAGCTTTGCAGATCATCTAAGTGTATGTAAATCCCTTTTTGAGTGTGAAATCGTATTTAAATAGTAGATGAAGTGAATGTTCCCGAGTATTTTGCGGTCAAACCAATGTATCTTTTACAAGTAGAATTTTCCAAAATGTTGGTGTATCACCTAATTTACATGGTTTAGTCAAGTTTTTGTTTATTTCTTCCACTTAAGCCCATGAGGGAATTATTTTAGGTGATCTATCCTAGGGAACCATCCCACTCTGGAGGTTCTCCTTAACAAGAGTTACCCACAACTCGGAGGCGTTCCCATTGTATAAGTGAAGTGAAGAGTTTATTACACATTCTTCATTCAAAGTATACTTTAGATTGATAATGGTAGGGTGTTATGAATGTATAAATATAATGGGAAATGAAGGGTCTACAAGTGTGTGAGGATGTGGAATCATCAACACATTTACAATTTGTATATGATATAATTTTGTTTGCAAAACTAAAAGTGAAAGAAACTTTAGTTTTCAAAAGGATTTTATATGATTATGAAAATGTGTCTAGTAAAAAAATACTTTAATTATTATTATTATTTTTCATTAATTATCCATGGGAAGGAAAATATAGGCTATCACGAATCATGGGAATCCCTAATGGGAAGTTTCCTAGCAAATCGTTAGGGGTGACATTTTTAGGAAGAGATAAGGTAGAAATATGGGATGATATAATTTGAAGGATTTGGAAATGATTTGGAAGTATGGAAATCTTAGTGGCTTAGCTTGGTAGATAGAACCATTCTTATCAAATTAGTACTATAGTAAATCCCAATCTTATTTGTCTCAATATTATTGGTTTGAGTAGGGGTTGTGGGGAGGATTATAAAAATTATTAGACTTTTTTGTGGTATGGGAATGAGATTAAAAGTAAGAATCATTTAATTATATGGGACTATGTGTGTCATCCAAATATTATGGGAGGTTCTATCATTACAAATATGTAATTTTAGAAATTTTCCTTGGGTGCAAAACTAGGTTGGCACATTTATGAAGAACATGATAAGGAGTCTATTATGATGGTATTGAAGAAATACTCACATGAAGAGTGTTTAGAGAGGATATTTACAACTGATAATACTCCTCTTAGGTAAGAAATTTGGAATTTAATATCCTCATCAAAAGGTATTATATGCAGTAATATTACTTGAGAGATCGGTAATAATAAAAGGGGTAACTTTTGGACGGATTCAAGGTGTGTTATTTTGTCATTTGGCACATGTAAAAATCTGCAGTACATTCTAGATTCATTATAATTGTTTTAGGGTGCAAAGGTATACAAATATTGAAAGGAAAGTGAAGAGGGGTAAAAATTAATAGCATATGGAAGTATTTTTCATGGTTTGATTGCCTAAAAGAAGAGAAATGTTTCCCAAAGTAAATTCTCCAATCTCATTCAATCATGATCACCAAGTAAGGGGATTTGTGTCAATGGTTGGGAAATGTGTCATGTAGATACAATGTGTGAGTTGGTTATGATTTTATAGTTAATCATTTGGGGAATGACGTGGAATGGACTATAACTCTTATACGGAATACGATATCTAATCTTAAGGAAAATGTTATTTTCTTGAACAATACCATAAGGGAAACGTCTTATATGTCATCGATTTGTGGAAAATAGGGCCCTTAAATGGCCCTTCATGGTGTATCCTATGCAAGGAGGATTGAGAACTTGTGGAATGTATTCTTATACATTATAATCACTATAGTGATATATTGCTTAATTTATTTATAAAATAGAAATATTTTTGGAATGCCCAAAGTCACCGAAGGCGCATTTTATGGCTATCTCCATGAGTTGAAGAATTTAAAACCTTTGTGGGTGGTGGATCTTGCAAATGTTCTCTATAATATTTGGTGGGAGTGCAATAGGTGGATCTTCTAGAATGAGGAAAAAGTAAAGTTGACTATATAATTATTGTGGATAAATTACCAAAAGTTAGGTAACATGACAAAAGGGGAGCCACGTGGAAGGTATCATTATTGGATGTTAAGATAAAGTTTTATGGTGCATCAAAAGGAAAACCACGTGTAGCTAGAGTTGGTTTTATTATGAGGAATAATTTAGGAAATATGTTACGGAGAGGCTATGTATTTTTCCCAAATCTATAAATAATGAAAAGGATGCATTGTAATCCTTAAAGGGATTAAAGGTAGCTAAAGATGAGGGTTCATAAAAATTCAAATAGAAGGAGAATATGAAATCCTCAAGCATTGATAAAGGTATATACAATGTGTTGTAAATTAAATGCATATATCAAAGGTACTTTAAAGGTTGTAGAATGGGTTGAAGATATATTCTTTAACCATTTCTTCAAGGAGTATAATGGGGGTTAAAATATTTTGAAAAATACTGCAACAACACTTTGTCCCATCTCCTTAGTTATTCGTTGTGAAAAATCATATTGGAATAGGGTATTATTATGGAGGAAGCCAAATAAGGGGTTGATGTAGCCTAGATATTACTGTGAATAACCCAGGCCCACTGACACATCACTCATCCCGATCTAAGTGCTCACCGAAGCGCGTGAAAGGCACCATGTCCCTCTTTAGAGTTGCTTGTACAAAATGTTAGCATGATGGTGCATATAGGTATTCAAATTCATTACCAATAGTAAACAACACACAGTGCATAAACCAGATCTAGTTCTTAGAATATATATAAGATGAACTAAACAATGACTATAACAAGATTTACCATGCAAGAACTAGATTCAGTCATGTTCAACACCATTATCTAGCCAATATGAACCATTGTATTAAATACTCTAAAACATAGAAGCTTCTTACATTACATAAGTATCTCCATGAGTCATGTGCGCGACAAAACCAGCAGCATAACTCTACAATTTGACACACACACACACACACACACACACACACAAGGGTAGGGAATTTACCTTCACCACCCATGCACTACTCAAAATAGGTCATATGATAATAATAGCCATGCACCTTTACAAAAGAGTGCACAACACACAAGTTCTCTTAATAATAGACTTTATATAGTTAACTCTAAGTAGAAATCCTATTATTAGCTTAAACTATGCAATTCGCTAACCCATTGTTTCTTGTTAGAAATACCATTGCGTGGACCACAAATATTCATATATTTGTGTGCTTAGCACGATATGTCCCAGAATGACCCTTATCCACAAAATGGATAAGTCTTGAATTCAAAGTGTTACTGGCGTGTGCTTATTTTGCTATTCTTCCACACCCTCAAATGTGCCTTACTCCAAGCAAGTGCATTCTTTATGTGCCTTCACCTTAAATCAATATGTTATCTCCTCAATAGGGTCGTACCCAATACTAACAGAGTTAGAGAGATTTAAATGTATTTGAGGATACATAGATAAAAGGATAGGACATTTTCATTTATTTTTTTCTTACTCAAGGAGCTATGGAATATTATTTTTCTAATGTGGAATATAATGGGAGGTTGTTTTTTTACAAAGAAATCAATTTATACACTAGAAGATGATGGTAATGTAATGCGAGAGGAGGATGTGATGAATGTAAGGAGTTTCTACCATGAAATAATGTGATTTGATGTGAAATAATTCTTGAACATCCTCGCTTGAGACTTGTTATAAAATATGGATTGAATCACTTTGCATTGGTGACATAAATATCAACTTTTGCACATTATCCATTACACTTTTTGTTTATGTTTTAGAAAGGAATAAACATCCACCTTTTATATGGTACACCTTATTTAAAATATTTTTGTTGTTTATTTTAGATGTTTGGGCTGCAAAAGACAACTCTCCTTATTGTTCTACACATTTTTAGCCTCTTTTGTGGAACATATTCTTTCTAGTAGAGAAGATAAGTTTTGGGTTGTAAAAGACTATTTTTTAGGTAGAGGTTGTAAAAATTTTGGAATACTAAGTTTTTACTATGGAATAATATTTATAATATAAAAATATTTCAATATGAGGATGAATCAATTTGTGACTATAAAAGATTGTCTTGCAAAAATGGACTTTGGGTTGTTAAAGTTAACAATATTTTTGAATTGAATCTTTTTATGTAATTGTGTTGAATATTATTTTGCAATATTTAAATAATCTTAGGATATAATTTTATTTTTATCCATGTGGTAAATATGATATTGTAATGGTTATTTTTGATGATGAATATATCTAGTTCATAACGCAATCAAAATATTTTAGTGATAAAAAGTCATTCATAACTAGTTCATGGTCCAATCCAACTTGAGATTGGTAATCAAGTTTAATGGAGTCACATTGTAGTCTAGTTTCAACACAACAATGTCAAGCATGCTAGCACATCACCCAAAAAGAGTCTAAGTGCTCACTTAAAGCAAGCACAACTCTACCTGGTCCTTCCTTTTGTCTAATTGCAATATCTATTTCCTTCATCCATGGTTAACATAACATTCAAATATACCATATGAAGAATGTGAACTACTGTAACATGCACAAAGAAAATTGATCATTCACCAAAATGAGCTCTATGTTTGAGGTGACAAGGACTGAGAGGGGGATGAATAAGTCCCCAATTAAAAAATTTCACACTTGTGCTTCAAACCCTAACCACATATGCTCATATACAATACATCAAAGTAGATATTCTTCACAATGAAATTAACACAATGCAAGGATCACAATATAGACTCAAACAAACTTATATTTATGCTCAAAATCATATCAACATGCTTCAATTTGATATTCAAATCAGATTACAATATATAGTGTCTTCAATAATAATCAACAAGATACAACCAATAGCTCTTGAGACAATAAACTATGTCTCATGAATACAAATGAAGATATGGAACTATGAGAATGTATTCAACTCAATATCTGATATGATAGCACCTTAGAAACCTATAAATAACATCAACATGCTATGAAGATAGCATCCAAACTCAAAAACTCAAGTTTTCTCTTCTTCTCCAACTCGCTCTCAAAGAAACATAACTACCATTGCACTTGCTCAAAATATTCTCATGAAAAATCAACCAGATGCTGTCCTATAATGAGATTCTAGGTGTTTTGATAGGAAAAAGGGTTTTTATTTTCATAAAAATGGTTCTTCAAAATAAGATAAAAGGGGTTTTCAAAAGCTAGCACCATTGTACCCAAAAACTCCTTTTTATAGCCTTTCCTTGATTAGAACTCAAAGGAGGTCGGCATCTCATGATATTTTGCCCATGCATAGTTAAAAAAATCTCATATATTTTTCATTACAGCTATAAGTGACCCAAGTAGGCCGGCCTAGCAAAACCCTTCATGTCATGATCTAAAATCACTAAAACACATACATTGGGATGCCAAAATTCTCATCATATCAAAACCATGCTTATTAAAACTAAAATATTCATAAAACATGATAAATACATCATTTAAACATCAACCATGGTCACAATTTTCGTGAAATCAATCAGATTATTTCATTTAATGGGCCCAGTGTCCTTTGTATTTCTCAAAATTGTTGTTTCATGCACACTTCAATGTACTGAAACTTCATTTGATCACCAAATCACTCACACTAAATGAAAACATGCCTTGTAACCAATAAAAATAAATTTAAGAACCTTTATAATACTTTTAATAATTTTATAAGTCATGAAACATCTTTCTCTTCAAACCACAACAATATTTTCCTTCACCAAACCAACTTGCAAAAAAACATTATTTCTAGAGGTTAGCTCATAAAATAAAATATACATATATTCAAGACCTAAAAATGGACTCATTGGATTCTCAATGAACCTCTATTCTCATTACAGGTGATAAGAATCATCAAAAATCCATCTCATGCTTGAAACAACCTCAACATTATACCAAAACATATCCTATTCTCGAATCGCTAAAAACCTTCTTTCACAAAGAATTCCCTATAAAACCTATCATATGACCACATCATGATTCAAGAAATATTCCAATATAAATATATCTGAATCTAATTTCTAAAACAACTAGAATCATCTCAGGAATCCACCTATAACTCAAGATATGGCCAAAACATTGAACCTTGCTATTTGAGATCCCAAAACTACCCTTTGACCAGTCAACCTGTTTGGACCTCAAAACCTTATGAACCTACATGAAATTGATCTGAAAACTCCATGGAAATATATAACAACTCACATATATCATACAACATCAATTTTACATATCACTTCTTTGGACCAACTTGTCCTAAATTGAAACTCTTCATAAAATTTTATTTTTAGGTGGGGCCCACATATCACCATTACCTCAAAATTACATTTATGGAAATATAAAAGAGTACTATAAAAATTACAATCATCAGATTTTATGAAGCAATCAAAAGCGGGTCACAATGAAGATTCTTCTAACAACTACTCCTAGTTAGGGTTTAACTATTTTTGACCATTTTGCCTTCTTAACATTCACTCATAAAAAAGTGATGATAAAATGATATTATTATTTTTGTGAAACCTTATAAACTCACCTTAGAAACATCCTTAAAATCTAAAAGTTCCCAGACAAATTACATGATTCATAATGAGCATCGAAGTTCAAACTCGAGTTGGATTTTACATTGTTCTTGACCCTATCTCACCAAAACTTTCATATCTTGCAAAATACTCATCATGGAAACCTTAAATTTTTCTGAGAGCACTATGACACATCAAAATAATATCTCCAATAATCATAATGTCAATACAATTTCTCAATATTTCCATCTAATCTCATTCGGATAGCCTTACCTTTTGATTTCTCACTATAACAAGTAGAATCAACTAAAAGAGTGCAATAAATGAACATGTAATCTCTAAAAATTATCCAAACATACCTCATATTCCATAAAATACCTGATTAGATGCTTTCATGAGCTCATCTAGCCCCAAAGCACTCTTTCACACCTCCAAGCAAGCATACCTTCTCCCAATGAGCACCTGTAATCGGTGCACCTACTTTACCTACATTATTCCATTGTTTTGAGTACTCAAGAACCCTCAAAAAATTATATCTAACATTCAAGAAGCTCAAAATCTCAAGTTACACCTCCTAAGCACTTGTATTGGCTTGTAAGAGCAAACATGCTTTACTAAATCTCCTTGTAGAAACTCATAAAAATCTGAACCAAGTATGTTAGCATCTCAATAAACATCATGATGTCATCATACAATATCCACTTTGTCATTAATTTTGTTTTTCATCAATGACAACACCTATTAGGTCTACATGCCAACAATCTCCCTTTGTCATTAATGGAAAACACCCCAAACTTCTCCCCCTTTTTACATTAATGAAATAGGCTACTATAACTCACCTCATTCACCATATTCAGCTACATACCTCCATGATTTGGTTATAAACACCAACAAAAGGTCTCAATCAAGCCTCTTTTTCTTGATTTTATTGGGAATCCCGACCACAGGATAGTTCTATGATTCAATAACAAACTAAATCATGAAAATATCGAACTAGAAAATTCCCCAAAATATATTGCCGTGGAAGTATAAAATAAACTAATCCAAATAAAAAAAGTACACACCCATAACACATCATGTACCATGGTTTATCCAATGTGGGCTATGCCCACTAGAGATAGAGATCTCAATATATATAATAAACAAGAGTACAAATCAAATCTTCCCACAAGAGTATAATACATCTCTCCAAGAGTATCTCCTCCTCCAGATCTCTAAATGGATCTACATGAGTGCACTATAACCATGCCTATGAACCACCACCAAATCTCACATAACCAGGAACTACTACATCTCTGAATTGCAACCAAGCTCTCATGTGAATCTACAAACAAGACCTCTCAAATGGGTCTACCAATGTGCAACCATAACTTTGCACCAAGAAGTAAGTCTCTCCTCCATCACTGCATCAACTTGTGCAAACAAGAAGACAACCTCCTCTACAATATTTAGATAATCTCATGTATCCATAAGATTTTCAATGCACTACAATACTAGATCTCTATGGACCAACAATACAACATGGTCTCATGGATCTACAATACAAGATCTCACAACAACATGTGGATTTACAAGAAGAAACTCTATGTGCTTTGCATACTATGCAAGCCATTACATTGAGACAATAACTATAGAAAGGAAATACAATAGAATAAATTACCCACTTCTCACCAGTTAGATGTTCCTATGATTTCCTTTTGTCCAGCCTCTCTCCATAAAAGTTATGTCTTCATGTAACCTTTTTCTTCGTCTTCTTCTTCATCCTCTCAAACAAGGTTTCCACATGCAATAATAATTAATTACATGTAATTATACTATTAACCCTAGCTTTAGCTTATATAGGTATAGAAAACTTAAAGCATCTTAACTATACATTTACAACCTTTAAATCACCTTTAAATAAAAGGTTGGATCTAATCCCACGTCTAAAATAAAAAAACAAATGCATAGGTAATCGGTGTCGGTTCACGACCAATGTCATTTCCTTGAGCGATGCCAATTCCCTAACAGATGCAGTTCATTGACCAATGTTGTTTCCACCGGGTGACCAATGCTGGTTCCCTAACCAATGTTGGTTCTTGTGTAAACTGTAAGTTTGTAAAACATGTTTTTTTAAAATTAATTTAGCTCCAAAACTTAACAATCTACCACTTGGAGATAAATTATTAAATCAGACTTGAACATTCTTGTCCTCTACATACCATGAAGACCAACTATTCTTTACTTCAATAATTCTCTCAAAAATAGGAAGATTAAACCATCTTCTAAAACCAAGAAGATAACAAACCCATGACTTACCATATACCTACATGAAGCTACTACTGATCCGTGATACACAAGCTATCCATACATCAAGATCCCACTGAATTGTAACACCAAGCCTCTCATGCAACCAATCCACCATGACTAACACACCTACAAGATCTCCCACTCAAATTGAAATACTAAGCTTCAATCGTAACCATAACCATACCTATAAAACCAACCATGTTCTCCAACCATCTATCCATGTCTCCATGCAACCACCAATGCAATTGACCAAATGCAATTCAAACTAGAATATGCATAAACAAACAAGATCCTAGGTAAAAACAACACGAATGAGTTCTACATGCAACTAGTAGGTGATCAATCCACAACATCAGCATAACTCAAAGAATCCAAATGCGCATTCTCAGCAAATTCAAACTCGCTTAAACAACTTGCATGTCTAAGACAACCATATGTAGAAAACATATCTATCATGGAGTAATTGTTATCCATATTTGTAACCCCTTTCAAGATGGAATAACTCAAGGTGCAGGTATTAATAGTTAATGTGATCGGTTTGCGTGGAATTTCATGGCAAGTTGGTGAGCCGCAACAAGGGTTTGGAGCCACATCTTATTGACGTGCATCAACCACATGTCAGCCAACTTCCCCTTGTCGCGTGTTGCTGCCACTTTCTTGATGTGTGTTAACCACATCCTCTTTGATGTACGTCAACCCATTTCTTGATGAGTGTCAAGTGCATCCTCCTTGACATGATTCAATGCCTTTCTTGACATGCATCAACTGTGTCTTCCCTGATGTGCGTCAATGCCTTTCTTGACATGTGTCAACCATGTCTTCCTTGACGTGTGTCACCACTTTCCTCTTATCGTGCAACAACATACTTTGCCATCACGCGACAGCTCCCTCATTTTTTCACATCATTGTACCATCCCCATCACTATCACCTTATTGTCAAGTGTTAGAATCGCTTCCTATCATGCATCAATCACCTTTTCGATGCACTTCAGCCTCCCCTTGCTATTACATGACATCATTTCTTCTTGTCGTGCAAAAATTATTTCCTCATTAGCAGTGAATCTTCTTGTTCTTGTCGGGCTTTAGCTCGTGGTTTCTTTCGGGTGACAAAAAGGAGTTTTAGATATGTCCAAACATTAATAGCACCATACAAGGTAGCTCAACAAGCAATTTAATGAGGTATGACACCCATGTTCACCATACAAGTAGAGTACCATTGGAAAGTGAACTAGTTTGGTTACTCATACCTCTATAAGGGCAATTAATGAAAGATATTATTTGGTAGCTCCTTTTCTCTTTATATATTTATTTTCCCCTTAATTTTTAAGGGGAGACATTCTAGAATGCAAAGGAACTCTGCCAAAATTGTCCCAACACTTTTGTGAGCTGCAAGCCTCAAATTTATGCATTTTATGAAGGATTATTGCCGTGTGCCTATATTGTAATGGATTTTGCATCATTTTAAGAAATAAAATTGGTGTCTTGAGGATTTTACTACCCTATCTTAGGTTGTATTACATCCTTTTCCTTTCATTCAATTTTCGGTATATTTTGCATGCTATATTCTTTTGCAGGATCTAAATTTGTTGTGCTCCAGAAATTGGAGGTTCAAATGTGTTCTTTGGACTATGGCACTTTGTATTCCATCTTCTACCTCAATTCCTTCCATTTTTAGTCACTAATAATATCTCCACCCCCTTTTCATTGTGTTATCGCCTCCCTTAGTTTAGGAATGTTATCTTATGCATCTCTTTCTTCCGTTGTCCCTTGGAAATTCTAGGTTAGTGTTAGAATAACTACATTTCCCTTTCTAGGAGTATTTTAGCATTAGAAGAGGTTGAGGAAACAACCTTCTCTAGAGGTTTGTCTCATTTGCAAGGGTCCCACACCTTGAGACAATCCCATGTTAGTCAAGAGTAGGGTTTTGTAATGTGAAAATCCCAGGGTGTTACTTTTCCAACATAGCAGTTTTGACACACCCGGTGGGAAAGAAGTCAATATTTTCATTTTTTTATCAAGATTGGGTGTGTTTATTGGTGAAATTATAGCCTTTAAAGGATTTTCAGAAACACATCTATTGACTCCGTCATTCAAACCTAGTGGTTTCAACACCCCAAGTTTACCAAGTTCATGAGAAGAGTGCAAACCCGGTCTAGAGGAAGAGAAGAAGGTATCTTTGAATACTTGTAGTTATCTCCAAGTAGAGGAATGAGAGGATGAAGAGTAAAAATGTATCCATCTCCACCAAACATAACATTATCCACATGTCCACCTAGTAGAACCTTTCTTCAATCAACTAGGTTTCTCGGGCCACTTAGGATGGCTCATCAAAAACCACCCAATTAGCCACCTCCAAACCCTTATGCAAACTTCACGAGAAGCGAAAAATTTCCCTTAATGCAAAAAACCTGGTCTGATAGCAACATTAAATAATATCCCATACTTCACTAGAGAAAATCACACAACTCCCATCGACCACATTCAAGACATTGCAAATGTATGTGCCATACATGAGATTGTTGAGATAGATGTTGTGGTCAATTTGTTGGCGTCCTCTTTAGAAGGAAGAGTGTTGTAGTGGTTCAAAGGCTTGGGAGCAGGATCAATTTAGAATTGGAATCAATTGTGCATAGCTCTCTGTGGCCAATTTTGGGAAAGGGATGATAACTTATCCCTTTTGAAGTAGATGACTACAATCAAAAGGGAACCAACTAAGAAAATGACAGACTTCAATTCTAGATTCCAAAGAACATGGGAGAGGATCCCAATTCATGGTAAGACCAACAACTAAAGGTGCATTTCTCTATTTTCTTAAACTCTAAATTTATATATATCTATTATGATACAATATATGGTAAAAATAACCCTACCATACACCTACGTCGTAGCCATTAGAGCTAAGAATTTCCTAATTCAAGATAGTAAACTTGCACCTAGGCCACCTATGCATCTCTATCCGGATATGGGGAATCCTAATCCTAATTAAACAATAACAATAGCCTCCATCCATGCTATAAGAAATTATAGTTCAAATGAAGCTTCCACTTCTTCTTCTAGCCCTTCAAATGAACTCCAAGATGTTATGAAAAATTGTAAAACTTAGGAAACGAGTTAGTAACTCTTAAGAGGCAATAAGCTCAAAGTTCTAGACCTTATCAACCTCAGTTCCAACCAAATAAATCTCCATATTAGCTAAAAAGGCCACCTTTTCAAGCTACTAACCAGAATCAAGGACAACCCCAAGTTGTTAAGCCATTCTAATCATATAAACCTAATGCAGTTTCAACATCGAGGGCCTTGGTTCCAACTCAAAACAACATAGCACAAGAATATGAATTTTTCCCATGTATCCAATCACACAATCAAGCAACCTGCTTCAATGGTGCTTTAAATCAAGCATTGATGGTGACTATGACAGATGTTCCTCAAGAACCAAACCAAGAAGAAAGTTAGCAATAGGTAGCTAATCAGGAAGCACCTCCAAACGAGACAACACTTGTGAATTGGCAAGCAGGGGATTTTTGTGGAATAAATCAATTCCCTTCTCAAAGTGTGGAAACCAATACGAGGTCTAAGAAGAGGAATATAGAGGAAGGGAAGTCATCTAATCCAAGTAATTCTCATCCTTCTATCACACTTGGGGTATTAGCAATCCAAGTGCAGCCCCAAACATTCAAAATCAGCCCAAACTACCTTCTAAGCCAACTCAAGTACCGGTTGTAGTAGCCCATGTGTAGGAGAAATTCATGTCAAGTAAGGGGAAACAGAAGGAGAATCCATCTCCTTTTAACATTATTGATCAAATGAAGAAGACCAATGTAAGAATTTCTATGTGGGAATCATTAAAAATTCCAGGCCAACGAGATTTGTTACAAGTAGCCATGACAAATTGGTCAACATCAAACGAGTTGTCCAAGAATCAAGAGAAGGTGCTCACTAATGCAGCTCTAAAATAATGAGTTTATGGAAGTCTGTAAGGTAAAAACATGAAGCCTCCTCCATTCTATATATCTTTGATTATTGAGAACAACCTTATACACAATTTCATGATTAACTCAGGGGCTAGTAGTTCGGTAATGCCAAAACAAATTGTAGATCATTTGGGTCTGAAATACGACCTAATTTCCAAATGATTGGTACAATTAAATGGGAAAAAAGTGGGAAATGTTGGGATCATAAAAGGTTTACACCTCACATTGAATGCATGTCCGATGTTATAGTTCAACAAGGTAAATCATTGATTTACCTACCACCACTATTTTACATTGTGTTTGTCAAGAGACTTCACCACCAAAATTGGAGGCTACTTATCAATTGATTGGTCACATATTATCTTCTTAGAAAAAGGTATGGAGATAAGGCTACAATATGGTCTAAAACTATTGAAAATTTCCATATTGAGCCTCATGTACCAAGCCCAATACATGCAAATTTCTCATCTTTTGATCAAAAGGATTTCCCAAAAATCAAGAAGTAGATACCAAAGTTGGGGGCATCCTGGATTTGAATCTTGATGAGTGGGCTCACAATAAGCATGGCTATGATCCTTATAAGGAAATAGAGAAGGATGAGTTGGGAGTTTATTGTTTACATGACGAAAGCACAATTCTCCCTAGCCTCACCAAATCGGATGATAAGGGTGATAATGAAGTATGGTAGCTATTCTTGATGTCTCGAGGAGTAGACATGGCGCTAGAGGAGGAGAAATGCTTTTTTCACCACAAGGTATGAATTACTACTAAACTTTCCATTTTCAGTTTACTTGTTCGAAAAATATTTTTGAGTATGTAGCTTTGATACATGGATTGAATTGGGCAAGAAATATGGGTATACAAAACTTGCAAGTATTTAGGGATAATGAATTAATTGTCAACCAGTGTTAGGGAAAAACATGCCGCTAAGAATAATCTGCTCAAAGACTACAAACATCAGGTATGGGATCAAATTGATGATTTTGAAGCATTCAATATTCAATCCATACCGAGGAATAAGAATGAGGTCAGTAAACAAGATTGCATAAATTAGAGCAACATTTGATGTGGTGGACAAATATAAAAGAGTTACAAAGCAACCACATGTTTATGTAATTGTGATACCATCCATATTGAACAATAACATGAGATGAAATGTACTTGAGAATGATCAATAAATAATTAATTTCTTACAGAGGAGGCTGAGTTCTCGGTTGAAAAACAAGAGAAATTAGAGCAAAGCAATACGGGATCAAGTGGTACAGCTACGGACAAACAAATTGCTAAAGGGTTTAGTTACTCTAGTGTTAATATTCAATCCTAATGATCAATTTCGGAGAGAGAAGACCAACATTCAGGTAAAAAGAGAAGATTCAAAATCCATTTTGGTTGAAGAGGGTTAAATGATCCAAGTAGGCAAGGTGAGCACGAATCAAGAAAAAATTTGAATTCATATAGATTTTCAGAGTTATTAGAAGTCTTTTCTTGGAGTTATGAGGATCTGAGAGGGTTTAATCCAAAATTGGCATAACACACCATTGAGCTAGATCTAGAATCCAAGCCCATTAGACAAAATTAAAGACCGGTAAACCCTCACATTGAGCTTCTCATGAAGAAGGAACTGAAAAAGATCATAGAGGCAAGCATCATCTTCCGATCAAGCACTCTTCATGGGTAGTGAATATGGTGTTAGTTAGGAAGAAAAATGAGGAAATCAAGTTATGTGCATGGATTTTTGAGACTTAAATAGGGCCTCTATTAAAGACCACTATCCACTTTCTTCCATGGAGTAAATCTTGTAATTAGTATTTGGATCAGAAATGTTTTCACTTTTAGATGGCTACTAAGGCTATAATCAAATCATGGTGAAAAAGGAAGACCAATTCAAGACAACCTTCACTACGAAGTGGGGCACATATACTTATAGGAAGATGCCATGTAGACAGGTCAAATTTTAGAGCCAATTTTCGAATGGAAATGGATATGAAATTCAAAGGAATGATCAATAAGATAGTTCTTTTGTATCTAGATGATGTATTCTCCAAGAACTCAACAAGTCACCTCTTTCACCTCAAACAAGTATTCCAAATATTTAGGATATTAAGAGTGTCTTTAAATCCGAAAAAGTGTATATTATTAGCTCATGAAGGTAAGCTCTTAGGCCTCATCATATCTAAGGAGGGGTTAGCAATTTATCTAGAATGAGTTGAAGCTATTCGAGCATCGCCATTGCCAAGTCATAAGAAGGATCTCCAAAGTTTTTGGGGAAAATTAATTTTGTTAGCAGGTTTATTCCTAACTTTTCCCATCTTGTCAAGCCACTCACAATGATCTTTGAAGTAAAACATGGTTTTCAAATGGAATATTATTGTTGAAGGAAAAGAAATATTTGAAGAGGAATATAGAGGAAGGAAGTAATCTAATCTAAGTACTTCTCAGCCTTCTATCACACTTTGGGGTACTAACAATCCATGTGCAACCCCAAACATTCAAAATCAACCCTAACTACCTTCTAAGCCAACTTAGGTACC
This sequence comes from Taxus wallichiana var. yunnanensis, assembly GCA_018340775.1. Taxonomy (NCBI): domain Eukaryota; kingdom Viridiplantae; phylum Streptophyta; class Pinopsida; order Cupressales; family Taxaceae; genus Taxus; species Taxus wallichiana. The sequence goes on from CM031237.1 coordinate 171,809,289, forward strand.
GGTTGTAGTAGCCCATGTGCAAGGGAAGTTCATGCAAAATAAGGGGTATTAGAAAGAGAATCCATATCCTTTCAAAATTCTTGATCAAACTAAGAAGAACAATGTAAGCATTTCTATACATGAATCATTAAAAATTCCGAGTGCCAACAGGATTTGTTACAAGCAGCCATGGAAAATTTGTCAACATCAAACGAGTTGCCTAAGAATCAAGAGAAGGTACTCACTAATGTAGCTCTAAAATAATGAGTTCAGGGAGGTCATCAAGGTAAAAACATGAAGCCTCCTCCATTCTATATTTATTTGATTATTGAGAACAACCTTGTACACAATTGGATGATTGACTCGGGGGCTAGTAGTTCAAGTAATGATGAAATAGATTGCAAATTAGTTGGGCCTAAAATATGACTTGGTTTTGAAAGGATTGTTACAATTAGATGGGACAGAAGTGGGAACTGTTGGGATCATAAAAGGTTTAAACCTCATATTGCCACCACTCTTTGCATTGTGTTTTTCAAGAGACTTCGCCACCAAAATTAGAGGCTACTTATCATTTATGATTGGTCACATATACTCTTTAGAACAAGGTATGGATCTAAGGATACAATATGGTCTAAACCTATTGCAAATTTCCATTTGAACCTCATGTACGAAGCCCATTTAATGAAAATTTCTCATCCTTTGATCAAAAGGATTTCCCAAATACTCAGGAAGTAGATACCAAATTTGGGGGCATCCCAAATTTGAATCTTGATGATTGGGCTCACAATAAGCATGGATATGATCCTTATAAGGAAATAGAGGAGGATGAGTTGGTATTTTATTGTTTACATGAGGAAAACACACTTCTCCCTAGCCTCACCAAACCAGATGATAAGGGTGATAATTAAGTATGGTAGATATTATTTGATGTCTCAAGGAGTAGGCAAGGAGCTGGAGGAGGAGCAATGATTTTTTCACCACAAGGTATGAAGTACTACTAAGCTTTCCATTTTTAGTTTACTTGTTCAAAAAATATAGCTGAGTATGAAGCTTATATACATGGATTGAATTGGGAAAGAAATAGGGGTATACAAAACTTGCAATTATTTAGGGATAGTGAGTTAATTTTCAACTAGGTTAGGGGAAAACATGCTGCTAAGAATAATCAGCTCAAAGACTACAAGCATCGGGTATGGAATCAAATTGATGATTTTGAAGTGTTCAACATTCAAGCCATATTGAGGAATAAGAATGAGGCTGAAAAGCTTGCGGAAATTGAGCAACATTTGATGTGGTGGACAATATTAAAAGAGATACAACGTAGCCACATGTTCATGTAATTGTGAGACCATCCGTATCTAACAATAACATGAGTTGGCATGTATTTGAGAATGATCAACAAATAATTAATTTCTTGTAGGAGGATGCTGATTTCTTGGTTAAAAATCAAGAGAAATTAGAGCAATAATACAGGGATCAAGTGGTACAGCTGCGGAAAAATAAATTGATAAAGGTTTTAGTGACTCTAGAGTTAATATTCAATCCCAATGATCAATTTCAGAGATAAAAGGCCAACATTCAGGTAAAAAGGTAAGATTCAAAATCCTTTTTGGGTGAAGAGGGTAAAATGCTCCAAGTTAGCAAGGTGAGCACGAATCAATAAATTTTTTAATTCATACATCTTTTTCAAGAGTTCGCAGAAGTCTTTTCTTAGAGTTATGAGTATCGAGAGGGTTTAATCAAAAATTTCCACAACACACCATTGAGCTAGATCTAGAATCCAAGCTCATTAGAATAAAGAAAAGACCGGTAAACCATCACATTGAGACTCTCATGAAGAAGGAACTGAACAAGCTCATAGAGGAAAGCATCATTTTTCCAATCAAGCACTCTTCATGGGTAGACAATATGGTGTCGGTTAGGAAAAAAAATGGGAAATCCAATTATGTGTGGATTTCTGAGACTTAAATAGGGCCTCTCTCAAAGACCACTATCCACTTCCTTCCATGAATAAAATATTACAAGTAGTAGCTGGATTAGAAAGGTTTCACTTTTAGATGGATACTTGGGTTACAATAAAATCATGGTGAAAAAGGAGGACCAATTCAATACATCCTTCACTACGAAGTGGAGCACATATGCTTATAGGAAGATGTCATTTGGATTGTCAAATTCTGGAGCCACTTTCCAAATGGAAATGGATATAGCATTCAAAGGACTAATCAATAAGATAGTTCTTGTGTATCTATATGACATTATTGTATTCTCTAAGAATGCAACAAGTCACCTCTTTCACCTCAAAAAAGTATTCCAAAGATGCAGGAGATTTGGAGTGTCTTTAAATCCGAAAATTGCACATTCTTAGCTCATAAATGTAAGATCTTAGGACACATCATGTCTAAGGAGGGGTTGGTAATTTATCGAGAATGATTTGAAGCTATTCAAGCATTACCATTTCCAAGTCATAAGAAGGCTCTCCAAAGTTTTTTTGGGAAAAATAATTTTGTTAGGAGGTTTGTTCCTAACTTTTCCCATCTTTTCAAGCCACTCACACTAATGCTGAAGTAAACACGGTTTTCAAATGGAATACTAAAGGAAAAGAAATATTTAAAGCTATAAAGTAGGCCTTTACACAAGCTCCAAACCTCATAAATCAAGATTTCTCAAAGGAATTCATTTTATATGCTTTTAGCAGCACCGATGTAATATCTCGCCATACTAGTAAAGCCAAATCAAGAAGGAATGGATAATCGTATTGCATTCTTGAGCTAAATCCTTCAGGATTATGATGTGAGATATTCATTCATTAAGAATCATGTCATTTTTGTGATTAGAAGTTTAAATAAACTCAAGCATCTAGTGTTAAACAATAGAATTCATCTATTAGTTTCACACGCTGGTGTAAAATATTTTCTTTTGAACAAGGAACTTAATGAAAAGAGAGTTGGTTGGATAACCAAGGTCATGGAGTATAATATTGATATAAATGTGACCAAAATAGTTAGGGAAAAGGGTTGTATGAGTAGATAGCTTCTAACAAGCATGTTGAATCAAAAGAGGAGGAAGAAGCTACTATGGTGTTACAAGATAATCAAGAACATTATGTAGGTGGCATAGCCACTCCTTGTTAGACTCGGGATATTGTATATTTTCTTCAAATGGGTCAAAGTCCTCAAGGATTGGGTAAGTCTAAAAAGAGGTATTTTAGACTTCATTGCATCCCATATGTGTTGGTAGATAATATTTTGTTCAAAAGGGATGTGAATGGTGTCCTCATAAGGTGCATCAAGATAGATAAGGTAGAGAGGGTATTACACGAGTTTCATGATGGAGGCAGGTGGTAATTTTCCCCGAAAAAAAAAACTATTATAATCATGAGGGATGGTTATTAAAGGCCTAATATTTTCAATGATTACTACTCATGGATCGATAAATGCAAGAAGTGTTCCTTCTTCATAGGTAAAGAAAATCTAGGAGCCCTCCCACTCCATCTTATCTCGGTTAAACAACTTTTTATGTAATTGGGGTAGGATTTTATTGGGGTGATAAATCCAAGTTCCAACCTAGCACAAATGGATTATTATAGCGATAAAATACTTCACTAAGTGGATAGAATTAGTTGCACTTAAGGAGGAAAATGAAGCTATCATTCTAGATTTCTATGAAGGTATTGCAACAATGTTTGGTGTTCCTTCCACTATAATATTAAAAAATGCCTTAAATTTTATTAAAGCAATAATATCTAATTGGGATGTTAGAAATGGCGTTTATTTGAGAACTTCATCTAATTAATACCCCTATGGTAATGGTCAAGTAGAGTCCACTAACAAAAACCTTCTTAGGATTATAAGAAGAACCCGGATGAGAATGAGAGGACACTACATACCAAATTGAAATCAGCCTTGTGGGATGATAGAATCACTTCTAACAAGTCAGCTGGCTATTCCCCTTTCAAATTGGTTTATGGAAAGGAAGAAATGTTGCCAATATCACTTGAATTACCATCCTTGGAGATTATCAAGTAGCTATATTTGTTTGAAGTTCCATCTATGGAATTCAAGTATACATAAATCATGGAGGTAGAAGAGCTAATGAACCAAACCATGAAAAAAATGGAGGACCAAGCTCAAATCAAGATGAGCTTCAATAGAAAAGCCAAAAATATAACTTTCTAGGAAGGATACTTAGTTTTGAAATGGGATGCAGACAGATCCAAACTAGGAAGGCACTCCAAGTTTGATGTGATATGGAGTGGCCCTTATTTGATTTTAGGGTGCAAAGAAAACAATGCTTTCAATTGTAAAGTTAGATGGAGAAGAATTACAGATTCCAGTCAATGGGATATACTTAAAGCATTGTTGTTAAGGATGAATCTCATTTTTGTACATACTAGTTTAGGTTCTTAATTCCTCCAAGTGCTTACAACACATTGTTTTGTTGTAGTTAGGTTTGCTTTCAGATAAGTGCTTGTGCACTCTCTACATGTTCCATTTGGGATATGTATGATTTTGTTATTTGTACATAATGAAATTTTTTATTGTTATACTTTCTAGTTTCAAGAAAGGTATGGTGATGAAATAATGTCCAAGCAATGTTTCAAAAGTTTAAGAAGTTTAGGGCATTAGTCTAGTTTCAACAATCGAATGACTCCATACCTAATAGATGAAAAATCACTAGTTTTCCTAATCTAGTAGGTAGATCACTCGCAAGCTGCCAAATTGTTATCCATCTTTGCATCCCCTTACAAGATGGACTAACCTGAAGGTATGGGCATTGATAGTTAATGGGATCAGTTTGTAAGGAATTACGTGGCAATATGGCGAGCTACGGCGAGGGTTTGGAGCCACATATTCTTTATGCACGTCAATCAAATGTCAACCACTTCCCCTTGTCATGCGTCGATGCCACTTTCTTGATGCGCATCAACCATATCCTCCTTGACATGTGTCAATATATTTCTTGAGATGCATCAATTTCATCCTCCTCCGCATGCATCAACAAATTTCTTGACATGCGTCAATTGTGTCCTCCTTGACATGTGTCAATGCCTTTCTTGACATGCGTCAATGCATCCTCCCGACATGAGTCAACGCCATTTCTTCTTGACGTGCATCACCACTTTCCTCTTGTCATGCGATAACGTACTTTTCCATCACATGAAAACTCCCCTTCTTTTTACACATCACTTTACCTTCCCCATCACCACTACCTTCTTGTCACGTGTCGCACCACATCCTATCGCACGTCAATCAAATTTTTCTCACATGCGTTATCCTCCTCCCTCGCATTGTTGTGTGACATAATTTCTTCTTGCCATGTGACAAATCATTTCCTCTTCGGTGGCGACTCTTTTTTTTTTTCGAGCGTCGGCTAGTGGTTCCTATCGAGTTCTAACAAGGAGTTTCAAATATGGCAAGACATTAATGGCACCGTACATGGTAGCTCAACAACTGGATTAATGAGGTATGACACCCATGTTCACTATGTAAGAAAAGTACCATTGGAAAGTGAACTGGTATGCTTGCCCATACCTCTGTATGGGAAATTAATAAAAGATGTCGGTTGGTAGCTCCCTTTGTGTGTGTGTGTGTGTGTGTGTTTATTTTTCCCTTCATTTGTAAGGGGGAGACATTTTGGAATATAAAGGAACTCTACCAAAATTTTCCCAGCACTTTTGTGAGCTGCAGGCCTTAAATTTATGCATTTTGTGAAGGATTCTTACCTTGTGCCTATATTATAATGGATTGTGCATCATTTTAAGAAATAAAATTGGTGTTTTGTGGCTTTTATTTCCCTAGCTCGAGTTGTATTTCATCCTTTTCCTTTCATTGCATTTTCAGGTATATTGTGCATACTATATTCTTTTGTAAGATCTAAATTCGTTGTGCTCCATGATATTGGAGGTTTGAATGTGTTCTTTAGAATGTGGCAATTTGTTTTCCCTCTTCTACCTCATTTCCTTCCATTTTCACTCACTAATAACATCTCCACCCCCTTTCTTGGTGTTATCACCTCCCTTAGTTTAGGAATTTTATCTTATGCATCTCTTTCTTCCATGGTCCCTTGGAAATTCTAGGTTAGTGTTAGAATAGCTGCATTTCCCTTTCTAGGAGTATTCTAGCATTAGAATAGGTTGAGGAACCAAGCTTCTCTAGAGGTTTGTCTCATTTGCAAGGGTCCCACACCTTGAGAGAATCCCATGTTATTCAAGAGTAGGGTTTTATAATGTGCAGATCCTAGGGCGTTACTTTTCTGACATAACAAGAATAACATAGTAATAAGAGGAAATACAAACATTCCCTACTCGTGCTCAAGGGAATCTCAACCATGCTCATAGGAATCCATGTGCAAAAAAATATCTTCACTATCATCAAATCACAAAATAAAATATATCCTCATGTATAAACTCATCATATACATCCATCCATATCACCAAGCTCTCTAGAAGCTCCAAGTCTCTCGGTGACTAAATCCAAAGAGACATATGAATCATGTGCTCATCAATGTCAACAACCATGCTAGTAATGACTAGTACAAATACCAAATAAATGGTCATAAACATACCGCATAACCATCCTAGATGAAATAAAATAAGGGAAACATCAATAAAGCTGTAAATAAACACCGTATCACACCTGTAACTCAGAACAAATAATTTTTCCTTATTTCACCCTTCAAACTCTAAAACATTGCTCTCTTCTTAACCCATTGAACAACCATCAACTGCCATCCCATAAGGACATCCAGGCACTACAAAATAAAACTAGAAGTGACATCACCATGCACTAAACACAAAATACATGCAAAAATTGTGACTTTCCTAAAAAAAAACTTGTGCCTCATGCCACTTTGAATAATAGTACTCTCCTCTTACTCTGCACGTGCATTTTTGTCCAAGATGCAATGCCAACAACCATGGCTTGCTCCCACTCAACATGAACTCCTTTGCACTTCCTCTAATCACCAAGCTCAAAAGCTCCAATATATATCAATGAGAAATAAAACAAATGAAAGAAAATATAAAATGGATTCCCTTCTTATCAAAGAATACTTCTACATCACAGAATTTTGGACTTCTTGTGAAGTAGGCTGAACCACCTTATTTTCATCCATGTGTACTCAACATCTCCCATTACCTATAACTATGTCTAAACATGACTTTTCATTGAGGATATCATCCTTAGACTAGATACCCTTGTCCTCAAGATTCCAACACATCCCGGAAATAAAATTCAAACTCACCAAATATCCATGGTGCATATTTTATCTCGCACACAATCCAAACATAATACCAGTTGCTTCAAATGAAAGAAATAAAACATGAACCGTATAGAGATACCTGAATCTGACCCAAGTCTCACTGGAATTACCAAGCCAACTTTATCCTCTTTCTAATTCAAACATTGAAGTGATCTACTTTATTTCTTCCTATACACTCTGTGCAAGAAACCTGATCCTCCAAACTGGACACTAAATCTTTTATGCCCTCTTCTACTATAAAAAACTAGTATAGATTTACCATCACAAAGACCGACCTCAATATCTTTTGACAGTACCAATTCCCCTGTGACCAACGTCAGTTCAATGACTGATGTTAGTGCTGCTAGAATGACCACAATGCCACATATTGGCATAATACACCAAACTAGGTGCTTACTTTGACCAAAGCCGATAGTTGTGTTGAACTAGTCATTTCAAGAAGCACCCAAATCTTGCACAAAAACTTTACAACAATAATACATGTAATAAAACTGCACCAAGATGAAATACATCACCTTACCAACACCAAGACACTTAACCACATCTTCAACCAAAGTACTTTCCTCTTTGATGGAAGCCCCATCTTCATTTTGTGTTATTATATTCTTCCTCTCTAACGAATCTCGTGCATCTAACTACACCAAGGATGCATAATTACTCCTCTATCTCTTACTCAGATCTGTAATCCAAAACATGTATGTGAAACTAAAACATACAGGTACTACAATACCAATATAACAAAACCATAACTCTATAATCCAGGTATGTAATTTGACCAACATGCATGCGCTTCTTGGAACTAGGGACATAGAAACAATCAAGAGGCATTCACTGCATCTTCTAAAAATTCTTCAGATATGTGATTTTATATTTAAACAGGTCACCGACACTAGTGTCCAACTAGCGACCATGTTCACCCTACGATACCGGTTAAGGAATAACACCAACCGATATTTGTATAGCATACTAACACCAGTCATTGTCATTTTCCAAAAACCTTTCATTTCCAGCTCCCACTTGATCTTAAATCTCTCCCTGTGATTTACACATCAGGAAAAACAAAACCCTGCTCTCATACAACTGTCAGTAATACCACTAACAAAACCCTGAAGAAAACCCTTTCTCTAAAAACTATAGCGATCGCTGGTAGTACGATTTGTTGGGAATCCCAACTACGGAATAGTGTTATGATTCAATAATAAACTAAATCATGCAAATACAGAACTAGACAATTCCCCAAAATCTACAAGTAGTGGAAGTATAAACTAGAATAATCCAAATCAAAACAAAGTACACACACATAACAAAACATGTATCATGGTTTACCCAATGTGGGCTATGTCCACCAAATATAGAGATCTCAATATATATGATAAACAAGATTACAAATCAACTCTTCGTACAAGAGTACAATGCATCTCTCCAAGAGTATCCCATCCTCTAGATCTCTAAATGGATGTACATGAATGCACTACAACCATTCCACAAAACCACCACTAGGTTATTACCCCCTTGAGACATCAAGTAAACACGAGGTAAAACCCATGAACAAAATTGCAGGATGCCTAATGGGACCCTTGTCCCTTTTTACTATTTAATTTTATAATTATAATTATTACTATTTTCACCGAGTGCCGGTTTCTGCGATTGGCTCAATCGTTTCGTGATTAGCCCAATCTCTAGCGATTGTCCTGTGTTGTTTTCTTATCATCTCATAATTAGTTTGTTATTTCTTATTTTGTTTTTCTACTTCTGTTAATCTGATTACAGGTTTTTTTCCTAGGATTTTTACTTTCTGGATTTTCTAAACACATGCTTTGGAAAATTGCTAAAAATTGGAATAAAAAATAAAATAGGAGTGCACTCACGGTAAGTTTTGAAAACCTTATTTTAACTTTCCATATCACATTCTTGTTCATTGGTCCTCATCGAAGTCAATATTTCATTTTGGAGCTTTAAAACGAACTATTTCATACTTCTTGATCATCTATTTCTAATTAGGGAAGTAAATTCATTGCATTTCACTTCTCCTCCCTCACACACAACCAAATCACTTCAAAAAAATGAATCTAAACAATTCCCACCTAGTTAAACATGATTGGGATTTCATCACCTAACAAGGAAGCCAAGTTGATGTTCTAGCTGAGTATAATCTTGTGTTTGTCGGTATATATTAGCTCAGCCCCCGACTTCCTTATCGCAGTGGGACCATGAAGTGAGGGGTTAGGCCCCAATACATGCCTATAGACAACAATAACAAGATCAGAGTTGGACCTCACCTACCTTCAGGTATATTGAGGAATCAACCCTTAACACACCTGAAACTATTCATAGCTTACCATTTCCTAGGACCCTTGTTAACCATCTTACACATTTCACTTTTTCTATAATTAATCAAGATTAATACAAAACAACATTTTTCTTGTTTGTTCTTATTGTTTGTAAATCAACCCATCTAGTTAATTTTTATTTCCTAGTTGTTTCCGCATTTTCTTATCATGGTATTTACTAGACAAAAACTTCACAACCAGACCTTTGAAGACATGTCTACTCCACCCCTTACATTCCAACAACATGCCCCATTTTACACCACAATACTTTCAACACCAATACAACAAATCCCTTATTATCAAACAAAAACATCCAATCCCTTTATGACACCCAACAAACTTAGAATAAATCAGGAGTCAACTCTAATAACAAAATAGAACAACAATCTTTCTATTCTCCACAACACTACCATGGCCAGATTCCTTATACACCGGAATCGAACATCCATTCTCTCCTAGAGCATCTAAGCCTCCTTTCTACAATAGGGGAGACCCTATTTTTGAAGAAATGCTAGACTCAAATCCCATTACTCTTAATGCTTATTTGGTAGCGAGAAATGTCCAAATGTAACCATTCACACCCTAATCTGTTCCATACACTCACAACCCTTCATCTTCCATTGCACAACTCATTGATCAAAACCAAGACCATGTTGTCCAACAGTTATATCCATACACTTCAAATCAACCTGAAACACCAAACAATAGTCAACCCAAGATCCGTACAACAACTCGATAACCCCTTTAAAACATTGAATGAAAAGTATTTCACTTGTCAACCCAAAGTACCGACGTATCCTCAGCTCCCATTTTTGACCTTCACATGATCTCATCGCAAAACACATTTTCTCAGTAACCCACATCTTCATCGAGTCCTTCTATAGGATCCATATCCACTAACTAGTAACCATGCTTCTTCATCAACTCCCCCGTTTCATCACGATACACAAACATCTCCATTGATTTCTATGGGCCTTAAGCTAAGGATGATCTCGTATCTTAGATGAGAACCATGAATAAGCTAATCCGGGTCTATCTTATTGATGAACTATTTTTCGCTAAGGTGACATTACGTCATTTGTAATGTTGTATGTCATAAAATCCTTGGTGTAAATTTAAGCCTTGAAAGTGATTTGCGATGTTGTTGCTTATCTCTATTAAATTGTTAACATTATAGTTTTTATAACTAAGTTATGTTAAGGCTTTGACAATTTTGATAGTTCGCTTAATGACTTAATTTGAAATGTGATCAAGACTTCCTGTTGGTTTATAATAGGTCTTAAACCGACCATCTGATAGTCTACCCATTTGATGACTAATGCCATCATGATCGTATTTCCAGGGATAAAGGGGCTATAGTCATCAGTCAAGGACTTAATTATTAAGAATTAAGGGCATCAACTCCTATGAGTATACATGAACAACTTTCTTGATCAACGCTAACATTATAACATATATATATATATATATATATATATATATATATATATATATATACACATATATATATATATATATATATATATATATTTTGAAAAGGGAATTTGCAAAGATTAAAGTAGTTAAGTAACTACTATTGAAGATTTATTAGCTAATGTAAAAACAAGACAATCTAATCCTAGTGGTATAGTTCTAAACTTAACATATGAACCTATGTTAGAAGATTGACTTGGGCATTACTTTAGCTATTTGAAAGGATGTATATGCATATGAAAATTGTATGAAGCCTTAAGTTATGATAAGAAAGGACATCCAAATTTCTATTTGTATAAAATATTGGTTGGTCATTTAAAAATGATATAATGTTGCTCAAATTCAAATGGATTGATGAGGTGGCACCCACCACCTAATAGTTTACTCATAAATTCCTTAATTATTTATTAATTATCTCTGCCAACTGATTTTGAGATGAAGTATTTTAGTTATCTAAATCACCTTGCATGGCATGAAGTATGACTTTGCTAAATTTAAAGGAGAGCTAAGAATAGTTGGTTTGTAAATTGGTGGCAAGCTCCATTAACTCTGCATTTAATGTCTTTTATTGCCCACCTTCCTCGGGAAGTGCATGGATGGATTGGAAAAAAGTTTAGTTTTTGGTATCGATTCATTTCATGGCATAGAAACTCGTAGTAGCTCGGCATGCAAGGAGGGAACTGTGTGTTGATGTGAGTTTGCATGAAGAAAACATTAGTTGAGTAGATGGAACAACAAGTTCCTAGACTCATTAAAATATCATGGAAAAATTTGTGATCTGTTGAATGAAGGAATTCATTTCAAAGGTTTGGGGATTTTCTGAGTAATCATGAAAGTTTTGCAAGGAAAAAAAAACACCAGCATAGGCATGCATGATATGCTCTAAATTTCATAATTTCTTGCTCTATTTAGTAATTTCACAAAAATAACCTTGCCTTGTATGAAATTTTGTGTTTATAATTTCAGAGATGTAGAATCATTTAATACTTTCTCTGTAGAGTATGAATTACTATGGCTTTGTGATGTATGTTGTTAAAAGTGATTAACTAAGTACAGCTCAATAAGGTTTATTATCGTTAAGAAAAGAATATACTCTTGAGATGTTTGAGGACTGCTGCTATAATGATTAATGGGTTTGATTATGATACGCCAACATTGTTGAAATCTTCTTGCAGCTGTGAATGATATCTACCCATACTGTAGAAAACTTTGTTTAATTTGTTACCCATCTCTTCAAGGATATGAATAAATATAGCAAGATATTGTGGTATTTTGGAAATTGTTTGTGTGAGTTTTTGTTATAGATGTCTTTCCTTGACCTAGTGTTTGTTGGATTTACACAACTGGGTTTGATTCTTTAAATAAATCTATGCCTATGGAGTCATGTTGGTCTTGTAGGAGGCATCATTGGTACTTATAATCGACCTGGTTTTATTTAAAATAAGTATTTATACTGAAGAAAAACAACTGAATTTAATATTATCATCGAGTTGTAGATAATAAGGACAGTTGTAATGATTACAAGGTCTACCTCTTCGACCCTTGAATGGGTAGTTTAGAATGGCATTTATGGTCTACTCCAGAGCCACTATTATGGCTCGACTAAAATCTGAGTTTCCTAATAGTTAACTGTTGTATCTTGTTTGCAATTTAAGATTGTATAAGATCAAATACTTCATTCTATTATTTCATGTTGATCTCCTTGTTTCTTCTTAATAACTCTGGAACTATTCCGACTCCTTTGGGGTTTAAAGCCGGTTATGGAAAGGTTATATTGAGATTTGATTACTATGATGGTTAAGTCAACTTGTTAAAATCTCGTCACTTATGTTCCATCTTAGCCTCTATAACGGAGATGGACATTCTCTGTAAAACCTTGTATGATACTTAGTGGGCTAATTTATTCACTATTATTACTAAAGCTTGGTTCTTCTTGCAATTTTCTTTGTTGAGTTTGAAAGTGATGTCGACTTGACTAAGAATCTCCTTCCTCTTGTAAGAGATGCAGTTCACTATTGTCCATTAGGAAACCATCCTAAAAAGTGAGTTGATCTTCTAGAAGTTTATGCATTAGATTTTATGGTTGAAAAGGTGTTGAACAGTTCCTTTTATTGGGTATGCCTCATCTCAACGTATGAGTTGGTAATGAAAAGGTTTGTTGAAACTCTTCTTATGTTTGTTGGGTTTATTGATTACCTTGCCTTGAAGATCTGTAATAAAGGTTTGATGATTAATTATCATTAGTATGATCTACCATTTAATCAGCTGATAGAAGGTTTAAGGGAAAGACCTTGAACTATCCCTTGAGTTTTGATGATCCCTTTTTATGGGCTGACCATTTTTATTCGGAAGCTGGTTTTATGTTTTAAATGTTGGAATTTGAGTCATTAAGTAGGGCTGGGGATTAAAGTTGTCCCAAAATAGGAAGTCTCTTGGCTTCAAGGTTGTAAATTTTGGTGGTATTACCCCTCTGTAGTAATTAACATGGTACAAGTTTGTTGATCACATTGTCATACTATGTGTTCTATTAAGAAACTGGAGGCATCGATTTTGTATGGTAACCCATTCTGGGAAAAAATGGTTAAGCTATATACTCCTACTCTTATAATAGATGATAACTGGATTCATCCATTTAACTGAGTCCATGAGATGTGATAGATCCTCTCTCGGGTGTAATGTTTTGATTTGAATTATGTGGTATCTAAAAACCCGGAAGTGACTCTTTCTCTTATAGAAAACTGTACTTCGGTTTCATTTATTAAATATGGGGTTTCCTTGACATTTTGAAAGTTCCTTATTGACCTTTCCTAGTTGTGTCATGAATTTAGTTTAGTATGATCTAACCTTGTTCAGTAGAATGGGTTAGGAGATCATTTTTATATTCATGTGAAGTCTTGACTTACCGGGAAAAAGTGGATTGCTAGAAGTTGAAATTTGTGTTGAGAAAACTCATGGGATATTAAATGTCAGATGAATTTTTGGGTTAAGTAACAATTATATTATCTCATCAACACATGGTACCTACTCTCTTCTAGATTTTAAAGACTTTAGTGTTTATTAGGTCTTGATATGTTGAAACATATCGAAGAAGGAATTGTGTACTCTTTTCTATTCTTGGAATGTTCAATAAGTGCTTAAGTTGAGGTAAGTATTAAATATGTAGCATGTTACTCAAGTTATACTTGATTGCTATATGGCAGGATGCCATGAATGTTCTCTCCCTCTTATCCTCGAGGTTAAATGCTCTAATATCATATTTTGTTACCAAATACTCTTGATGTTTTGGTATTATTTCCTGAACCATTAGCAGTCCTTATGGGTGTATGAAATCCTCGTTAGATCTGTTGTGAAGATTTGAGAGATTCTTGAATGTGTTCTTGATATTTATATGGTTACTTAATTGTTGAGTAAAATGATTTCAGGCATGCAAGTATGGGATTGCATGAGTGAAATCTTGATACTCTTATACGGTAGTCTTTGAATACTTATAATTCTCATGTATCTTATGAATTGTATGATTGTTTTAAGTGATTGAAGTAGTTGTATGGAAAAGTAAGTCTGAAATTGATTTCTTCCATGGTTCATTAAATTGCTTGCTTCTTTCATGTTATAGAAAGAATTGTTTATCTACTTAAGCTTTGTAATATTGATTCATAAAAATAATATGGGTTATTTCTATGAAATAATTAAGTAGAGTATGTCATTATGGTGAGTTGGTGCTTATCATGCTCAGTTCTTGTGAACTGACTCATGCTAACAATTTTGTAGATAAACGCAGAGAAAGAAGGGTGAAGTATTTAGTTTTGTATATTATTTTGATCGAGGAAAGTTTGAAGATATGACTGACTTGAATGTTCTTAAGATGAAATACTTCTCCTTGAAAATGGAAAAAGGGCTTACTACTTAATGTAAATGTTTTATTCATTAAAATGAAAGATTTTGGTCATGCTTAAAGGCATGAGTTGTATTTATCTCATAAATGTAATTAAGACAGATTTCCTACTTCTATATATTGTTTTATAAGTGGTTGATTGTTCGATTGATGAGTTATGAGTCATAAATCTATCAAGTTAAGAAATCAGCATCTACAATACTATTGTATTAATCATTAGTATCAATCATGTAGTAAGTGCTATACACATCTTATGTGTGAGATTCTAAGGATCATATAAGGGACTATTGGAGGAATGTTGCCTAAAAATATCTTGTTCTAAGTAATTATATGTTAAGCATACTTGGAAATAGTTGAGGTTTTAATGGATAACTGCCTCATTATAAAGTGCAATATATCAACCTACTTGTAAAGTTGTGTTAAGTTCTCCAAAGGTTTTGTATAGAATGTACTCAACCAGTAAAAGATATCTAGAAGTAAGATTGTCTAATCTTAATGGCATTGCTAAGAAAGTAGTTGGATTATCATGAAACCATGGAAAGGTTATGATAATCAGGTACTTTTGTGCTATGGTTGTTTTATAAACAAGGTTATACTAACTCTTATCAAAGATATAATAATTTAATATTGATTTCTAAGTGAAATCAACTCTAAGTCCTATACTAGGATGATACACATAAGCAACAAGAGGATGGGCTTATGGTAATCTAACATGACTATATATTGATTATGGTTTCACTTTTCAGGAATTGCATAATTGTGATAAATTGTGTTATGAAATATTTTTCTCAAAGAGATGGAATGTTTTTAATTAGGGTTGTTCCATGATGCATCATTATGAGCACATAAGCATGTCGGACACAATGGAAGTAATATGGGAACATGCTTACTAAGTTAAAAAGAACATAGCATTTGAATCTCATCCCTAGTCAATACTGTAATTATCTCTAAAGAGAATTAGAGTGATATTTTAAAAAGGATATGATAGGGAAAGATAAATGGGAAAGTGGTTCATAAAATCTATCATATCGGATACCCTAGATATATCTTACTTGTTGGAGATAGTAAAATAAATGAACGCTCTTTACTGAGCTGCAATTAAGAAAAGTGATGTGCTTAAACTGAAAAGGATGGTTGGCATTGATAGCCTATGGCACTTAATTCAAGGAATGAATCATACCTAAATACTTAGCTTCATATAAGTACATATCCCTAGAATATGAAATAAGGAACATGAGCCTAAATGTTAAAGTTGGGACATTGTTTTTGAAACTGTAATAATGATCATAGACCTTGATAGTATTGTTTCTATCAATGGTTAACATGGGTATGAGATATTGAAAGGTAATTAAAGTGTTATAGAGATTGGGGGTCTGGGATCAACTCAATCCGGACCTTAGGTATGACCCATTCATGGAGAAGGTGTTGTAAGTCCTAGACTGTTCTATAATGATTACCTTGAAAACATTAAACACCATGCACCAATATAGGATTCTAGGTGGGTGAACTCACTGCATATACTACACAGTCGTATCCCTATGGTGATGATTGTCACCATTAGGATATTGTTCATTTAGCATCTATAATGAGTTGTCTCATCAAGAGACTAGATTGTAGTATGGTGTTGTCCTAAGTACAAACCTTGATAGAGTTACAAGATAGATTGGACCTCCTAGGTACGCACCCTTATATCAACCTATGATGGCTATGGGAAGATATGTGGGTGAGTAACAAGGTGAATTGTTACGAGAACACTTTCTTTCCCATAGGCATCACAGGATGACATAGAGGTACGTCTTCGTGTAGGTTAAACTGGTTTGTACCTCATTCAAGGCTTGTAGCTGTTTTACAACATTAACATTTGTGAATCCATATAACTGAATAAGTGAATAAGGTGAAATGACAAATTTTAATGAGTGTGTGTGTCATCATGGAATGAGCATGGCATACATGACTCAGAAACTTTGTGCAAAGTGGTGTAAGTTGTTGATTACATTGTCGAGATTTCACCATTATCTAAGTTGTGAGATGCCTGTGGATTTCATAGGTGGAACCCTAGGTACACACTTAGGGGTTTTCACTTATATATCATATCCTGTTAAAGGAGAACCAAAGGATACATTTTATGTATGGCTCATATAGAGCATTGAGGGAGAATGAGTAGGTTCAACATTCTCTCATACAACTGCACATGGTTCATGATAGTTATCGGAAATGGATTGCATTAAGGTTTATGTAGATTTAAATATATGGGTATTTAAATCAGCTGCATAAAGTTTTAAAAAAAAAAAAAAAAAAATTCTAGATGAAGTGACAAAAAGTGGATGTTACATTTTGGTATCAGAGCTGAAGGTTGCAACTCTTGGACTTATTGGGTCCTTACGCTAATTAAAACTTTTATTTTGTTTTCAGAATAAAAATGGAAATGGGAAGGATGCACCGAGAAGAAAGAACTGGGTCTGATTTTTGCTGTGGTTTCAATGGTGCTAAAGTTAGACAAAATTTTAGCAATCCTTCAATATACCCGGAACCGGATAGATGCCTTGGAGCAGCTGGTGATGGGTGAAAGTGATAAGTTGGACAAAGGACAACTTAAGTTTGTTGCTAATAAACAACATGAGAGTTATTTAAATAATGAACTGATCATTGATGGAAAGTTTTGGACTTACCAATCCAAAGATGAACTAAACCCAAAATTGGGGGAAGCATTGGATAAACATGGATCTTCTTCCGATAAGATGATATTTGGAAAATCCAGTGGGCTAAAACCAAATCTGCTAGACACTCCCACTCATAAAAATGAAAAGGGACATAAAAATGATAATTCTTCTTCATCTCGGAATGCTAAGAAAATTTGGTGGAAAAAGCATAGCAAGAAAATGTGTTCTGCCAAAAATAAATTTGCCCAAAAACTTGTAGTGATAACCTGCAGGAAAAAGCATAATATTGTTGCAAATGGAAAAGTTAAAAGTGGTCAATCAGGGACCTGTTGGTGGATGTTTCACATGTGTGGCAATGGGCATTATGCCAACAATGTCCTTTAAAGAAGATGGACAAGTCTCGAATGATGAAGCATGCTGCAAGGGTAGTTAACAAAGGAAAGGAACATGTATCCCTAGTAGGAGACAGAGAAAATTGTGAAGAGATCCATGAGATTAGTATTCTTCAATACTAAAAGAAAGAAAATATGGATTTGTTGTACTCAATGAAAAAAACTGGTCAACAATTGTGAAGCCTAACTCTTTCTGGTAATATGGAATAAAAATGCTCAATTTTCAGCTTATGTCTAGTTAGGTAGCATTGATCTGAGTGATTGTTCTGTATTCTATCAAATATTTGATTTACATAATTAATATTTCAATTCCAAGGAACTGAAAATAATATAATTTTTCATTGACTTTTAATATGGTATATATATATATATTTATTTTGGTATATGTTACTTCTGGGTTATGTTACTCAAGTACCCAAAGTTTTGGGGTATCATCACGTTGAAAGGAGGATCTTAGGTTTGAACCTGGGAGCTCGGATAAGCTATCACTTAAAAATACTCAAAGGTTTGGTGATGGCTCGTTCTGGGTTGACTCATCTAAAAGCATAGATAGTATGAGGTTATATTTAGCTTCTGGTAATATCTTGTACTCTCACTGGAGACAAGATTTCTTTTATGTTACCTATCATGACATGATTCCCTTTTGTTCACCTATCATGATGTGTTGTGGCTATGTGGAAATTCTAGTTTATGAATTATGTGAACTTTCATGGGTTTTGTGGTCGATTCCAGTATTTTTAGTTGAACCAGATAAGGGAATTCATACTTCACTAATATGAACCCTGCTATAGAAATGTGCAGGTTCAGGATCAAGGGATGTATTGTGAAATCCCTCTCTCTTGATGAAAGTTCTATGTAACTCTGCATGGTGTCTTTGAGCCCTTAGAGTTTTAGGCTTAACTCGTATGCTTTATATTATGTTGGGAAAAAGATACGATGACTTGTAAGTCGGAGGAATGTTTAGAGCTTCCAAGAGAATTTAGTAAGTCATTAAATAACATAAGTAAGTCATTTACATACTTCTATATATTAAAGTAAAAGATTTTACAAACAATACACTACTTATTTGAAACCCTCATGCAAACCAAGTGGAATTTTGCATGACCTTGGTAATATTAGGATCAATACCGATTCTGTGAATCCACCGAGGAGGTTTAACAGTGGAATAAAAATGTTGTGGATGTCAAAGTCTACATCTAATAAGGTAACTTTGTTACTTAACACTTTGAGAGGTTTTTGGCAAACTGGTTTTCTCAAACATCTATAAACTTGAAGACCTCTTGTTTGAGGACAAGAAAATGTGTTGTCAGTACTCATTCATGAGTTAATATTTGTAAAAAAAAAATTAAATTTGGTAGATCCATAAGCTTGGATAACCACGTTGACAACATTCTTTGATTGGACCAGGTATAGGAGATAAAAAGTGTAAGATATGTTGAGTTAGTTGATAACTGAAATAAGAAATATTCAAGTTAGTTGAATGAATGAATGTTGGTACCTTATCTTTTTGACCCAATGTTGTAGAGTTTTGGAACCTCAAATCAAAAAGTCTTTAAAGAGACTGAGGAAAGAGATCTGTCTAAATGAACTACCACAGATCCATATGTTGTAATCCCAATAGAAAGGAATAGTTCTTCCTTAAAAGGTACCAGGTAAGCTTGTTTTAACTATATCCTCTATATATTAAATATATATATTGTACAAAAATGATTTACTTTAGTGAAGTAATCATGAAATAATTTAGACTACGTGACTATTTATAGTTTGATAAGTTGATACAACTACTGAATTTAAAGTTTTGAATCTGAAAACCATAAACTTATGGGGAATAGTAACTATTATGTAGGAATTATTCTTATATCTTGTGTGGAATTGTTTGATTTTATTTAGCAAGGACCACATCATCGGGATGATGATGCTTTTAAGAGGGGAGGTATGTAATGCCCCGTGCTTTCATTATTGTTGTCAAAGTAATGATAGGACAAATGGTTTTATCCTATGTTTTTGGCACCCTTGCGTATCAAAAATTAAATGGAAACTTGATGTGAACACGTAATCACAATATCATGAATAAGCTAAGGATGATCTCCTTAGATGAGAACCCTGCTAATCCGGGGTCTATCTTATTGATGAACTATTTTTCGCTAAGGTGACATTACGTCATTTGTAATGTTGTATGTCATAAAATCCTTGGTGTAAATTTAAGCCTGAAAGTGATTTGTGATGTTGTTTCTTATCTCTATTAAATTGTTAACATTATAGTTTTTATAACTAAGTTATGTTAAGGCTTTGACAATTTTGATAGTTTCACTTAATGACTTAATTTGAAATGTGATCAAGACTTCTGTTGGTTTATAATAGGTCTTAAACCGACCATCTGATAGTCTACCCCATTTGATGACTAATGCTATCATGATCGTATTTCCAGGGATAAAGGGGCTATAGTCATCAGTCAAGGACTTAATTATTAAGAATTAAGGGCATCAACTCCTACGAGTATACATGAGAAACTTTCTTGATCAACTTAAATTTAATAATAATATATATATATCACATATATATATATATATATATATATATATATATATATATATATATATATATATATATATATATATATATATATATATATATATATATATATATATATATATATATATATATATATATATATATGGATATTTATAAAAGGGAATTATATATATATATAAAGATTAAAGTAGTTAAGTAACTACTATTGAAGATTTATTAGCTAATGTAAAAATAGGACAATCTAATCCTAGTGGTATAGTTCTAAACTTAACATATGAACCTATCGTTGAGAAGATTGACTTGGGCATTACTTTAGCTATTTGAAAGGATGTATATGCATATGAAAATTGTGAAGCCTTAAGTTATGCTAAGAAAGGACATCCAAATTTCTATTTGTATAAAATATTGGTTTGGTCATTTAAAAATGATATAATGTTGCTCAAATTCAAATGATTGATGAGGTGGCACCCACCACCTAATAGTTGTACTCATAGTCCTTAATTGTTTATTAATTATCTCCACCAACTGATTTTGAGATGAAGTATTTTAGTTATCTAAATCACCTTGCATGGCATGAAGTATGACTTTGCTAAATTTAAAGGAGAGCTAAGAATAGTTGGTTTGTAAATTGGTGGCAAGCTCCATTAACTCTGCATTTAATGTCTTTTATTTGCCCACCTTCCTCGGGAAGTGCATGGATGGATTGGAACAAAGGGGTAGTTTTTGGTATCGATTCATTTCATGGCTAGAAACTCGTAGTAGCTCTGGCATGCAAGGAGGAAGTTTAGTTGTGTGTTGATGTGAGTTTGCATGAAGAAAACATCAGTTGAGTAGATGGAACAACAAGTTCCCAGACTCATTAAAATATCATGGAAACTTTGTGATCTATTGAATGAAGGAATTCATTTCAAAGGTTTGGGGATTTTCCTGAGTAATCGTGAAATTTTTGCAAGGAAAGAAAACACGGTGTAGGCATGATACGCTCTGAACTTTTCATAATTTCTTGCTCTATTTAGTAATTTCACAAAAATAACCTTGCCTTGTATGAAATTTTGTGTTTATAATTTTAGAGATGTAGAATCATTTAATACTTTCTCTGTAGAGTATGAATTGCTATGGCTTCATGATGTATGTTGTTAAAAGTGATTAATTAAGTACAGCTCCAATAAGGTTTATTATCGTTAAGAAAGAATACACTCTTGAGATGTTTGAGGACTATTCTGCTATAATGATTAATGGGTTTGATCTGATACGCCAACATTGTTGAAATCTTCTTGCAGCTGTGAATTGATATCTACCCATACTGTAGAAAACTTTGTTTAATTTTTTACCCATCTCTTCAAGGATATGAATAAATATAGCAAGATATTGTGGTATTTCTGGAAATTGTTTTGTGTGAGTTTTTGTTATAGATGTCTTTCCTTGACCTAGTGTTTGTTGGATTTATGCAACTGGGTTTGATTCTTTAAATAAATCTATGCCTGTGGAGTCATGTTGGTCTTGTAGGAGGCATCATTCGGTACTTATAATCGACCTGGTTTTATTTAAAATAAGTATTTGTACTAAAGAAAAACAATTGAATTTAATATTATCATCGGAGTTGTAGATAATAAGGATAGTTGTAATGATTACAAGGTCTGCCTCTTTGGCCCTTGAATAGGTAGTTTAGAATGGCATTTATGGTCTACTCCAGAGCCACTTTTATGGCTCGACTGAATCATTGAGTTTCCTAATAGTTAACTGTTGTATCTTGTTTGCAATTTAAGATTGTATAAGATCAAATACTTCATTCTATTATTTCATGTTGATCTCCTTGTTGCTTCTTAATAACTCTGGAACTATTCCGACTCCTTTGGGGTTTAAAGCCGAGTTGTGGAAAGGTTATATTGAGATTTGATTACTATGATGGTTAAGTCCAACTTGTTAAAATCTCGTCACTTATGTTCCATCTTAGCCTCTATAATGGAGGATGGACATTCTCCTGTAAAACCTTGTATGATACTTAGTGGGCTAATTTATTCACTATTATTACTAAAGCTTGGTTTTTCTTCTTACAATTCTTTGTTGAGTTGAAAGTGATGTCGACTTGACTAAGAATCTCCTTCCTCTTGTAAGAGATGTAGTTCATTGTTGTCCATTAGGAAACCATCCTAAAAAGTGAGCTGATCTTCTAGAAGTTTATGCATTAGATTTTTGAAAAGGTGTTAAAAGTTCCTTTTATTGGGTACACCTGCCTCATCTCAATGTATGAGTGGTTGATAAGAGTTTGATTTTTGACCCTTACTCTTATCTGTGCTTGTTGGGTTTATTGATTACCTTTTTCAAAGATCAAAACCTGTAATAAAGGTTTGATGATTAATTATCATTAGTATGATCTACCATTTAATGATAGTAGAGGTTTGACTATCCCTTGAGTTTTGATGATCTCTTTTATGGTGCTATTTTATGGAAGTTGGTTTATGTTCTAAATGTTGGAAATTGAGTCATTAAGTAGGGCTGGGGATTAAAGTTGTCCCAAAATAGGAAGTCTCTTGGCTTCAGGGTTGTAAATTTTGGTGGTATTACCCCTCTGTAGTAATTAACATGGTTCAAGTTTGTTGATCACATTGTCATACTATGTGTTCTATTAAGAAACTGGAGGCATCGATTTTGTATGGTAACCCATTATGGGACAAAATGGTTAAGCTATATACTCCTACTCTTATAATAGATGATAACTGGATTCATCATTTAACCGAGTCCATAAGATGTGATAGATCCTCGCTGGGTGTAATGTTTTTGATTTGAATTATGTGGTATCTCAGCAAACCCGGAAGTGACTCTTTCTCTTATAAAAAACTGTACTCGGTTTCATTTATTAAATATGGGGTTTCCTTGACATTTTGAAAGTTCCTTATTGACCTTTCCTGGTTGTGTCATGAATTTAGTTTAGTATGATCTAACCTTGTTTAGTAGAATGGGTTAGGAGATCATTCTTATATTCAGAATCATGTGAAGTCTTGACTTACCGGGAAAAAGTGGTTTGCTAGAAGTTGAAATTTCGTGTTGAGAAAACTCATGGGATATTAAATGTTCAGATGAAATTTTTGGGTTAAGTAACAATTATATTATCTCATCAACACATGGTACCTACTCTCTTCTAGACTTTTAAAGACTTTAGTGTTTATTAGGTCTTGATATGTTGAAACATATCTGAAGAAGGGAATTGTGTACTCTTTTCTAGTCTTGGAATGTTCAATAAGTGCTTAAGTTGAGGTAAGTATTAAATATGTAGCATGTTACTCAAGTTATACCTGATTGCTATATGGTAGGATGCCATGAATGTTTCTCACCCTCTTATCCTCGAGGTTAAATGCTCTAATATCATATTTCGTTAGCCAAATACTCTTGATGTTTTGGTATTATTCCTGAACCATTAGTAGTCCTTATGGGTGTATGAAATCCTCGTTAGATCTATTGTGAAGATTTGAGAGATTGCTTGAATGTGTTCTTGATATTTATATGGTTACTTAATTGTTGAGTAAAATGATTTCAGGCATGCAAGTATGGGATTGCATGAGTGAAATCTTGATACTCTTATATGGTAGTCTTTGAATACTTATAATTCTCATGTATCTTATGAATTGTATGACTGTTTCTGAGTGACTGAAGTAGTTGTATGGAAAAGTAAGTCTGAAATTGATTTCTTCCATGGTTCATTAAATTGCTTGTTTTTGTCATGTTATAGAAAGAATTGTTTATCTACTTAAGCTTTGAAATATTGATTCATAAAAATAATATGGGTTATTTCTATGAAATAATTAAGTAGAGTATGTCATTATGGTGAGTTGGTGCTTATCATGCTCAGTTCTTGTGAACTGACTCATGCTAACAATTTTGTAGAGATAAACAGAGAAGGAAGGGTGAAGTATTTAGTTTTGTATATTATTTTGATCGAGGAAAGTTTGAAGATATGACTGACTTGAATGTTCTTAAATGAAATACTTCTCCTTGAAAATGGAAAAAGGCTTACTACTTAATATAACTATTTTATTCATTAAAATGAAATATTTTGGTCATGCTTAAAGGCATGAGTTGTATTTATCTCATAAATGTAATTAAGATAGATTTTTGCTTGCTATATATATTGTTTTATAAGTGGTTGATTGTCGATTGATGAGTTATGAGTCGTAAATCTATCAAGTTAAGAAATCAACATCTACAATACTATTGTATTAATCATTAGTATCAATCATGTAGTAAGTGCTATACACATCTTATGTGTGAGATTCTAGGGATCATATAAGGGACTATTGGAGGAATGTTGCTTAAAATATCTTGTTCTAATTAACCATATGTTAAGCATACTTGGAAATAGTTGAGGTTGTTAATGGATAATTGCCTCATTATAAAGTGCAATATATCAACCTACTTGTAAAGTTGTGTTAAGTTCTCCAAAGGTTTTGTATAGAATGTACTCAACCAGTAAAAGATATCTAGAAGTAAGATTGTCTAATCTTAATGGCCGTTCTAAGAAAGTAGGATTATCATGAAACCATGGAAAGGTTATGATAATCAGGTACTTCTATGCTATGGTTGTTTTATAAACATAGGTTATACTAACTCTTATCAAAGATATAATAATTTAATATTGATTTCTAAGTGAAATCAACTCTAAGTCCTATACTAGGATGATACACATAAGCAACAAGAGGATGGGCTTATGGTAATCTAACATGACTATATATTGATTATGGTTTCACTTTTGGGAATTGCATAATTGTGATAAATTGTGTTATGAAATATTTTTCTCAAAGAGATGGAATGTTTTTAATTAGGGGTTGTCCCATGATGCATCATTATGAGCACATAAGCATGTCGGATACAATGGAAGTAATATGGGAACATGCTTACTAAGTTAAAAAGAACATAGCATTTGAATCTCATCCCTAGTCAATATTGTAATTATCTCTAAAGAGAATTAGAGATGATATTTTAAAAAGGATATGATAGGGAAAGATAAATGGGTAAGTGGTTCATAAAATCTATCATATAGGATACCCTAGATATATCTTACTTGTTGGAGATAGTAAAATAAATGAATGCTCTTTATTGAGTTATAATTAAGAAAAGTGATGTGCTTAAACTGAAAGGATGGTTGGCATTGATAGCCTATGGCACTTAATTCAAGGAATGAATCATACCTAAATACTTAGCTTTATATAAGTACATATCCCTAGAATATGAAATAAGGAACATGAGCCTAAATGTTAAAGTTGGGAAATTTTTTGAAAAACTGTAATAATAATGATCATAGACCTTGATAGTATCATTTCTATCAATGGTTAACATGGGTATGAGATATTGAAAGGTAATTAAGTGTTATAGAGATTGGGGGTCCTGGGATCAACTCAATCCTGACCTTAGGTATGACCCATTCATGGAGAAGGTGTTGTAAGTCCTAGGCTATTCTATAATGATTACCTTGAAAACATTAAACACCATGCACCAATATAGGATTCTAGGTGGGTGAACTCATTGCATATACTACACAGTCGTATCCCTATGGTGATGATTGTCACCATTAGGATACTATTGTTTAGCATCTGTAATGAGTTGTCTCATCAAGAGACTGGATTGTAGTATGGTGTTGTCCTAAGTACAAACCTTGATAGAGTTACAAGACAGATTGGACCTCTGGGTACGCATGCCCCTTATATCAACCTATGATGGCTACGGGAAGATATGTGGGTGAGTAACAAGGTGAATTGTTATGAGAACACTTTCTTTCCCATAGGCATCACATGATGACATAGAGGTACGTCTTCATGTAGGTTAAACTAGTTTGTACCTCATTCAAGGCTTGTAGTTGTTTACAACATTAACATTTGTGAATCCATATAACTGAATAAGTGATTAAGGTGAAATGAAAATTTCCTAATGATGTGTGTGTCATCATGGAATGGAGCATGGCATACTGACTCAGAAACTTTTGCAAAAAGTGGTGTACTTTTGATTGTTGATTACATTGTCGAGATTTCACCATTATCTAAGTTGTGAGATGCATTTGTGGTTTTCATAGGTGGAACCCAGGTACACACTTAGGGGTTTTCACTTATATATCATATCCTGTTAAAGGAGAACCAAAGGGATACATTTTATGTATGGCTCATATAGAGCATTGAGGGAGAACGAGTAGGTTCAACATTCTCTCATACGGGTCTGATTTTTGCACATGGTTCATGATAGTTATCGAAATGGATTGCTTTAAGGTTTATGTAGATTTAAATATATGGGTATTTAAATAATAAGATGATATTTGTTACGCAAAAATAAATTTGCCCAAAAACTAAAAATGCAGTGATAACTTGGTGGTAGGAAAAAGAATAATACTATTGCAAATGGAAAAGTTAAAAGTAGTCAATCAGGACCCTGGTGGATGTTTCACGTGTGGTAATGGGCATTATGCCAACCAATGTCCTTTAAATAAGATGGACAAGTCTCGAATGATGAAGCATGGTACAAGGGAAGTTAACAAAGGAAAGGAATATGTATCCCTAGCAGAGACAGAGAAAATTGTGAAGAGATCCATAAGATTAGTATTCTTCAATACTAAAATAAAGAAAATTAAAAATATGGATTTGTTGTACTTGATAAAAAAAAATGGTCAACAATTGTGAAGCCTAACTCTTTTCGGTAATATGGAAATAAAAATGCTCAATTTTCAAGCTTATGTCTAGTAAGGTAGCATTGATCGAGTGATTGTTCCATATTCTATCAAATATTTGATTTACATAATTAATATTTCAATTCCAAGGAATGAAAATATTATAATTTACATTTGACTTTTATTGATGGTTGTAATATATATATATATATATATATATATATATATATATTTTGGTATATGTTACTTCTGGGTTATGTTACTCAAGTACCCAAAGTTTTGGGGTATCATCATGTTGAAAGGAGGATCTTAGGTTTGAACCTGGGAGCTCGGCAAGCTATCACTTAAAAATACTCAAAGGGTTTGGTGATGGCTCATTCTGGGTTGACTCATCTAAAAGCATAGATAGTATGAGGTTATATTTAGCTTCTGGTAATATCTTGTACCTCTGGAGACAAGATTTATTTTATATTACCTATCACGACATGATTCCCTTCTATTCACCTATCGTGACGTGTTGTGGCTATGTGGAAATTCTAGTTTATGAATTACTGTGAACTTTCATGGGGTTTTTTGGTTGATTCTAGTATTTTTAGTTGAACCCAGATAAGGGAATTCATACTTCACTAATATGAACCTGCTATAGAAATGTGTGGGTTCAGGATCAAGGGATGTATTGTGAAATCCCTCTCTTATGATAGTTCCTATGTAACTCTGCATGGCATCTTCGAGCCCTTAGAGTTTCAGGCTTAACTCGTATGCTTTATATTATGTTGGGAAAAAGATACGATGACTTGTAAGTCGGAGGAATGTTTAGAGCTTCCAAGAGAATTTAGTAAGTCATTAAATAACATAAGTAAGTCATTTACATACTTCTATATATTAAAGTAAAAGGTTTTACAAACAATACACTACTTATTTGAAACCCTCGTGTAAAACCAAGTGGAATTTGTGCATGACCTTGGTAATATTAGGATCAGTATCCGATTCTGTGAATCCACCGAGGAGGTTTAACAATGGAATAAAAATGTTGTGGATGTCAAAGTCTACATCTAATAAGGTAACTTTGTTACTTAACACTTTGAGAGGTTTTGGAAAACTGGTTTTCTCAAACATCTATAAACTTGAAGAAATCTTGTTTGAGGACAAGAAAATGTGTTGTTAGTACTCATTCATGAGTTAATATTTGTAAAAAAGAATTAAATTTGGTAGAGGCATAAGCTTGGATAACCACGTTGACAACATTCTTTGATTGGACCAGGTATAGGAGATAAAAAGTTTAATATATGTTGAGTTAATAACGAAATCAAAAAATATTCAAGTTCAGTGAACGAATGAATGTTGGTACCTTATCTTTTAGAACCAATGTTGTTGAGTTTTGGAACCTCAAATAAAAAATCCTTTAACAGAGCTAAGGAAGGAGATCTGTCTAAATGAACTACCACAGATCCATACGTTGTAATCCCAACAAAAAGGAATATTTTTTCCTTAAAAGGTACCAGGTAAGCTTGTTTTAACTATATCCTTTGTATATCAAATATATATATTGTACAAAAATAATTTACTTTAGTGAAGTAATCATGAAATAATTCAGACTACGTGACTATTTACAGTCTGATAAGCTGATACAACTACTGAATTTAAAGTTTGAATCGAAAACCATAAAATTCGGGGAATAGTAACTATTTTGTAGGAATTATTCTTATATCCTGTGTGGAATTGTTTGATTTCATTTAATAGGACCACATCATCGGGACGATGATGCTTTTAAGAGGGGAGGTATGTAATGCCCCGTGATTTCATTATTGTTGTCAAAGTAATGATAGGACAAATGGTTTTATCCTATGTTGTTGGCACCCTTGCGTATCAAAAATTAAATGGAAACTTGATGTGAACACGTAATCACAATATCATGAATAAGCTAAGGATGATCTCCTTAGATGAGAACCCTGCTAATCCAAGGGTTTATCTTATTGATGAACTATTTTTGCTAAGGTGACATTACGTCGTTTGTAATGTTGTATTTTTATAAAATCCTTAGTGTAAATTTAAGCCTTGAAAATGATTTGCGATGGTGTTGCTTATCTCTATTAAATTGTTAACATTATAGCTTTTATAACTAAGTAATGTTAAGGCTTTGACAATTTTAATAGTTCACTTAACGACTTAATTTTGAAATGTGATCAAGACTTCTGTTGGTTTATAATAGGTCTTAACTAACCATCGATAGTCTTCCCATTTGATGACTAATGCCATATGATCGTATTTCAAGGGATAAAGGGGCTATAGTCGTAAGTAAAGGACTTAAATATTAAGAATTAAGGGCATCAACTCCTATGAGTATACATGAGCAACTTTATTAATCAATGCTAACATTATAACATCTGTATATATATATACATGTGAATATATATATATAGATTTCAAAAAGGGAATTTGCAAAGATTAAAGTAGTTAAGTAACTACTATTGAAGATTTATTAGCTGATGTAAAAACAGGACAATCTAATCCTAGTGGTATAGTTCTAAACTTAACATATGAACCTATTGTTGAGAAGATTGATTTGGGCATTACTTTATCTATTTGAAAGGATGTATATGCATATGAAAATAGTATGAAGCCTTAAGTTATGCTAAGAATGGAAAAAAAAATTCTATTTTTATAAATATATTTGTTGGTCATTTAAAAATGATATAATGTTGCTCAAATTTAAATGATTGATGAGGTGGCACCCCACCACCTAATAGTTGTACTCACAGTTCCTTAATTATTTATTAATTATCTCCACCAACTGATTTTGAGGTGAAGTATTTTAGTTTATCTAAATCACCTTGCATGGCATAAAGTATGAATTTGCTAAATTTAAAGGAGAGCTAAGAATAGTTGGGTTGTAAATTGGCGTCATTCTCCATAAACTCTGCATTTAATGACTTTTATTTCCAACCTTCCTCGGGAAGTTCATGGATGGATTTGAACAAAGGGGTAGTTTTGGTATCGATTCATTTCATGGTTAGAAAGTCCTAGTAGCTCGGCATGCAAGGAGGAAGTTTAGATATGTGTTGATGTGAGTTTGCATGATGAAAACATCGAGTTGAGTAGATGGAACAGAAAGTTCCCAGACTCATTAAAATATCATGGAAACTTTGTGATCTATTGAATGAAGAAATTCATTTCAAAGGTTTGTGGATTTTTTTGAGTAATCATGGAATTTTTGAAAGGAAAGAAAACATCGGCGTAACACGGGCATGATACGCTCGAACTTTTCATAAATTCTTGCTCTATTCGAGTAATTACACAAAAGTAACCTTGCCTTGTATGAAATTTTTTGTTTATAATTTTAGAGATGTAGAATCATTTTATACTTTCTCTATAGAGTACGAATTGCTTTGGCTTCGTGATGTATGTTGTTAAAAGTGATTAATTAAGTACAGACTCAATAAGGTTTATTATCGTTAAGGAAAGAATACACTCTTGAGATGTTTGAGGGACTCTGCTATAATGATTACTTGGGTTTGATCGATACACCAGCATTGTTGAAATCTTCTTACAGCTATGAATTGATATCTACCCATATTGTAGAAAACTATTTTTAATTTTTTACCCATCTCTTCATGGATATGAATAAATATAGCAAGATATTGTGGTATTCAAGAAATTGTTCTATGTGAGTTTTTTTGATTTGATAACATACATCGAAATTCTCAAGTCCGGGCAAATGGATGGATTCGGGGCAAAAATCATGTTTAGGGTCCCCTCAGAATTTTTCTAACTCTCTGTCCGAGGTTGAAAGAAAGCAAGTTCGAGAAAAGGTGAAAAGGCTACAAAAACAAAACAAGCTTGGGCCAGGAAAAATTGTGAAAATTGGCTAAGTCCTAGTCCTCGCAGCAGTCTGGGACATTTGGGACATCGAGGCGCGGATCAGCCGAAAAGCCTCAGGCGTGGCTGCTAAGCAAAGGGACATCGGGGACAGCGTGGGATGCGGAAAGCCGGTTGGTCGAAAGAGAAGAAAATCGACTAACTGCTCGGACATTTGGGACATGAAGACGCGAAGGGGATGCGAACCGCCGGTTCGGCCGAAAAGGAGAACTTTTGCACTAAGCATTTGGGACATCTGGGCCGCGAGGACACGAAGGACGTGAAAAGGCGAAGCGGCCGAGAGCAAAGGAAGCCCATTTCGGGTGGTTCGGAAGAATTTGTCCCAGACGATCGGGGCAGTTGGAACAAAAATGGACGCGAAGGGCCTTGAACCGGCGGTTCGGCGAAGCGAGGAACTTCAGCCTTTGGGGCAGTTGGGACAAAGGGACGCGTGGGACGCGGATAGCAGAAGAGCGAAAGCCAATCAAGCAACGCCACGTGTCATCGGCGAAAGGGGAGGAAGCCCATTTCGAGGCGGATCGGAAGTTTTGTCCCAAATAGTTTGGGACATCGAGACAAATGGACATGGTGGACGTGAAAATCGTGGTAGACCCGAATACAATCAAATCACGACACGTGTCACGAGGAGAAAGTCCAAAAGTCAAAGGGCAAGGTTTCAAGCAGCGGCCCGAACCAATGAAATAGTGCCACGTGTCCAAGTTTAAGGGCCTGAGGAAATTTCAAAGGAAAAGCCCCGGAAAGGTGGAGGAGAGAGAATTTCTCGGTGAATCGAGCTTGCCACGTGTCATCCAGTGGTAGAGCGCGGGAAAGTTCAAATATTTTCCGTTTTGGACTTTTTTTACTGTTTTTGCCCTAAATCTTGAGATCGTCATATCTTTCGATCAAGCTCGATTTTTGCGTTTTTATATCAATGGAAAATGTTGAAATTCTCTACATGATTAGGTCAATCTTGCATTTTGGTTCAGTTTGAGAGAGAAAATTGAGAAAATGTCCACGTGCGCGTGGTAATGCAGAAGTGGCGCTCAACAACCAACTTTAATGCGTGAGCAGATAGTTTGCAACGCTTACATTAGACGGCCCGCCATTTTGCGAGGATCGCCACCTGCCATAATGAGATGATTTAAAATATGACCTAGAAGTGGTTGGGTAGATTCTGAATTTCCTCTCTTTTCCCTCTCTCATTCTTCCTATATATTGTAAAAAGGAGCTTCTTTAAAAAGGTCGAACATTTTTCTATTTTGCTCCTCCCTTCTTCTCTATCAGGTGAATTTGTGGAGTTCAAACCTCTCATTTGAAAGCTGTAATATGACTCTGCCTCTTGGCATTTGTAGTGTATTGTATCAATCTTTGGAGCAAGTAATACATATACGTGGATGATTCTCAACCCTCTCTGTGTTCATTTTGCATCCTCTGGTCTTTCTTTCAGCTGCAAGTTTTGTTATACATGCATGATCTTATATCACATTTGAATGAGTCTGTGTTCTTGGCAAGATAGGTGTTCTTCATTCCTCGGTGCATCACCTCTATTAGCTTAGATTTATTTTTATGCATCTTCTTACCCTGTCTCCTTGGTAGATTAGATTAGGTTTCGAGCAAACCCTCTGCATATTTCGTGTGCATCTGAACAGAGGAATAGGAACCAGCCTTCTCTGGAGAATCCTTTCTCACTTTTCAAGTCCCACACTTGGAGAAAGGATTGATGTTATGCAATCACCTTTGGATGATAGTATGGTCAACCTAGAAAGCTGACCGCATCCGGGGGTCTTTGTGATTTTGCACTAACAGTTTTGGCATGCCCGGTGGGACTTAGAGGTCTCATTTTTATTGTAGCAGGGTTGATGTGCATCTGCTGCATTTTTCTTGCTTAAAAAGAGCTATTATTTGCATATCTGGTGACTCGAGGGAAAAATCAAGCTGGTTTCAGCGGTGCGAGGCACTGAAAACTTATGAGAAGAATCTGAGGTCAAGAGTTGGAGAAGAAGAAGTGTTGTTTGAATACTGCAATTATCTCTCGAGAAAGAAGGAAAAGAGGAAGAAGGATTGAGAGGTCTCCATCTCCACCAAACAGAACTCTCTCAACTCCTCCCACAGTAGGCCTTTCATTCGGTCAACAAGGGTTTTAAGACCAATTAGAATGGCTCGAGAACAACCCCTACATCAACTTCACGAGGCAGCGTGAGCCCACTTGCTCTCAATGCACAACATCAGTTCCTATTGCAGCCTTGAAGAACATTCCCTACTTCTTTGGAGAAAATCGGACTACTCCAGGTGATCATGTTAAAGATATTGCTAACCTTTGTGCAATCCATGAAATCAATGAAATGCAAGTGGTTGTCAATTCTTGGCATCTTCCTTCAAGGGTAAAGCATTACTGATGGTTTAGGAGCCTTGGAGTGGTTCTATCACAAATTGGAATCATTTGTGTATGCACTTCATGAGCAATTTGGAGAGAAGGAGACAACTTGTCTCTTTTGGAGCAGTGACAACTATCAAGAGAGCTCCCAATGAGCGGTGACCGATTTCAACTTGATTTCAAAAGACTTGGGAGAGGATTCCGGTGGCGGTCGAGCCAAAGCAGAGAAGGTGCTTTTCTCTACTATCTCAAAGCTTTAAATTCTGATATTTCTATGTTAATTCAGTCCATGGGAGGCATAACTATCCCTATGGCTTATAGCATTGCCATTAGGGCTGAAAATTGTTTGATTCAAGCTGGCAAACTTGCCCCTAGGCCTCCCATGCCATTGTTTCCAAGTTTAGAGAGTCAAACACTAGTCGAAGCACCTAATTTGGCTCCTTCTCCCACTCCTAGAAATCGAGTTCAAATGAAGCTTCCACTTCATCTCCAAGTGCCCCAAATGAGCTTGAGAGGTCATGAAGCAATTGCAAAACCTAGGCAATGAGCTAGTTACTCTCAAGAGGCAACAAGCCCAAGGTTTCAGACCTTCTTATCAACCCCAAGCTCAACCTAATAGGCAGCCATACCAACCACAAAGACCACCTAATCCATCTACAAATATGAATCAAACAAGGCCTCCTGCGATAGACCATTCCAGCCCTATAATCCAAATGTCATATCGCCTCTAAAGCATTAGTGCCAACATGAGAACAACATTGCTCGGGAATACGATTGGTGCTTTCCATGCAGCGAGAGCCTCATAACCAATCCATGTGTTTGATGGTGCCTCAATCAAGCATTGATGGTGACAACTCTTTGGTGTGGAGGGTGAGGGTAGTCGAGAAGCGATCAACAACAAGAAACATTCCAACAACAATCAGCCCCAAATGACACCACATTGGTGAATTGGCAAGCAGAGGATTTCTGTGGCATGAATCAAGTGGTTTCTCAAGGTGTTGCAGCCAACACAAGGTCAAAAAGGAGAAATTTGGGTGAGGAGCAGCCACTAGCTCCAACCAGCCCACAACCTTCTATGACTCTAGAAATGATTGGCAAGCAAAGTCCCATTTCAAATGCACAAGGGCAGCCAAGAACAGCCCCTAGGCCAACTCAAATGCAGTTTTTTGCTTGCCCGTACAAGGAGTAAATGTGCAAACCAAGGGGGACAGAGAGATCCTTCATCACCATTCAGTATCATTGATCAGATGAAGAAGACAAACGTCAATATATCTATGTGGGAATCCCTATCCATCCCAGGCCAAAGAGATCTGCTGCAAGCTGCCATGAAGGATTGGCCAACTTCGAATCAGCAGGTTCAGATGCAAGACAAAGTGCTTACAAATGCTGCCCGGCTTGACTGAAGGAAGTCATGGAGCACAACAAGGTAAAATGTTGAAGCCCCCTTTCTATGTTTCGTTAATCATTGGAAATCAGCTAGTACATAATTGCATGATAGACTCGGGGCAAGTAGCTCAGTAATGCCTAAACAGATAGCTGATCAGCTAGGGCTCCAGTATGAAATAACATCTAAAGGGGTAGTGCAGCTAGATGGGACAGCAATAGCAACAGTTGGAGTGATTAGAAATTTGAGTCTTACCTTGCATGCATGTCCAAATGTTGTTGTTTTACAAGATGTATCGATCATAGACCTTCCACCACTCTTTGCATTGTGCTTGTCAAGAGACTTCACTGCTAAAATTGGAGGCTATCTTTCGGCGGATTGGTCTCACATCTTTGTTTAGAACAAGGTATGGAACTAAGGCTACAATTAGGTCGAACCTATTGCAAACTTCCATATTGAGCCTTACACTCCAAGTCGGATTAATGCCAATTGCTCGGCATTTGATCAAGAAGATCACCCTAGCAGTGAGGTGACACAAGGTTGGAAGTATCCGGATTTGACTCTTGATGAATGGGCAAGCAAGGTGCATGCTTTTGATCCTTATCGAAGTAGAAGAATGCGAGCTAGGGGTTTATTGTTTACATGAAGGATCAACCTCTCCCGAGCATCACCAAGCTAGATCATAAGGACAAGAATGAAGTATGGCGGTTGTTCTTTGATGGATCAAGGAGTAGACAAGGTGCGGGAGGAGGAGCTATGCTCGTTTCACCCAAGGTATAAGGTATTACTCGGCCTTCCGTTTCAGTTTTCTGTTCAAATAACAACTGCTGAATATGAAGCCTTGGTGCGAGGATACATTGGGCAATCAAGAAGAAAATAAAGAACTTGCAAGTCTTTGGTGACAGTGAACTAATCGTCAATCAAGTCGGGGGACAACATGCTACTGAAAAGAATGAAGCTGCTAAAGAACTACAAGAACAGGGTATGGGACCTCGTTGAGGATTTGAAGCTTTGATATCGCGTCCATACCTAGGAAGAAAAATGAAGCCGCGGATAGGCTCGCATTTGTTGGAGCAATGTTTGATGTGGTTGACAACATCAAAAGGAAAAAACTGAGCCACATGTCCATGTGATTGTGAGGCCAGCGATTCAGATAATAACACCGGTGGTAGGTGTTTGAGAACGATCAACAGATCGTCGATTTCTTACAAGAAGAGGCTGAATTCTCGGCTAGGAATCGGGGCAGATTAGAGCAGCGGTATGGGGATCAAGTAGTGCATTTTGTGGACAAACAAGCTTCCTAGGGGTTTAGTAACATTGGAGTCTATCTTGACCCTAATGACTAGATTCCGTAAGGAAAAGGCTAACATACTGAGTCAAAAGAGAAGATTGAGCCAATTCGGTTGGGGAAAACAAAACACTTCAAATTGTTAAGGTAGCCCTTTGAGCAGGAGAAATCAGATTTCATACAACTTTGCCAAGAATTTCCAGATGTCTTCACTTGGAGCTATGAAGACTTGAAAGGTTTCAATCCCAACCTGGCTCAGCATACCATAGAATTGGATCCAGATGCTAAGCCCATCGGGCGAAGCGAGAGACAGTCAACCCTCACATTGAGCCTCTAATGAAGAAAGAGCTAAATAAGCTAATAGAAGCAAGCATTATATTCCCGATCAAGCACTCAAGCTGGGTCGCAAACTTGGTTCCAGTCAGGAAGAAGAGCGGAGAAATCAGGTTGTGTGTAGATTTCGAGACCTAAAATAGGGCATCTCTCAAAGACCATTACCCACTTCCTTGATGGAACAAATATTGCGAGTAGTATCCGGTTCGGAGAGATTCTCTCTCTAGATGGCTACTCGGGGTATAATCGGGTAATGGTGAAGGAAGATGACCGATTCAAGATGGCTTTCACCACGAATGGGGGACCTATGCCTCTGAAGATGCCATTTGGGCTATCAAATCTTTGGAGCCACTTTCGAAGGGCAATGGATATGGCATTGAGGGTTGATCAATAAAATAGTTTTGATATACCTTGATGACATCATTGTATTCTCCAAAAATGCAGTGGATCACCTCTTTCATCTGAGGCAGGTATTTCAGAGGTGTAGAAGATTTGGGGTATCATTGAATCCCAAAAAATGCATATTCTTGGCTCATGAGGGAAAACTTCTTGGCCATATTGTTTCAAAGGAGGGATTGATGATTGACCCAGAAAGAGTTGAAGCAATTCGAGCGTTGCCATTGCAAGTCATAAGAAGGCTCTTGAAGCTTCTTAGGAAGGATCAATTTTGTCGCGAGTTTGTTCCAAACTTTGCAGCTCTCGTAAAGCCAATAACACTTGATGTTGAAGAAAGAGCATGGCATTTAAGTGGACATCGAAGGCAAGGCAAGTTTTGAGGCAATAAAAGAGGCTATATCTCAAGCTCCGACTCTCGTCGATCAAACTTCTCCAAGGATTTCATGTTATCGCCTTTGGTGGTGGAGATACTGATTTACGCAATCTTGGCACAACAAAACAAAGAAGGATTAGAACAACCAGTTGCTTTCTTCAGTCAAGGCTTGGAGGAATACGAAACTAGGTACTCTTTCATTGAAAAGCATGTACTTGCAGTGATCAGGAGTTTAAAGAAATTCAAGCACCTAGTCTCAAACAACAAAATCCAATTATTGGTCTCTCATGCGGGAGTCAGGGACTTCCTTCTAAACAAGGATCTGAATGAGAAACGTGCAGGATGGATAACTCGTGTCATGGAATATGACATCGAGATCAAGGTCACCAAACTAGTACGTGGGAAGGGACTATGCGAACAACTAGCCTTGAGTCAACAAGTTGAGGCAGGTAATGAAGAAAGATGTTGTCTTGGTACTACGAGGATGGTGAAACAGGAAAATGATAATGTGCCCACTCCTGTTGGACTCAGTATGATACACTTCCTTCCTACTGAGACGAGGCCTATGCCCTCCAGAAATGAGCAAAGCGAAGAGGAGATACTTCAGGTTGCAGGCTGTTCCATATGCCATTGTTGATGGAGTTTTGTT
This sequence comes from Taxus wallichiana var. yunnanensis, assembly GCA_018340775.1. NCBI lineage: Eukaryota > Viridiplantae > Streptophyta > Pinopsida > Cupressales > Taxaceae > Taxus > Taxus wallichiana. The sequence continues at coordinate 171,847,105 of CM031237.1, forward strand.
CAAGAAAGATGTGAATGGAGTGTTGCTGAGATGCATTAGCACAAATCAGATTCAAAGGGTGTTGGAAGAGTTTCATGGTGGACCAGCTGGTGGTCATTTTGCACCAAGAGTGACAACTCTAAAAATCATGAAGGGTTGGTTATTATTGGCCTAAAATCTTGGTGATTGCTATGCATGGATCAAGAGGTGTAAGAATTGTGCATTCTTCACAGGAAAAGAAAGACTTGCTGCCCTTCCATTACATCCAATCTCAGTTGACCAGCCATTCATGCAATGGGGTTTGGACTTCATTGGAGTCATTAATCCCAATTCAAGCCAAGGGCACAAATGGATTTTGACAGCCACGGACTACTTCACCAGATGGACAGAAGCAGTAGCACTCAAAGAGGCAAATGAGTCTAGCATCTTAGACTTTTATGAGGGGATAACTACCAGATTTGGCGTACCTGCTACAATAATCTCTGATAATGCATTGGCATTCATTGGATCTAAGGTGGTGAGTGGGCTGTCGAGAATGGGATCTACCTAAGCACTTCATCAAACTATTACCCTCGAGGTAATGGCGGGCCGAGTCTACAAGCAAGAACTTGTTGAGGATCATTAGGAGGACTCTTGATGAGAATCGAGAGGGCTTGGCATACCAAGCTGAAATCAGCCTTATGGGCTGATAGGATAACTCCCGAGAGATCCACGGGTAACTCTCCATTCGAGGCATACATGGAAGAGAAGCAATCTTGCCCATGTCACTTGAGTTGCCAACATTGGAACTCATGAAGCAGCTAGAGTTGCTGAGAGTTTGGGCCCATGGAGGTGAGGTATGCGAGTTGATGGAGCTGCAAGAGATCAGAAATCAGGCATCCCAAGCAATGGAAAAGGATCAAGCTTTGATCAAAAGGACCTTTGATAGGAAGGCCAAGGATAGATCTTTTGAGTTGGAGATCTAGTGTTGAAATGGGATGTGGATAGAGAAAAACCGGAAGGCATTCAAAATTTGATGCCATTTGGAGTGGCCCATACATGGTCACGAAGTGCAAAACAACAATGCTTTCAATTGGCCTCATTGGATGGTGAAGAAGCTGCAGATTCGAGTAAATGGAATCTATCTCAAGCGTTGCTTCTAGAGGAAGTTCACTACCTCTGTAAATATTAGATTAGATTTTCTTTCCTCCAAGTGCTTGTGCACATTGTTTTGTTGTAGTAGTTAGTTTTGTTTCCCTAAGTGCTTTGGCACTTTGAGTTTTGTTGTCCATGGAGATGTTTAGATTCCTTGCTTTCGTAGAGTGACATTCCATCTTCCTCCTTGCACATTCTCGAGTCGGTTGAGGTTCTAAAAGAATATTTGATGACTCCATGCCCGATGGGCTAAAGGCAAGCTGGTATCTTCTACCTAGCGAGGTAGGTATCCCCATTGAAAAGTCACAAATTGTTATCAAAATTCACCCCGGGGTTGATTTGATAACATACATCGAAATTCTCAAGTCGAGGAAAATGGATGGATTCGGGGAAAAAATCATGTTTAGGGTCCCCTCAGATTTTTTTCTAACTCTCTGTCCAGAAGTTGAAAAGAGCAAGTTACGAGAAAGGTGAAAAAGGAAAAAAAAAAAACAAGCTTGGGCAGGAAAAATTGTGAAAATTGGCTAAGTCCTAGTCCTCGCAAAAGTTGGGACAGTTGGGACATTGAGGCGCGGATCGGCCGAAAAGCCTCCAGGCATCCCGCTAAGTAAAGGGACATCTGGGACATCGGGACGCGTGGGACGCGGAAAGCCGGTTCGGCCGAAGGAGAAGAAAATCGACTAACTACTCAGGACATTTGGGACATGAAGAGCGAAGGGCAAACCACCGGTTCGGCTGAAAAGGAGAACTTTCACACTAAGCATTTGGGACATCGGGCGCGAGGGCGCGAAGGACACGTGAAAAAAAAGCGGGAGAAGCAAAGGAAGCCCATTTCGGGCGGTTCGGAAGAATTTGTCCCAGACAGTCTGGGACAGTTGGAACAAATGGGCGTGAAGGCTTGAACGGCGGTTTGGTTTGGCGAAAATGAGGAACTTTGCCTTTGGGACAGTTGGGACAAAGGACGCGTGGGATGCGGATAGCCGAAGGAGCGAAAGCCAATCAAGCAACGCCACGTGTCATCGGCAGAAAAGGGACAAGGAAGCCCATTTCGGGTGGATCGGAAGTTTTGTCCCAAAAGCAGTTTGGGACATCGGGACAAATGGATGCGTGAAGGGCGTGAAAAGCGGCGTGAGACCCGAATACCAATCAAATCACGACACGTGTCACGAGGAGAAAGTCCAAAAGTCAAAGGGCGAGGTTTCAAGACAGCGGCCGAACCAATGAAATAGTGCCACGTGTCCAAGTTTAAGGGCCTGAGGAAATTTCAAAAAAAGCCCGCGGAAAGGTGGAGGAGAGAGAATTGCTCGGCGAATCGAGCCTGCCACGTGTCATCAGTGGCGAGAGCGCGGGAAAGTTCAAATATTTTCCCGCTTGTTTGTTTTTGCTGTTTTTGCCCTAAATCTTGGATCGTCATATCTTTCGATCGAGCTCGGATTTTTGCGTTTTTTATATCAATGGAAAGATGGTGAAATTCTCTACATGATTTTGGGTCAATCTTGCATTTTGGTTAGTTAGAGAGAAAATTGAGAAAACATCCACTGACACGTGGTAATGCTAGAAGTGATGCTCAACAACCGAGCTTTAATGCGGCGAGACAGTTCACCGCCACATTAGAGCGGCCGCATTATTTTGCGAGGATCCGCCGCTTCTGCCATAATGAGATGATTTAAAATATGACCTAGAAGTGGTTGGGGTAGATTCTAAATTTCCTCTCTTTTCCCTCTCTCATTCTTCTATATATTGTAAAGAGGAGCTTCTTTAAAAAGGTCGAACATTTTCTGTTTTGCTCCTCCCTTCTTCTCCTATCAGGTGAATTTGTGGAGTTCGAACCTCCCATTTGAAACTGTAATATGACTCTACCTCTTGGCATTCTGTAGTGTATTGTATCAATCTTTGGAGCAAGTAATACATGTCTGTGGATGATTCTCAACCCTCTCTGTGTTCATTTTGCATCCTCCTGGTCTTTCACTGCAAGTTTTGTTATCTGTGCATGATCTTATATCACATTTGAATGGTCTGTGTTTACTGGAAAGATAGGTGTTCTTCATTCCTCGGTGCATCACCTCTATTAGCTTAGATTTATTTTTATGCATCTTCTTACCCTGTCTCCTTGGAAGATTAGATTAGGTTTCGAGCAAACCCTCTGCATATTTCGTGTGCATCGAGCAGGAGGAATAGGAACCGACCTTCTCTGGAGAATCCTTTCTCACTTTAATATTGGTAATCTGAGTGTCTTGATTGTATCTTTTTTAAAATTGTATAAGATCTAAATACTTTATTCTATTGTTTCATGTTGATCTCCTTGTTGCTTCTTTATAACTCTAGACCTATTATAACTCTAGACTCCTTCGGGGTTTAAAGCCGGTTATGGAAAGGTTATATTGAGATTTGATTACTATGATGGTTAAGTCCAACTTGTCAAAATCTCGTCACTTATGTTCCATCTTAGCCTCTATAACAGAGGATGGACATTCTCCTATAAAACCTTGTATGATACTTAGTGGGATAATTTATTCACTATTATTACTAAAGCTTGGTTCTTCTTGCAATTCTTTGTTGAGTTCGAAAGTGATGTCGACTTCAACTAAGAATCTCCTTCCTCTTGTAAGAGATGCAGTTCACTATTGACCATTAGGAAACCATCCTAAAAAGTGAGTTGATCTTCTAGAAGTTTATACATTAGATTTTACGGTTGAAAAGGTGTTAAACAGTTCCTTTTATTGAGCACACCTCATCTCAATGTATGAGCTGGTAATGATAGTAGAGTTTGATTTCTTGACCCTTACACTCTTATCTATGCTTGTTGGGTTTATGTTCTAAATGTTGGAAATTGAGTCATTAAGTAGGGCTGGGGATTAAAGTTGTCCCAAAATAGGAAGTCTCTTGGCTTCAGGGTTGTAAAGTTTGGTGGTATTACCCCTCTGTAGTAATTAACATGGTTCAAGTTTGTTGATCACATTGTCATACTATGTGTTATATTAAGAAGTGGAGGCATCAATTTTATATTGTAACCAATTATGGTACCAAACTGTTAAGCTATATACTCCTACTCTTATAATAGGTGTAATGTTTTTATTTGAATTATGTGGTATCGTAGCAAACCTAGAAGTGACTCTTTTTCTTATAACAAACAAGTACTCGGTTTCATTTATTAAATAATGGGTCTCTTGACGTTTTGAAAGTTCCTTATTGACCTTTCCTTGTTGTATCATGAATTTAGTTCAAGTATGATCTAAGCTTGTTCAAGTAGAATGGGTTAGGAGATCGTTCTTATATTCGAGAATCTTGTGAAGTTTTGACTTACGGAAAAAAGTGGGTTGCTAGAAGTTGCAATTCGTGTTGAACAAACTCATGGGATATTAAATGTTCAGATGAACTTTTTGGGTTAAGAAAAAATTATTTTATCTCGTCAACACATGGTACTTACTCTCTAACAAACTTTTAAAGAATTTAGTGTTTCTTAGGTCTCGATATGTTGAAACATATACGAAGAAGGAATTGTGTACTCCTTTCTAGTCTTAGAATGTTCTATAAGTGCTTAAGTTGAGGTAAGTATTAAATAAGTAGCATGTTACTCAAGTTATACCTAATTGCTATATGGAAGGATGCCATGCATGTTCTCACCCTCTTATCCTTGATGTTAAACACTCTAATACCATATTTCATTAGGCAAATACTCTTGATGTTTTGGTATTATTGCTTGAACCATTAGTAGTCCTTATGGGTGTATGAAATCCTCGTTAGATCTGTTGTGAAGATTTGAGATTTACTTGAATGTGTTCTTGATATTTATATGGTTACTTAATTGTTGAGTAAAACGATTTCGGGCATGTAAGTATGGGATTGCATGAGTGAAATATTGATACCCTTATATGGTAGTCTTTGAATACTTATAATTCTCATGTATCTTATGAATTGTATGATTATTTCTCGAGTGATTGAAGTAGTTGTATGGAGAAGTAAGTCTGAAATTGATTTCTTCCATGGTTCATTAATTTGCTTGTTTTCGTCATGTTATGGAAATAATTTTTTTATCTAATTAAGCTTTGAAATATTGATTCATAAAAATAATGTGGGTTATTTCTATGATATAATTAAGTAGAGTATGTAATTATGGTGACTTGGTGCTTATCATGCTCGATTATTGTGAACTAAATCGTCTTAACAATTTTGCGAGATAAATGCGAGAGAAGGAAGGGTGAAGTATTTAGTTTTGTATATAATTTTGATCGAGGAAAGCTCAGATATGACTGACTTGAATGTTCTTAAATGAAATAATTCTTCTTGGAAACGGGAAAGGCCTTGCTACTGAATATAATTGTTTTATTGAATTAAAAGAAAGATTTTGGTCATGCTTGTAGGGATGAGTTCTATTTATCTCGTAAATGTTATTAAGACAGATTTCATGCTACTATATATTCTTTTATAAGTGCTTGATTGTCAATTGATGAGTTGTGAGTCGTAAATCTATCAAGTTAAGAAATGAACATCTACAATACTATTGTGTTAATCATTAGTATCAATCATGTAGTAAGTGTTATACACATCTTCGTGTGAGATTCTAGGGAACATATAAGGAAAATTTGAGGAATGTTGCTTAAGAATATCATGTTCTAACGAACCATACGTTAAGCATACTTGGAAATAATTGAGGTTGCTAATGGATAACTGCCTCATTATAAAGTGCAATATATCAACCTACTTGTAAAGTTGTGTTAAGTTCTCCAAAGGTTTTGTATAGAATGTACTCAACAAGTAAAAGATATCTAGAAGTAAGATTGTCTAATCTTAATGGCTGCTACTAAGAAAGCAGTTGGATTATCATGAAACCATGGAAAGGTTATGATAATCAGGTACTTATGTGCTATGGATTATTTATAAACATAGGTTATACTAACTCTTATTAAGGATATAATAATTTAATATTGATTTCTAAGTGAAATCAACTCTAATTCCTATACTAGGACAATACACATAAGCTAGAATAGGATGGGCTTATGGTAATCTAACATGACTACATATTGATTATGGTTTCACTTTTCAAGAATTGCAAATTTGTGATAAATTGTGTTATGAAATATTTTCTCTAAGAGATGGAATGTTTTTAATTAGGGCTGTTCCATGATGCATCTTTATGAGCACATAAGCATGTGAGACATAATGGAAGTAATATGGGAACATGCTTACCAAGTTAAAAAGAACATATCATTTGAATATCATCCCTAGACAATATCGTATATCACCACTATCCCCTTGGGATATTATTCGATTTGTGATTTAAACACCTATCCTAAGTTTAATTCACCCCATTATGTTTTACCCGTGAGTAATTAAATATTAACTATTTAATTACACCTTTTCACATGTATCCTAACCACTTATCTACCCCATATCTATCCTATCCATATATCCCCCCTATTTCTCCTCCTCCCAAAGCGGGATATTTCCCGTATTTGAGGTGGAGGGATCACTCTTATCTTTCAGAAATCACTCATTTTGGCCGTCTCGGGAGTCTGTTCCGTGATCGGCGCCGACCGGTACTCGGTCGACGCCGATTTTTCGGAGCGGCGCCGATTATAAATAGAAGCCCAGAACTCAGTTCTGGAGGAACACAGAGAGAGACAGATCGTGACACAGAGACACAGATTGTAAGAGAGAGAACGAGAGATCTTTTAGCATCAAGTGTGAACATTATCTATCGAATGAGAGCGGATCTTGTCCAAATCAATCCCTGAGAGGAGCACCGTTACTCTGCTCTTATCACATCAACATCACACGTCTCCATTGATTTTCTGGTGACTCTGTTCTGCATCCGGCCGCAGGTGGAGCCTTGCGAGTATCTCTCGGCTGCTGAGATCCAGTGAGCGTTGATGATCTTGCCTTCGCTTTCGATTTCCAAATCTTCTCACACTTTTTGTCTCGGATCGCGCGATCTATATCGATCGATCGACCGATCGATCGATCGATTACATCGATCGGCGCCCGATCTATAACGATCGCGCCGATTCTACATAATCGACGCCGATCATCCTGCAGACAGGTAAAAAGACACGAGGTAACACAAATCGGCTTTGTTTTCATAGTTCCTGTTTTTACATGTTGCTTTTACTGCTTTTGCTTGTTTAGATTTTGTTTATTACTTTGATCGAAGAAAATCTAGTCTTGCGTACATCTTTTATCATGTATACTTCTTTACTTAATTGAAAATGTGGTGACATCCGTGAGGGAGCTTATCGCTTCCTGGACCCGCTTCTCGGGCAGTCCACCTAAATATCTTTTAACGTGGTCTTTTTACATCAAGCATCGGTGTCTCGCGCGAGTTACTTGGATCTCTTGTGCGAGAATTGCTCGTGTGCGCCGTCTTATCTACATCGGCTTCCTCATCCATCTACATCTTCGGATCTTGTCCATCAGTATCGATTTCATTGGAGTTTTCGGGGTTTTGTGTTTAGTTTGGTGCATTAACTTGGACGGAGTAACAAGCGCGAAATTCTTGATCAACAACATTACAGCACGCCGGTGGGACCCAACCAAAGTCCCTTATTGGTAAGTTCATCTCTTTTCTAGTTTTGAGCTTTGTTCTTTTTCTTCTTGATTTTTATCGATTCTGCTTGAGCATTTCCTTTCATCGTTTGATCTTGCTCTTTATGTGAAATTAGGTCCTTTCTTTTCTTGAAATTTTTCTAGTTCTATAAAATAGTAAATATTTCATTTTGATTTCAAGTTTCATGTTTGATCCATTATGGATATGAAATCTAGTTCCTTAAAATAGAAATTTTGTTTGGATTTTGTTTTAACCTTTTCTTGCGGAGCACTTTGCTTGTTCGTGGGATTGTTCGAGGGGAAGAGCTCAACAACATGCTTTTTGAAGTCCACACACCTTGGAGAGCTAAATCTACAGGTATTTCTCTTTTACGGTGTTTTCTCCTTTTTAGGAACTAAAAAAAAAAAAAAAAAAAAAAAAAAAAACTTTCTTTGTTTGTTGTCTATCACATCGAACATTTCAATTTTGGTGCTTAAAAAGAATTTAATCGCATTTGGGAAAGAATCTGTTTGACTTGTCTTCATCGAAATCAAACACTTCGTTTTTAAGTGCTTAAAAAAAAAAAGAACTCTTTCTTTGTCATTTCTCTTTGTATGTTTTTCATCTAGTTTTAATTAGGCTGGAAAATTGATCAAAATCGGTAGTGACACTATTTGATTTTATTTTCACCCTTGCACACAAAGCCAAAATCACTAGGTATAAAGCATTTAAACAAAAATTCTTCTGGCCTCGCCTACTTGGAAGTGACATCGAGAGGAAGAGCCTCACGCGGTACTCGGGCACGCTATAAATTCACGGAAGTTATGGTATATATTGGCAAAGCACCTGACTCCCTTATCGCAGCGGTGTGTGAAGTGCGGGGGTAGGCCCCTATATCAAGCCACGTACCGGTCTTTTACTGAAGTGCCTTCGGGACTCCTCACCAAAACATCCCCCAAACCATCCTTAGTTTGGCTATCTGAGTAGTTCCTGTTCTAAAAGGCCTTCCCTAATATTTTCTTTCTTAAAAGCATAAAAACTTAAAAGAGATAATCACCTACGCTGCTTGAATTATGTCTGTGCATTAGTTAGGTCAATCTTCTTTTCTGCTTGTTTATGACGGTCATCACTCGGTTACAATCTAGAAGAATGGCTCAATTAGCCCCTTCTTCCTCGAGATCACCACTAGTGTGGATGTTTCGGCACCCCCCAGGTCTTCCTCGGGACCGCTGTTAGTTGGTTCCCCATCCTGGTCATATAATCCTTTCTATCAGGCCAAAGCAACCCCATCACGTCCAGCTTCCCCTAGTCCTTCAGAAATATCATACGCCCGACTCGAGTATGTTCCTCGCGGGGATCCTGAATTTCAGGTGCTCCTGATCGCAATCCGGTAGCCCTCATGGACTACCTAGTACACAAGTCTATTCAAATATCTGATCAGGGACCACCAATCCAGCAAGTGTACGATTATTCTCGTGAACCATCCCAGGCTTTTGTAGAACAGTTAGCATCATTTTTCTCGCCTCGAGCCACGGAGGAGGGTGGCGCACCTGTGCCTCCTTTTTCTCTTCCACCGACCATATCGACTAGTTCTCAAATAGTCTTACCTATTCCTAACACCATGATTACCTCGAATATTCCTGACCTACTTACGAGAGGTCCTCTCTCTCTCATTTATAATGAGTGCATGTCGTGCACCCGCATATTGCTTTGTTAATTCATCTATGCCGTCCATTGTGTCCCAGGGTCAGTACCCCTTTATGAGTCAACCCCCTTGACTAGTCAGTTGGTTCCTGCTTCTCGTCCTCCAGTGGGTCTTTCTTCAATGTTCAGCAGCAATAGTGACCTTCGCCCATCCTCTAGCATCGGCGCCCTTAATAACTAATCCGGCGGTGAAAGCCTCTTCGAGGTCTTGTTCCCCAATATGTCAATCAAATCGGCACCCATGTTCCTCAATCTGTTCGATTCGATCAACAAGCATAGGAGTCCACCGATCACGAGGCTCGTCAGTCATCGACCTTCATTTTCTCAACCACTTATTATCTCATAACACTGCTATACACAGGCTCCTTCACAACAAATACCCCACCAGGCGTCACCCAGAACGCTGGTTACTCCTCTTATCATCCTATCAATCAACAGATGAATCCCCCATTGACACCTCAACAACATCCACCATTTGCTTCTTATGTAGGACATGCCAGTGTGCCTCCTCCTCAATCTGACGTGGTTCAAATTCTTTTCAAGAAAATCACAGACTTGGAAGCCTCCACCAAAGGGGCTCGTCCTTCATACTCTTTTGAAGAAGTATGTAATGAACCCATTCACCCCTCAGTGGCTTTTAAGCCTTATCCTCCCCAATGGGAACTTCCTAAATTTTCAAAATTTCATAGTCGGGAGGACCCTCAACAGCATTTGCTGAGCATTGAACATGCTTGCTACCTCATAGTCGAGGATCGGGAGCTTATGCTCCGTACTTTTCCTATGTCTCTAGCGAGGTCTGCTTTAGTAGTACAATAACATTCCTCAACATTCCTTGTTTTCTTTCTCTCAATTGGCCGAGATGTTTGTTGAAAACTTTTTGATAAATATCGCGCATAAGATCTCGATTGAGATCTTTATAACATTCATCAATTCGATGATGAGTCTATTCTGAGACTTTGTCGCTCGTTGGAGAGGGATAATAAACCAATTGTCTTTCTCCTTCCTCAATCCCAACAGATCGAGTTGTTTACTCGATCTTGTGCTAATCATATTTCTTCCACTTTAAGGATCCAGACCTTTCATACATTTGAAGAAGCCTTTACGATGGCACGCAAACTTGAATCTCGCGCCATTGAACAAGGGAAGTTAAAACTTCGCTCTAAATCTAAACCAGATTTTTCTCGGTTTACCAAATCAAATCCTTCCACTTCTAAAGACAAGAATCAGGGATCCACCAATGCTATCGTATTAAAAACATCACGAGCCGATACCACTTCTAATCAAACACCACGAAGAGACTCCTCATCTTCTCGAAAAGGGACCTCATCATCTCGATCTTTCACTTCATTGGGGGAATCATATGCTTCTATCCTGGAAAAAATGTTGGAAGTCCACATGATCGAACTTCCCCCCATTAGGAATATTGATGAAAGCCAAGAACGTCCATTCTGGTATAGGGAAAATGACTTTTGTCATTATCATAGAACCAAAGGTCATGACATCGAGCGATGTCGGACCAAAAAAATCTTGTCCAGAAATTCATTGATAAAGGTGAGCTCATTCTGGATAACCCAAATGCTCCCCCAAATCAAGCACTGGATGTCTTTAAACAACCTTTTCCCAATCATTCCCCGAACCATGATGCTTCAGAGTCTCAAAAACCAAACACTCATACTATCAGCTTCATCTCTACTGAAGAATCTTCTTCTAAAACTAAGCCATCTGTGAACACATCGACCGAATCAGAGCCTCCTTCCGCTTCGTTAATCGTTGGGATTCCACCATCTTCAGATAGCCCGTCTTTGAATATTCCAACATTGTTAGATACGGATTCACCTCTCTCTGCTTCTTTGTCTGATCTTCCATCCATACCCGAGACAGTGTCATCCTCATCTGTCTCATCGTCAGACATTCTTTGATGCTCGAGAAATTACATCCCTTCGAGTTTCCCGCGGATACATCTACTTTGTTTCTCCCATTTTTTTGCTGTGACTATGCCCTTGGTGAACGTACCTATAGTTGTGCCGACTTCGACGGAAGCGTCTTCGATTTTGACTCTTCTGTTTCCTTTCCTACAGTAGTTTCACCTGATTCTTGTGCAGAAGTAGTTCCCTCATGAGCTGCTTCTTCATCACTCACTTCTTCCATCACAAATGCTACTTTGCCTATTAAGGGAAATCTAAAAAGTAGCACCAACACCTATACGCTCGGTTCTGAACTTAGGGCAGAGACAACGAAATCTAACGTTGCGTCATCGGTACCTCCCCATTTGCTTCCCCAGAAAAGGTTCTGATCACCTTATGCGGTTGAAGTTGTCACCATCCTGAAAAGGAAAGCCCATATTTCGAACCATCAAGACTCTTGGTGCTTTCCCACAAAAATCTCTCTGCGCCTCATAAAAGATTGGATTTGTCCCTTTGAGAAGGCGTCTTCTTCTACAAACTTATCAAAACCATCATCTTCTTCTCTGACACATTCTTCACTAGCACCTCGAAAAGTGGACTTACCTCTAAAAAGAGCGTCACCTCTTTTATCGGAATCATCATCTTCATTACCAAAAACCAGGGCACCCTATGTTCCTCCGATTATACCTACTTTGGAAGCTTCTCCCTCATCTAAATCGACATCATCTAAATCATCATTAGTTTCGACCAAGCAGCCTCCCTTATCTCTGAAGACCACAACACTTGTCACATCTCCATCATCTTCAAAATCTATTTTAGGGGCTCCTCCTCCACCGAAATCAATCATGTCTCACTTACTTCCATCTCAAGTGCCCAAGGCTGCTCCTCCAGATGTCAAAAAAATAAGATGATCCCTAAAAAATATGTCGAACCTAACATGCGGGTTCTTTTACCTCGGTGATCTGTTAAAGTAAAAAGGCGCCTTCATCATCTCTGTCCTCATCTTTGTCTACCGGGTTCTATACTGAAATCCTTCACCAACTTATCCAATCTTCATCCATATCTCTTCCTCCGATTAAACCCTATAACCCTAAAGGAGTTAAACCTACTTGGTTTAACTCTGATTTGATTTGTGCTTACCACCGTACCCCGGGTCATGATACTGAGGGATGTAAAGCTCTTCGATCTGTTGTCAACAGCCTTTTGGAAGAAAGTGATCTTTTGCTGGAGGAGGAGAAACAAGTATCTCCTGTCATCTTAGCTCCATCTGAGCCCCAACGATCTACTCAGACCTCTACTTCTAGTGATTCCACTCCAAATGATCTTCCACCTTCTCAAATCGACACAATTCATATCGCCACTAGAACCCAACAGTATGATAATCCATCCTCATCTATAGCATCTCGACCACGGGTTGTCATTTCTGCAGCCCCCGAAGGAGTTCCTCCTTCCTCATTAGCCCCGAGACCTCGGGTCTCTATTCGTGCTGCACCTCGGGCTCAAATTCCCGTGTCAGTTGAGGAGAGTGTTATGAAACAACTCACCCAGGCTCCGGTCAAAATGTCTCTTTTTGACCTCATTGATCCTCTCATGACATCGCTTGAGGCTCGATTGATAATCTGCGTCGCATCGCGGTGAATTCGAGATGAGCCCTGACCCTTTGAGATGGTTGTTGGATTGAATAGACCATCAACCGCCATTTCTTTTGAAGATTCAGAAATTCCTTCCCTTTCTTAGAGGATTTGGAGGCTCCCCTCTTTATCACGGTCAAATCGACAACACTACATTAAAACGCATTATGATCGGCGGTGGTGCTGCACTCAGCGTCATCTCCTCGCACACATTGAGCAACTTAAGTTACGAAAGAGCGTAGTGTCACCCCCGCCTTTCGCTCTTCGATCATTTAACGATCATTAGCTTGATTACTTTAGGAGGCGTGGTCTACCCATTCGAGTAGGTAAGAAGTTGCTTCACGAACTCTTTTACATTGTTGAAGGAAATTCCACTATAATATGATCCTCGGATGCTCTGGATTCATACGATGCATTGTGTCCCATCCACCCTCCATCGATGCTTAAAATATCAATATGAGGCAAAATCTATACTCATCAGGAGATCCTTTTCCTTCCGCAATGCGACATGACCACGAGTGCCCCTCTAAAGGAAAATGCTTGTTCTCTGGCGGGGCCTCATCTTCTTCCATACCTGACCAAACTACGGATGTACAAAATTTAGAAGAGACATTGCAGCGTTTCTCACTAGGAGAGCTTCCTCTCCTTTCTTTTGACACCCATCTCAAACCTAGTGAGTATGGTAGACCAGACAAACAACCTGAATATCAGCCAGGTCTTGGTCGCATCATCACCATTAGTGCCCAATCAGCAGACTAATTTCATTTACGGTGGTCTTGATACGCCTCACTATATCACCGGATTCTCCTCCTAGGACCAAACCTTATCTAACAGGGTTCGATTGTCTACAGAATCCCACGTTTGCAAAAACTTATTTATATCGATGCGCGTGGAAGGGCTTTGGCTTAGGTAAATATGAACAAGGTGTGCATGACCTCGCGTCCATTCAACTCTCAAGCCACATCAAAAATTTGGTTTAGGATTTAAACCTCTTTCAAAAGCCACCAAATCCTTTGTTCTCGATGAGCCTCTTCTATTGAGGAACCATCTTCTCCGCATTAAGTCGAAGCATCACTCGATGTGGACGATGCCATTTCCATCCCATCTAACTTTTTTTTTTATCAATACCATTTCCTTAGGGCCACTAGACTATAAGACTAATGCAGGTCCACTTCCATACCGTTAATCTTCCTGAAATAGTTGGAGCGACTCTCCTACTATCGACACTATCCTTTGTGCGGATGATGATTACTGTCCTCACCTATCACAGGGCGAGAGGATTCCTATCTTCCTAAAACCATTCCTTGACACGTCTACGCTTCTCAGCGAAGCCCTTTTGTCGACCTTAATATAGGGACTTCTAAAGACCCTCGCATCATTAAGGTCGGCCAATCTTAATCCACGGGAGTTAGGAGACTTTACCACTTTTCTTTCCGACCATCGTCAAGCCTTTGCTTGGGCATATGAGGATATGCGGGACTCGATCCGATATTGTGGTCCACAATATCGTTACTCTTCCCGACATCAAACCGGTTAAACAAAATTGCGTAAAATGCACCTAGAGTAGCCCTTCTTGTTAAAGAAGAATTGCAGCGCTTGCTCTCGGCTAACTTCATCAACCCATCGATTATCACTGATGGGTTTCAATGTAGTACCCGATAACTAAAGCTCTTTGGGAAAATTTGAATTTGTACCGACTTCTGGGATCTTAATCTTGCTTGTCCAAAAGATGATTTTCCTCTACCTAATATCGACCAACTCGTGGATTTAACTGCGGGTCATGAGATGCTTTCTCTTATGGATGGTTTCTCTGGGTATAATCAAATTCTCATCGCACCAGAAGACCAACATAAGACTTCTTTCATAACTCCTTGGGGGACCTTTTGTTATCGTGTCATGCCTTTCGGTCTTAAGAACGCAGGAGCAACCTATCAGTGAGCAATGACCTACATCTTCCATGATCTCTTACACAAAGCGTGGAAGATTACGTCGGCGATCTCCTCGGTAAATCAAACGTCGTCGGGATCATCTTTTCATTCTGTGCACCTCTCTTTGAGAGGCTTATTCACTTTTGTCTTCATCTAAATCCATCTAAGTGCGTGTTTGGCGTTCTCCTTTGGTAAACTTTTAGGTTTTATCATTTCCATTAGGGGTATTGAAGTAGACCCCGCAAAAATAAAAGCTATCCTTGAGATGCCTCCCCCTTAACTTAAAAGCAACTCCATGAGTCTCGAGGGCGTCTTGATCGGTCGTCGTTTTATCTCACAATTGTCGGACCGTTGTCGACCTTTTCATCATCTCCTCGTAAGAATGTTCATTTTGAATGGGATGAACATTGCCAAAAAGGCCTTCGATGATCTCAAAGCTTATCTTCTTTCTCCACTGTGCTTACACCTCCACGCGGGGAGCCTTTCTATCTTTATATCTCTGTGGTGACCATGCTCTGGGAGCCATGATCTCGCATCGGGGATGCTTGCGGTAAAGAACAATTTATCTATTACATCAGTCGCACCCTCCATGAGTATGAAACACGTTATTAGAAGCTGAAAAGTTGTGTTGTGCTCTCTTCTTCGCAACTTCTAAGCTTCGTCATTACCTCCTTAATCACAAAACTTACATTGTCACAAGTGTCGATCCACTCAAGACAATTCATGCGAAGCCTTATCATGATGATCGTATCACTCGTTGGCTCATGCTTATGAATGAGAATTTGATCTCGAGTTTATCCCACAAAAGTCTATCAAGGGTCGGGTCATTGCGGATCAATTGGTGATGCTCCTCTTAGGACACTCAAGTCCCCCTTGCTCGATTCCCGATGAATATATCCAACAAATTGATTTTGGTCTATCTCCATTTAAAAGTAAAGCTCTTCTTTGATGGATCAAATGCGTGTGGGGAGGTGCGAGGTTTCGTGATGATTCCTCCTTGGGGTACGCCTATCCCAGTCGCACACAAATTGAACTTTGAGTGCACCAATAATATGGCTGAATATGAAGCTCTTGTCTTGGGTCTTCAAAATGCCATTAATCTCGGTGCTCGTCATATTGACATCTTTGGTGATTATGAACTCATCGTTAATCAAGTCACGGGTGTCTATCGATGCGGGAATGATATCCTTCAAAAATATCGTGATATCGTTCTCGTTGACTCGATCTTTCGATAAATTCACTATCAAGCTATTCCTCGCTCTTTGCGAATCGATTCGCGAGATCTGATGGCCGTTAGCCTCACTTATCCCACCTTTTACGAGGACTCGTGACTTTATGTGGTTTGTGAGCGATTAGATCAACCATCTCATCTTAGGCGACTAACTTCAATCCATCTTTGTCACTGACCCATACTCGGGATGAGTGGTATCACGAGATCGTTGATTATCTATCTCATTCGGTGCTTCCTCAGATCGACTTCCGATGGTAGAAGATCTTTTATCCTACGTTAATCGCTATACTATTCTAGGCGGGATCCTCTCAAGCGTGGCTTTGATGGTATTTTGCTTGGTGCCTCAAAACCCTTGAATCATCTAAAGCTATCCGGGAGGTCCATGACATGCGGTATACGTGGTGGCCATTTTAGTGGCTTGGCCGTAGCTAAACGCATCTTACGTTTGGGATATTATTGGCCTTCTCTTAATCGAGATTGTTGTGAATACACTAAGAAATGCGTCAAGTGTCAACAACATTCCAATCTCACACATATCCCTAGTCAAGCTTTCTGACCTACGGTGGATTTGTGGCCTTTTTTGCAATGGGGTCTTGATCTCATTGGTCTCATCAATCCCGTTCTTCACGAGCGTCATCATTCTATCATTACTTGCCCTTTGAATACTTTACTAAGTGGGTGGAAGCTATCCCTCTTTCTTCAACAAAAGCTAAACCCATAGTTGATTTTGTCTATCGACACATCATTTGTCGCTTTGGTGTTCCACACAAACTCATCACTGAGATAACGGTAAGTCTTTCAAGAGCGTTGATTTGTAGAACCTCTGTGATGCTTTCAATATCAAACTCAGCTTTTCTTCTCCATACTATCCTCAAGCTAATGGTGGGGAAGCTTCAATAAAACTTTGCGTAATATCCTGCATGAGGTAACTAGTCATTTGGTAGGGATTGGCATTTACATATCCCTTTTGCTCTCTGGGCTTATCGGACTAGCATTCGTACTCCTCTTGGTGCTACTCCTTCTCTCTCGTCTATGGAGTGCAGAAATTTGTTCTTCCTTTGGAAGTCCAAATCCCATCTCTCAGTGTTTCTCTTAGAGAATTTGTCTCGATGAGGACTATCGTCAAAATCATCTAGCTGACTTGAATTATTAGATGAGCGGCGTCTCAGCGCTCTTGAACATCATCAAGTCTATCTTGAGCGTGTCAAACGTGCTTATAACAAGCACTTGCTGCACCGTGACTTCAAAATTGGTGATCTTGTTCTTAAAGAAAATCAAAATGTCACTACACTCGAAAGGAGTCGGCGTGGTAAGTTTGCTCCCAATTTGGATGAGTCCGTGCGTTATCACTCATAAATATGGGTGGGGGCTTATCGTCTATCTTCCATGGATGGTATACGAAGTGGAACCTCTTAATGCCTTGCATCTACGGCCCTTCTCTTTGTTAAAATCTATCTTACACAAATCTAGTCGCATGAGACGAGATCTTTCATCCGTCTAATGACAGTCATATACTTTCATGGTGATTCGAAATTATGTGGTTCTCCGCCTATTGTCTTTTTTACCTTAAATATGAGTATCGCGGCTCTACTCATAGCATTTTTCTTCTGGATATGTTTCTCCTCATGGTAGGAACACCTTAATCACCGTTTCATTTGTCCCAAGTGCTTATCTTAATCGGATCTACTCGGGGCATGAGTGCGTGCTCTTTATACGTTTTCTTCCCCTCTATCTGATCTATCTAGGTCTAAACTCAGCTTCTTCCAAAAGTTTTTCAAAAAAAAGCTTTTCAAAAAAAAAAAAAAAAAGAGGATAGACTGATCCCTTGAAGGACAGCTACCCATACAATCAAATGAATCAAAAGATATAGACCATGCCCTCGAAGGATGGCTATCATTAAAATTCAAAATACAGACCGCTCCCTTGAAGGACGGTTGTTTCTCAAAGGAATACTCAAGGCTTCTTGCATTGATCAGCCTTTCAGTCAGTTTATACACTTTTTAGCATCACTGAAAGACTTCCCGTATTGATCAGTCTTTCCATATCTAGCAAACTTCCCGCATTGATCAGTTTGCTTTTCTGCCAGAAATCATGAAGCTGAGATATAAGACCTTTTGTCGATCATATGGAGAATCCTATTTTCCCAGTATGAACATGTATTATGTCCCTTGTAAATTTCGACAAGATACCTACTTACTGCTCCTTCCGTTTCCCTCCTAAATCTGGTTTGCGGCTAGTTAGTGTCAGGTTTATTTTAACCTCATATAGGGCCTTGCATGCATGATCTTTTGGTTTCCTATCCAGATTCTATTTATGGTCGGTTGGGAGTCCAGCTTATCATTTTTTCTTCTTATCTGGGTGTATTTCCTTTATTTCTAATCAAGGTCATTTTCATTACATCCTTGGCTCTCATAAAGAGTATTCCCCATTATTATTTGATTATTTCATCCAGTTAAATTGACATTTCACATGTTAATTTAATCAAAATTTATCATCTATCTAATTTCATCTTATCTACTTTGACATATCAAAGCATGTATTGTCAACACATGTGGATCTACCTATCTATTTTCATCAAAATTAAATTAACATCTCAAACATATCAAATCTATCAATCCCATCTATCCATCTATCCATCAAACCATCTAAAAACTTGTACATCCAAGTTACACTACATCTATCTATATCTATTTTTCATCAAAATTAAATCCATACATCAATCACATCTATCCATCTATCCATCAAAACATCTAAAAATATGTACATCCAAGTTACACTACATCTATCTATATCTATTTTTCATCAAAATTAAATCCACATATCAATCACATCAAATTACATCACATCTATCTATCCTCTATGTCTATGTTCATCCAATCACATCTATTTATCATCTATCAATCTATGTCTACATCCATCACAATTACGCTACATCTATCCATGTATATCAAAATTAAAAAACAGGAGAACAATCATATGACAAAGGCAATGATGAATCTATATATATACATGAGTGTCTGTACTGACAAAAAATGGGTGGCTCTCAATCAAGCCATCTATCTGATGCCTTCGATCGAGGCTACATCACTACAACGATACAAAATACATCAATCTCTATATCGTAAAATCTGATGCGTGGAGGACACTATCTCCTCCACCCTCCTCTGGACCAGGCTGTCTCTCCTGGCCGCCGCCTATCGAGCTAGATGCACCTGCTGCTGGAGGCCTCTGCCCACCTCGGTCTCTCCCGGTGCTCCCTCCCTCTGATGCCCCGCTCGCTGTGGCTGTCGCTGATCTCCTCCTCGCCCCGTACCGAGGCACATCGGGGCATCTTTGTGGCTAGGGCATCCTCGTAGTATCTCACCTCGGCGAGGAGGCGATATGTGCTCAAGCTCACGGTGCGGGTGCTCGTAATGGTAGTGCTTCTGTGTCTTCTTGGTGGTGCCCCTCCTATGGTCGTGCCCTGTGTCCCAGACTCTGACATGGTACCTGTCTCCCCATATTTGGCCCTGAGGGCCTCCCTATGTCGATGGTAGTGATCCCTCTGCTGGATCGTTGTATCTCGCTCTGGCGAGCGGTGTCTCTCTCCAAAATCAGGGCATCCCTCTCCTCTGTCAGAGCTCTGATCTCCTCGAGAGCCACCTGGTGTGTATGCGTCAGGGTGGCGTGCTCTCCCTCCAGTCTCTCCAGCACTGTAGCCATATCCTCCTCATCGGCATCTATAGATGCCGGAAGGTGTCGTGGTAGCTCTGTCGCATACCATGCCGCATAACCATCATCTACTCTCGGCGTCATCATCATCATATCTGTGGAGGGTGGGGCCTCTCTCAATGGATCTGCCGGGATCAAAATCGGCAGATCAGTCTCTCTGTTGTCTCGCCTATAAGGCCTGTAAGTAGTCGGCACTATCTGTACTAGGCCGAACTGTCTCAATACCCGCATAAACGGGACGCGCTCCCACATGTCAGGCCTGCGGCCCCTAACCACCCTGCTCGTCTCAATGCCACCAAGTGAGCATCTTGACCAGCCCATGTCGGAAATACCCGATATGGTCTCCAGATGACCTGCTCTGGTGTCAGCGTCCTGAAACGCTCGGTATACCAATCTGCGGATCTCCCTGTATCTCCAGAGGCCATATCGGCCCGCCATCGCCGGAATCCATAATCAATAGCTCCCACTGCTGCTGGCATCCAAGGAAGCCCGGATGGCCTGATCACTGCTATATGCTCATATGCCCGTGATGGAGCACAAAAAACTAACATCGATACTGTCCTCCGGCCTAGTGGTATACATCCATAACTCATGATATATACAGAGCTATCAAAGCATCGCAAAGCGAAAAACACACAAGAAGCTGCGGGATGTCTGAAACGTAATCTAATAATAACAGTGGGAATCTCCCACCTCCTGAATCTGGTAGAGCAAAATAGGATATCGCCATCTGAATCAAAACTATTAAATCTGCTCTGGGACTATCATGCATCATTTGAGGCTATCCTCACTTGCCCAGGACACTATCTACGAATCATCTGCCCTATCTCCTCCTACAATCGAACTAGGGCCCTCTGCTCTTTGCTCTCGTGGTGTAATCTCTATCGGGTCCCGGTGATCGGCGAGTCTCAAAATCTGTATATATCCTCATGGGTGATGGTCATCTCACCGTCTGAACAAAAAGTGCATGTCTGGCTATCCATCGTCGTCGCACTAGTGCTCGCATCAACTCTACATCTCGCGGCACTTCAAATCTATAGTACCTAAAGCCCCGAGCCGGCTAACTCTAAATGCCGCCAATCTGCGTCAGTCACGTCAGGGAGAATGGTCTCCAGTAGCTCAGGAATCGCATCCCTCATATGTAGTACCTCTCGTGCCTGCATCCACGACATCAAGAGCAATATTAGCCTCATATTTACCCAAATCCGAACATCCAAAACAAATTTTGATTTAAGTCTATCTAATCGGCGTCGATTAAATACAATCGGCGTCGTTTATTATATAGTCGACGCCGATTAATATTAATCGGCACCGCCTACATAAAATCGGCGTCGATTCTACCAATCGACGCCGATTTTTAGGCGGATGTAAAAAAAACACACCGGCCTCACCGGGCAAAATAGCAAAAAAAAAAAATATATATATAAAAAAAATAAAATAAAATGAGCGGGTTCAAGAAGAACCACTTACCCAGGTCGTGTCCTCCTCGCTTGACCGCTTCGAGGCTTCCATGGTGCTCAAATCAATTTTGACTCTCTCTGAATCAATCGTCACGGTGTAAATAAATCGTTCACGTTTTCCGTTCACATATTTATATGTCTTTGTGAGCAGTCGGCGCCGATTTTTTGGTGGCGCCATTTATTTTGGTCGATCGCGCCGATTATTGTGTGATCGCGCCGATTTTCCATCTCTTTGCCATAGTGTTGATGCTTGGCTTATTTATTGGTCATTATTGTGTATATGCTTTGAATGTTGCCTTTTGGCACATATTTTCGATATCACCGTCCATTTCGAGTTTGTTCCCTTTGCGTGGGGCACTCGTACTTTTTGGCAACTTAGAGTTAAACGGGTCTGTAGGCACTAACATCGTCTACTTTGCAGACCATCTGGTTGTCCCTACCAATGTGTCTCTCTTTAGATGCTGACTATTTTGCAGCCCTCCTTACACTCATGGGTCTGTAGGTACTAACGTCGTCTCATGAGGAGACCGTCTAGTCTGCCCTACCAATATGAGTTCCTTAGGTGGCTACCTCTTTATTCATGTTTGTGCATCATCAATGATCGGATCTACTCCAGACATCCAGCTGGGGCATCCCGTGTTTTCATCTACCTTTTTCAAACTTGGGATCGTTTGTTCTATCACCCATCCCATCCCTAGTTTGAGGGGGATCACATCATCACTTTTTCTTCCTTTCTTCCATCTCCTTGTTTTTGTCTCATAACCTTGCTTATCGCAAGTTACTTGACAAAAAGGGGCAAAATGTAGACACCTAAAATTGATTATCCAATTTGGTGTCCCTCGTGTGCGTTTGCTCTCTCAGGTAACCTGGGGCACGTTTATATCACCACTATCCCCTTGGGATATTATTCGATTTGTGATTTAAACACCTATCCTAAGTTTAATTCACCCCATTATGTTTTACCCGTGAGTAATTAAATATTAACTATTTAATTACACCTTTTCACATGTATCCTAACCACTTATCTACCCCATATCTATCCTATCCATATATCCCCCCTATTTCTCCTCCTCCCAAAGTGGGATATTTCCCGTATTTGAGGTGGAGGGATCACTCTTATCTTCCCAGAAATCACTCATTTTGGCCGTCTCGGGAGTCTGTTCCGTGATCGGCGCCGACCGGTACTCGGTCGACGCCGATTTTTCGGAGCGGCACCGATTATAAATAGAAGCCCGAACTCGGTTCGGAGGGAGAGAGAGAGAGCAGAGATCGTGACACAGAGACACAGATTGTAAGAGAGAGAAGAGAGAGATCTTTTAGCATCAAGTGTGAACATTATCTATCGAATGAGAGCGGATCTTGTCCAAATCAATCCCTGAGAGGAGCACCGTTACTCTGCTCTTATCACATCAACATCGCACGTCTCCATTGATTTTCTGGTGACTCTGTTCCTGCATCCAGCACAGGTGGAGCCTTGCCAGTATCTCTCCGGCTTCTGCAGATCCAGCAGACGTTGACGATCTGGCCTTCACTTTCCGATTTCCAAATCTTCTCGCACTTTGTCTCGGATCGACGCCGATCTATATCGATCGCGCCGATCGATCATCGCGCCGATTTTAACGATCGCGATTCGATTACATAATCGCGCGATCATCCTACATGAGAGGTAAAAAGACACAGGTAACACAAATCCAGCTTTGTTTTCATAGTTCCCTGTTTTCTGTTGCTTTCTGTCTGCTGTTTAGATTCTGTTTATTACTTTGATCAGAAAATCTAGTCTTGTACGTACATCTTTTATCATGTATACTTCTTTACTTAATTGAAAATGTGGACTGACATCCGCTGAGGGAGCTTATCGCTTCCCGGACCCGCTTCTCGGGCTAGTCCACCTAAATATCTTTTAACGTGGTCTTTTACGTCAAGCATCGGTGTCTCATGAGTTACTTGGATCTCTTTGCATGCGAGAATTGCTCGTGTGTGCCCGTCTTATCTACATCGGCTTCCTCATCCGTCTACATCTTCGGATCTTGTCCATGGTTTTGTGTTTATTGGTCATTAATTGGATGACATAGAGGTATGTCTCCGTGTAGGTTAAAATGGTTTGTACCTCATTTAAGGCTTGTAGCTA
The DNA here is from genome assembly GCA_018340775.1 of Taxus wallichiana var. yunnanensis. NCBI lineage: Eukaryota > Viridiplantae > Streptophyta > Pinopsida > Cupressales > Taxaceae > Taxus > Taxus wallichiana. The sequence goes on from CM031237.1 coordinate 171,870,438, forward strand.
TTTACAACATTAACATTTATGAATCCATATAATGAATAAGTGATTAAGGTGAAACAAATATTTCTAATGACGTGTGTGTTGTCATGGAATGGAGCATGGCATACATGACTCATAAAATTTGTGCGAAGTGGTGTAAGTGGCTGATCACACTTTGTTGAGATTTCACCATTATCTAAGGCATGTGAGATGCCTGTGTTTTTCATAGGTTGAATCTAGGTACACACTTAGGGGTTTTTACTTATAAACCATATCCTATCAAAGGAGAACCAAAGGGATACATTTTATGTATGGATCGCATAGAGAATTGAGGAAGAACGAGTAAACTTCAAGTATTCTCCCATACAATTGCACATGGTTCATGACAATTATCGGAAATGGATTTCTTTAAGGTTTATGTAGATTTAAATATATGGGTCTTTAAATCAGATGCATAAACTTATTTAATATAAAAAAATTCTAGAGACGAAGTGACAAAAAGTGGATGTTACATTTTGGTATCGGAGTGAAGGTTGCAACTCGGGACTTATTGGGTCCTTAAGCTAATTAAAACTTTTATTTCATTTTCGAGAATAAAAATGGAAATGGGAAGGATGGAATGAGAAGAAAGAATCAGGTCTAATTTTGCTGCGGTTCCAAAAATGCTGAAGTTATACACAATTCAGCAATCCTTCAATATACCTAGAACCATATAGATGCCTTGGAGAGGATGGTGATGGGTGAAAGTGATAAATTGGACAAATGACAAGTTAGGTCTATCGCTAATAAACAACAAAAAAATTATTTAAATAATGAATTGATCATTGATGGAATGTTTTGGACTTACCTATCCAAAGATGGACTAAAACCAAAATTGGGGAAGCATTGGATAAACATGGATCTTCTTCTAATAAGATGATATTTGGAAAAGCTAGTGGGCTAAAACCAAATATGCTAGACACTTCCACTCATAAAAATGAAAAGGGACATAAAAATGATAATTCTTCTTCATCTCGAAATGGTAAGAAAATTTGGTGGAAAAAGCATAGCAATAAAATGTGTTCTACAAAAATAAATTTTCCCAAAACTTACAAAGTGATAACCTACATGAAAAATCATAATACCGTTACAAATGGAAAAGTTTAAAGTGGTCAATCAAGACCGGCTAGTGGATGTTTCACGTGTGGCAATGGGCATTATGCAAACCAATTTACTTTAAAGAAGATGGAAAAGTATCGAATGATGAAGCATGTTGCAAGGGTAGTTAATAAAGGAAAGGAACATGTATCCCTAGTAGGAGATGGAGAAAATTGTGAAGAGATCCATGAGATTAGTATTCTTCAATACTAAAAGAAAGAAAATTCAAAATATGGATTTGTTGTACTCAATGAAAAACTGGTCAACAATTGTGAAGCCTAACTCTTTCTGGTAATATGGAATAAAAATGCTCAATTTTCAGCTTATGTCTAGTAAGGTAGCATTGATCTGAGTGATTGTTCCGTATTCCATCAAATATTTGATTTACATAATTAATATTTCAATTCAAGGAACTGAAAATATTATAATCGTATGTTTACGTTTAATGTGGTTGTAATATATATATATATATATATATATATATATATATATATATATATATATATATATATTGGTATATGTTACTTTTGGGTTATGTTACTCAAGTACCCAAAGTTACGGGGTATCATCACATTGAAAGGAGGATCTTCGGTTTGAACTGGGAGCTCGGCAAGTTATTGCTTAAAAATACTCAAAGGGTTTGGTGATGGCTCATTCTAGGTTGACTCATCTAAAAGCATAGATAGTATGAGGTTATATTTAGCTTACGGTAATATCTTGTACCTCGGAGACAAGAGGTACTTATCACGACATGATTCCTTTTATGTACTTATCATGACATGATTCCCTTCTGTTCACCTACCATGATGTGTTGTGGCTATGTGGAAATTCTAGTTTATGAATTACTATGAACTTTTATGGGTTATCATGGTGGATTCTAGTATTTTTAGTTGAACCTAGATAAGGGAATTCAAACTTATCTAATATTAACCTTGCTATAGAAATATACGGGTTTAGGATCAAGGGATGTATTGTTAAATCCCTCTCTTATAACAATTCCTATGTAACTCGCATGGCATCTTTGATCCCTTAGAGTTTCGTGCTCAACTCGTATGCTTTATACTATGTTGGGAAAAAGATATGATGACTTGTAAGTCAGAGGAATCTTTAGAGCTTCAAAGATAATTTAGTAAGTCATTAAATAACATAAGTAAGTTGTTTACATAATTCTATATATTAAAGTAAAAGGTTTTACAAACAATACACTATTTATTTGAAACCCTCCTATAAACCAAGTGGAATTTGTGCACGAACTTAGTAATATTAGGATCGCACCGATTCGTGAATCCACCGAGGAGGTTTAATAGTGGAATAAAAATTTTGTGGATGCCAAATTCTACATCTAATAAGGTAACTTTGTTACTTAACACTTTGAGACATTTTTGGAAAGCTGGTTTTCTCAAACATCTATAAACTTGAAGACCTCTTGTTTGAGGACAAGAACATGTGTTATCGAGTACTCGTTCATGAGTTAATATTTGTAAAAAAAATTAAATTTGGTAGATCCATAAGCTTAGATAACCATGTTGACAACATTATTTGATTGGACCAGGTATAGGAGATAAAAAGTGTAAGATATGTTGAGTTAGTTGATAAATGAAATAAGAAATATTCAAGTTCAGCTGAACAAATGAATGATGGTACCTTATCTTTTTGACCCAATTTTGTAGAGTTTTGGAACCTCAAATCAAAAATCCTTTAACAGAGCGGAGGAAGGAGATATGTCTAAATGAACTTCCGAAGATTCATACTACTGTAATCCTAGCAGAAAGGAATATTTTTTCCTTAAAAGGTACTGTAAGCTTGTTTTAACTATATCCTTTGTATATCATATATATATATATATATATATATATATATATATATATATATTGTACAAATATAATTTACTTTAGTGAAGTAATCATGAAATAATTCGGACTACATGACTATTTACGGTCGATAAGTGATACAACTATTGAATTAAAAGTTTTGAATATGAAAACGATAAAATTCTAGGAATAGTAAGTATTCTATTGGAATTATTCTTATATCCTTTGTGGAATTGTTTGATTTCAATTAATAAGGACCGCATCATTGGGAAGATGATGGTTTTAAGAGGGGAGGTATGTAACACCCTGTGCTTTCATTCTTATTGCCAAAGTAATGATATGACAAATGGTTTTATCCCATGTTGTTGGAACCATTGCATATCAAACATTAAATGGAAACTTGATGTGAACACGTAATCACAATATCATGAATAAGCTAAGGATGATCTCCTTAGATGAGAACCCTGCTAATTTGGGGTCTATCTTATTGATGAATTGTTTTCGCTAAGGTGACATTAAGTCGTTTGTAATGTTGTATGTCATAAAATCCTTAGTGTAAATTTAAGTCTTGAAAGTGATTTGCGATGTTGTTGCTTATCTCTATTAAATTGTTAACATTATAGCTTTTATAACTAAGTAATCTTAAGGCTTTGACAATTTGGATAGTTCGCTTAATGACTTAATTTGAAATGTGATCAAGACTTCTTGTTTGTTTATAATAGGTCTTAAACCAACCATCTGATAGTCTACCCATTTGATGACTAATGCCATCATGATCATATTTCTAGGGATAAAGGGGCTATAGTCATCAGTCAAGGACTTAATTATTAAGAATTAAGGGCATCAACTCCTACGAGTATACATGAGCAACTTTATTGATCAATGCTAACATTATAACATCTATGTATATATATATATATATATATATATATATATATATATATTGAAAAGGGAATTTACAAAGATTAAAGTAGTTAAGTAACTACTATTGAAGATTTATTAGCTAATGTAAAAATAGGACAATCTAATCCTAGTGGCATAGTTCTAAACTTAACATATGAACCTATCGTTGAGAAGATTGACTTGGGCATTACTTTAGCTATTTGAAAGGATGTATATGCATATGAAAATAGTATGAAGCCTTAAGTTAAGCTAAGAAAAGACATCTAAATTTCTATTTATATAAAATATCGGTTGGTCATTTAAAAATGATATAATGTTGCTCAAATTCAAACGGTTGATGAGGTAGTACCCACCGCCTAATAGTTGTACTCACAGTTCCTTAATTATTTATTAAATATCTCTGCAAGTGATTTTGAGATGAAGTATTTTAGTTTATCTAAATCACCTTGCATGGCATAAAGTATTGAATTTCCTAAATTTAAAGGAGATCTAAGAATAGTTGGGTTGTAAATTGGTGGCAAGCTCAATTAACTCTACATTTAACAACTTTTATTTCCCACCTTCCTTGGGAAGTGCATGGACGGATTAGAACAAAGGGGTAGTTTTTGGTATCGATTCATTTCATGGCTAGAAACTCATAGTAGCTCAACATGCAAGGAGGAAGTTTAGCCGTGTGTTGATGTGAGTTTGCAAGAAGAAAACATCGTTGAGTAGATGGAACAACAAGTTACAGACTCATTATAATATCATGAAAGCTTTGTGATCTACGTTGAATGAAGGAATTCATTTCAAAGGTTTGGGAATTTTCCTGAGTAATCATGGAATTTTTGCAAGGAAATAAAACACTAGCGTAACATGCATCATACACTCTGAACTTTTCATAATTTCTTGCTCTATTTAGTAATTTCATAAAAGTAACCTTGCCTTTTATGAAATTTTGTGTTTATGATTTGAGAGATGTTTAATCATTTAATACTTTCTCTATAGAGTAAAAATTGCTTTGGCTTCGTGATGTATGTTGTTAAAAGTGATTAATTAAGTACAGACTCCAATAAGGTTTATTATTGTTAAGGAAAGAATACACTCTTGAGATGTTTGAGGACTACTACTATAATGATTATTGGGTTTGATACGATACGCTAGAATTGTTGAAATCTTCTTATAGCTATGAATTGATATCTACCCATACTGTAGAAAACTTTGTTTAATTTGTTACCCATCTCCTCAAGGATATGAATAAATATAGCAAGATATTGTGGTATTCTGGAAATTGTTCTATGTGAGTTTTGTTATAGATGTCTTTCCTTGACCTAGTGTTTGTTGGATTTACTGCAATTGGATTTTATTCTTTAAAAAAATTTATGCATGTGGAGACGTGTTGGTGTTGTAGGAGGCATCATCAGTACTTATAATTGACTGGTTTTATTTAAAATAAGTATTTTTCTTGAAGAAAAACAAGCTGAATTTAATATTATCATCGGGTTGTAGATAATAAGGACGGTTGTAATGATTACAAGGTCTGCCTATTCGACCCTTGAATAGGCAGTTTAGAATGGTGTTTATGGTCTACTCGAAGCCACTTTTATGGCTCAATGAATCATTGAGTCTCCTAATAGTTAACTATTTTATCTTGTTTACAATTTAAAATTATATAAGATCCAAATACTTTATTCTATTATTTCATGTTGATCTCCTTGTTACTTCTTTATAACCACGGAACAATTCGACTCCTTTGAGATTTAAAGCCGGTTGCGGAAAGGTTATATTGAGATTTGATTCTTGTGATGGTTAAGTCCAACTTGTTAAAATCTCGTCACTTATGTTCCATCTTAGCCTCTATAATGGAGGATGGAATTTCTCCTATAAAAACTTGTATGATACTTAGCGGGATAATTTATTCACTATTATTACTAAATCTTGGTTCTTCTTGTAATTATTTGTTGAGTTCAAAAGTGATGTCAACTTTGACTAAGAATCTCCTTCCTCTTATAAGAGATGCATTTCATCTTTGTTGACCATAGGCAACCAACCTACAAAGTGAGCTGACCTTCTAGAAGTTTATACATTATATTTTAAGGTTTAAAAGGAGTTAAATTCTTCCTTTTATTGAGAATTCCTCATCTCAACGTATGAGCTGGTAATGATAATAGAGTTTGATTTCTTGACCCTTACGCTCTTATCTCGTGCTTCTTTGGGTTTATGTTCGAATGTTGAAAATTGAGTCATTAAGTAGGGTGGGGATTAAAGTTGTCCCAAAATAGGAAGTCTCTTGGCTTCGGGGATGTAAATTTTGGTGGCATTACCCTTCTATAGTAATTAACATAGTTCAATTTTGTTGATCACATTGTCATACTATGTGTTCTATTAAGAAGCTAGAGGCATCGATTTTGTATGGTAACCCAATATGGGACCAAACGGTTAGGCTATATACTCCTAATCTTATAAAATATGATAAGCTGGATTCGTCATTTAACCGATTCCGTAATATGTGATAGATCCTCACCATGTGTAATGTTTCGATTTGAATTATGTGGTATCTCAAAGCAAACACGGAAGTGACTCTTTCTCTTATAACAAACAAGACTCGATTTCATTTATTAAATAAGGGGTTTTTTTGACGTTTTGAAAGTTACTTATTGACCTTTCCTAGTTATGTCATGAATTTAGTTCAAGTATGATCTAACCTTGTTCGAGTAGAATGGGTTAGGAGATCGTTCTTATATTCGAGAATCTTGTGAAGTCTTGACTTACCGGGAAAAAAGTGGGTTCTTAGAAGTTACATTTCGTGTTGAGCAAACTCATGGTATATTAAATGTTCAAATGAACGTTTTAGGTTAAGTAACAATTATTTTATCTCGTCAACACATGGTACCTACTCTCTTCCAAAATTTTAAAGAAGTTAGTGTTTATTAGGTCTTGATATGTTTAAACATATCTCAAGAAGAGGAATTTGTACTCCTTTCTAGTCTTAGAATGTTCTATAGGTGCTTAAGTTGAGGTAAGTATTAAATAAGTAGCATGTTACTCAAGTTATACTGATTTATATATGGCAGGATGCCATGAATGTTCTAACACTCTTATCCTCAATGTTAAACGCTCTAATATCATATTTTGTTAGCCAAGTACTCTTGATGTTTTGGTATTATTGCTGAACCATTAGCAGTCCTTATGGGTGTATGAAATCCTCATTAGATCTATTGTGAAGATTTGAGAGATTGCTTGAATGTGTTCTTGATATTTATATGGTTACTTAATTGTTGGTTAAAGTAATTTCGGGCATGCAAGTATGGGATTTCATGAGTGAAATCTTGATACTCTTATACGAGTAGTCTTTGAATACTTATAATTCTCATGTATCTTATGAATTGTATGACTGCTTTCGAGTGACTTAAGTAGTTGTGTGGAGAAGTAAGTCTGAAATTGATTTCTTCCATGGTTCATTTATTTTCCTGTTTCTATCATGTTATAGAAATAATTGTTTATCTAATTAAGCTTTGAAATATTGATTCATAAAAATAATGTGGGTTATTTCAATGAAATAATTAAGTAGAGTATGTCATTATGGTGAGTTGGTGCTTATCATGCTCAGATTATCGTGAAGTGAATCATGCTAACAATTTTGTAGATAAACGTAGAGAGGGAAGGGTGAAGTATTTAGTTTTGTATATAATTTTGATTGAGGAAAGCTCAAAGATATGACTGACTTGAATGTTCTTAAATGAAATACTTCTTCTTGGAAATAGGAAAGGCCTTGCTACTAAATATAATTGTTTTATTGAATTAAAAGAAAGATTTTGGTCATGCTTATAGGGATGAGTTCTATTTATCTCGTAAATGTAATTAAGACAGATTTCATGTTGCTATATATTGTTTTATAAGTTCTTGATTGGCAATTGATGATTTGTGACTCGTAAATCTATCAAGTTAAGAAATCAACATCTACAATACTATTATATTAATCATTAGTATCAATCATGTAGTAAGTGCTATACACATCTTATGTGTGAGATTCTAGGGAACATATAAGGGACTATTGGAGGAACGTTGCTTAAGAATATCATGTTCTAACGAACCATACGTTAAGCATACTTGGAAATAGTTGAGGTTGCTAATGGATAACTACCTCATTATAAAGTGCAATATATCAACCTAGTTTTAAATTTGAGTTAAGTTCTCCAAAGGCTTTGTATAGAATTTAGTCAACCGGTAAAAGATATGTAGAAGCAAGATTGTCTAATCTTAATGGTCGTTCTTAAGAAAGAAGCTAGATTATCATGAAACCATGGAAAGGTTATGATAATCAGGTAGTTATGTGCTATAGCTGTTTTATAAACATAGGTTATACTAACTCTTATCAAAGATATAATAATTTAATATTTATTTCTAAGTGAAATAAACTCTAAGTCCTATATGAGGATGATACACATAAGTTATAATAGGACGCGCTTATGGTAATCTAACATGACTACATATTGATTATGGTTTCACTTTTCGGGAATTGTAGATTTGTGATAAATTGTGTTATGAAATATTTTTGTCTAAGAGATGGAATGTTTTTTATTAGGGTTGGTCCATGATACATCTTTATGAGCACATAAGCATGTCGGACATAATGGAAGTAATATGGGAACATGCTTACTAAGTTAAAAATAACATAGCATTTGAATCTCATCCCTAGTCAATATTTTAATTATCTCTAAAGAGAATTGGAGAGTGATATTTACAAGGATATGATAGGGAAAGATAAATGGGCAAGTGATTCATCAAATCTACCATATCAGATACCCCAGATATATCGTACTTGTTGGAGATAGTAAAATAAATGAACACTCTTTAGTGAGTTGTAATTAAGTAAAGTGATGTGCTTAAACTGAAAGGACGGTTGGCATTGATATCCTATGGCACGTAATTCAAGGAATGAATCATACCTATATAATTAGCTTCATATAAGTACATATCCCTAGAATATGAAATAAGGAGCATGAGCCTAAATGTTAAAGTCCGAACAGTTATGGAAGCTCGCAATAATGATCATAGTCCTTGATAGTATCATTTCTATCGATGGTTAACATGGGTATGAGATTTTTAAAGGTAATTAAGTGTTATAGAGATTGGGGGTCTGGGATCAACTCAATCAACCTTAGGTATGACTTTGTGTTGTAAGTCCTAGGTTGTTCTATAATGATTACCTTGGAAAAATTAAACACCATGCACCAATATAGGATTCTAGGCGGGTGAGCTCACTACATATACTACACATTTGTATCCCTATGGTGATGATTATCACCATTAGGATACTATCGTTTAACATCTGTAATGAGTTTTCTCATCAAGAGATTGGATTGTAGTATGGTGTTGTCCTAAGTACAAACCTTGATAGAGTTACAAGATAGATTGGACCTCCTGGGTACGCACCCTTATATCAACCTATGATGGCTACGGGAAGATATGTGGGTGAGTAATAAGGTGAATTGTTACAAGAACACTTTCTTTCCCATAGGCATCATAGGATTACATAGAGGTACATCTCTGTGTAGGTTAAACTGGTTTGTACCTCATGCAAGGCTTGTAGCTATTTACAACATTAACATTTGTGAATCCATATAACTGAATAAGTGATTAAGGTGAAACAAAAATTTCCTAATGACTTGTGTGTCATCATGGAATGGAGCATGGCATACATGACTCAAAAAATTTGTGCAAAGTGGTGTAAGCGGTTAATGACACTGTCAAGATTTCACCATTATCTAAGTTGTGAGATGCTTGTGGTTTTCATAGGTGGAATCTAGGTACACACTTAGGGGTTTTCACTTATAAACCATATCCTATTAAAGGAGAACCAAAGGGATACATTTTATGTATGGCTAGTATAGATAATTGAGGGAGAACAAGTACAGTTCAATATTCTCTCATACATCTACACATGGTTCATGACAATTATCAGAAATGGATTACTTTAAGGTTTATGTAGATTTAAATATATGGGTATTTAAATCAGTTGCATAAAGTTATTTACTATAAAAATAAATAAAAATTTCTAGAAATGAAGTGACAAAAATTGGATGTTACATTTTGGTATGGAGAGTGAAGGTTGTGACTCTTGGACTTATGGGGTCCTTACGCTAATTAAAACTTTTATTTTGTTTTCAAAATAAAAATTTAAATTGGAAGGATGCACCGGGAAGAAAGAACCAGGTCTGATTTTGTTGCAGTTTCAATGGTGCTGAAGTTAGACAAAATTCTAGTAATCCTTCAATATACCCAGAACCGGATAGATGCCTTGGAGTAGCTGGTGATGGGTGAAAGTGATAAGTTGGACAAAGGACAACTTAGGTCTATTGCTAATAAAAATAGGAGAGTTATTTAAATAATGAACCGATCATTGATGGAAATATTTGGACTTACTAATCCAAAGATGGACTAAACCCAAAATTGGTGGAAGCACTTTGGATAAACATGGATATTATTTCAATAAGATGATATTTGGAAAATCCCGGTGGGCTAAAACTAAATCTACTAGACACTCCCACTCATAAAAATGAAATGGGACATAAAAATAATAATTCTTCTTCATCTTGGAATTCTAAGAAAATTTGGTGGAAAAAGAATAGCAAGAAAATGTGTTCGCAAAAATAAATTTGCCCAAAACTTGCAATGATAACTGTAGGAAAAAGAATGATAATGTTCTAAATGGCAAAGTTAAAAGTAGTCAATCGGGACCAACCGGTGGATGTTTCACATGTGGTAATGGGCATTATGCGAACCAATGTCCTTTAAATAAGATGGAAAAGTCTCGAATGATGAAGCATGCTACAAGGGCAATTAACAAATGAAAGGAACATGTATCCCTAGCGGGAGACTTAGAAAATTGTGAAGAGATCCATGAGATTAGTATTCTTCGATGCTAAAAGAAAGAAAATTAAAAATATGGATTTGTTGTACTCAATGAAAAAATGGTCAACAATTATGAATCCTAACTCTTTCGGTAATATGGAATAAAAATGCTCAATTTTCAGCTTATGTATGGTAACGTAGCATTGATCGAGTGATTATTCGTATTCTGTCAAATATTTGATTTACATAATTAATATTTCAATTCCAAGGCTGAAAAATATTATAATCTGTCTATTGACTTTTAACAAAGTGGTTGTAATATATATATATATCTATTTGGTATATGTTACTTCGGGTTATGTTACTCAAGTACCCAAAGTTATGGGGTATCATCCCGTTGAAAGGAGGATCTTAGGTTTAAAACTGGGAAGCTCGACAAGACATCGCTTAAAAATACTCAAAGGGTTTGGTGATGGCTCATTAAGGTCGAATCATCTAAAAGCATAAATAGTATGAGGTTATATTTAGCTTCTGGTAATATCTTTTACCTCTGGAGACAAGATTTCTTTTATGTTACCTATCACGACATGATTCCCTTCATTCACCTATCATGACATGTTGTGGCTATGTGAAAATTCTAGTTTATGAATTATTGTGAAATTTTATGGGTTTTTGTGATTGATTCTAGTATATTTAGTTGAACCCGAGATAAGGGAATTCATACTTCACTAATATGAATCTGTTATAGAAATTTACGAGTTCGAGAATCAAGGGATGTATTATGAAATCCCTCTCTTATGACAGTTCTATGTAACTCTGCATGGCATTTTTGAGCCCTTAGAGTTTCAAGATTAACTTGTATGCTTTATATTATGTTAAAAAAATACGACAACTTGTAAGTTAGAGGAATGTCTAGAGCTTCCAAGAGAATTTAGTAAGTCATTAAATAACATAAGTAAGTTGTTTACATACTTCTATATATTAAAGTAAAAGGTTTTACAAACAATACACTAATTTGAAACCTCGTGCAAACCAAGTGGAATTTTTCATGACCTTGGTAATATTAGGATCAGTATTGATTACGTGAATCCACCGAGGAGGTTTAACTACTGAAAAAAATGTTGTGGATGTCAAAGTCTACATCTAATAAGGTAACTTTGTTACTTAACACTTTGAGAGGTTTTTGGCAACCATGGTTTTCTCACACATCTATAAACTTGAAGATCTCTTGTTTGAGGAAAAGAAAATGTGTTTTCAGTACTCATTCATGAGTTAATATTTGTAAAAAAATTAAATTTGGTAGATGCATAAGCTTGGATAACCACGTTGACAACATTCTTTGATTGGACCAGGTATAGGAGATAAAAAGTGTAAGATATGTTGAGTTAGTTGATAACTAAAATAAGAAATATTCAAGTTCAACCGAACGAATGAATGTTGGTACCTTATCTTTTTGACCCAATGTTGTAGAGTTTAGACTACATCAAAACATAAAGCTAGTCCATAAAAACAAACCATCCAAAACACGAAGATCATTTAGACTGCATCAATCACATATTCCAAACTCATCTTCCTTTACTAGCATCAAATTTATAAAATACATCTAGTTCATCTAAAACTTCAAAGGGGTATAATAAACAAGGTGTTATTCAGGTATTTAAAAGTCATTATTATGAAACATATTGTTTCGCAACCCTCCACCTTTTTGTTAACCTCAACCTATGAGGGGCATTCTTAATTTTGGAGACCCTATTGTCATGTCAAGACCAAGGCCAACGAGACCTTCCAAACAAGACACTATTCAATAATTTGAGGGTCCTTATTATGTCCCTCTGGATCAAAATTCCTTGCATGGTCCTCTCTCTCTCATACCGGTTAATCACCCTATTATTATAGGGGTAAATACCATCTACCAAGATCCCATAGTGAGTCCATACTCTACATTTATCATTCCATAAAGGGCATCTACACTAGACCCTCGCCCTCCATCTCCTACAAAATCCTTCTATTCTCCACAATTGTCACCCACACAGGATCCTTGTCCTCCATCTTCTGTTGTAATAGCTAGAAAGCCTCCATGGCCAACATATAAAAATATTATTGTTAAACAACCTACCTTACCTTCTCCCAAGAAGGATAAAATCTCAAGCTTATTACCATCGATGTTTAGACCCAAATGGATTTATGCCACCATCTTAGATGAATTATTACAAAATTCACTCATCACATTACCACCCCCAAACCATCGACCATTATGGATCGAAACCTTTGTAGTCATTTTTATACCATTAGACCAAAAGTCTAATCCCATGCACATCGGCTTATCACCTAACGGGTACTAGGTGCTCACCCAAGGCATGCATGGGCATCAAGCCTCTCCTTAATGTGAGTCTTGTGAGAAAGCATTATCCTATGATAGTTATTCAAGTGAAAGTGAATGGAAAATAACCATGCATCATTCTAAGAACCTAGGACACGTTGTCATTTCATTACATCCATAAAAGAGAAATAACAACATATGGAAATGGTTCATACACAAAGGAAATGCGTAAAGATTATACTCATGAACACACATATGCCTTAGAATAGAGCCTTCCATTTATATTAACATGTTCAATAATCCACATTACATCCCTTGGAGTCATAACAAACCCTTATATAACAATGCAGAGCTAAGTCATGCATCAGAGCTACACTATGTTCATCACATTACAAAGATGAATATAGACCCATCCCTCTAAGTGTACCATCACTCCTATATTTTCTCTAATCCTAGCCCATAAAATTCTTCATTGTATTGTTGTAGAGATTCACCTCTCTTCCACCAGTCTACCACACTAATCACTCTCTATCTTTCCTCAACACACATACCCATTTTCTAGTCTCCTTTTTACCATCCATGCACCTCAATATATAGCTTTCCTACCTCCACCGCCATGCCTTCTAAGGTAACATATTGGTTGCCAAGTGTCCAAGTGGTCCTCTAATGGAGCATGCCTCCTTTGATCTGAGCTCTCCACTCTATGTAATGATGCTCTTCTAGAACCTTCCATTGCATGCATGGAATATTCCCTTTTGATCCTACAGTCATTAGGATGGAACCTTATCCACTCTGCATGCTAGAAGGGTCACACTTTTCTTGCATGCTTCTTGGGATGCCAAATATGGCTAAGTCCAATACTTGTCTTACCTTACATGCATGCAACGTATGTTCTGCAAAACCCTACTATAACCCTTCCTCGCACGCCTTCAACCCTATGTGCCCTTCTTCAAATAGGTCCCACACGCCCTTCTTTAAATAGGTTTCGTGCACCCATGTACCTTCTTATACTTGGCCAATATTAAGGGCCCAACATCACCCCACACTACACATCTTCTCCTTCCTCGAAATAATTTTCAATATAATAAAGAACAAAGGGCTCTATAATGGTTGGGAAGAAAGAATAAATGAATGAATAATTTGGAGAAAGAATGGGGAACTTATTTATTCTTTGGAGGAGGATATGGAAATCCTTTCCTATCTCTACCTCTAACTTCCCCCAAGCATCGACCTCATTCTAAGGTTGCTAATGAGAGGTCACCCACTAGGGCACTCACTTCCTCAAAACTTAGCTCCTCCCCTTTGGTGCTCATGGTGTCGATAATAACCTCAAATGATTTCCCAAGTCCTCAAGTGCATACATCTTGGAGGTGATGCGGGGTATATTTCCTTCAGCTAGCTTTTGATCAAGCCGCGTAGGGTCTCGATTGCTTATGAATTATTTTCCACCTCAGCTAGGATCTTGTCTCTTTCCACCCTATTCCCCTTATTTTTCTCTTAGAACTCCTTGAGTTCCATTTCATGGGTGGAAACCAAGATACTTACCACTCTATCCCTATCTATGCAGTTATCATAGGTAGCATCAGTGACTTGCGCGACGGCCTTTACTTCTATAAGAAGTTTGGTGTATCAAGCCACAATCTCAACAAACTTCATCTTGTTTAATTTTTCCTAGTGTTCTGAACCTCCTCTATGGACTCTAAATCAATTAGTCACCTCTCCATTGTGAGAATGCAAGTCAGATCCTCCAGGCATTGCAAGGATGATTCATACTTGTGATCGGGCGGTGCTAAATTGGGGTGCTTCAGGAAAATTACACCTGTAATCATCTTCACCTTCTTGGAGTTTTCATGAACCTTAGCTTTTTCTTCCTTTAGCTCATACCTCGGTGAGCACCGATCGGTTCCTCTTGCTTTAGGTTTTTTCTCTTATCAGTGAGTTCCTTTTTCTTCTCTAATTCATCCTCCAAGAATTTCACTCTATCATTCCTCTCGAGCAGGTTTGGCATCAATTTCGAATGAAACTTTGTTAAGTGCATTATGAGACCTATTCATATGATAGTTGTTGAGTGTTCACCAATGGATTTATCCCTTAGTATTTTGACACTTTCATTAGCGATCTTTGACTTAATTCAATTTCTAGTTCATCCACGTGGGACTCAAACGCCTAAGATAACATCTTTCTTGTCTGTGGGTATGTGCCTTCTTCATCAAATGATGACATAGCTAGGAGTTTCTCTATTGGTATGGTGATCTATAAGTGTGCACATAGTACCTTGTTAGGATGACCAATGTATCCCATTCCCTACCATTGTTCCACTACTATGCCTTTCCCACATGTTCACGTAACTTTAGGAAGCTAAGCTGCCAACCTAGGATTTCCACCCATACTACCATATTCCTTCCCAATGCTCTATTCTTCTATCTCCTTTATAATCTCATATGCGCTTCTCTCCAACTCCTATTCTACCAACTTCTTTATGATTCCTACTACTTCTCTCTTAGTAGTTGTCTCTAATTTCTCCTTGGTGAGGCTTGGGGTTCTTCGGTTCTTGGTGCTTACTTACTGCGCTAACCCCCTTGCCTTGAGCCTCAAATTCTTCCTCATCTTTCTTGTTATACTCCTATTCATCTCCTTCTTCCTCGAATCATGTACATCATAGAATGAATGGCCTTGACCTCCTTCAAGATCGTCATCATCCTTGTTGTTGATGTAGGCATCTAGACTCTCCATCTCTTCGAGTCTACCCCATTTGTCACTTTACGCTTCTATATTACTAGAGATTCTATTACTGGGAGATTCTTCTGTTTCCTTCTCCTTAACAAGAGACCTCTTTTCAGTGACTCTTCATGGGTGAGATGCTCTTCATGCTCTCGACGCCTCTTATTTTGGGGTTTTTTCCTTGGTAGGATACTTCGTTCTTCACATGTAAGTATTAGGATTTACAACTACTTGGTGTGCCCACGGGTGTGTGTTATGCACACTTGGTGCTTTCTTCTCCTACCCCTCTTCTCTCTCTCTCTCTCTCTTCTTTGGTGTGGCCTTCTTTCTTCATGTGGGGTCTTCTGGGATGGAGATATAATTCTCCAGGGATGTGCCTTTCTCAAACTTTGGCCTTATGCGAAGGTATATTCTTGTTGTATCTCTTCCAATAATTGGCAATATTATTGGTTTCATCATTTGAACCTCGTGGGAGACATACTTCTCCATGTACACATGATTTTTAGGATACACAAGATTTTGACACAACTCATGGTGGTCTTGGTCTACCTCACTAAGGTTGAACCTTAGTCTTTTGGCTTCCTTGAACTTGTTGACCCCTACCTGGAAGTATTACATGGTGAAGGAGAAGGGAAACTTGCACCATGGACCTTTAGTCCCATTTGTTAAAGTAAATATACTAATGGAGAATTGTTGGTATAATACAAATTTTTCCTTTCCATCGACAAGCATGGAAAACTACTCTGCAGGATCCTCCACTCTTTCGTGAATGCATCATGCATTCATTTATACCATTTTTCTAGGCACACCTTGTGAGTGGTTGTCATGGTTTCACAAGTGTATTTTTAAAATCTCTTTGTGGGCAAGGGATCCTCATTTGGATACTCCCAAACAAAATTTTCCAGCCCATCATGGAACTCCAATTTTTGAAAAGGAAATGGTGAGGAGGATGTTACTAAATAATATCTTTTCTCCCTCCTACATGTTTCTTATGATCTCATCCACAATGAAAGCATACAAGTTATAGATGGTTCCCTCTGATATCTTTCGGTAGAAATTTAGCCATTCCTTGTTCACTTGTGTCCATCATTCTTGATGTTTGAGATTGGTCACCAAGTGCGCGGCCATCCTCATAATAGGGTCTAGAATCTTGGTGATGTCAATGTATCATAACCCCTTCTTGTAGTTATACGTTGCTACAGCTTTCCTTGATAGCCTCCTTGTCACTCAGATCATCATCTATACTTTCTCCTTCACAAATAAGACCTTGTGAACTTAGATATCAATTGTGGTGTCATGCACATCTTGTTCCCTAAAAATAAAAGTGATCCTCATGCACGTGCAACATCAACCATTGATAAAGGCGCTCAGGCTTACTAAAGTAAGGCAACTCATATAGTTACAATAATCCTACCTTCTCCAATTTGACCTTCACTTCATCACTATATATGGGCATCCCATCCGGTTATTATATAACACCATTTATTTCTTAGTTGTGCTCATGTGATGGTTATAATCACTCACATTCATTTTCCTTAGATGTGACACCCATTCCTTTCCTAGCAATACTACATTTGGGTATTGCATTTCTACGCATACCATTCTTCATTTGACTCTGCAATGATAGCAGTTTGCTTTCCTTTTCCCTTTCCCTTTGGTTTCTTTGGTGAAACAGTTTCTTTCTTGGGTGCCATGATTTCTATTAGGATGACTATGAACTCCTTAATCTACTCGCTAGTCTGCTACATTCCAAACTCAACTCCAAATCTTAACTCCTTGAATAAATCCTTCTATCTCCGAGAACTAGCTATCAAACCCTAACTAGGAAAACCTTCCATAAGATGATACCCTTCACACAACCTTTCCTCACACCCATGTACTCCTTCCTTCTGGTTTGCAGATCTACTCTAGTCACATGCTTAAATTCTTAGATTCTTCTTCCTTCACACAAATTTCTCTTTGGATGCCCTAGTTCACAAGAGCACTTCAACTTCATAATAGCAAGGTAAAAATGACTTTCCGACCTTGTATTTATAGTTTTTTCTTCCCTCTAGCAATAAATGCTATGCCACCTACCAACATACCTTAACATTAAATGTGGATTTTTCCACTAAGATGACTTTAAGCACCCTTACCCACGTGCCAAATCCTATGCAAAATCCTTTACAACCTTCTAGCATGAAAAAATCCAACTTGATGAAGAATCTTATGCACGTGTCTTGATCTTTGAAGGAACTTCTTTTGTCCTTTTTCCATTTTTTTCCCTCGTCTACCTCATGTTTTTCCTACGCTCTTCATCCTTTATACGTGGTCCTTATTACATCCTTCTTAACACCATAATTCATCGTCCACCATTTCCTCATGCGCTTTTGCAACCTTACACACTTCCTTTTTTGGGCCACTCAACTTGTATTGCAGGCCTATAATTTTCTTTACATTACTCCACCCCACACTAAAACAAATGCGTGGTCCTCTGCGCATACACAACCTTGGAAAAATAATTTGGTTACCAGCGCACAAGGTGTAGAATGAAACAAAAATAAGGAAACAAGAAATATGAAAGGGAAACACAAGAAAGAAAAGCATAAAGGGAAATTCTAAGCTAACTTGCAACAATACCTTATTACAAACATCATGAAGGCTTATTTATAGTAGGGCTTCACCTACTCCCATTTAAATGACACAGTAATCTTGTTCTATCTAGCACTTGTAATCGACAAGCATCCGAATCAAGAATGTATGAGATAATGTAGGGTCCTAACCAATGGAATCTTAACTTCTCATTATGGTGTTGATACTTGGAATCATACAACAACACCATGTGACCAACCTCAAACTTCTTGTTCTTAATATGACGATCATGCCATGCCTTTTGTCTTACTTTTTCTGTCTTACGAATCCCTATAGCAAGTGATTACCTTTTGTATAACTACATTAACCTATCAATTCTTTCTTCCAATGCTTTCACATCAGCTAACCCTCCTATGCGCATTATACGCAGTTGATGGTAACATGAATTCAACTAGTAAAGCTGTCTCCACACTAAACACCAATTGAAACAGTGTGGCCTTTTTCAACCTCTTGTAGGTTTTCTTGTATGCCCATAGAACAACTGATACTTTGTCATCCCAATCTTGTCTTCCAATGTCACATATCTTGTTCAACGTGTGACTTAGTATTTTTTTGAATGCTTGGCTAGTTCCATTTACTTAAGGGTGATAGGGGTAGTCTTGTGATGGGCCACCATAAATTCTGCTAACATAATCCTGAATTTTTCATTGAGGAAATGTGTACCTCCATCACTTGTTAAACTTAAAGGACAACCATACCTGTTGATTATGTTCTCCCATAAAAATATAGCAACTTTCGTTGTGGTGCAATCCTTTGTAGGTGCTTCCTCTACCCACCATGTCAAATAATTAGTGTAAGTAATGATATACCACGATCCAGTCCTTCGTGTGCTGGCGAAATTGGTCCTATAAAGTTGATTGCCCATTTTTCAAATGGTTCAACACTGGCTATTGGTTGCAAGGGAATTTCATCCCTCTTTGTAGGTTTTCCAAGGTGTTGGTAGTGGTCATAAGCCTTGAAAAACTCAATACAATCTGGTAGATGGTTTCCCACCGAAGACCTACTAGTAAAATATTTTTGCCGTAGCATTTCCTACATAGTGTCCTCCTATAATCCCATCATGCATTTCCTCCATAATTTCAGCGTGCTCATGTTTCAATATGCATCGGCGCAAAACCTCATCATGACATAACATATACTGGTCTCTATTACTCAACATATAGGGTGTGACGCGTATAACTAAATGAATTCTCTCTAGAGCCTTCGTCCCTTCCGAGGCCACACCTATTTTTAAGAACACTGCGATATCTTCCAAGTCACGAGGGCACATGCCGCAACCTTAATATTTATATGTTCGAGAATGTTATCCTCAATGCTTTATGCATCCTCCCCGAGTTAATCCTTGATAAGTGGTCGTGAATTTGAATTGTTTTTTCTTAGTTTTACAACCACTTTGTGAACTCAAAATCTTGGAATAATAGGACCCAATGACAAATTCTCCTTGCATAATGAGATTTTTGACTAATTATTTCAATACCATGTGGTACGTGTAGAAAATAAATGGCATTTCCAACAGATATTACTCCGAACTTATGCAACATGTAGATCATAGATAATGCTTCACACTTAGTAGTTGTGCAATTCTATTCTACTGGTGTCAAATTTCTACTTGTAAAGCACAAGGTATGATAAAAATTCCCTTACTAGGTTGTTCTAAAACTACTCCCGTAGTTGTCCTTGAGGCATCAACATGCACATGGAAAGGCTTATCCCAAGAAGGAAAATGTAATATGGGCTTTGTGACAACCCTATCCTTCAAAGCGTCAAATGTCATCTGTTGTGCCTCTCCCCAATGAAAGACACTCTTGTGTTTTAGAAACTCCTCCAGAGGTGTAGTGATCTTGGAGTAACCCTTGATGATTTCATGTAATACCTGTATGCCCAAGAAATCCATGCGCGCTTTGACTAGTAGGCTCCCCTAATCCCATAAAAACCTATAACTTTAGCAGGATCTACTAGTAAGCCTTCTTTACATATAATGTGTCCTAACAGGGTTCCAAATGGAGTAGCAAAGACACATTTCTTAATGTTGAGGGATATCCTCAATTGCTGACATATTTCAAACATCAGCCTTAAATTGTCACAATGGTCTTTCACTAACCCATACGTTGTCCAATCATCCAAGTAAACTTGAATAAACTTATGGATGAAGTCCTGAAATGCTTGTACAAAAATGCATGAGAACACAACATGCACATTCTTCAATCCAAAAGGCATAACCATGTAGGAAAAACTTCCCCATTCAGTGGTGAAATTTTTCTTTCTCTAGTCTTCCTTTGCAATCCTGACTTGGTGATACCCTAAGAACCCATCCGTGAAAGATTAGACTTCACGCCTAGCTACTCCCTCCAAAATTTCTTTAGTAAAGGGGATTAGGAAATGATCGATGACATATACTACATTTAGATCCCTGTAGTCAACACAAATTCTTATCCTCCCATCCTTCTTGATACTGATGACCATTGGGATTATCTATTCTAATTCTTCCACTGCCTCAATGATACCAGATGCTATCATCTTTTCTATTTCTTTCTTGACCCATACACGTAAATTTGGATTCATCGATAAGGTCTATTTTGAATCGGTGCACACCTTCCTTCAACTTGATCTTCATCTCCCCGAAGGAATGGTGGATGCCTTTGAGTTCATAATAAGCTGCGAGGGAATAGATCCTGGAACTCACACAATAGATCAATGACCTTTGCAACTTCTTTTTCCAACCAATAATACCCAATGATAGCTTCCTTAGGTTCTATCTTTGTCCCAATGTCAACCTTCTTTGTTTTAAAGGGCTCATGGTAGGTGCGTGTTTGCTCATTAGCATTGTCTATGACTTTACACGTACCTTCGAATGGATAACTTCAAAAGTTTCCATTTCTTCTTTACCTACTACATAGACCATTTTCCTTTTTCTATTTTACATGCATGTGCATTCAAGTTTTGCATTGTACTTCCTCTGATTCTTCTTCATTGAGGTGCGTCCTATCCTCTACTAGCACTATCTCCCATTGTAAGGTGCTTGATTACTTGCAATGCCTTATCTACTAATGGCTTGGTGCTCCTATACTCGAAAGCTTGAATGAGATGGAGACACTAACTCTGCCGATTACCTATTTGACAAACAGTATATCCAAATGAATATACCATGTGCGTGCACAACCTTGTAAGGTGGAATACAACTTATGCACCCATAAAAAAGGTGGTAATGCTTCGCACTTCCCATCTAGGCCTTCTCACATGCTTGGATATGAAATGAGGTGGTCTCTTTACCATGGTAGTCTTGTATGATAGTGAGCGAGTTACTTACGGAGAACCTTACGAGAGAATGTGATTCTTACCTCACGCCATTCTAGGAGGATCTCTTGATGTGTATCCCACCACCGTACTATAGTTTTGAGTAGGTTATAATTGAGCATTCCCCTTCTCTCATCCTCATCCTTCCATTGAGCCTCCATTTCTTGTAAGAAAATTTGAGTGGTATGCTCCTCCGAATAACTTGAGAATTTCTTCCCTCCTAGGTGATTAATTGAGCCTTTCTTCCTTAACCTCATTACATATCCTCTCAACTATTGCCCAACTAACTCATAAGTCCCATGCACCTAATTTTTGCATGTCATGCTAGTGGTATCACTTAAGGAATGAGAATCTTCAAATTGGATAACTCCTCCAGTGGGATGAATTATCTCGGGATCTCTAATGGAGCACACATAGATTCTATCAAGGAAATCTTCTCTTAAGGTCTTAGTATAGGCGCTGAATTCCCATAAGTGAAAGGGATGATCTGTCATCACCAATCGGCACTATGATAATTCTTCACCGAGAACTCCTCGTGCTTTATGATTATTTACTAATGCACAACCTTTAGTTTGGTGGATGTAATCTAGAAACAAAACAACAACATAACACAAGAATACCATCGACTATGATAAGAGAATGATGACAAATCTGAAATATCAAAATAAATTATAATATTAACATGAAAGCTGTTACAATCTCACCCATGAGGTACTTCAAGTGTTATTTACTTCACTTGCCTTTCACCAAGACTATGGGAGAAACTTTACAATTACACCTCTTAATGGCTTCTTCAACACACATTTAAACCGATGGCTTCCTTCACACACTTCCTACAATATTTTCACTACTTCCTTCTATGCTAAATGAGGGGGTGGCCTCTCTATTTATAGAACTTCCAGGCTTATCCATCTTATCTCTAAGATAGGATAAGAAATCCACTGACGAATCATATTCCATACCTTAACTCTTATCTCGTACATGTAAGCTTATCTCGTTAAGATAAGATAAACCTTATCATTTTACATGGGTTCCACATTTTTAGACTTTTTACAAATAAAATACACAAAATATTTATGACCTCACTCCTTGTCTTTATTACTAATATAATATTTCTAATTCCTAATCATGTAGACCCTACTTCTCTAATTACCCAAACTTTGACATTTTAACATTACCGGACCACTTACGACAAATATTTACTTTTTACAACATTCCTATTGTACTTTGACTGTTACCGTACACCACATTATGGCGGCACTGCATCGATCGTGCGCCGTTATCTTCTATCGACGCTACTACTAATTATACTTAACAACATCCTATTCCTAATACATACATTAATGAAATAGAAATTACGGAGGAAAATTTTAGTGTCGACATCTTCCCCTTCCTAGCTTCTACTCCGTCCTCGGAGTAGACTATTCTAGTGCTTGGAAAATCTTCAACTTGTCGTGGTTGACCCATTTCGTAATGGGAGTGCCATCCAATTCCTCCCTCCAAATGCAGACGTACCATTTTCATGCACAGCTGCTATTTTGTAGGGCCCCATCCATTTTGGAAGAAATTTTCTCTCTTCTTTTTTTGTATCTGGAATCATATACTAGAACCAAGTCATTCACATGAAATGGAGACCACCGGATCTTTTGATCAAAGTATTCCTTCTGCTTCATTTTCTTCTTATGGCTTGTATCCTTTGCTATTTCTCTCATTTCCTCCAGCAAATGAAGATGTACCAACCTTTCTTTTACTGAATCACTTTCATCCATCCTTTCATTTTTCATAACTCTCACAGTGGGAATATCAAACTCAATAGGAAGAACTGGATCAATGCCATAGGCCAACTGAAATGGGGAGTATCTCTGTTGCTGACTTTGATGTTGCCCTATATGCCCACAATGCTACATGAATCCTTTTATCCCATTTATGTACCTGCAAGGCTGCATCTTTTGCTAGAATTTGACACAACACAAAATTTGTTCGTTCCACCTGTCCATTTGTGCTTGGCTTGTATGTTGTTGCCTTCCTGTGCTTAATAGAAAACTTATTGACTAGGGCTTCTACCACCTCATTAATGAAGTGGCTTCCTTGATCTGTTACAATTTCTAATGGGCAACCAAATCTGGTGACAATGCGTTCATACATGAACCTTGCCACTTCATCCATGGAAGTTGTTTTCAATGGCCTAGCTTCAACCCACTTGGTTAAATAATCTGTGGCAACTACAATATACTTATTTTGGCGTGATGTAGTTGGAAGTGGACCTACAATGTCTATTCCCCACTTTTCAAAGGGACCAAGGGGAAGAATAGGACATAATGGAGCTGATGAAGTCTTATGGTTACCATGTGTTTGACAAATATCACATGTCTTACAATAATTATAACAATCTTTAAAAAGAGTGGGCCAGTGATAACCTGCATCCAAGATCCTTCTTGCTGTAAGTTGTCCAGAGAAGTGCCCTCCACATGTACCATTGTGGAATTCTTCTAGCAGTTCCTTCCCTTGATCACGTCCAACTGCCCTCTTGTACTGTCCATCAGGTCCTATTCGAAATAATACTCCATGCAGAATAGAATATGGACGACTGGCTTGAGTAATATTTCTCTTAGTCTTTGCATTGGCACCATCAGGAAACTTGAATTCATTCAGATAATTCCAAATATCTATGTATTCACTAGGGATTGTGTCAAGGGATAACAATGCTGCATCGGGGAAATCATCATCATCACAAGATGATCCTAAACCATCATAGGCTCGAGAGAGTGCATCTGCATTGACATGCTTCTTTCCTGGCCTATCTATAATATCAAATTCAAACTCTTGTAGCAAAATTATCCATCTTGCTATCCTCCCTGATGGGTTAGGCTTATTTACAATATATTTTAGAGCCTGATGATCTGTTACAACTAGAAATTTTTGCCCTAGCAAGTAATTTCTAAACTTCTTTACAAAAAAAATGATAGCCAGAGCCTCTTTTTCAGTTACAATATAATTTACCTCAGCACTGCTCATTTGTCTGCTCCCAAAGTAAATTGGATGTTCATTCCCATTTTCATCCTTTTGGCTCAAAGTACTTCCTAGTGCTGCATCTGAGGCATCAGTGTACACAATGAATGGCTTGCTCCAATCTGGATTCTTCAAAACAGGTGAAGACACTAGGGCTTCCTTCAATTGTCCAAAAGCTTCATGCGCCTTATTTCCTGGTTCATAAGTAACATCCTTCTTCAAGAACTGGGTTAGTGGCTGTGCAATCTTTGAGAAATTCTTGATGAACCTTCTATAGTAACCCACATGGCCTAAAAATGATCTCAACTTACTTCTATTAAGAGGAAATGGTAAATCTTTGATTTTTGAAACTTTATCAAGATCAGTACCAATACCATCTCTGGATACAACATGCCCTAACAAAACACCTTTAGAACATCCAAAGACACACTTTGTAGGGTTTAGTGAGGCTTGTGCTTCATCTAACCTTTGAAATGTTGTCTCCATTTGGTGCAGGTGGTCCAACTTGCTCCCATAGATGCAAAAATCATCCAGAAATACTCTGATGAAGGTCCCAATGTAGGGTTCAAACACCCTATTCATCAAACGCTGGAATGTTTCTGGAGCATTACACAACCCAAAAGGCATAACTCTATAAGCAAACGTTCCCCAAGGAGTGGTGAACGTGGTCTTCAGCTGATCTTTTTCTCGCTATATGAACTTGGTTATAGCCGCTATATCCATCAAAGAAACTATAGCACTCTCGGCCAGCTACTTTGGCCCAAGATTTGATCTGAAAATGGAAGAGGGTAATGATCCTTCTTTGTTGCCTTATTGAGCTTCCTGTAATCAACACAAATGCGTAGCTTCCCATTCTTTTTTATTGAGATCACAATGGGAGAAACCCATTCTGAATTCTCCACAAAGAAATATGAATCCCGCATCAAGCAACTTATCTATTTCTTCTTTTATAGTCTTGGAAAAATTAGGATTCATTCTATATGGCATTTGCTTTATGGGCTTAGCACCATCTACCAGCTCAATACAATGTTCTACCCAACTTACTTGATGGAGTTCCTTGTAATCAAAAGTGAATAGGTGTATGTACCTTCGAAAGAGCTGGAGGTAGGATTCCTTCTCACTCTCTATCACAGCATCACCAATCTTTATTTGTTGGAGACGATCATCAACTTCTTCTTCAGATAATTTTATGGGGTCATGAGTTAGTGTGATTGGAAGGATATCCATGACTGAAACATCCACCTCGCTTTCTTCATCTTCAGTGTCCACTTCATTGGTACTAGAGTAATCAGAGGATGTCCAATCATTAGTTTCATCACTTGAATCCACAGGTTTTGCCTTATGATGTCGAGGGATCACATTTATCTTCACCCTCTCTCTACCACGTCCAAGTGTCATGAAACCTTCATTCCAAAGAGTTTCTTGCATGAACTCTCCTTAGCCATGGTCTTCCCAAAGAAAGCATTGGGTACGCAAAAGCATTACCATTTTTCATCACCGAAAGTCTACCACACATACCACACCCATAAGATATATTGCCACATTTGAAACTACACCTTCGGTTTAGTTTTTCCTTTATTTAATGACCTTAACATAAGTGTTCAAGGGTGATCAATTTTAAACCCAACATATTCATTACGCACTCTGGTCATTACATTAACTCGCAGCACCTCCATCAACTAAGACATCATGAATTGAAATACCATTACATAATACCTCACCATGGAGCATAGGGATCTACCTCTCGCCTCCAAAATAGGGACCTCAACCTCCTTCCTTCTTCGAGCATTGAGTCCACCTCGCAACTCCCGCCTCTTCTCGAAGACATAGCCAAGAGTTGACCATATGTAATATTTGTGTGCCTTTTGGACAGATCTTCCAAGATGGAGTATGGTCCTTGCCCCTGTGAAATCGAAAATCCTGCACACCCAACTTTCTTCTCCTATGTTTCTTACTAGTTTCTTCTTTCATCTTCTTAGGATCATTTCCATCTTGATTATCTTTTTCTTTCTTTCTTTTTGTTACAAACACATCTACTTCATTATTTCTGGCTCTTATCTACTACATCAAAAGAATTCACAGTGCTTTTCCTTTATCATTATCTCCTTTACTAGATGTAGAAGCTCTATCTAGACAATTATACTTATAATGACCCTTTTTATAACAACCATAACAAACAACTTCAGAAATATTTCTTTTTGGACCTCTATCTCCTCCCTGAGAACTAAATTCCTTTCCTTGAAGAAGATTAATAGTTAACTGACCCATCTTTTTGAGCAGATCTTCATACTCAGTAGATGTACTAGGAGAAATATTTGTGCTCACCGGGAGTGGTTGTGGATTCTGGACCAAAGGTGCTGGTGTAGGCTCTACTTTAGCAACAATTTCTTTGGGCTCCTCTTCCATGCTTTCTTCTTGCCTTCTTGCAATCTCCTTTGCTTGTTCAATGGTAGCTGGGTGGTCATACTTCACTCGTTGTCTGATCTCTGGCTTCATCCCAAGAATGAAGTGCTTACAGAGGAGATTATCCACGCCATTCATCAACCCATCCGCTAGTCCTTCCTTCCGGATCTGGGCATCGAGCTTCCTCCTTAGCTCTAGAACACGAGCATGATAATCCCTTATCTTCTCCTTCTCTCCTTGGGATAGCTTTGTGATCTCGATCATGAGATCTGGCTTATTTCGTTGTTCACCAAATTCTTCAAGAAAACTTTCGGTTAATAAATCCCATGAATTTTTCACATTATCACCTAGTGTTTCAAACCACCTAAGTGCTGAACCATCCAAAAAGGTAGGAAAAAATTCAGTCCATTGTTCCCTTCTTATAAGGCCATTACAAATACAAGATCGTTTAAACTCTTGAATGAAAGAAGAAGCATCTTCATTAGATTGAGCTGAAAAAACAGGAATCTTTCCCATTTTCAAAAGTAACCACCGTGAAATACCAACCCACAAGTACAATCAACAAGACTTATGTGCACAAATAATTGGAATCACTATACTAGAAAGTGACTTTACACCTTTCTACAGTAAAATAGAAATGACCACGGTAAACTATGGTAAAACTTGACTTATTGCGGTAAAAACTGACTTTACTGTGGTAAACACTATTCACGGTAAAAAGTGAAGTTACTGTGGTAAATACTATTCACGGTAAAAAGTGAAGTTACTGCGGTAAATACTATTCACGGTAAAAAGTGACTTTACTGTGGTAAATACTATTCCAAAAAATGACTTTACCATGGTAACTACTATTCATGGCAAAAATGACTTTACCATGGTAACTACTATGCACAGTAAAAACAAGGTTACCCTCTAATTGATTTTTGACTAAGTGGGAATATCTCTCTAGAAAATCCACCAACGAGGAATGGTCCCTAAGAACGGAACCAAAATGTCATCACCAATCCAGACTATGATAATTCTTCACCGGGAACTCCTCGTGCTATGATTATTTACTAATGCACAGCCTTTAGTTTGGTGGATGTAATCTAGAAACAAAACAACAACATAACACAAGAATACCATCGACTATGATAAGACAGAATGATGACAAATCTGAAATATCAAAATAAATTATAATATTAACATGAAATTGTTACAATCTCACCCATGAGGTACTTCAAGTGTTATTGACTTCACTTGCCTTTCACCAAGACTATGGGAGAAACTTTACAATTACACCTCTTAATGGCTTCTTCAACACACATTTAAACTGATGGCTTCCTTCGCACACTTCCTACAATATTTCTCACTACTTCCTTCTATGCTAAATGAGGGGGGTGGCCTCTCTATTTATAGAACTTCCAGGCTTATCCATCTTATCTCTAAGATAGGATAAGAAATCCACTCTGACGAATCATATTCCATACCTTAACTCTTATCTCGTACATGTAAGTTTATCTCGTTAAGATAAGATAAACCTTATCATTTTACATGGGTTCCACATTTTTAGACTTTTTACAAATAAAATACACAAAATATTTATGACCTCACTCCTTGTCTTTATTACCAATATAATATTTCTAATTCCTAATCATGTAGACCCTACTTCTCTAATTACCCAAACTTTGACATTTTAACATTACCGAACCACTTACGACAAATATTTACTTTTTACAACATTCCTATTATACTTTGGTATTCTTGTACTCCACATTATTGGTGGCACCGCATCTTGTGCACCGTTATCTTCTATCGACGCTACTACTAATTATACTTAACAACATCCTATTCCTAATACATACATTAATGAAATAGAAATTACGGAGGAAAATTTTAGTGTCGACAGATCACACTTTCTTCCTTGTTCTCAAAGTTGATATATCCTTTATTAAACTATATGTCAGCATTGTTCTTGTAACACCAATGGCACCCAAGCAATGTTGGAAGGTTTTATTCCTCGAGAAAGCATCAATACTTTGAAGTCTCTAGTGAACTTGGACCCCGAATGGTGATAGTTGCATCCTTCAAGACTCCAATGGGCATTGCCTTAGTTTTATTTTCCATATACAACACATTTGAAGATGGTTGTAATGTTGACCTTCCCATTTGATTCCAGGAATCCAAGGTAAGAAAATTGACCTCTGCTCCCATGTCGATGAGGATATTACTCAAAATCCATCCATCAACAACCGCATTCAAATTAATCTCCTTATCATAGTCAAGGTTGTGAGGAGGAAGGTTTGCATGCAAAACCTTCCTTTCGTGCTCTGTTTCAGCACGTGATACCTTCTCCCTCAGCCATTCTCCTAGAAATGGAATAATATTCTCTTTCCTTAACATCCTACATACTTCCTTGACTTCATCCAAGTCACCCTTTAGAGCCTCGGTATTCTTCCTTTTCTCCAACTATTTTGATTTCTCCTTTAGACATTGGATCTCCCCTTGCAAACTCTGAATCACATCCATAGTCTCTTGATACACCTCCTTTTGATGAGAAGGGTTTAGATACTTTCCATGTACCACTTCCTCTCTTGAAACTAGTTTCCTTTGTCTTAACATCTTCTGGTGCGTATGACCTCTCTACTGTTTTGTCACCAAGTCTGAGGTTCTATCCCTAACTCATGCACCACTCATGGTATCCACTATGAATTAGACTTCTAAATGCTCACCATGTCTTTTTGGTGCTGCTTTAGTTCATATGCTCATAAAGCTCTAGACACACTCTTTGTACTTATGTTTCTATCTCGCACCATGATCATTAACAGATCGGGACACTCACATTTTTAATGCTCTGTAGATCCAAAATTATAATAGGTTCCTCACAGGAACTCACTT
Organism: Taxus wallichiana var. yunnanensis; assembly: GCA_018340775.1. Lineage (NCBI taxonomy): Eukaryota > Viridiplantae > Streptophyta > Pinopsida > Cupressales > Taxaceae > Taxus > Taxus wallichiana. The sequence goes on from CM031237.1 coordinate 171,900,354, forward strand.
CATCCTCCACCGTGGTTATTGTGACCACAAAATCCTCCTCAAAAACCTCTTCCATGTGTACCTCCATCTGCACACCCTTCATAATGATGATCATCATCCTTGGAACTTCTTACAAGGCTAGTATGGCACAAACCAAGATCAATAACATCATGGATCTGATCAATCAGTCTGTAATCCTTGGTATCATGGGTTGTAGAGGTACAGATCTTGCAATAACAAGAAAATTCTGGTAGATTACACGTTGTAGTAGAGGGAATCTACTTGCATCATGATCCCAATGGAAAATTTCATAGTTTATCTACATGGCACGTCTCAACTTTTTTGAGAAAGTATCCTTTGCATGCCATTCTACTTCACGGTTTGTACACCAAAGCCCACTATGAATCTCATGCATTGACATTATAGACAAATTCTTGAACTATTTGGCCATTGCAGCAATTTGAGCCTCTAAAAAGGACTAACACCAATATTAATGCTCCCAACAGCCTTTCGGCGCGTGGGAAACTTCCAATGCCTCGGCGGGTCATGTGAAATTTTTATGTGACAGAGCCCTTCTAAATGGTGTTATGAATCCTCCAACAAACCATTGAGTATGTTGAGAAGGATGAATGTCATAGGATATTTTAGACGAGTCTTGAAATGTGCATCATACTCCCATACACTCTCTACCATTCCCTATTGGATCTCCTTCAGAGTTTTGATGCTCTTTTGCTCAAACTTGGGGATATGAAACTTTGCTAGGAAGGCATTTTTAATTGTGGTGTATTCTACCACTTTGTCTAATTGGGGTCATACTTCCTATACCAACTATGTGCATGGACTTACAATGTTGTTACGAACTAACTTTCCTTCCACTCGAGGTAGTGATTTATTTCATGTTTCATAGTAATTCACACTTGTGCACATGCTCTATGACATATTTAATACCCCTATAGTCTAGAAAGTGTAAAGACATCTCAAAGAATACTTATGGAGGTGGTTGAGGCCCTTGTCCCCCTAATCCAAATCCTTGGTAGCATCTAGTGTTTCCTCCTCCACGAGAACCACTAGATCCACTAGGTCTCATTCCTCTTGACCCACCGGATCCCATTGCTGCAGTTAGTAAAGGGCTTGAAGTGATCATGCCAAGTGTTCCCAAAGTCCCATTGAAATGCATGATGATGGTTTATGATATTGCTCCACTACCAGTTGTGTATCCCACACCACTCCTCGACGTGATACCTAATCTTATGTACTTGCACCTTGTCTAAAAATTCCTCCAAATATAGGAATGGTTTGCGTAGCCATGGATGTTCCAAATGAGAAATTATATCTCTTGGGCATAAATCAGTTACTCCCACCAATACCAACTGGGTTAACAATACTTCTCCCTTGATTTGGAAAACCAAGCACTAGGGGTTGGTCACCATGTGGGTTTAGATGTGCGTTGATGGCTCTCCTTTCTCCATGTGATGAACTCTCATCAAAATATGAAGGGGCTTCTCTCATGCACTTTCCAAGATGGGGTAACACACACCGCTCGGAGTTTCACATCCTCTGTGTGAACCTCAAATCCTTCCCGAAACATCGTCTCCATAGATCCATCACACTTACAACCTCATGTTTTCTAGTCATATCCCTTTCACGATATTTTCTATACTTGATTCGTCTCTCCTCCCTTTCCTTTTCAGCCATAATTTCCACCATCTTCCTCCACTCTAGCTTCCTCTTTGAGCACTCAGAGAAGTTTAGCCGACCATGGGAAATGCCTCTAAACTCAAGGTAATGACCAAGATATTCATAGCCAAAGGAATAACATGCAAAAATGATCCTCTAGGCTCCCTTAGAAACTTGAACTCAACAACTTCTGGGAAATAATACGTAGAAATGGTGTGATTACGTAGTATAACTAGTCAAGACTCTTTTCCACCAATGATAAATAATATGCATCCAAGTTAGATCTACATGCTACAAATTTCTAATAATCATCTTACATCCATACACGTGATCTATAGTACCAAATTGATCTAGATGCATATCTTGAAATCCATTCATATAGTTCTACTGGAAAACAACATAATAATTTCTCATACAACTCATGGTATAGGTTCTTTTCTACCCATCTACGTGCATTGAATCATGTCCAATGCTGAATCTTTGAGCAAACTCATCCTCTGTGCTCTTGAACCATGTTTCAACACTTTCCAAGGTCAGACGTTCTGTCATCACGCATCACAGGGATGAAGATGAATGCCATTTCTCACAAAAATTTAAAAAGAGGTCCCGACAATGGAACCAAGATGTAGTCATTTTTATACCCTTAGACCAAAATTCTAATACCATACGCACCAACCTATCACCCGGTGGGCACCGAGGCGCCACCCGAGCCTCTCCTTTATGTGATTCTTGTGATAAATCATCGTCTTATGATAGGTATTCAAGTGCAAGTGAGTAGAAAAGAACCATGCATCATTCTGAGAACCTAGGACATGTTTTCATTTCATTACATCCAGAAAAGAAAAATAACAACAACATATGGAAATGATTCATACAAAAAGGAAATGCATACAGATTATACTCATGAACACACATATTCCTTAAAACAGATCCTTCCATTTATATTAACATTTTTAATAACCCACATTACATCCCTTGGAGTCATAACAAACCCTCATATAAAAATGTAAAGCTAAGTCATGGATTAGAGCTACACTATGTTCATCACATTACAAAGATGAATACATACCCATCTCTTTAAGTGTGCCATCACTCCTATACTTTGTCTAATCCCAGCCCATAGAATTCTTCATTGTATTACTACAGAGCTTTGCCTCTCTTCCACCAGTATACCACACTAATCACTCTCTATCTTACATAAGTAAACATACCCATTTTCTTCTCTCCTTTATACCATCCACACACCTCAATATATAGCTTTTCTACCTCCACCGCCATGCCTTTTAAGATAACAAACTAGCTTCCAACTGTCCAAGTGGTCCTCAAATGGATCATGGCTCCTTTGATATGAGTTCTGCATCGTGTGTAATGATGCTCTTCTAGAACCTCCTATTGCATGCATGGAATATTCTCTTTTTGTTCCTATAGATATCGGGATGGCAACTTATCCACTCCACATGCTAGAAGGGTCAAATTTTTCTTGTTTTCTTCCTAGAATGCAAGATATGACTAATTCCAAAACATGTCTTACCTTACATGTGCGCACCATGTCTTCTACAAGACCTCGCTAGAACCCTTCCCCGTGCACCTTCAACCTTACTTGCCCTTCTTATACTTGTCCAATATTCTAGGGCCCAACAACCTTCCTAGTATGACTTTAATTCCTTTTTGATTACCATAGAACATGAGGCCACTCCATAGAAGATTGCAGAGCCTTTCATCGAAAGTTGAGAAGATTGGAAATTTTCTTCTTCCTTCTTTCTTAGCCAAATACAACATCAAAATAAACATCAAAATCGCTTTAAAAATCCATACTTGAAACATTAATTCTCCAAGTCAATGCCTTACACATCACCACTCACTCACAGGAATATGAAAATGATCATCTAAGTCTAAGAAAGATAAGGCTTCTGTCACCATACCTCCACCTCTTGAGCTATCGGCTCCACCTAATAAGCCTAAGGTGTCCATTTCCTTAGCTCCTAAAGAATCTAATCAAACATCGTCATCAAAAGCTAAAATTTCTATACAAACAACAACACCACCTTCCACTACAATTCAAAAAGTGGTTGTCAAAAACTACATCAATCTTATGTCTAGATGTCACTTTATGAGCTTGTCCAAACATCACCTAGTCATAAACAGGCCATGATAGAAGCCCTTCAATCTATCATTGTACCAACTAACAACCCGATCCCATTTACAAAATTTATAGGGGCTCTTAAAGCATCTACCTCCATATCATTTAAACCATCTAAAATTCCTTCTCTCAAACCCAAAGACCATGACTTGCCACTCTTCATCACTACTCAAATCAATGATATATCCATAAAAAGAGTCATGATTAAAAGCGGTGCCACCATCAATATCATATCATCTCTTTATTTTAACCAACTCAAGTTTCCCACCACTATTTTTTCACAAACACCAATTATTTTGTGACCCTTTAATGAAACTATCACACCCACACTAGGCACTATTATATTCTCGCTCAAAGTAGGCGTCAAAACCTTACTAAAACTCTTCTACATTATTAAAGGAGAATTCCAATACTATATGTTGTTAGGATTCCCTTGAATACATATCATACGATGTGTTCCTTTCACCTTCCATTAATTTCTCAAATATGAACATAAAGGAAAAACCTATATTGTTCCCACTGATTCAAATCCATTTGTTGACTATTATATGATGTATCATCCAAACAATGTCCTTGTGCCAAAATCTATTCCTGAATCATCTGACCAAACATCTACCAATACATCTATCCCCTCTTTTGTATTACAGATGATTATTCTCTTGGTGAGGCCATAAATTTTCTTACACTCGAGGAATATCATCTCCTCATGCTCAATTCTATCCCTTCACCCAAAACATATGGTCACCCCGACAAACAACCCATGTATGACCCAAATGTAGGAGATGTGATTTCCTATGGTCCCGCTTATCTCAAAACAAGTCTCATTTATGGGGGATTTGATAATCCTCCATCCCACATCATAAATACACACCACATTATGCCATTCACATCAAAATTTGAATCTCTCAATAATCCAAATTTCACCCACATGTATCTTCATCATTGCGCGTGGAGAGGTTTTGGCCTCAGACGCTACGAATAAGGAACCCATGATCAACCCATTCTACATTCCCTTAAATCTCACGAGAGGAGTGGACTAGGCTATAAAAGACTCACCACCGACATGTGTGAAGCCACTACATCCAAACTTTCTACATCCTTAACTATTTCCAAACCAAAACTATTACCATTAACGAACCCTGAAGATCCCATGGATATAGATAACATTTTACCCATCCCACCTAACTTTTTTAATCAATACTATATCTTTAGACCACTCGCTTATCAATCTGGTCACTCCACCAAATCACTACCACTTATTTGGCTAGAGATGGTTGATGAAGATTCACCCACTATAGATATCCTTCAAGTGTTAGGATGACTAGGATATTCTTTCTCATATGGGAGCTGAGGATCGTTTTCTTCAGAAATCCCTACCCTCTGATACACCAACTCTTCTCAATGAATCAACCATCGATGTTAACTTAGGAACCCCATAGGATCCCCATGTTGTTAAGGTTAGTCAGTCTTTGAGTCCACAAGAATTGAATGATTTCACAACATTCTTAACAAAATATCATCAAGCTTTCACATGGTCATATAGTGATATTCCTAGGATTGACCCTAACATTTTCATACACAACATAGTCACATACCCCAATGCTAAGTCAGTTAAACAAAAACTTCACAAAATGCATCCTCATATATCTCTCCTTGTTAAGGAAGAGTTATAACACCTTTTATCTACTAAATTTATCATACCCATTGATTATCCACAATGGGTTTCCAATGTCATCCCTGTAACCAAAGCCTTAGGAAAAATATGCATTTGCACAGACTTCAGGGATCTCAATCTTGCTTGTCCAAAGGATGAATTCCCTCTTCCAAACATAGATCATCTTGTTGACCTAACAACTAGCCACAAAATTCTTTCCCTCATGGATGGATTTTCTGGTTATAACCAAATTCTCATTACTACCGAGGATCAACATAAGACTGCGTTTATCACCCCTTAGGGAAACTTTTGTTACCATGTCATGCCATTCAGTCTTAAGAACATGGGGAACAGTTACCAATGAGCCATGACATACATTTTCCATGATCTCATCCACAAAATCGTCAAAGACTACGTTGATGACCTCTTAGGAAAATCCAAATCACAAAATACCACCTTGACATCCTTGAATCAATCTTCTCTCATCTCATCCAGTTTTGTCTTTGTCTTAATCCTGTAAAATGTGTTTTTGGTGTCCTCATTGGAAATATTTTGGGGTTCATCATATCCATCCAAGGTATCGAGGTTGATCCAGCGAAAGTTAGAGAAATTCTTGAAATGCCTCCTCCATTCAATATTAAGAAACTGCATAACCTTCAAGGTAAATTATAGTCCATTCAATGTTTAATATCATAGCTCTCTGACCATTTCCAACCATTTCACCATCTTCTTCACAAAGATATATAATTTTATTGGGATTTTGATTTCTAGAAATCCTTCAATGAAATCAAACAATACCTATTATCACCACCTATGCTTACTCCACCTCATGAAGGGGAGCCATTTTTTCTTTACATATCCACTTCGAGCACGATATAGGAGGAATGCTCATCCAAAGTGACAATCAAGGTCTCTAACAAGTGTATATTACATTATTCATACACTCCATGAATATGAAACATGCTACACTAAAGAAGAAAAGCTATGTTGTGTGTTATATTTTTCCACCTCTAAACTTCAACACTACCTCCTTAATCATAATACATACGCCATCACCATTTTTATCTTCTCAAAGCCATACATGCTAAACCCTATCACAATGATTGCATAACTCGATGGATTATGCTCATGACTGAATTTGACCTCAAAATCATATCTCATAAATCTATCAAAGGTCAGACCATTGTAGATCAGCTCACTAATGTACCCCTCCCAAAGAATCAAAAATCTCATGAACATTCTCCTAACGAATCCATCAATAGCATAAATGAGTCTCGATAACCATGAATTTGATTTCATCCTGTTAAAACAACCTTCTTCTTTGACAATGCTAAGTGCCAAGTAGGAGGAGGATCTCGACTTGCCATTATATCACCCTATAATATTCCAATTCCACTATCATTTAAACTTAACTTTGAGTGCACTAATAACATGGAAGAATACAAAGCCTTAATCATGGGTCTAAATATCGCCATTATCTTAGGTGTCCACATCCTAGAAATCTATGAAGATTCACAACTTGTCATCAGTCAAGTCAAGGGAGAATATCAATGTAAAAATGAAATCCTTTAAAAATATAAAGTCGTCATTGAATTTATCCTTGGTGCATTCGATCATTACACCATCCAAGCCATCCCACAATCTTCCAATAGATTTGTAGACACCATGGCATCCCTCGGGTCCCTTGTCCCTTTTGAAATAGAAAAATTGAAAGATGACACTAAAATGTTTGTAGTAATTCAACGCTTAGATCATCCTTCACATCAAAATGAGTTTCCTTCCATCAATACCATTAACAACAATCCATCAGACCTATGGTACACACAAATATATGAATATCTCTCTGAATGTAAAATCCTATCAGATCTATCACAATCTGCCAAGAGATCATTTCTTCAACATGTCACCTTCTTTGTTATCATAGGAGGTATCCTTTACAAATGTATTTTTGACGGTATATTATTTTGTTTTCTTAGATCACATGAATCAAGTAAAGCAATCAAAGAGGTCCATGATGGAATTTGTGGTGGTCACTTCAGTGGTAATGCCATCGCTAAACGTGTCATACGGCTAGGGTATTACTGGCCTACTATCACTAAATAATGTTGTGCATATGTAAAAAAGTGTGTCAAATGTCAACTCCATTCAGATCTTATTCATGTCCCTAGTCAAGCATTACAACCTGCCCAGGACTTATGGCCTTTCTCTCAATGGGGGTTGGACCTCATTAGTGCAATCAATCCAAAATCATCTCAACAACATCATTCCATAATCACAGCAATTGAATACTTCACTAAGTGGGTTGAATCTATTCCTTTGACCTCGAAAAAATCCAAACCTATCATTAACTTCATATATCAACATATCATATGTCATTTTGGCATCCGCACAATCTTGTCACAGATAATGGGAAATCCTTTAAAAACAAGGAAGTTAAACAAATATGTGACACATTTAACATAAAACTTAGTTTTTCCTCACCATCTTATCCTCAAGCAAATGGAGAGGTCGAGGAATCTAACAAAATACTTTAAAAAATTCTAATGAAAATAGTAGACGATGTAGGTAGGAACTGGTATCTCCATATCCCATTTTCTCTTTACGTTTATCAAACAATCATCCACATACCTACGTGTGTTATGCCCTACTCACTTGTCTATGGCTCTGAAGCCATTATGCCTCTTGAAATTAAAATTCCATCACTTCACATATCTCTCAAATATTTTATCCCAGATGATGAATATTGCCAAGACCGCTTAGCACAACTAGAATTGTTAGATGAGAAACATCTAGCAGCCCTTGAACATCATCAAGTTTATCAACAATGTATTAGTAGAGCATATAATAAGCATGTCAAAGAACATGATTTTAAAATTGGTGATCTTGTACTTAAATAAAATCAAAATGTTACTACATTAGAGCAGAGTAAACATGGAAAGTTTTCCCCAATTGGATTGGTCCCTATGTTATCACACACAAATATGGGTTAGGAGCATATCGTCTCGCTTCTATCAATGGGGAACCTAAGGCAAAACCCTTAAATTATTTGCACTTGCAGCCTTTCTACTACTAAATGATTGATCATCATGACGCCATTTTTAATCAAATCCTATCCTTCTATCATTAAATAACAACTTCCTTCACACAAATTCCTTAAAATCACTACACCTATTTATCAATATTATAACTTGGGGCATGTGGGTGCAGGTCGATATTGTAACACCTTGGACAAATTGTTATATTTCTCTTTTTCATTACAAACGTTAGCATATGATTTATTGAATGAGGTGTGTTCCCTTGATTGTTGAAAATCATGCTTGTTATGGATAAATCATTTCTTCTCTTGGATTCTTTAGAACGGAATGATATGGCTTGCAAGAATCCATTTTCACTTCTTATTGATAAGCTACAATCTAATTTTGAGAGTTGCAAACTTATCTCTTTTGATCGACTCATCCTTGATGACTCATCCTTGGATCAGTTTTAGTGATCCAAGGAATGTTTTAAAATCTTCTTAATGCAGACTAAATGGTAAATTGACATTCATTAGTTGAGAGACATAGCAGACTGAACCTTTGCATTTTACAAATTCTTTGGTCTTGTATTAACGTGACTTCAGTAGGTTGTATGTTGTGCTTGGGTCTTTGGGATTGATCTCTGTAGGACATTATTGGTGTAAACAAAATATAGTCTACTTATGACTATGAAGGGGATACAGAATCCTAAAACTAAAGGACTATCCTAACGGTATCCTAAACTAGGTAAGAGCACCTACTTCCTAGCTACATCTACTTAATTGGGTTATAATCTAACCTAAGATTCTTATTCTATTTTGTTTGAATGGCGTCCTAACCTAAGCTCTTGTGCTAAATGAATAAGGGAGAAAATTGCTAAGGTGATACTAGACTATTTTAACCTAATGCCTAATACTAATGGTTGTGAATTTAATCTAACCTAAGTTGGAAATTACCTATGGCAATGTTTAAGACCTAAGGTAATTATAGTTAGACTAACCTAAGTATTTGGGAAATCTAGCCTAAACTATTAAAAAGGAACCTAAGGGTCACATGGCACTAAGGTGATGGTTCCAATAGCATTTAAGTGATTTGATTTGGGTTTAATGCATGGAGGTACTACCAGTTTTGGCAAAGGCCAATTAACTTTAGTGGGGGCTTACGTGGAGGCTTCACTAAATATGGAATTACATATTTTATTGGAAATGGCATTTGCCAGTTTTGGGAGGCGGTGGAAAGGAGAGATAAGTGGGAGATTTGGGAGTAATGACATTTATGGACCTCGATTTTTGTGTGCAAACCGTCTTAGAAATAAGGGAGGTGTATTTGTGGGAGGTTGTTTGGTTTTGCATGTCTCATGAATTTTTCTTTACATGGAGCTATCTGGGTTCTTTGAACTAGTAGTTTGACTTCCACTTCTTGGCTATTTTTGGTTTCTCTGGTCTATTTTCGATCAGAGGAATGTATAAGTGGCATTGGAAGAATATTTTTTTGGTTTTTGATCTTTTGTGGAGAAGAAAAAGAGTGGGAAGCTTGGCTGGAAGTCTCCTTCAAATTTGTGGAAGAATTCTCAGGCATGATAGGCTCTATCCATTAAGATTTCTTGCTTTCTTCTAAGTGATTCATTAAAACAACCCCGATCTCATGAGATAAATATTTGCATGATTTATTGGGTTATTTACTTGCATGTTTTTATGAATCTCTGTGATTTTGGGATGAAAATCCATTGCATAGTAATGTTAGTTTTTGGGAAACTTTCTCTGTGCTAGTTTAATGGTGACATGCATGCAAAACTTGTGTTTGAAGCTCTGTATTTCATTCTGGAACTTGTATTCGAGGTTGGTGTTGTTCTAAACTGACATTCATTGCCTAGTATGGTTTTGAACTTTTATTGGAGCCTTGTGTTTTGTTTGAACTTGTATTGGGGCTTCGTGTTTGTTATGCTCATATTTTAACTTCATGTTTATTCTGAGCCAGTATTAGAGCTTTGTGTAGTTATGAATTTTTTTAATCTTCATATTCGACATTTGTACTCATATTCAAAGACTTACGTATTCTAAACTTGTAGTCGAGTTGATGAGTTTTGTTCTGTACTTGTACTCTGAGCTAGAATTTTTATTCGTATTCAGGGATTTGAAAATGCTTGAACTCATTTTGGGAACTGTCTGCTCAAAAGAGACTTGAGAGATTAGTTTTGGTTTTAGTTTTTTTGTAATCTCTTTTGAGATCTTCTCCTGTAACTTCATGAGTGGGAATGGTTGTGGTACTTCTATCTTTTAGACTGTACCATGTTCTTGAACTAGTAAGGGCATGTAAGTATGGAGGATACTCTCTCCTCCTCTTCTTTGAGAAATCCCGCGTCTTGTGGAAAGCTTGATTGTTTTGTTTGAGGGATTAATGGACTGGAACTACATCTTGTTATGGGTTTGGATGATTTATAGTTCATTTGGAATAGTTGTTAACAATTTAGAGGCTTATGGAAATGCAATATTTACTCTCCTTCTTGTAATAGATGTTTGAAACAAATACCTTCCTTATCATAATATTTTTAAATGGAGCTTGAGAGTCCTTGTTGTGATTTTGTTTCAATCACAATGGAGGTAAGTTTGGGACAGTACTTGTCTTAAACGTATATTGGGTTTTCTTACTTACCTTCAGATCCTCTAAAATAGACTTCTAGTTTTTAGGGAAAGAAGAGTTGATTACTCTCCCATGCTGAATCTTGTTGATAGGATTTATCATCTCTGGTTTGGGGTTGTCTCACTGATTTTGTCTTCACGATGACCATGAACTTTAGGTCTCTATTATTTGGAGCTGTGTAGGACCTAGAAGTTGGGAATACAATATCTTTTGAGTTCATGAGTTGTATTGATCCTTGTATCTCTTATATTTTTGTGGATTTCTATTCCTTGATGGATTCATTGAACGAATCTATGGGTTTTAAAAGAGAAAGGAATATGTTCTCTTGGGGACAATATACTGTTTAGGGACTGTACTGTGTACTTCGTTATAAGATTTGAATTTGAACTTGTGTTTAATGAATGGGAATAGATAAACTAGTTGGTAAATATTTGTAAGGGAAAACTAGAAGTGTGCTTTCTTTCAACTATGTGTTTGGTTTTGTGTTCTCTCTTGGGAACTAGTTAAAGAACTTCTAAGTTTGAAATAGAATTGGGAATTCATTTGATGGTATAAATGAAATAAATTATTGATTGGCCCTTTTCTAATTGAGATCCCTTTTTACTGTTGTTTGGATAAGTTCATTTGATTGAACTTTTTTGTATTCGATTCTCTTATGTGATGGAAATTTCTTGTGGATTGTTTGGTCTACTTGGTATAAGTCATTGGTTGTAATGATGTGGAAGGAAATTAGCTGAGTCGGTATGTTGGAAAGAAAATAATAACATGCTTAGACCGACTTTTTTTGCTTGATTGAGTCATACTCCATTGGGATTGATATTGGAAGGTTGTCTCTTTTTGCACTCTGTCTTATTATGAATCCTTCTTGGATGGACTGGATAAGAGATTAATTTTGTGTGAGTCTAGCTTGGGTTGTGGAATGTTTGGTTTCATATTTTTGAATTATATCTTCTAACATGTGGAAGTTAGTTTAGACTTGCAGGAGGACTGTTTTGACTCTCTACCCCTACTTGGATTGATTTGGGATTCTTGTTAGATGTTTTTCCTATAATGTTGAATCCTTTTATAGTTATCTTTGAACTGAGGCAATTTGTGTGTTCTAAACCTTTTTAGTTTTTAGATGATTAGTGTATGGGGAATAAGTATGTATTGATTCTTCTTCTTTTGCTGATATGGAAAGATGAAGAATCTTAATATGAGTTATGTTGTAATTAACTTCTTTTTTTACTTAGTAAAGATAAATGTGTATTTATATTCTTATAGAACTATGAAACAATTGGATGACAAGACCTGTTGATTGTTTTAAAGTAATTGATAGGATCAATTAAATCTTATGATATAATGCAGATGTTGCAGATTATATTATGCTCTTTTCTTAAATGTGAATTCAGACTCTTTCATTGTACTTCTTTTCTAGATGTTATTACTTATGATTATTTGTATGATATATTAATTGTTTCATTAAAGCAAAGTTGTTTTAATGGAACAATTAGTGGAATGCACTTCAGTTTAATGCTTAGTGCTTATCATGCTCAATTCATTGAATCGACCGTGCGTTTAGCAATTTTGCAGATGGACATTGTAAGTGATAAAAAAGGCAAGAAATTTTATGATGCATTGGCTTATTTAATTCGGATCTTCTCGTAAAGAGTTTTGATTCATTCTTGATTTGTATTGGAAAAGAAAAGTGATGTTCTTTTAAGATCTTAATTCGATTGACATCCAGTAATGTCCGAAATGCATGGTCTTGTAAATGTATATTTATCATCATGAATTAAAAGGTTGGACTCTAATTTTGATGTGAATTCGACTTGTATGATGGAAATACTAGTGATATCTTGGTGGTATTCTTTATATTTGTTGTAAACTATTGTTGTTATAAGATAATAAGTTGGATTAAGGAGATAGTATAATCTCTCTTATTATAATGAACTTGTTAAATTGTAAAATATGTCCTTCTCTAACTACACTAATATAGTTTAATAATGTTTAGTATGCTTAGGACATACAATCAAACTATATGAATAACAAATGATAAAAAGGTTATGTTAAACCTAACATCTAACCATGTAGAGGAAGACTCCTCCTCTCTCAAATAGTAAAAGATAAAAGGAATAGTGGTTATGATCTTTAATCTTTATAACTTCATTTATAAAGTAAACATTAATTTGAATCTCGGTGGATGACACACTTGATTTGGACAAATTTAGGTTGCATTAGGAATTAATCATTGATGTTTGTTGTCTTGTTTTTGGGATAACTTCTTGTTATGCCGCGTTAATGAACAATAATGCAAACGTGATTTAATGAAGTTCTCCATATCTAATCAAAGCTAGTTTGGAATAAAGAACTTAAGGAATGTTGAAATTAGGGTTAGGCATGGTTGTAATCTCGAATCTTAATCCAATTTAATTATGATAATGACCACTAAGGAGGTATGTACATCTTGATGAATTAGTTCTCATGGATGTTTTCACATGCCAACTACAGATTGTACCCTCGAGAAGTCCGGGACTTCTCAAGGATACAATGTTGCGAGTTGACATGTGGGAACACCCTTCCATATTTGTTCATCTAGATCTACACCCATCCGGACTTGAACTTAGTTTCTCTCTAGGTCAAGTTCGTAACATGTTCTAGATAGGTAGTAGATTTCTATAACTCAGTGGTACCTTGGCACATTCGGATGACTTAGGTCATCCGAGTATGCCCATATACCCTAAGTCATCATGATCGTCTTCCTATAACAAATTATGTTGCTAACTCGGGGCTAGAGTCGAACCTTGGCAAGTGGACTAACGATAGTCAAGAAAGACCATTCTAGATAAGAAGAGTGAGGTGAAGGATGTATTTCAAAATGACGAGTATGCTATCTAGGAATAGTAACATGAATAGTATGTTGAAAATCTTTGGCCAAAGTATCGCAAGCTGCTGGTTGCATTATCCTATGTCACCTAGTTTAAAGCAACATGATGTCAAATGAATATTGGTAACAAATATTAAGATAGGTTCTTTAAATAGATCACTCAAGATTACTGAATAGGGTAGAAAACCAAGTATACATAGTATACATAAAGTATTATATACTTTAAGTTAACATGAGATATCGGTTGTAACCGAGTCATGGAATGAGAGATCGGTAGTAAACTAAGTCATTATGCCGCATATGGTTATCTATTATGAGATTGATTGGCATGGAATGTGTGTTGTAAATGATGTTTTATGTAGAATAGAGAACATTATGTTTCAAAACAAAAATCCCCTTGTTTCTAAAGTCTTAAAATGGGAATGTTACAAATATACATCTATCCCCTCCTAAAAATGGTTTATCAGGATTTTTGTTCTCGGCTTTAAAAACTCATTGGATGCTTAAATAGACTAATCCCTCGAAGGACAACTATTTATAAAATATAAATTATCAAAAAGTAGACTACTCTCTTGAAAGACAACTAATTACAAAATCATGGAACAATCCCATGAAGGATGGCCATTCAAAACAAAAAAAAGTCAAAAGTAAGAAAACGTAGACCATACCCTCAAAGGATGGCTACTCATATATAAGGCTTTCGACTTTGATCAACCTTCAAAAATGCAACAAAATCAGGAGCATCTAGGAAATCTTCCCACATTGATCAACTTTCCCATCATAAGAAAACTTCCCGCATTGATCAGTTTGCTTCAAAAAATTACAAAATATGGGGCATCAATTCTCTATAAACCCATTAAAGAGGAGAATATTTTTCCCCATAACAATATACATCCGCAAGGCCTCCTTTTCCATTATCATAGAAAAAATACCTTTCACCCAAATCCATTGTGATTTGCATGAACTGTCCATTGACGGTCTTATTTAACATCTTGAAAGGCTACTAGTGCAAAGTATTATCTTAAACCCATTGTGTATGCATATCAGATTTATAGTGGGGCATTCTTTCCACTTTTACTTCATTTAATTGTATTCCTTGATTTAAACTTGTCACATTTTCAAAACACATTTAATCAAAACATTCTAAATCCATAAATGCACAAAAACACAATACCATAAGTAATATCATCATCATCATAATCATCATCACATATAAAAAGGTGTATACAAATATCTGCATAGTCATAATAACATCATGGGATTTTGAGCCTACAAAAACTAGTATAATCCTAAAACCTATCATCATCATCATCACACACACACACACACACACACACACACACACACACACACACACACACACACACACACACACACATATCAAAGTCTCATAACAATCACATCATATAAAGAAAACGGCTTTTATGAGCCTATGACATCATATACAATCATGTGGTAAAATCAACACCTCCTAGTATTGTACTACCACCACCCTCTCCTTCTAGATGAGGTGTTGCTCCGTCACCACCCTCCGGCCTCCACGGTGGCTACCACATGCTCGCTACACTCACACTAGGTCTTACCCCTATTGGATTTTCCCTTTGAAAACCAAGTGGTCTGTATACAAAACTGCATTAGGGTGGTTCTTGATGACCATATCAATGTAATATTCTCTCTCCACCCGCACAATATCATAATGCGTTGTTGAAACCATGCCAGGAGGAGGTGTTGTGGATGCTCCCCTTGTCTACCTTGTCAAGCCATCTCGATAACTCGCGCTTAAATGGAAGGCCATGTGATCCCTAAGGACTTCCTCAATATATCCCTCTGTCCCTTATACTTGTCTCTATCATAAGAGACCTATACAAGCTACACCTATAAGCCATCATGTTCAACTATTAAACCATCCCACTCTGTAATGAGGTTATCCCAAACTCTTGCTAGATCATCTCACTCTCTCTAAATGGTATCCCTCTCCATCTCCACTGTGGCCTTCTCTGACATCACTACTACTACAATAGTTGTAGCTACAACACCATCCCCTTTATCTCTCACCTCCTCTCGTCTCATTTTCTCAAAGATGTCCCTTGAGCACACACTCGTATGAATTCTGTGTAGCCCTCCTTGTTGCCTTTTTCATGTCAAAATCGTCAATGATTAAGCCCACCATGCGTAGAAAAATATGGGTTCACTCTACATCATCAATCGAACCATTTGGCCATCCTCATTCGCACCCATGGCACCCGAATACTCATCAATGACTATAGGCCTCACTATAACAACTCGCTGGGGTATCAATTTTCCCATCCTCTCATCTATACAATACTAGATCTCGTGGGTATACATTGAACAAGACCAAACTATCTCCTAACCTGACTAAAAATAAACAACTCATTCTCCTTCGCCTCTGTGACCCTAAATCTAGATATCTTGTTATAAACACAATAAACTCGAGGGAACTTATGCCAATCATGAAAATCCACATATGGCCTCTAGATCACATCACCCACCTAAAGCCCTGATATCAAGTCCCTATAATAAGTATGCCCCTTGGCCTTCCTGGCCCGACCAAGACTCTGACTCCACCTCATGAAACCCGGGTTCCTCACATCAATAACACTAGGAAACCCCAATGGATGAGAGATAAAAATGTGCTTATGTAGCCAACATCGTATCAAAAACCCAACATCGATCCCATAATGCTTGTGGGAATTCCAAGCCCACAACTCTATAAATGTCTAAGCCAATAAAGTAGGAGCCCAATAAAAACATTACGATGCTTCATCAACTCTACAACTACAAATGTCATCATCCATGGGAACCAACCACCTCCTGAATCGGAAATGCAAAACATGAAATACCCAACATCATCATGGTCATCCATGGAAAACCATCTCTCCCAAGCCTCATACAATGTCTTATAATCAAATGCTCCTAAAAAATATCTCACATCCCAGGAATATCCTCCATACAACCTCTGCATAGTGTCAGCCCTCTCCACCTTTGAGATATAATAGATAGTGTGTCCCCTAACCGAGAATCTCGTAATCGATGAACATCCTCCAAGGTAATAGTGATCTCCCTTGTAGGAAGCCAGAAAGTATTAGTGGAAGGGTTCCACCTCTATAACAATTCTAGAATCAAACTACAACACCTATGGATCTACCTATAAAACCTCATGCCACCAAACCCCACTACCTCTAAGTGCTCCTAGTCATCATCAGATAGATCCTCCTAGACCTCATCTAATATCGTGAGGTATACGATCTCGGATAGTAAACTTCGTATTCACATGCAAAACATAAACACACAAAACTAACATTAGTACCATCACCAATACTTATTTTTGAAAAAGGAATCAAAACAACAAAATAAACATCAAACACTAGAATTTAAGCATACACCATACATCTAAAACAAACCTTAGATCAATTTTTTTAATCAAAATCTCAATTTTCCCTCAAAAATACAAACCGTATTGTCATAGGTGAATCGTTGAAATTCACCCCAATCACTAGCGATTGGATGAATCATCGGTGATCCTCGCTAAAAAAACTTAGGGCATCTGCGTGCCATAATATGGCATCGACACATAAAAATGAAAAATTCACAAAAACAAAACAAAGAAGAATGGAAATTTATCTCTCCTAACACTAGTTTGTGTTTTCAACTAGAAGACGCCATCCCGATTACTTTTCACCTTCAAAAACACATTTTTCTTGCTCGCAAGGTTGTTGTAACCAAAGTAGTCAAAAATGTAATAAAAATACCTTTGGGTTATTTAACCCCTTTTTCACATGGTGAAATTGCCGACAATTTTCCTAATTGCCAATGATTGGCGATAATTGCCCTTCATTGGTCTGTTTTGGGTCTTTTTGTCTACATTCCCGAAACCATATTATTTTCACTCTTTTCACAAGTGTGCCATGTTTTCAAAATGGTCTTAGCCTTCAAAAATTTTGACAAAAAAACATAGTCAAATATCAAGATTTACCATTCATCTATGGGAGACGAGCCCTTTGGCCCCCATCACTTGGTTTTCTCTCTTGACAATTTTACCTAGTAAGAGTCATACATCCACAACATTGAGTCCTTTTTCCACTATGTCAATTGATTCTCCAGTACCAAACATTGTACCCCCTTTTATTTGGCATCATTTTGAAACAAAACACACCGGTGTTCACTGTATTGCACTACAATAGAATCACCCATGCTAACACAACATTTCTCATTTTTTTTGTCTAACAATTTTCCTAAAATTGTTAGAAAAAAGGGCAAATGTAGACACCGAAATTATACACTCCTTGTCTCAAGCTTATTTACGACCAAAAATGACCCATTTACAAAACTTTGCACTTTTAAAACACCCATTGGTCCCTTTTAATTATATTAATTTAATACATATCACCACATCCCTAAGTATAATTAATGAATTAGTTAATTAATTAATTAATTCAAATTAAAATAGATAAGTAACCTCACATCTCACCCTCACACCTCACCATTCTAACTTAGATACCTTCACTACTTATAACTAACTAATTAGTTTACTAACCTTTCAAAAATATCACTAGACCACCCCTAACTTATTCTTAACCACCTCTCCACTCTTAATTAGTTAGGACTAACTTAAAAATAAAAAAACTTCTAAAATCACTCACATCCTCATCCTAGTGAACTTGGCCCAAGTTCGATTCTCTCCCATCTATTATCTTAACCACTTTGAAATCCTCCAAAATCAAGTTGGAAAAAGAATTAAAATCACTCCTTTTGGACACGTAACTAAGATTTTCTGAAATTGCTAGCAATTTTTCCGATCGCTAACGATCTATATAAATTTATTTCCAAACCTCTTTTCAAGGAGAATTTTTGTGTGTCATAGGTAAAATTTTCTCTCTCATTCATATCAAAGTCCAATCATCTTCAACCAAGCTCCATCACCATTACACTACCCCAAAATCATCAATTTCATCGTCATATGATCTAATATCATTGTTTAATCAGCTTTAATCATTTGTTATCCATTTGATCACTCACGTAAGGTAATTGTTTCATTTTTGTTTTCTTTTGGTCACTAATTTTAGGTAATTTTTTTCATATTACAATTATCATATCATATATGTTTGAGAATTGATTTAAATAATATCTTAATTCAACTTTTGTCTCTATTTTGTAGGCTGTTAAATTTAACAAGAATCACTAACTATTTTCATGATCACTAGTGGTTCATGTTCAATATTTCTTTTATTACCTATTTCTCATAATTTTCCTAACCTTTCTTGTTGGTTTTATGTCATTTTCTAACATGTTTCCTAGCATGGTGATTTCATATGGCCTTAGGTGGTAATAATTACCCTGTTGGTGACATTGGCTCTTTTCCCGTTATATGTCATCCTTTGTACTAGGAGCAGATGAGCTACTTCATGACCTAGAGATTTTTACAATTCTAAAGCAACACCTTTTGATCATCTAGAAGCCATTTTTGCATCGGTTGAGCGTATCCTAGAAGAAAGTGAGGCATTTTGGGATGTGTATTACGAGACTTACATGCTCCAGAACACCTTTCACAATATGAGCATAATTATGAATCTAATTTAGACATACCAGAGGACTACAACACTGCATCCAAGTTTGAAACCAACAATTATATTAGTATCCTTGATATCAATACCACATTTTCACATCTCTACGATACTTAGGAAGAAGTGTCATACTTCTTTGCTAAGGATTTTATTTCTAAACCCGAGTCTTATTTTACGGAGGAGGAGGACCTAATCAGTTCTACAGGTCCAAGTTCTCTAAAAATTTGTACAAGGATCAAGAATCCAATCTTTGGTTCTAGGATTTTCATTATCCTTATTATGTATGTCCACCTAAATAAGTGACATTAGTTGGTCATATTTTCACTTTATCATATTGTATCGCAGACTCTTTTTTATTATCAATAAAAACTTAATTATTTTTTCGCAGTTAATATCCTTTGAAGGAAGTCTTTGGGACTTCTTGGGGCTGGCTTTTTCCAAGAAACCTATCCATGCATTTTACTAACATCATCTTATTTAAATAATTTGATTTGTAGGATTGCTTGCAGGGAATAAGCCTTGTTCATTTTCTTCACAGAGCACAATATCACACAACATCCATCCACATTTGTGGGTATCCTAGAAACCCCACCATACTGAGGTTGAGTTAGGTTGTTACCCCCTTGAGACATCAAGCAAACTTGAAGTAAAAATTGTGCTAAACACTCTTCTCTCCATTCGATGTGCTTACAATTTTCTTCGTCTACCTTATCTCCATGGAAGTTATGTCTTCATGTAAAATTTTTCTTCTTCTTCTTCTTCATCCTCTCAACTAAGGATTACACATGTAATAATAATCAATTACATGCAATTCTACCTCTAACCCTATTTTTCTAGCTTATATAGGCATATACACACTTATGGAATCTTAACTATACATTTATAACCTTTAGATCACCTTTAAATCAAAGGTTGGATCTAATCCTACATATAGAATAAGAACATAAATGTAGAGGTAATCTGCTCTAGGTTTCGACCGATGCGATTACTATGTAAACTCGAAAGTTTATTAAACATGCTTTTGTGAATAATTTAGCTTCACAAATCAACAAATTTTCTCCAAAATTTGATTCTTGCCTTGATGCAAGCACCATTCTCCCCCTTGAAAAATAATATCATCATTTGAAAATCATCAATACATCATGAAAAAAACAATATCTCACCTTGTTAGAGGCAAAAATAGTCATTCCAACGTCCTAGGCATGCAAACTAACATATTTTCTTCTATACCCCTATTTTGAGTATCACAAGAACATTGTAAAGCAGTAGATACATGTACCATTCATTCTCTAATCCATGCCAATAGTTTCATAACAGAGCATACAACATCATTAATCCATCACTCTAGACCATGAGCCATCAATTTCGGCCTAAACATGTAAGAACAAGAGATATTTTCACTTTTCATACCATACAATAACTAATTTCCCTAAGTCACACTTTTAGTCCATTTTAGACAAACTTTTCAAGGCCTTAGAGTCACAATATTAACATGTTACAACTCCTTATGAATCCCCTGGAATCAATACCCCCATCTCTAGCTCATGAGCACAAAGATGAACTTATTATCTTGATAACTTGGCTTAAAAGAGCCTCAAACACTTAGACTAGTCATGATGCTCATCTTCATTTTGTAGGAGCATCTTGGACATCAGAGGGCATCTTTCGAAATAAAAATTTCCAATACCTGTAATATTTGACTTCAATCTATTTTAGGCCTTATGATCACCATTTTCTCCATCTATAGTGAAACTCACATGCTCCAGACTCCCCCTTTCCTTGTAGGCACCATGCATGCCTTGAAAACATTTTCTCACTCATAACACTATAGAAATGTATCCATAGCCTTATCAAGCAACCTTTTCAAAGGTTGAGCAGATCACACCATAAGAATAGTTTTCAAACACCATAAGAACACTTCATTAGGGTCCTTGACAACTTCACAAGAGCTTAGAAAAACATTATATATGTTGAAACCACTCACATTATGCCTTTCATAATCACTATAACTTGTAGGAGAACATTTTAAACTGAAATCTTGCTCTTTCATTGTCATCTTATTCACCTGAATGAATTTTTGAAGACCTCCTCCTGTATGGGACAAGTCATTTAACACAATAAAAACTTCTACAGGATTACTTTGCACCTTTCCCACTTGTAGCTTTCTTTTATTTGCTTCTACGGTCATATCATGCACTTGTAAAGATGCCAAAATTGACTTGTAACATAACCTTCACATATTTTATGGTAAATATGACTTTGATTACCACCAAAATTTTCATTTTTCTCTTAGATACAAGCATAAGAATCTTAAATACACTATACTTTTCCCTTCATAGACCTATAACCAAGAGTTTATCATTTTGAATGCATCATAGGTCATTAAAGGCTCTAATCTTGTTTTTCCAACCATCTTACAACCTTGGAGGTTTGATCCTTCACCTATTGGGTAGGGTTTCAAAAATTCAAACCCTTCTCATACTCTTGTAGCTTGCTTTGAAGTTTTTATAAGATGTTAACATACCTTTTTTTTACCTTGTATGTGATTTGAAGTCACTCTTGAACTTACTCATGTCAAATTGAGATCTCTGCCATCTACTTGAACTGTAGGTGTTCATTTTCTCTTAAAGAGCCATGCTTTGAGAATCAAGTGTACACTAGTTGATATCACCAACTCATGAACTTTCAAGCACCTTGAAAAGACACTTCAAAAGTATACTTACCTACACATCTAGGATTGTGAAAATCACTCCAACCTGTAGTTATCCATTTTATCTTTATTCATTCTTCTTATACCTTTGATTTAGTTCGAAACCATCTTAGCATGGTCAAGGTCCAAATTTTAAGTAATCATGAATTACAACTTCAAGCCCGTAGTCATATTCTCACAATTCATGAACTACCAAAACCCTAACCAATACCGATCTTTGAAACGAAGCATCTTGATGTAACATATTTTACCTTGAATGAAAATTTTGAAACTCAAGAGATCAATAAGAGATCTTTACAAAATATTTTAAACACAAATTAGATACAACATACATTGATAGAGAAAACATCTTCTTGAAACCTTAAGAGTCAAACACCAACTTCAGAGGCATCAACTAAATATTTTCTTCATGTTATATCATGCATGGATCAACTATGCACCAAGAATTGACTCCTTCAACATCCTTGAAGATTTACCTTCAATAAATCATGCCGAAATTTCAAAAGATTACTTAGCACTTATTAGGTCTTCTTAGATACAACAATCAATTTTCTAATATTGTCATGAATTCCATGGAATTTACACATTTTCATTCCTTGGGATTATTTGTATCCTCTTTTCCATCATGTCTATGTGAAGTGTACAAAATTTTAGATCATAACTACCTTATTACGGTCCTTAAAAATAGGATTCCATACATATTGCTCCATATTACTGTGAAAAGCACAGCTTAGGGACATAAAGACCATAAGATGCACAAATTTTTCATTTATTATCACAAGACTTCATTATCATCACTGTCAGAGCATATTTTAAGTTCTTGAGCTCATGAATTCATTGAAATGGAGCTTTGTGTTTCAATTTATTACTTGGGACTTTTCTCCTTTTATCTAGTGCACACCTGATTTTGATCCACCTTGGAAAAAGTTATCCTTTCAAACTATTATACTAATTAAGTTATCACTTAATCATACAACCTATGTCCCCAGAGCTTCTCCAACACATTAAGAGAGTTTTTGACACTTGTAGGATTCATGATATATGCACTAAATATTTTTATCAGTTGAGACTAAAACACAAACATCATAGACTGATAACTCTTATGAATTGAGATGGAAGAAGAACTTTTCAGTATTTTGGACACATTCATAGATTCAAACACTTGGAGGAAAACAAGACATACTGGACAAGATCCTTTACACCTTATGACAATGTGTAATTCATCAAAAATCAACTCAGACAACCCAAAACTTCACAGACTACATATTCCTTCAATACTACCAAACATAGACACAAGGAATTTTAAAACATGTTTCATGAGTTCAAAGATCAATTGCACACATCTTATGACATATAAGTAAGACTCTAGAATCTACTAATACATTTCAAATCAACCATATACCAAGATGGTGTAGAACACACCATATGAGCATCACATATGGACTACTTATGACTACGAGGTGAGATGATGATATTTCACTCCAAGAACTACCAATATGAACCATGAGAACATAATTAGAAACACAAAATGAAATACCTTTTTCACATGGAAGAGACTCATAGTGAGATACACATCTCCCCCTCACTCCAAATCTTCAATTTCTCCTACATACCTTTATGAAGCCTAATAAAGGCATACAACACCATGGAGGAGCTTGATGAGAGACCTAATTAGGTCTCAATCCCTCTTATGTCTTCTTGATTGTCTCTTCTTTAATTGATTCCACATTTTTTGCAGCAGGCTTCTAGTTTTTCTCTGTCATATCCTTGGATTATTCTTTATCACTTTGACTAGTCTCAACCTTATTTTTGTATACTTGTGTTTTTGGCTTAGGTCTTTGATTTTCCTTCTTCAACTGACATGCATTACAAAACCTTACAATTTTCCCTATCTTGTGGCACCTAAAACATTCCACTTTCCTTCCTTTGCATTCATAATCCCTATGTCCATATTCATTGCAAGCATAACAATACCCATTAAAATTTCTTACATACCTCTTAGTGTTTGATGGCTCATTTTTGTAATATTTTGCAAGATGTCCCTTTTCTTTGCAATGATAGCATTCAAATCCATATATTTGACCTACCTTTTTCTCCTTCTTGTCTTGACATTCCTCTTCCTTCTTTTTCTTCAAAATGTTCCTTTCCTCTTCCATTATCCTTATTTTCAACCTTAGGAATAAAAAAATCTATCCCTATAACTATAAGCACCACATTTGTAATAACTACCATGAAAAGACCATACCTATATGCACTTGGTTTCCTGATAGGTGATCTTCTAGGAGGTGGAAGCCTTGAAATTTCTCTCTTCTTTGGATGTTTTCTTTCATTTGATCCTTGACTTGATTCTTATTCAATCTTCTTGGATGAGTCCTCATTGAATCCTAGACATGTCTTATCACAAAATATATTTTCTTTCCTAACATCTTACTCATATTTTTGAGCTCTCTTGGAAAGATGATAGCTTTCTAGTTATGGTAGATAGTACCTTTTTCAGTCTCATGTTTGAGACACTCTTCTCTCTTGATCTTAAACTCAACTAGGGCCTCCTCAAGTTGAGTTATCAAAACCATAACTACTTTATGAGATGCAACCATCCTGTCAACCTTATCACAATTTTCAGCTTCCCATTGCATTTCCCCATAGGCATAACCCTGAATAGTCTCCAAATCTGCAGGAGCCATCTTGTCACCAAAGATATCCCTCTAGCTTGTTAGGATACTTCCAAGGGCCTAATTTGATACCAATTTTTGGAGGTGACAAGGACTAAGAGGGGGTGAATCAATCCCCAATAAAAAAATTTCACACTTGTGCTTCAAACCCTAACCACATATGCTCATATATAACACATCAAAGTAGATTTTCTTCACAAAGAAATTAAAAATGAAAGGATCAAAATATAGACTCAAAAAAACTTATATTGATGCTCAAAATCATATCAACACACTTCAATTTGATATTCAAATCAGATTACAATATATAGTGTCTTCAACAATGATCAATAAGATACAACCAATAGCTCTTGAGATAATCAACTATGTATCATGAATACAAATAAAGATATGGAACTATGAGAATGTTTTCAACTAAATATATTATCTGATAGCACCTTGTAAACCTAAAAATAATATATGCATGCTATGAAGATAACATCCAAACTCAAGCACTCAAGTTTTCTCTTCTTCTCCAACTCGCTCTCAAAGAAACATGACCACCATTGCACTTGCTCAAACTCTTCTCATGAAAAATCAACTATTTGTTGTCCTAGAATGAGATTTTAGGTGTTTTGGGCTAGGCCCAAAGGATTTTTCTTTACAGAAAAAGGGTTCTTCAAAAGAAGATAAGATGGGTTTTCAAAAGATAGCACCATTATACCCAAAATCTCCTTTTTATGGCATTTCCTTGATTATAAATCAAAGGAAGCAGGTATCTCATGATATTTTTGACCCATGCAACATTAAAAACATCCCATATCTTTTTCATAACAACTATAAGTGACCCAATTAGGTCTTCCTAGAAAAAAACCCTTCATTTCATGTTCCAAAACTCACTAAAACACATGCATTAGGGTGCCAAAATTATCCTCATTCCAAAACCATACTTAATAAAACTCCAATATTCATAAAACAATTGAGAAATTAATAATTTAAACATTAACCATGGTCTCAATTTTTTTAACCATTCATATTATTTCATTTAATGGGCCTAGTGTCCTTTACATTTCTCAAAAGCTGTTGTTTCATGCACCCTTTAAAGCACCCTCGAAACTTCATCTAATCACCAAATGAATCATAATAAATCAAAACATGTCGTGTCAAAATAAATGGAAGAATGTGTATAATACTTATAAGCATTTTATAATTCATGAAACATCTTTCTATTCAAAACACAACAATACTTTCCTTCACCAAACCAACTTGCCAAAACAATTGTTTCCAAAGGTTAGCTCATAACATCAAATATACATGCAATAAAGACCTAAAAATGGATTCATTATATGTCCAATTCATCTATCTTGACATTACATGTGATAAGAAGCATTACCAAATCTATATCATGCTTGAAAAACCTCAAACTTGCACTAAGACAGATCTTGTTCAACTACCAATAACCTTCCTACTCAAAGAATGCCCTGTAAACCCTATCGAGACGACCTCATCACGAGGTAAGCCATATAAAATTGGAAATTTCTATACATATAATTTCCAAAATAGCTTTAATCATCTCAGGAATTGTTGAGCACATGGAATATAGATGAACTATGAAAGCGCATAAGGATTGGGCACTTAGGGACTAGGCATGTAGGAAGGCGTAAAATCATAGAGTAACATGAGCCTCGCTAGAAAAGTTTAAATTCAAGACTCAGCCTCTTTTTACGGGTCAAGGATATTTTTTGGGGATAGAGTGATGAGCATGTAATAACATGAACACTTTCAGCTCACGTAAGGCTATTATGGGATTCGCAAAGAATCTGAGCACCATGCATAGTTACGATCTAATAATAGGATTTCTACTCGGAGTTAACTATAGGAAATCTATTATTAGAGAACTTGCATGTTTTATACTCCTTTGTAAAGGTACATGGCCATTATTAGCATATAAAATATTTTTAGAACGTGCATAGGTGGTGAAGGGGAAATTCCCCACCCCTATATATATGTATTGATTTCGAATGTTTTGGGAAATTGATTATTGTAGATTTATGTTGTTGATTTGTGTTGGTTGGATATTTTGTCAAGCCAAAATATGAGGTTCAACCATAGTACATGGGATTAAATCCCTCCTCAAAGACAGGTGAGGCTGCCTATTTATTACTAATCTAAAACACAACAGAAATAATATATACAATATTCACACTAATCTAACCATTGGGGTTGGGATAGAATCCCAAAATCCATATTCATAATAGGTGAAGATATTTCTCTTTTGAAATGAAATGGATCGGAAAGGAAATTATTATTATGGAAGAAACACAATGGAAAGGAAATGAGAGGAATGTATTTTCTTTTGAGTAAACATAGAGCACGAAATAATCATACGAGATTTAGATAACAAATGTAATGTTTGAAATGATTAGAACAATCAAGATGCTAAACAAAGAATAGCTTAAGATTATGAACATAAGAACAATATCTTAAGAAAGATACATCTCACAACACAAAGTTTGCAAAATAGCATCAACTCCTATTCCTCAAATGATTAAAAGAAAACACAAAGTCTTTCTTCTTCACAATAGATCTCAATATTCCAAAAATCTCAACCTTTTGGAATGCATAAGTGTCCCTTATTTATAATAAAATGAGTTGAGAGAAAATAGGATAAATCCTATAAAAATGAGAGTCCTACTTTGCTTGACTCTCACACAAGAGACCAAGTCAAAATTTACTTCCTATGTGACGAAACAAAAATGAAAAAGACATGTCGATTTCAGGATTGAAATGACATGTAACATTGTGCCTATTTTGTTTCATCATCTTTGTCTTCCTCCAACAAAGCCTGCTTGTCCTAAAATTCTTGGAACTTTCAGATTATACCCTGCATCTCATTTTCATTAGGTGCGGTGGAATGATCACTCAGAACTTCACATGTTTCCTGAGTATCGCTAGCGTTGCTAGGAAGCTTTTTTAGTATCTTGTTGAGTTTCCTTAGGGTTTCCAAAGAATGTTCAATTTTCAAAAATCTGTCAATGATTTCCAAGCCGAATACATAAGTTGGTTCATGTTGAATTGATTCTTGGATCTGCTTGTAAAGATCATCAACAAGAATACCCGAGCTTTCACTCAACACCTTAGTGTAGATCTTGACTAGCTCTTCTTCTATGTCATTCGTGCCATTGACCAATTGATCTCTTGATTCCCTCAATTTTCTACAAGCTTCATTGAGAATATTTATTCTAAATCTAATGGCTTTGGTTAGTTGAAAATGTTTGTCCCCATGTGGCCTTCTTTGACCAAGATGTGGGATGGAATCATTTGTTGTTGCAGACTCACAAAGTTAACTCGGATGCAAATCAGGCTTCTAGGTTGATGTTCGTGCATCCACAGTGTGATTACACAACATGGAATCCTTTCTCCAAGTGTGGGACTCGTAAAGATGAGAAAGGATTCTCTAGAGAAGGCTGGTTCCTATTCCTCTGTTCAGATGCATGCACAAAAAAATGCAGAGGGTTCACTAAAACCTAATCTAACTTGCCAAGGAGACAGAGTAAGAAAATGCATAGAATAAAACCTAAACTACAAAGGTGATGCACCGAGGAATGTTAGACACTCGTTTTGCAAATTTAACATAGACCACATAGATGCAATACAAACACCATGCATAGGTAACCAAACTGTAATAAGAGATCAAAATGACAGCAATGAATACATGAGAGGGTTGAGAGTCAATCACAACACATATATTATTGCTCAAGAGTCGATATAAGATACATTCAAAGTGGCAAGAGGCAAAAAGACGACGTTACAACCCATATGGGAGGTTTGAAAGCTCCACAAATTCTCTGGCAAGCAAGGGAATAAGGGAGGATGCAAAACAAAAATGTCCGACCCCTTAAAGGAGCTCTTCTTTACAATATATATCAAGAAATGAGAGAGGGAAGAGAGAGGAAATCAGAATGCCCCAACCACTTCTTGGTAGCATTTAAAATCATCTCATTATGACAGTGAAGCGGTGGATCCTAGCAAAATGGCGGGTGTCTAACAAGAGGTGAGCATCTCGCTGCATTAAAGTTGGTTGTTGAAGCATTACTTCTATCTATCACCACGCGTCAGAGATGTTTTCTTAATTTTCTCCCTCCAAACTACACCAAAATACGATGTTGATCCTAGAACCATGTAGATAATTTCAACAACTTTTGTTGATATAAGAACGTGCAATCGAGCTCTGGATCGAAAGATACGAAGGTCTGAAGATTTAGGGCACAAAACAGGCAAGAACAGGTTTTAAAATCTTTTCCCGCGCTCTGCCATCTGGATGACACGTGGCAGGCCCTGATTCGCTGAGTAATTCTCTCTCTCCACCTTTCCGTGGGCTTTCCTTTGAAATTTCCTTGTGGGCCCTTACACTTGGACACGTGGCACTATTTCATTGGTTCAGGATTTTCCTTCAAAAATCACCCCTTTGACCTTTGGACCTTTCTCCTTATGACATGTGTCGTGATCTCGGTTGGTCCGCGGTCTGCCGGCTCTTTCACGTCCACCACGTCTTTTTGCCCCAGATGTCCCAGTGCTTCGCGGGACAGAATCCTCCGATCCACCTGAAATGGGCTTCCTTGTCCCTTTTCTGTTGGTGACACATGGCGTGATCTGATTGGCTTTCAGCCCTTTCGGCCATATCCGCCCCGCGCATCCCTTTGTCCTAAATGTCCTTGTGCTGAAGTTTCTGTTTGGCCGATCTCGGCCGGTTCGCGTCCTTCGCGTCCATTTGTTCCAAATGTCTTGATTGCTCCCGGTAAAGGACTTGGACAAATTTTCTTTCTTTCGGCCGATTCAAGCATTTCGCGTCTATTTGTCCCAGATGTCCCTTTTCTGTTTGGGCCACCTGGAGGCTTTTCGGCCGATCCACGCCTTTCGCGTATAATTGTTCCAACTGTCCCAAAGGTGGCCTTGAGCAGGACTTAGCCAATTTTACGATTTTCTCCTAAATCAATCTACTTGCTTGGAACTAAAAACTCTGATGCATGTTATCAAATTAACTCTGGGGGGTGAAATTTGGATAATGAGAACTGTTCGACATTTTGAGAGCTTCAAAATTTAACTCTAGGTTCCCGACCTCTCGCTAAAAATTCATCATCCATTTTCTCTCCATTTTTCTTTATATCCTCCAATGATTTGTAGACTTCCATAGTGTCCTCGATGACTTCTTTTCCTTGCGAGAGCAGCATTTGGATCCATTCATCGACTATTCTCCCCTTCTCATTAATCTTCTCAATCATGGGTACCGATGAGAAATCAAACCTGATAGGAGTAGAGGATGATGGTGTTGACTCAGGAGGCTTTGAGAGCTTGAGTAGTACTTCTGTTAGCTATTGTACTTTCTCTTTTAACTCATCTCTATTTGCCTTAGTTTCCTTTAGCTTCTGGCACAACACATTCATGGCATCTTGTGCATCTTGCTATGCTCCCTCCATTGTTACTTTCCCTAGATCAACCCTTGTGATTTGATAATCTATGACCATTATATCATCCTTAGTTTTATCAGCCACAGAGTAGCAATTTCTACAAATTTATGCCCTGAGGCATCCACTGAAATCCTTGAAACTATTTTGGGTTTCTTGGCCGACTTGGTAGGAGTGACCTTGAGGGAACTGAAATCAAAGGTTGGTAATGGAACTACCACCTTCCTCTTCCTCAGAGTCTGATCTATTAACCATTGAGGCATATTGGAATAATTTTCTCCCATTGTAGGTGTTATGGTCACATCCTCAGGTGGAGGAAGGTTAGCTCATGGAGTGGTGACCACTGTAAGTGTAGTGTCCGTGACAATGGACTCTGGGAATGAAGGCGCAGAAGGAGGAGGCATATCCATGGTTAATGTAGGTCCAAAGTGGGGAGAGGTGAGAGGCCGAGAAGATACTAACCATGGCTGAGTAACTTGGTGAAGAAATCTAAGGCAAGGAAGGAATTTGGATGGGAGGAGGCAATGATTTTGAAATTAGAGTTTGAGAGTTAAGAGGAAGACTTACCTCGATGAGCTACCAGCCAAGAGAGGAATGGAAGGTTAAATAATATCTTCTCCGGAAGGAGGATTTCCTTGTTTTGGTTGTGGAGGTGAATCAAGAATCTCAACTATTTATGGGAGAGTGGCCACTGGTGTAGTTACTTGATCTTCTCCCTTTCTGACAAACTTAACCTTTATTGGCCTCTTAGAAGGGTTCTTATCCTTTTCCTTTTTTCCCTTGGAGGGTCCCATTTCCAAAGTATCTAGTTTTTAAAAAATCCCTTTTGTATAACTCATTAACCAAGAAATGAGCCATGCCTTAGTACGGGAAAGAGTTTGAGAAGCTCTCCCCATAATAGAGGCTTTTCGATGATGGACCAATCAATGGCTGGGAATACATATCAATCTTCATTTAACCCATCATATGAGGCATCAAGGACACTCTTGTTATCCGTGGTGCCCTCTAGGATGTCAGATAAATCCAACATCTAGATTTCTTCAATTGTCAACCTACTATTGTCCTTTCTTTGGATGGAAACTTCATCCCGAAGATCAACCCAAATATATTCTATGTTGGGAACATGTAGATATAAAGTCCCGTACAATTTAAGGACTCCTCAGAAATCAAATCCATCTATGTGCTTCATGTGCTTCTTCAACTTGTCCTGAAGCTCATGCACCACATTCTTAGCTTTAACCACTATCGAGCACATGTACCTTCTCGATGGAAATAGGGAAGGATATAGTAGCCTTGTGTTTACTTTGTTGGAATTTGTGGAAATCCAACAATTGTCTTACCAACTCCATTAGGATCAGCTTATCACCTAGGAATCTGGGCAATCAGAAAGGATCACCTGGGTACATGACCACCCAAAGGTATGTGAACTTCTTGAACTACAAGAAGATACAACCCCATTTTGATACTTCGGCCCATGCCTCATCAGAGACTCTTCTCTTTCTTAAGTCAGGGTTCAACATGTAGATGTTCTCATAAAAGGAGTCATTCACTCTTCTGAATTGATCCTCGGACCCCTTCATTGTCAATTAAGGGAAATACCGATATATATGTTCGAGTTGACTTACTTCCCTTCACGTCTAACCCTGGATAATTCCTCATATAAGTGTTGCATAGGTGACATATGATGACATATAAAACTTTCCAGTAGTCAAGATTGTCTTCATCTAGGAATCAATCTCATTACTTATAATACTACTCCAATCAATCCCTTGTTCGTTCTTCTTCATAATGACCATGAATTGATACATCCACTTGTGAAAGTCTCTTAACTTGAGGAGTCCAAATACTCAACTCAATAGGGTGATGATGTCACTAATTTCAAGGATGAAATCACTCCTGGGACAAACTTGGGAAACCTAGAGACGCACTGGCTTGGCCTTGATCAAGAACTTTTTATTCACATGCCTGATGTAATCTTCTTGATCTTTGTCCCAAGCTTTCTATGCTGACTTAAGATCTACATCGACATATTCCTCAAAGTTGGGTAATATTAAGAGGTCATCAAAGTAACCCCATCCAACTTCACTATGGTTTCTCTTGCTTGATTTTTCATTGAGCGGGAATCTGAGTCATAATTGGAAGCACAGGCCAAAATGAACTCGGGGCATTGAGCAGACATTGGGAATCCTGCTGCAAGAGGGAGGCCACTGTTGGTTATTGACTTCATCCAGGGACTCTGAGAAGAATCC
Source organism: Taxus wallichiana var. yunnanensis (assembly GCA_018340775.1). Taxonomy (NCBI): domain Eukaryota; kingdom Viridiplantae; phylum Streptophyta; class Pinopsida; order Cupressales; family Taxaceae; genus Taxus; species Taxus wallichiana. The sequence continues at coordinate 171,932,981 of CM031237.1, forward strand.
TTGGTTTTGTTCCAAAAGTCTTCCATGTCAATGTTACCAAGCTCGTATCTTGGATGTCGTAATTGCAATCTATGTAGGAAGGGGATTCCATTTTCCGGTACTTGTATTTCATCTTTCCTGACTTGTCTGAATTATCCTTAGATGATCCAGGATCTGACATGAGAAGTCCTGAAGAAAGAATTCCTAGATAACTCCTATTTGAACAATTGGACTTGGAAGCTTGCTGAGCAACCCCACAAACCCGCCACACCAACTGGACTTTGAGACCTGTCAGACAATTCGTGAAACCCGACACACTGTAGAGTATAATCAGAAACTAGGTTGTGTTGGACACTTCGTAAAACCGACACAAGGTAGAAATCAAGGGGTGTTAAGCACTTTACAAAACCCGATGGTTTGCGGAATTTGGAGGATGTGAACACTTTGTGAAACCCGACACAAGCGGAAGTTGGAAGATGTCGGGCACCTGTAAAACCCAACACACGTGTCGGGTTTCTAGGATGTCAAAATAGGTAAAATCTCCACCACGCTTGTAAGTTAAGTTTTATAGATTATTCCCAAAAATTACAAGAGTATATCCATGAAAGGAAATAAGAGAACACCCAAGATGGATTTTTAAACAAGGGTTTTCATGGAAATTCAACAAAAATGAAGAATACAACCCTAAACCCTAAACCCAGAGGCAAGAAAAATCAAAGAGGAAAAACACCGAAAGAATACTTCAAAAACAAACCCGAAGATCACAAAATGATAAGAAGAGAAAAATACCTTCAAGAAATTTGAAAAATGATCAAATATGGATCATGAAATCGATCGAGAAGTTCAGTCGGGTTTGAAGGTCAAAGGAGCATGTACGAAAAATCCACACAACAAAAATATGTCAAGTAGAAATGACATGTAAAATCGAGTATTTATAAAGCCCTAGCATTTATTACACCTCCTCGACACGTGTGCCAACTAACCGACAACTTGGCATTAATGCCATGTCATCATGCTTCGACACTTCTGAAAACCCAAAACAAATGTTTTCTTAACAAAATAGGTTTTGGGAACCAACCGACATGAAGCATGTAAAAGACATGTCTGGATGCTATCGGGTTCAAAACCTGATACAAAGGATCATTTCGGGTTTCAAGTTTTGGGAATCAAGCAGCATGTAACATGTTTTTTGTAAGGTATGTTCCAATGCTCCCGGGTTAAAACTTGATACACTAGCATGTAATTGGGTTTTGGGTTTGGAAGACACTCAACATGAAGCATGTAAAAGACATGTTTGCATGCGATGGAAACCCGAAAACCTGAAAATCTCCTTCAAAGGGCATTTTTAGGAGGTTTTGTCAAAAAAATCTATGGTTATCTCAATTTTAGCTGGAATCACTAAAAATGAGATAACAACTGGCTCTAGTTGGGGACTTTCTTTGAGACATCAAAGGAAGAGAACTCATATCAAAATCTTTATCCATTGGGCTCTGATTCAAGAAGAAAAGCCAAAAACAAACAAAAGAAAGAAAGAAAAAAGCATACACATAACAGAAAATAAATTGTGATACAATGCAAGAGAGCATCTTACATTACTGGTGGAACATCTTCAAATGTTGGCCACTGAAAGGTAGAGGGAGAAACTCTCCATCAAGGTATGATAGATAGAAGCTATTTTCACCATTCAGTTGATGTATTTTGAAAGGACCTTTCCATAAGGAGTCAAACTTGCCATGCATCCTTTTCTTTTCTCTTATCTTGTCAAATATTATTTTGACTTTGATCGATGGTCTGTGATGTGATCCACCACCTTTCTCCATTCTTCTTCTAGCTTGGCTAGGTACATTATCCTTTTCTTAATAGAACTTTGAAAATTTTCATCCTCAATTGCTTTAGCCAACTATAAGGTTGGCAATTCTACAGAGATAGGTGTCTCAGTGTCAATTCCATACAAAGGCACCTGGAATGGGACATTCCAATAGCTCATTTAGGAGTAATCTGATCAGCCCACAATGCATCATATAATGCTTTGTGCCATGTCCTCTGATTCTCATCAACCAACTTTCTGATTATGGTCACCAGGTTTTTGTTGCTTGATTCAGCCTGACCATTACCTTGAGGGTAGTAATCGGATGAATGAGCCAACGTGATCCCAAATCCATAAAAAAATTCTGTCAACTCATGGGATGAGAAATTGGAGGCATTTTCGGCAACAATCTTGTGAGGCACACCAAATCTAACAATTATATTTTCTTTGAGAAAATTACAAACAGCTTCGGAGGTAGCTTGTTTGATTGGAGAAGCTTCCACCCACTTGGTGAAATAGTCTATGGTGGTGAGGACATAATTATGACCAACACTAGAGGCAAGGGTTCAATACTCCAATGAAATCAATTCCCCATTGGTGAAAAGGTTCTTCAATCACCACGGGCTTTAAGGGAAGAGCTGTCAGCTTAGGACAACCAACGAAATGTTGACAAGCTTCACACTTGGCCACCCATTCAGCTGAATCTTGAAAGAGAGTAGGCCAATAGTACTTGGCCCGTAAAATATTGTAAGCCATTACGAAGAAGAGAAATTTCCTCTCGCATGCTAGATTGTGGAAGGACTCTAGCAACCTTATCTACTGAGACTTGTCAACACAGCGTAGGAATACACCATCGATACCTTTCTTATATATACCATTATCCCACAGAATGTATCTTGTAGATCTGAGTTTAACTGTCCTCTTTTCTTTATGGATTAAATGCGGGGACACTCACCATAGGTTAAAAAGAAATTGATATCTGTGTACCATTCATCAGTCGTGCTTACGAAAATTAATTTGGGAAATTCTGAAGAAGTGCCTTCAGTTTCTTTGCACTCTGTTTCAGCATTATTTTCTACGATTAATTAACATAGGCCTCTACCTCACACCAACTTGGTAGTTCTGATGTCCAATTCATACTCCTGGACTTTGGTTATCTAGTTATCCCATTGACAACCCAACTCTTGTTGGGTCAGAATGGATTTAACTGTGGTATCAAGAACTAGAACAAGAGTGTGGGAACTCAAGACATAATACCTGAAATGTTTCACCGCTCTCACCATGGCATAAGCATATTTTTCAATCTGCAACATCTTCAATTCATGTTCCTATAGTTGGCAGCTCATGAAAGCAATGGGATCTTCAATTCCTTCTTTGTTTTCCTACATCAGGATGGCCAATACTGTATGTGTGGAAGCATAGCTGTACATGATGAAATCTTTCTTGAAGTTTGGGCATACCAGAATAGGAGTGTGAGAAATTTCCTGTTTGACTTCTTCAAACACAAGCTTCCCTTCAGTGCTCCATCGAAATGGAATTTTATCCTTCATCATTCCAAGGATATCCTTGGTTTTATCGGCAAAATTAGGTACAAATATTCTTAGGAAATTAACCTTCCCAAAAAGGAGTGCACCCCAATTTTGCTTATGGGTAGGGTAAGGCTTTGAATGGCCTTCACCCTCTCTGGGTCGATCTTGGTTCCTTCTCTAGTCATAATATGACCCAACAAATTTCCTTCGACACTCCGAACATGGATTTTTTAGGATTTAATGAAATCCAATGATGCCTGCACCTTAAGAGTACCTGCTCCAGGTGATCATAATGATCACTTCATTTTTTAGAGAAGACTATCAAGTCATCCAAATACACAACTATGACCTTTCCCATTAAATCTCTAAAAGCTAAGTCCATAGCCCTTTGAAATGTGGCTCTGGTGTTAATCAAACCAAAAGGCATTCTCCTGTAAGAAAAGGTTCCCCATGGAGTGGTGAATGTTGTTTTATGTTGATCTTCAGCAGCTACCTCAACCTGATTATACCCCAAAAATCCATCAAGCATGGATAACATTTCTACTCCAAGTGATGTCTATAATACCTGGTCCATGATGGGCAATGGATAATTGTCCTTTAATGAAGACTGGTTGAGATTCTAGAAGTCAACACAAATCTAGATTTCACCATTCTTCTTTCTCACAGGGACAATGTTCACAACCCAGGTGGAATGATGGATCGAAAAGATAATCCTTGCGTCTAACATTTTCTAAATTTCTGTAAGAATAGTCCCTGAGATCTTTGGGTTGTAATGTCTTTGCTTCTACATGTAGGGTTTAACTTCAAGATTCAAAGCAATGCTATGTTACACATCCTTGGGCTTGAAAAACTTTAGATCCGCATATGACCATGCTTTAGGGACGTAAATATATCTCTTCAAGAGTGAAGAGAATCTTTATTTTCCTCTAGAGAACAACATTTACTGATTTTTACCATCGTGGTTGATCAACGGAGCCCAAGTTAACTTGATCTACCTCTGACAAGGAAGCACCTTCAGCTTGCCTTTTACCCTGAATGAACTAGTCATGCTTGTCAAATAGACCTTCCAGAGAAACTAATCCCTTTAGAATCTTATTTCCTTTAAGCTGGATGAATTCACCATCAATTTCTTGATATGAATTCGAGACAGACTCACGGAAATCCAATTCTGATCCTTCAAAATAAAGCTCACTGAAATTATCAACTTTCTCCAGAAAAGACAATACCTGTTGGTCATCATTAAACACCTACCAATGAGCTGAGTTATCTGGAACACTTGGATGATACACAATCTCAATGGTATATGTGTCATGTTTGAACTGTGGGTGAGGAAGAAGAAGAGATGCAGAAACAACTAAGGAATCAGCTTTATCATTGTAATCTCTTAAGACTACTTTAAAGGAAAAATATTCAAAGCATTCTATGATGTCCCAAACCTTGTTTCTGTAATGTTTTTAAGCAGTCATTTTTACACGATAAATTCCCCTTACTTGATTCATAATCAACTCGACATCTCCCTGTACTTTGAGATTTCAGATTCCTTTTTGTCTTACCATTTCTAATCCTAATAACAAAGCTTCATATTCGGCTATGTTATTAGTATTATCAAACTACAACTTGAAAGAAAAGGGAAAGATCTCAAAATCCAGAGATATAAGAACTACGCCAACACCGAACCCAGTAGTGTAACATCTCCCATCAAACTCAAGGGTCCAGATAGTGTTAGGATCTTCTTCTTTCACTTCTACTAGAGGGCACCTTAGATGTCAGGAAATAATTACCCAAGCCTACATCTTCAAAGAGAATTTGAGCCTTAGGATCATCTGATTTAGTAACTAGGTACTTTGCTTGTGCTTCGGGGTGAAGGACACGAGGAACTCCATTTACTAGAATTTTAGCTTTGGTCCAATCCATGTTGATTTCTCCTCCAACATCTTTGCAAAATCCTCTTCCCAAAAGAATCCCATAAGCAGCCGGGATATCAGCAACTAGGATAGTCATTTTTACTCTCTTTTCGGAAATGCAACAAATGCAAACTGTGCATCCTTGATTTGGCCAATCAAGGGGACTTGTTTAGTTTCCATGGAGTAACATCACCCATAAGATTTAGTCAGTGTGAGTCTGAGGGCATGAGCTACTTTTATGGGCATAATATTATCAGAGGCTCCTGAGTCAATTATGCAATTGTTGAGTTTGAAACCATTTATAAGTAAAGACAAATAAAACGGTTCAATATTTCCTAAAGAAGTGGCAGAGGTCATATTACTCTGAGGTAAAGGCTGAGTGGGGCTAGGAAAAATTCCTTTTGAAGATGAAGGAATAACAACCTTGCTTCTAATGAATTTGGTAAGTTTCTCAAATTACTCAGGGTTGGACTAAAGGTATTTGACTTCCGACATTTGGATTTTGGTTTTCTTTGTGTGATCAATGATGTTGAAAGCGGTATATGAAGGAATGATGGAGGGCTTAGTTCTGGTTACATTGGTCTAAGCCGAGGTACTAGCCTTGAAAGTAGGAGAAAGAGAGTTGGAAGGTGAAGTTACCTTTTTCATTATCTCCCTTTCAATTTGTGCTGAGATGGGAGATCCTCTTTTAGCCATAACTATGGGAGCTTCCTTACTTTTATCCTTGGAGATTTCAACCAAATTTCTGGGGTTCTGAGATTGGGATCGAGTGAAAAATGCAAATGATTTTCCATCATTCTCATCTTCATCTTTCTCGTATTCCAAATAACCAATGTTGGAGTCACCAGCTGAATCGTTAAAAGACTCATTAGCATATCTTGAAGCTTTGAAGGCTTCATGAGAGTCATGATATTTTGGTTCCTCATCCTCCTCAACTATTTAAACTATTGTGTTGATAGGAGGAGCTTCAATGGCCAGCCTGGTGGGAGCAGTGATCAACCGATTCCTATCTCTTGTGGGAGCGCCATTAGCATTATTGAAATTCCATCTAGGAATATCCCGATAAGGAATGTTGGTTGCTTGTTGATACATTTGCTTCTTTAAAGTGATCAAGTCATTGTCCATCTTCTGAATCATTGGATCATTAGTACTCTAAGAAGAACTCGATTTTTAGGCTTAGATGAATCTCTTCGATCTTTCCACCGAATAAGGTCATCCTCTATTTCGGTGGTCAGTTGTAGGTAGAGGTGGCCAAATCGGGGATAACCAATCTTCTAAAAAAGAAGCTTACATCAGGGAGCTAAGTTTTGATGAAGAAACACTTCTAATTTTCAAGAGTAGGAATAGCTAGGTCTGGAATCTTGTGGATTAGCTTGTTGAATTTGGCTATGAAGTCCTGCATGGGTTTATAAGACTCCTTCTTCATGTGTGTAAGTTGTGCTAACAAGGCATGAGAATCTTCAGTTGGTTTAAACCTTACTTCAAATACAAATCTCATGGTATCCCAGTTGGTAATGCATGCATTTGGGAGATGGTAGAACCATTCTGCTACTACACCATGTAATGTTTCAACGAAGAGTCGAACAGAGACATCTTTGTGAGCAACCCCAAGAACACCGCATGCAATAAAGAACGAGGCAATGTGTTCGTCAGGATGTTGTTTTCCATCACCGTTGAACTTAGGAATATTCTTCTATGATCCATGAGGTAGGTCATGCAATGGTGGAGTAAGGGAAAGAGGACCAATAGTTGCGCCCCAAGGCACAAGTTGTGTTGCCATTATTCTAAATGAAGTGCGTACAAGAATATGAATATCCGACAAGAATAATGCATGACAAGTTGTAGAAACTTATTGTTCTTGAGGAATCTGATTCCTTCGGATGGGCGAAGAACTTCTTGCTCAACTAGATGCAACACTGTTAGGTGAAAGCCTGAAATTATGTTATTAAAGCAGATCAAAGAATGGGTCGGTTTCACCCCAGCTCGGGTTAAGCGAGTGAAGATATTCTTGGCCAGCTTGAACTAGAAAATGGATCTTCTTAAAAATAGGGAAAATACGGAGTCACTAGACACCAAAAGGATAAGCTTAGTCTTATCAATTTGTATATCCCAGTGGAGTCACCAAAAACTGTTGGTTAGATATTTTGTCAAGCCAAAATATGAGGTTCAACCATAGTACATGGGATTAAATCCCTCCTCAAAGACAAGTAAGGTTGCCTATTTATTACTAATCTAAAACACAATAGAAATAATATATACAAGTATTCACACTAATCTAACCATTGGGGTTGGGATAGAATCCCAAAATCCATATTCATAATAGGTGAAGATATTTCTCTTTTGAAATGAAATGGATCGGAAAGGAAATTATTATTATGGAAGAAAAAAATGGAAAGGAAATGAGAGGAACGTATTTTCTTTCGAGTAAACATAGAGCACGAAATAATCATATGAGATTTAGATAACAAATGTAATGTTTGAAATGATTAGAACAATCAAGATGCTAAACAAAGAATAGCTTAAGATTATGAACATAAGAACAATATCTTAAGAAAGATACATCTCACAACACAAAGTTTGCAAAATAACATCAACTCCTATTCCTCAAATGATTAAAAGAAAACACAAAGTCTTTCTTCTTCACAATAGATCACAATATTCAAAAAATCTCAACCTTTTAGAATGCATAAGTGTCCCTTATTTATAATAAAATGAGTTGAGAGAAAATACGATAAATCCTAGAAAATAGTCTTTTAATGAGAGTCCTACTTTGCTTGACTCTCACATAGGAGACCAAGTAAAAATTTACTTCCTATGTGACAAAACAAAAATGAAAAAGACATGTCGAGTTTAGGATTGAAATGACATGTAACAATGTGCCTATTTTGTTTCATCATCTTTGTCTTCCTCCAACAAAGCCTGCTTGTCCTAAAATTCTTGGAACTTTCAGATTATACCCTACATCTCATTTTCATCAGGCACAGTGGAATTATCACTCAGAACTTCACATGTTTCCTGAGTATCGCTAGCGTTTCAGGAAGCTTTTTTAGTCTCTTGTTGAGTTTCCTCAGGGTTTCCAAAGAATGTTCAATTTTCAAAACTGTCAATGATTTCCAATCCGAATCCATAAGTTGGTTCATGCTGAATTGATTCTTGGATTTGCATGTAAAGATCATCAACAGGAAGAATACTTGAGCTTTCACTCAACACCTTAGCACAGATCTTGACTAGCTCTTCTTCTATGTCATTCGTTCCATCAACCAATTGATCTCTTGATTCCCTCAATTTTCTGCAAGCTTCATTGAGAATATTTATTCTAAATCTAATGGCTTTGGTTAGTTGAAAATGTTTGTCCCCATGTGGAATGATGCCTTCTTCAACTAAGATGCAGGATGGAACCTATTTCAGCATTTGGAGAGCTTCAAAAGTTAACTCTAGGTTCCCAACCTCTGCTGAAAATTCATCATCCATTTTCTCTCCATCCTTCTTTATATCCTCCAAGGATTTGTAGACTTCCATGGTGTCCTCGATGACTTCTTTTCCTTGTAGGAGTAGCCTTTGGATCCATTCATCGATCGTTCTCCCCTTCTCATTAATCTTCTCGATCATGGGTACCAATGAGAAATCAAACCTGATAGGAGTAGAGGATGATGGTGTTGACTCAGGAGGCTTTGAGAGCTTGAGTAGTACTTCTGTCAGCTGCTGTACTTTCTCTTTTAACTCATCTCTATTTGCCTTAGTTTCCTTTAGCTTCTGGCACAACACATTAATGGCATCTTGTGCATCTTGTTGTGCTCCCTTCATTGTTACTTTCCCTAGATCAACCCTTGTGATTTGATAATCTGTGACCATTATATCATCCTTAGTTTTATCAGCCACGGGAGTAGCAATTTCTGCAAATTTATGCCCTAAGGCGTCCATTGAAATCCTTGAAACTGTTTTGGGTTTCTTGGCTGAGTTGGTAGGAGTGACCTTGAGGGGACTAAAATCAAAGGCTAGTAATGGAACTACGACCTTCCTCTTCCTCGGAGTCTGATCTATTAACCATTGAGGCGTATTGGAAGAATTTTCTCCCTATTATAGGTGTTATGGTCATATCCTCAAGTGGAGGAAGGTTAGCTCATGGAGTGGTGACCACTACAAGTGTAGTTTCCATGACAATGGACATTGGGAATGAAGACGCAGAAGGAAGAGGGATATCCATGGTTAACTGAGGTCTAGTGGGGAGAGGTGAGAGGCTAGAGAAGATACTAGCCATGGCTGAGAAACTTGGTGAAGAAATTTGAGGCAAGGAGGGTTAAATGGGAGGTAATGATTCTTAAATTATAGTTTGAGAGATAAGAGGATGACTTACCTCTGACGAGCTGCCAATTAAGAGAGGAATGGAAGGTTGAACAATCTCTTCTCCAGAAGGAGGATTTCCTTATTCTGGTTGTGGAGGTGAATCAAGAATCTCAACTATTTGTGGGAGAGTGGCCACTGGTGTAGTTACTATATCTTCTCCCTTTCTAACAAACTTAACCTTTATTGGCCTCTTGGAAGGGTTCTTATTCTTTTCCTTTTTCCCTTGGAGGGTCTCACTTCCAAAGTATCTAGTTTTAAAAAATTTCCTTCTTTATAACTCATTCCCCAAGAAATGAGCCACGCCTTAGTACGAGTTAGAATTTGAGTAGCTCTCCCCGCAATAGAAACTTTCTCAGCAATGGACCAATCAATGGCTAGGAATACATATCGGTCTTCATTTAACCCATCATACGAGGCATCAAGGACACTCTCGTTATCCGTGGTGCCCTCTGGGATGTCAGATAAATCCAACATCTAGATTTCTTCAATTGTCAACCTGCTATTGTCCTTTCTTCAGATGGCAACTTCATCCGAAGATCAACCCAAATATCTTCTATGTTGGGAACATGTAGATATAAAGTCCCATACGATTTAAGGACTCCTCAAAAATCAAATCCATCTCTGTGCTTCATGTGCTTCTTCAACTTTTCCTAAAGCTCATGCACCACATTATTAGCTTTAACTACTTTGTCGAGAATGTGTACCTTCCAATGGAAATAGGGAAGGATATGGCAGCCTTGTGTTTACTTTGTTGGAATTTGTGGAAATCCAACAATTGTCTTACCAACTCCATTAGGATCAGCTTATCACCTGGGAATCTGGGCAATCGGAAAGGATCACCTAGGTAAATGACTACCCGAAGGTATGTGAACTTCTTGAAATGCAAGAAGTAACAACCCCATTTTGATACTTCGGCCAATGCCTCATCAGAGACTCTTCTCTTTCTTAAGTCAGGGTTCAACATGCAGATGTTCTCATAAAAGAAGGTGTCATTCACTCTTCTGAATTGATCCTCAGACCCCTTCATTTTTAGTTAAGGGAAATACCGATATATATGTTTGGTTGACTTACTTCCCTTCACATCCAACCTTGGATAATTCCTCACACCGACTGCTGTATAGGTGACATATGATGACATATAAAACTTGTCTAGTAGTCAAGACTATCTTCATCTTGGAATCAATCTCATTACTTATAAGACTACTCCAATCAATCCCTTGTTCGTTCTTCTTTATAAGGACCATTAATTGATACAACCACCCGTGAAAGTCTCTTGACTGGAGGAGTCCAAATTCTTGACTCAACAGGGTGATGATGTCACTAATTTCAAGGATGAAATCACTCCTAGGGAAAACTTGGGAACCTAGAGATGGTTGGCTTTTCCTTGATCAAGAACTTTTATTCACATGCCCGATGCAATCTTCTTGGTATTTGTCTCGGGCTTTGTGCCGACTTAAGATCTACATCGACATATTCCTCAAAGTTTGGTAATCTTAAGAGGTCATCAAAGTAACCCCGTTTAACTTCATTATGGTTTCTCCTACCGATTTTCCATTGACTAGGAATCGAGTCATAATTGGAAGCACATGCCAAAATGAACTCGGGGCATTGAGCACACATTAGGAATCCTGCTTTGTAAGAGGGAGGCCACTGTTGGTTATTGACTTCATCTAGGGAATATCATCACCAATCCGCACCTTCGTGATAATTCTTTACTAGGAACTCCTCGTCTTTATGATTATTTACTAATGCACAACTTTTAGTTTGGTGCATAGAATTTGGAAACACAAGAATACCATAGACTATGATAAGAAGGAATGATGATAAATCTGAAATATCGAGTGTAAATTATAATATTAACATGAAATTGTTACAATCTCACCCATGAGGTACTTCAAGTGTTACATCGACTTCACTTGCCTTCTACCAATACTATGGGAGAAACTTCACAATTACACCTCTTAATGGCTTCTTTAACACACCTTCAAAATGATGGCTTCCTTTACACACTTTCTCATACAATATTTCTCACTACTTATTTCTATGCTAAATGAGGGGGGTGGCCTCTTTATTCATAGAACTTCTAGGCTTATCCATCTTATCTCTAAGATAGGATAACAAATCCACTCTGACGAATCATATTCCATACCTTAACTCTTATCTATACATGTAAGCTTATCTTTTAAGATAAGATAAACCTTATCATTTCACATGGGTTCCACATTTTTAGACTTTTTACAAATAAAATACACAAAATATTTATGACCTCACTCCTTGTCCTTATTACCAATATAATATTTCTAATTTCTAATCATGTAGACCCTACTTCTCTACTTACCCCAACTTTGACATTTTAACATTACCGGACCACTTACGACAAATATTTACTTTTTACAACATTCCTATTGTACTTTAACGATTTACCGTACTATACATTATTGGAAACACCGTGCATCGATGGCATCGTTATCTTCTATTAGACGCCACTACTAATTATACTTAAAAACATCCTATTCCTAATACATACATTAATAAAATAGAAATTACGGAGGAAAATTTTAATGTTGACATTTTCCCCCTTCCTAGCTTCTACTCCGTTTTTGGAGTAGATTATTCTCAGTGCTTGGAAAATCTTCAACTTGTCGTGGTTGACCCATTTTGTAATGGGAGTGCCATCCAATTCCTCCGGTCGAGACGTACCATTTTTCATGCACACTACTATTTTGTAGGGCCCCATCCATTTTGGAAGAAATTTTCTCTGTATTCTTTTGTTGTATCTCGAATCATATACTAGGATTAAGTCATTCACATGAAATGGAGACCAACGGATATTTTGATCAAAGTATTCCTTCGCTTCATTTTCTTCCTATAGCTTATATCCTTCACTATTTCCCTCATTTCCTCTAGCAAATGAAGATGTATCAATCTTTCATTTCTTGAATCACTTTCATCCATCCTTTCATTTTTCATAACTCTCACGGTGGGAATATCAAACTCAATAAGAAGAACTGGATCAATGCCATAAGCCAACCGAAATGGGGAGTATCCTGCATCGACTTTCTTTGTTGCCCTATATGCCCACAATCTTTGCATGAATCCTTTTATCCCACTTATGTACTGCAAGGCTGCATCTTTTGCTAGAATTTGACACAACACAAAATTTGTTCATTCCACCTGTCCATTTGTGCTTGGCTTGTATGTTGTTTCCTTCCTATGTTTAATAGAAAACTTATTGACTAGGGCTTCTACCACCTCATTAATGAAGTGGTTTACTTGATCTGTTATAATTTCTAATGGACAACCAAATCTGGTGACAATGCGTTCATATATGAACCTTGTCACTTCATCCATGGAAGTTGTTTTCAATGGCCTAGCTTCAACCCACTTGGTTAAATAATTTGTGACACCTACAATATACTTATTTTGGCATGGGGTGGTTGGAAGTGGACTCTACAATGTTTATTCCCCACTTTTCAAAGGGACCAAGTTGAAGAATAGGGCATAATGGAGCTAATGAAGTCTTACAAGATTACCATGTGTTTAACAAATATCACATGTCCGACAATAATTATAACAATCTCTAAAAAGAGTGGGCTGATAACCTCGCATCCAAGATCCTTCTTATTGTAAGTTGTCCAGGAGAAGTGTCCTCCACATGTACCATTGTGGAATTCTACTATCATCTCCTTCCCTTGTTCACGTCCAATCGCCTCTCTTGATCTTGTTCATCGAGTCCTATTCAAAATAATACTCCATGCAGAATAGAATATGGACGAATGGCTTGAGTAATCTTACTCTTAGTCTTTGCATTTGCACCATCAAGAAACTTGAATTCATTCAGATAATTCTAAATATACGTGTATTCACTAGGGATTGTATCAAGGATAACAATGCTACATCTAGAAAATCATCATCATCACAAGATGAACCTAAACCATCATAGGCTCGAGAGAGTGCATCTGCATTGACATGCTTCTTTCCTGGCCTATCTATAATATCAAATTCAAATTCTTGTAGAAAAATTATCCATCTTGCTATCCTCCCTAATGGGTTAGGCTTATTGACAATATATTTTAGAGCCTGATGATCTGTTACAACTATAAATTTCTGCCCTAGCAAGTAATTTCTAAACTTCTTTATAGTAAAAATGATAGCTAGAGCCTCTTTTTCGATTACTGATAATTTATCTCAAAGACTACTCATTTGTCTGCTCCCAAAATAAACTGGATGTTCATTCCCATTTTCATCCTTTTGGCTTAGAGTACTTCCTAGTGCTGCATCTGAGGCATCAGTGTACACAATGAATGGCTTACTCCAATCTAGATTCTTTAAAACGGTGAAGACACGGGGCTTCCTTGATTGTTTAAAAGCTTCATGTGCCTTATTTATTGGTTCATAAGTAACATCCTTCTTCAAGAAATTTGTTAGTGGCTATGCAATCTTTGAGAAATTCTTGATGAACCTTCTATAGTAACCCACATGGCCTAAAAATGATCTCAACTTACTTCTATTCATAGGAAATGGTAACTCTTTGATTTTGAAACTTTATCAGGATCAGTACCAATACCATCTCTCGGATACAACATGCCATAAGAAAACATCTTTAGAACATCCAAAGACACACTTTGTAGGGTTTAGTGAGGCTTGTGCTTCATCTAACCTTTGAAATGTTGTCTCCATCTAGTGCGGAGTGATCCATCTTGCTCCCATAGATGCAAAAATCATCCATAAATACTAATGAAGTTCCCAATGTAGGGTTTGAACACTCTATTCATCAAGCGCTAAAAACATTGCGAGCATTACACAACCCAAAAGGCATAACTCTATAAGAAAATGTTCCCAAGAAGTGGTGAACATGGTCTTCACTGATCTTTCTTCTGCTATAAGAACTTGGTTGTATCCGCTATATCCATCAAAGCAAAACTATAACACTCGGCCAGCCTACTTCCTCCAAGATCTGATCTGAGAATGGAAGAGGGTAATGATCCTTCTTTGTTACCTTATTGAGCTTCCTATAATCAACACAAATGTGTAGCTTCCCATTCTTTTTATTGAGATCACAATGGGAGAAACCCATTCGAATTCTCCACAAATATGAATCCGCATCAAGCAATTTATCTATTTCTTCTTTTACGGTCTTGGAAAAATTAGGATTAATTCTATATGGCATTTTCTTTATGGGCTTAGCACCATCTATCATCTCAATAGAATGTTCTACCTAACTTACTTGATGGAGTTCCTTGTAATCAAAAGTGAATAGGTGTATGTACCTTCGAAAGAGTTGGAGGTAGGATTCCTTCTCACTCTCCATCACAGCATCACCAATCTTTATTTGTTGGAGACGATCATCAATTTCTTTTTCAGATAATTTTATGGGTTCATGAGTCGGTGTGACTAGAAGGATATCCATGACTGAAACATCAACCTCACTTTCTTCATCTTCTATGTCCACTTCACTAGTACTAGAGTAATTAGAGGATGTCCAATCATCAATTTCATCACTTGAATCCACAGGTTATGTCTTATGATTTCGAGGATCATGCTTATCTTCACCCTCTCTCTACCACATCCAAGTGTCATGAAACCTTCACTCCAGTAGTTTCTTGCATGAACTCTCTTTAGCCATGGTCTTCCCAACAACATTGGGTATGCTGCAACAAATACCATTTTCATCACCGAAAGTCTACCACACATACAACACCCATAATGAGATATTACCACATTTGAAACTACACCTTCGGTTTAGTTTTCCCTTATTTAATGACCATAACATAAGTGTTGAGGGGTGGTCAATTTTAAACCCAACATATTCATTACGAGACTTGGTCATTACATTAATCGCAGCACCTCCATCAACTAAGACATCATGAATTGAAATACCATTACATAATACCTCAGCTTATGGAGCGTAAGGATCCGCCTCTTCCTCCAAAATAGGGACCTCAACCTCCTTCCTTCATCGAGCATTGAGTCCACTTCGTATCTCCGACCTCTTCTCGAAGACATAGCCAAGAGTTGACCATATGTAATATTTATGAGGCCTTTTGGATAGATCTTCTAAGATGGAGTATGGTCCTTATCCTTGTGAAATCGAGAAAATCCCGCACACCCAACTTTCTTCTCCTATGTTTCTAACTAGTTTCTCCTTTCATCTTCTTAGGATCATTTCCATCTTGATTATCTTTTTTTTTTCTTTTTTTGTTACAAACACATCTACTTCATTATTTATGCTCTTATCTACTACATCAAAAGAATTCACGGTATTTTTCCTTTATCATTATCTCTTGTACCAGATGTAGAAGCTCTATCTAGAATATTATACTTATAATGACCCTTTTATAACAACCATAACATACAACTTCAGAAATATTTCTTTTGGTCCTCTATCTCCTCCCCGAGAACTAAATTATTTTCTTTGAAGAATATTAATAGTTAATTGACCCATGTTCTTGAGCAGATCTTCATACTCAGTAGATGTACTAGGAGAAAGATTTATGCTCACCGAGAGTGGTTGTGGATTCTGGACTAAAAGTGCTAGTGTAGGCTCTACTTTAGCAAAAATTTCTTTGGGCTCCTCTTCCATGCTTTCTTCTTTCCTTCTTGCAATCTCCTTTACTTGTTCAATGGTAGTTGGATGATCATACTTCACTCATTATCTAATCTCGGCTTCATCCCAAGAATGAAGTGCTTAAAGAGGAGATTATCCACACGCCATTCATCAACCCATCCGCTAATCCTTTCTTCCCGAACTAGGCATCGAGCTTCCTCCTTAGCTCTAGAACATGAGCATGATAATCTCTTATCTTCGCCTTCTCTCCTTGGGATAGCTTTGTGATATCAATCATGAGATCTACATATTTCTATTGTTCACTAAATTCTTCAAGAAAACTTTCAGTTAATAAATCCCATGAGTTTTTCACATTATCACCTAGTGTTTCAAACCACCTAAGGGTTGAACCATCCAAAAAGGTAGGAAAAAATTCAGTCCATTGTTCCTTCTTATAAGGCCATTACAAATACAAGATCGTTTAAACTCTTAAATGAAAGAGGAAGCATCTTCATTAGATTGGGCTGAAAAAATAGGAATCTTCCCCATTTTCAAAAGTAACCACAGTGAAATACCAACCCACAAGTACAATCAACAAGATTTATGTGCACAAATAATTGGAATCACTATAATAGAAAATAGAAATGACCACAACAAACTATGGTAAAACTTGACTTACTGTGGTAAATACTATTCACGATGAAAAGTAACTTTACTACAGTAAATACTATTCATGGAAAAAAGTGACTTTACCATGGTAACTACTATGCATAGTAAAAACAAGGTTACCCTCCAAATAATTTTTGACTAAGTGGGAATATCTCTCCAAAAAATCCACCAACGAGGAATGGTCAGCAACGGAACCAAAATGTCATCACCAATCCGGCACTATGATAATTCTTTACTGGGAACTCCTCATGCTATGATTATTTACTAATGCACAACTTTTATTTTGGTGCATAGAATCTGGAAACACAACAACAAATAGAACACAAGAATACCATAGACTATGATAAGAAGGAATGATGATAAATCTGAAATATCAGTGTAAATTATAATATTAACATGAAATTGTTACAATCTCACCCATGAGGTACTTTAAGTGTTCTGAATTCACTTGCCTTTAACCAATACTATGGGAGAAACTTCACAATTACACCTCTTAATGGCTTCTTTAACACACCTTCAAAATGATGGCTTCCTTTACACACTTTCTCATACAATATTTCTCACTACTTCTTTCTATGCTAAATGAGGGGGGTGGCCTCTTTATTTATAGAACTTCTAGGCTTATCCATCTTATCTCTAAGATAGGATAAAAATCCACTCGACGAATCATATTCCATACCTTAACTCTTATCTATACATGTAAGCTTATCTTTTAAGATAAGATAAACCTTATCATTTCACATGGGTTCCACATTTTTAGACTTTTTACAAATAAAATACACAAAATATTTATGACCTCACTCCTTGTCCTTATTACCAATATAATATTTCTAATTTCTAATCATGTAGACCCTACTTCTCTACTTACCCCAACTTTGACATTTTAACATTACCGGACCACTTACGACAAATATTTACTTTTTACAACATTCCTATTGTACTTTAATTGTTACCAACTCTAAATTATTGGCAGCACCAAATGCATCGATGGCGTCGTTATCTTCTATTAGACGCCACTACTAATTATGCTTAACAACATCCTATTCCTAATACATACATTAATAAAATAGAATTTACGAAGGAAAATTTTAATGTCAACAAGACTCATGAGAAGAATCCTTGGTTCTATTCCAAAATTCTTCCATGTCAATGTTACCAAGCTCGTATCTTGGATGTCGTAATTGCAATCTATGTAGGAAGGGGGTTCCATTTTCGGTACTTGTATTTCATCTTTCCTGACCTGTCTAACTTATCCTTACATGATCCAGGATCCAACATGAGAAGTCCTGAAGAAAGAATGCCTAGATAACTCTTGTTTGAACAATTGGACTTGGAAGCTTGCTGAGAAACCCCACAGACCTACCACAACAACCAGACTTTGAGACCGTCGAGAAAATTCATGAAACTCGACACCGCTGCAGTATAATCGGAAACTAGGTTGTGTTGGACACTTCATAAAACCCGACACAAGGCAGAAATCAGGGGGTGTTAAGCACTTTACAAAACCCGATGGTCTACAGAATTTGGAGGATGTTGAACACTTCATGAAACCCGACACAAGTGGAAGTTGGAAGATGTCAGCACCTGAAACCCGACACACATGTGTCAAGTTTCGGGATGTCAAAATAGGTAAAATCTCCACCATGCTTGTAAGTTAGGTTTTATAGATTATTCCCAAAAACCACAAGAGTATATCCATGAAATAAAATAAGAGAACACCCAAGATTGATTTTTAAAAAGGGTTTTCATGGAAATTCAACAAAAATGAAGAATACAACCCTAAACCCAGAGGCAAGAAAAAGTAATGAGGAAAACACAGAAAGAAAGCTTCAAAACAAACTGAAGATCACAAAATGATAAGAAGAGAAAAATACCTTCAAGAAATTTAAAAAATGATCAAAGATGGATCACGAAATTAATCGATAAGTTCAATCGGGTTTGAAGGTCAAGCAAAGCATGTACAAAAATCCACGCAACAAAAATATGTTAGGTAGAAATGATGTGTAAAATCGGAGTATTTATAAAGCCCTATCATTTATTACACCTCCTATGACATGTGTGCAACTAACCGAAAACTCAAGCATTAATGGCATGTCATCATGCTCGCACTTCTAAAACTTGAAACAAATGTTTTCTTAAGAAATAGGGTTTGGGAACCAACCGACATGAATCATGTAAAAGACATGTCTGGAAGCTATCGGATTCATAAAACCCGATACAAAGAATCATTTTGGGTTTCGGGTTTGGGAATCAAGCAACATGTAACATATTTTGTAAGGTATGTTCCATTACTCTCGGGTTCAAAACACGATACACGGCATGTAATCGGTTTGGGTTTCAGAAGACACTCGACATGAAGCATGTAAAAGACATGTTTGCATGCGATGGAAATCCGAAAACCTGAAAATCTCCTTCAAAGGACATTTTTAGTAGGTTTTGTCAAAAAAATTCTATGGTTATCTCAATTTTAGTGGAATCACTAAAAACGAGATAATAATTTGTTAAAGCACGCATAACCATGGAAGCTGGATCTTGAATGTATAAAGATTCTATGTTTTGAACTATTTAATATAATGGAGCATATTTGTTGTATATTGGTATTAGATGTGACTATGAATGGTTCTTGCATGGTAAATATTATTATGATAATTGTTTAGTCAATATTTCATATGGTTTGGATCTAGACTGGTTCATGCACTGTGGTTTACTTAATTATCTATTATGAATCTTAATATATACATGTAAAATAATGCTAATATCCTAGACAAGAAACTCTAAAGAGGACTGGTACCTTTACGCACTTTGGGTGAGTGCTCGATTCAGCCGATTGATGTGCCAACATGCCTTGGGTTATTCAGAGTGAATTCTAGTCTACATAATTGGTTCTACTATTGGGAACTCTTTCTCAACTATGTTTTAGGATGTTGTGTGATGAAAACATATCAAATGACCTTAGCTAGTATTAAGGAGTGATTAGTAGATCTAGAAGAAGAAGAGTATGCTCATAGATTAAACACTAAACCTACTTTTAATGCACGTATGTGGGTCAAGAAGAATCTACATGACTACTTATATGAGAGTGTATTTTCTATCTTCCTAATAGACCTATCTAAGTGGTTGGTTGCTTATGCATCTAAGAGGAATTAGAGGTTTCACATGCTTGTTTAGATGTAAGAAGAATTCTAGGCCTTGTATGATGTAGATATGATTTTTATGTGCTCTATGGATGTCTGGTTCCATGGTGTTTTGATTAATTATATTCTAAAGTACGTGATTTCGAATTAATATTTCCCATAGGTTGCTGAGTTCTAGTTCTTGTGTGATCCCGAGACGATTGTATTTACATGGTATTCCACTTTCAATTAAGTTCCTAATTGTAACCTTGGATTAAAAAAAAAAATCTATGGTTAACTAAACCCCATCATGCGAGGGGGTAGGAGAATGTTTGGTAAGGATGGAGGACCTAGTGTTAGAGAGATAGAGGAAGAAAGGTGGATTAAGTTTAATGAGGTGATCAAGGGGATTTAGAGAAGCAACGTGAAGTTGCAAAATGGATGGCATTATGGAGAGAGATGGATCGTGAAGGATTTTTAACTCGCGTAGAGGACATGGAGCCAAAGCATCTGGACCTCCCCCATTTGGGAAAGCATGGTAGGGAACCCTCTTCATCCTCAGATGAGAGCACATCAATAGAGATGATAAGGGTTGTAAGCGCTCATTTAAATCTGCTTGACAACCTAGCCCTTTCACTTGGTTTTCTATTTTCTACTACATAAAGTAAGTGAACAAAAAGATAGTATGAGCAATAGATCTCATAGTAGATAAAGTTAATTTGATAGTCAAGATCGGGAGTTAATTAGGGATCTTATTTATCTATGGTGTAATCTTCATCTACTTTATTTAGAGTACTTGTTGGAGGTATATTTTCTAGCACATCTTTAGCATAGAACATAGGTACACAAAACCTATTCATCACATCTGGAAGTAATGCAACTTCGTAGATTATGGGCATTTAGTTTAGAACAACCATCGAAACACATGACAGTTCATCTTCCGGTCCATTACCTACTAGAGGGGGTGGATCAAGAGGATCGGGTGGCACAGGCACTAGAGGATCTAATGGATCTATAGGTAGTGGAAATACAGTAGGAAATATAGGCTTTGGATCTAGTGGGCAAGGTTTGCACCAACCTCAACAAATTTATATGGAGATGTCTCTCCATCTTCTAGAGTATAGAGGTATTGAAGATGCAGCTGAGCACATGCATATGTGTGATATTTTGTGGCGTACAAAGGGAGTATAACTCCAAAGTACAAGGAAATCTAGTTCGTAACAATGTTACATGGACACACACACAATTGGTATAGAAATTTTGATCTTGATTAGACTTGTGTGGACTATACAACACCTTTGTGAGATGATTTCTGAAGGAATTTTATATCCCTGAGTTTGAGTAGAATAGCATAAGCGTGCTCAAGGATATTAATCAAGGCACTATTGAAAGTTTTTGGGAGTATGATTCATAGTTCAAGACTCTCCTATCTAAGTTATCCTATAACATCCATGTAATCCAACATGAACAGCGGTTTATTGGAGGTGATCATGCCCTTTAGGAGGGTGATCTAATACAAGACTTATACATATTTGTGTGAGTATCTTGAAGCATCTCTATGTACTAAGGCAGTAAGAAGTGTGGAAAAAAACTGATCCCATTCTTGGAAGCATAGATAGCAACAATGGTGAAATAGTTGGTGAAATTATTGCATGTTGATAGATCAAATCCATTATACCATTGATATTAACGTATGACGTTAATGGTGTTGCAAATAATTCCAAGGAAAAGGGTGAGCATCATGACTATGATCACAGTGAAGGTTGTTTCGATGGCGTTCGTGGTAGAGGTTGAGGTTACAGAGGTGGATTCAGAGGTTGAGGTTGCGGGGGAGGAAAGAGTGATTTCCCTCATGGGACTTGTTATACATGTAGACCTCTCCTAACCACTACAAGCACAAATATCCATAGAATCTTTTCCGGTAAGAATCATAGTTATGAAGCATGCCCTAACTTGTATGAACACTTAAGTAAGAAACATAAATAGTAAAAAAAGGGCACAAGAATGGTTAGAGTAGAGCAGTGTGCCATGGAATACCAATGGATGCCGACGTTAGCATCAGATCCTGAGTTGGTACTTGTGAATATTACTACATGCGTTGAGGTAGTGTGTGCCAAGGAGACCCTTCAATAGAATCCTACTATTACTAAGGAGGAAGTCATGCATGCCAAGTATCTAAATTGTATGCATCAAAAATAGGTTTATCAAGAAATTATGGATGTAAATCAGAATTTACAAGGTGAGATATAGTGTTTGAAGGAACAGTCATGGAAGTTGGAACAAATGAAGGCACACGATATCCATCAAAGAGATGTTGATGACATGATTTTTTTTTCAAGATGTTGTGCCAGACAACATTATTCCTTTTTTGGGGAGCTGGTTGAAGGGAAACACTCCACGCACATGGATTGAGCATGACAAAAAAATTGCATGCTAATCTTCCTCTCTGGATAGATTGGATTATGACAAGGAGATTACTTTAAATGTTGTTGTTGATGGTTGGCTCTTGAATAACATCTTGATTTCCATGGGTGTGGAGGTGAATGTGATGACTTTGGATGCATGGGTTCAGATGGGTAGAACTCCATTACAACCATATTATAATGTTTTTTCATGGGAAACCAAAATAAAGCAACAACCATTGGAGTTTTAAAAGATGTATCCATTAATATAATAGGGGAAATGTTCACGAGGGACTTTCAGTTCTTATTGCTTGCAGAAGTAGACAATTTTTCCACATTACTTGGGTGCCCTTGGTCCTATGCAAACAATGTTGACTTGTGTTTCAACAAGGGGTATATCAGCTTTGAGAACAAGGAAGAGCATGTCATCATACCTCTAACAGATGGGAAATCTATGCCTTATGTAGAGCCCTTAAGCGAAGAAAACTTGAACATAATTTATGTGCACACCATTTGAGATCTAGAAGTGCTTGAGCCATCAAAAAAGGATTTATCCAATGGGATGATTCATAGTCAATGAGAAATACTACAACATGTGACAATTGGGAATACTATACCTATGAAATGGTTGGGTGTAATGTATGAAGTGCATCTACGCTTGTCAAGAAACCATGCGGTATTAGGCATTTAGGCAACAACCAGGTACCAAAGTATATAGGTGAGGAGAATCCAAAAATATTCCTCCTAGTTATAGAAGGTAAATGGGAATGTCAGTTGGAAAGAAGGAACATGTTAGTATATACTTTATATGGGATGAAAATGCACCGATGTATGGTTCATGGGGATAATCTTTGAGTGGAGAGAAGTAAGGATTGCTTTATCTACTCAGTTTCTAAGAAGACATGTGCTTATTCATATATGTGCATTTCATGGTAATGATCCTATTCATCACCACGTTCAGAAGTGTGAGAGAATCTAGAAAATAGGGCAAGAAGCTTTACCATCTTCGTTATGGGTCCACAAGTTTTATTTCACCTTGTGAGGTTATGCGCGCACATGGTCTTTCTACGTAGAATTGAATAGAGCAACTAGAAATTGGCAAGAAATTGTTAAAGGTATGATTTAGACCTTTGATTACCTTTCTTCTAAACCTCCTATAAATGAGGTGTTGCAGGTTATGAAATGTTTAACCATGGAAGACACCGCAAAGGCTGAATATTTACTTTAGGAGTTATTAGGAGAATCGGAGACTGGTGGTGCATTTTGAAGAGAAAGAATCATATGCTAAACAACTTGAGTGCCCCTTCCTAGAAAGAGCAAGGGGTAAGATGATTTATATGTTAAATGATGAAGAGGTAGGGAACCTAGATATTGAGCACACCGAGGGTACACATGAAGTATTGGATAGTGCAGATGAGAAGGCGCGTGCCTACTATGACTCTATGAAGAAAAAGAAAGTGAACATTGGCATAGATGTTGAACCTAAGGAGGTTATTATAGGAGATTACTGGTCTCAATATGATGTTTCTTAGATCATTGAGCTATTACATGACTTTCAGGACTTTTTTCGTAGAGGCTATCATGAATTAAAAGGTGTACATGAATCATTGGGAGAGATGAAGATAAAGTTAAAAGAAGGTGTGTGCCTAGTCCGGAAGAGGCCTTACAGGATGAATCTAAACTTGCATGTCAAGGTAAAGAAAGAAATTGACAAAATGTTATTTCTTGGAATTATTGTGCCAATTGAGGAGTCGAATGGGTAAGTCCTATGGTGATCAACATCAATAAAGATGGTAGAATCAGAATTTGTGTGGATTAAGGGGGAGTCAAATGTTGCATTATGATTGATCCCTTTCCCACAACCTTTACCGAGGAAATATTAGAAGGCGTTGTAGGGCACAAAATCTACTCCTTCACTAATGGATTCTATGGATATCATCACGTGAGGATAACTATTGAGGATTAATAGAAGAATACTTTCACCACCGAGTGGGGAAGTTTTACATACAAAGTTATGCCCTTTGGATTAAATAATGCACATGTAGTATTTCCGCGCATAGTAGTATAAGAATTCTAAGATTTTATTGACAATTTCTTATAGATGTATATGGATGATTAGATAGTCTATGGGCTCATGAAAGATCACTATGATAATTTGAGGCTGATTTGTAATAGATGTAGGTAGTTGATCATCTCCTTGAACATTAAGAAGTGTATATTTTCCACCCCCGTTGGTGTTTTGTTGGGGCACATCATCTATAAAGAGAGCTTACTAGTGGATACTATTAAATTAGCTATGATTTTGGGCTGGAGAAGCCTACTAGTCAAAGAGAGGTGGGTGGATTCTTGGGGCACATAGGTTATTACAGAAAGTTCATTAAGGGATATTCCAAGATTTTCGCGCCCTTAGAATAATTAGTCATAGGAAAAGGAAAGTTTGATTAGGGTTAGGCACAACAACATGCATTTGAAACACTGAAGGAAAGGCTTACTACATTGCCTATTTTGCACTTTCCTTCATGGTCCAAACCTTTTTATGTTCATAGAGATGCCTCGACATGGCCATTGGTGTCATCTTAGCTCAACTTGGAGAAGGGATTTTTGATCATCCTATTTTCTTTACTAGCAGGAACTTAACTACAACAGAACATAATTATAGAACAACAGAGCATGCGGCCTTATCTATGATCTACGTGCTCCATAAGTTTTGATAGTATTTGTTGGCTACACCTTCCATCTTCTATATAAAAAACATGGCATTGAAGTACTTGTTGAACAAGCTCATTTTGTAGGGGTGCATATGTCGATGGTTACTTGTTGTTTTAAGAATTCAATTTTACAATTTTGGTTAAGCCCGGTAAGAGAAATTTTCGTCGAGACCATTTTATCAAGGATTCAATCGAAGAGGATGCACATATCATTAAGGACACAATGCAAGATGAAAAATTGTTTAGGTTGAACCATGCGCCCTAATTAGAAGATATTGTGGTTTTTACACATATGTGTGGCGCTTTGAAGGAATAAAGACGTTAAAAAGAAAAAAACTTTCTTTCCATGTCGCACCTTACATATTGATCGGTGGAGACTTGTAAAAATTAGGTTATGATGAATTTTTCTACTTGGTGTGTGCTTGATCATGAGCATGACGTAATTATGGCTGAAGCTCATGGCGGTATTGCAAGTGGACACTATGCAAGGGATGTCACCATGCATAAGATTCTACTAGCTGGTCTATGGTGGGAAATAATGTACAAGGATTACAAAGCATATTGTAAGGCTTGTGACCAATGTCAGCACCTTGGAAAGCCTAGAAAATGAGATGAAATACCTTTGAGGCCTATTACTAGTGTATAACCTTTTGATAAGTGGGTAATTGACTCTGTGGCCCCTATATCCCCGATTACACATAGAACAAGATTGCACTATATTATAACTTGTACATATTATCTTACAAGGTGGGAAGAAACAATAACTACAAAGGATTTCACAATAGCCAAAGTGACAAGGATTTTGTGGGAAAATATTATTAGCAGGTATGGCTACCATTTATGTTTGACAAGTGATATGGGTACTTATTTCCTTAATGAGACTATTAGAATATTATTGGATGAATTCATGGTTTCACACCATAGGACAACCCCTTATCACCCTCAAGAAAATGGAACTATTGAGGCCTTCAACAATATATTGAGCCATACTTTGACATAACTTTTTGATTTTGGAAGGTGAGATTGAGATGACAAGGTTTTTATGGGACTTTGGGCATACTGGGAAACCTACAAAAGGTTGAATAAAGCAACACCATTTCAGTTGGTGTTTGGTGCGAGAAGAAATTCTTCCCATGGAATTCATATTACCTTCCTTGTGTATTGCATGCATATGAGGTCTAGCTGATGAGAAATCATGGGAAGAACGGATTGACAAGTTGATGCAGCTATATGAAAGGTGCATCATAGCACAATGGATTCAAAAGAAAGAAAAATATAGGAAGAAGGCATGTCATGACATGCACATCAAAGATAAGAAGCTTAAGGTCGGGAAAATGGTGCTTGGTATGATTCAAAAATTTTATACCAACCTAGAAATATGAAAGTGTATTTGTTTGGTCCATATGTTATCACTCATATAATTGATTCAGGTGCTTGCTAGTTAGAGGAACTAGATAGAAGAAGGTTTCTCGGTTACTTTAACAGGAGTAGGCTAAAGCCCTATTATAAATAAGTCTTCTTAGTGTTTTTAATAAGGCATTATTTCAACTTATCTTAGGTTTCCCTAAATGCATTTTCTTTAGATGTGTTTCCTTCATTGTTTCTATGCTTTGTCAATTTAGTCTAGTGTTTTATGTAATAAGCACATTTGCACGCCAAAATCTAATTCCAATTTAAGTGTTTTCATGTACATAGGACTACACATACCCTTAGTGTGGGGTGGTTTACATACAGGGTTCATTACAAAGTTGGATATAGTTGATTGTTAACTCGAAGATGGGTATGCATAAGGAAATTTTTGTGCAGGTTCTTTTTGGAAAGGGTGTAGAAAAAAATTATTACCACAGATGGAAGAATGGACACATAGTATAACACGAGGTAGACTCTAGCAAGTAGAAACTAATCGAATAATGCGCGGTGGATAAGTACTTGGTGCATATGAGTGTGCGAAAGGAGGTCTATGGACAAGAAGTAGGAGGCATGCTAGAAGGTCATGACTATGGCATAGAAATGAGCAACACATAAACATTAGCAAACAATGTATTAATGTTAGGATATGTGGCGGTAAAGGAGCAATAAATGTGATAATTTTTAAAATCTATATAAGGATGGAATGTGGATTCATTTTTACCTTTGTAATTATGGATTTTGAATGATCTAATGAGCTAGTGAGACATTGTTGAAGTGTAGAGAGAAGAGAAACCAGGCATTATGATCAAATTTATTCATGGGATTGACTTGCGTTCCCATTAGAGAAGGGTTTGAGTGAAGAAGAGGTGTGCGGGGAGGAGAAATCAAGCATTAGGGTTTGAATTAGAGCTAGGGCATGAAATTTTGAGTCACATAGCTTGAAAGAGGTAAAAATCACACCTTTTTAATTACTATGGCACCAAGGAGAGCACCTGGAGCATGGGGAAAGGGGAAGAAGGTGGAGGTCAAAGTCAAAGTAGAAGATGCCCCTAAAGGTAGGTTTTTAGAAATGAAATACCCAGAGGGAGTTCTTATGGGGTGTGATTGGGATTCACATGTTTGTCATTACAAAGTCAGCGATTACAACCACAGAACCAAGGACACGAAGGAGGATTTGGAAAATTTACTCGTAGTGAAGATGACAAAGAGGACAATAGATGACATGTTAGTTTATGATGATGCAGGTGAGAAATTATTGGCCAAGGTAGGAGTGTTACAATTGTATGAGCTCCCATACTTTAGAAAACCTGAAAAAACTATACCAATGGCTCATGAGTCGAGTGCATGAAGATTTCTTTTACTTTGTTGGGCGCCAAATGAGGATTACAATACCATTGATTGCCATCTTGATAGGGTTGAAGAGCTTAGGCGTAGAGATAAATAGTGACCTCACTAACAAGGAGGCCATATAAAAAACAAGGAAGGAGTTGGGTTACACTAAAGGTGGGTGCAAGATGGATATCCCCAAGTTACAGAAGTACCCAATCATCCAGGAAGTGACACATCTACTAACAAAGCTCAATAATCAAGAACATTGGTCTCAAGTCAACAGGGCATGGCTTCATGTCATGTGTAGAATGAAAAAGGGGTTGTCTACAACATCTCCAACTTTATTACTGAGACCATCATTGAGGAGGTGAAGGAAGGTGAAAAGATAAGTTTTGGCGTTATCCTTTTATCCTTAGTTTTTATGGAAATTGGTGTGCCTGATGGGCCAAAGGACAATATATGGATGTTCTATAAATAGAGAAGTCCTTGGCAGAGAGATTTATAAATTACGCTTGTGATAGTTCAATGAGTGGAATCTCGAAACAAAATTTAGAGATATGGTATGATCGGTTGCGCGTCGTGTTTGAGGAAGAATGGAGGATCCCCAAGGAGTTACCTTCAGTTGTGGGTAAACAGGTACAACTAGTAGTATACCAACACTTTTGCATTGGGTGCTTCACAATGAAATATGGGAAATGGAGCCCCTACTTGAAAAATGCCTTATGATTTTACTATGCACTATTTCAGACATTTATTCACATATTTTTCGATGCATGCCACTTGATATTCAATGCAGACAAGGTAGATTGTGACTACCATACACTGAGGAAAACCTATGTCTACCTAGGTAAGACTACTTACATTGAGTGTTTAATATCAGATGACATTAATATGAAGGTTGTAAGCTTGGCCATTGGCCAGTTGGGCATGGCTTTGGTGTATGTGTACTTAAAGCCTAAACTACAAAATGGAAAGTACTTGGAAAATGAGTTCAAGTTACCTGGGCCACCTAAAGGGAAGCACATGGTGGGTACCTTAGAGGAGGAAGAGAATGTTCTGCCCACTATGGATGAAGAAGAAGAAGAATAAGGTGAGGATGAGGGCTGCATGAAGATGACGTGGGTCTATCATACAAGGGTAAGAAACAACTAGCTCATTGGAAAGAAAAGGGAGAGTGAACCAAGTCCCCCACTGCAAGAACAAGATGAGGAGTCAGTCATGGTGAAGATAAAAATAAAGGATACTCTAGAAGAGCCATAATACAAAAGGGTGTTCTGGACAACAAGGATCGAGCATGGAGATGTTACAACCAAGAAGGAGATCACCTAGGAATTCACTACCTAAAGAAGAACCGTGAGAAGAAGAGAAGGTACAAGCTGATAATGAAGGACAAGGAGTGGGATGAGTCGGTGAAAGTGTTTCTAGGACACCAATTAAGCCTAAGGACGTAGAAGATGAAGGTATAAATAATGGCATGAGGAGCACTATGTAGAATTGGATAAGGGTGGGCCTTCAAGCACACTAGATGATATAAAGAAAGGTAAAGATCTTACTCGGACTCGGTACCTATGTTCCCAAAGATACGGGGACAAAGAAGGAAAAGTGGGTGATATTTATGTAACTCCTAGACTAGGCTACATAAATGATATAAGTAAAATCATACACACCTAATTTCAAAGAACTATAGAGAAAAATGATCTATATGACTGGGAGTTAATGGATGCATATATGGCCAACGCGTGAACCAGGAAGAAAATATCTTGGTGCATGTAAACTTACATGGAAGAGCTATATTTTAATGTATGTAAAGAATGCTACATATCATGCCGATGAAAAAGTCTCCACATCTCCGACACATGAATATTAAGCCCACAACCATGTCGGATGAGTAGGTAAGAAATGCCTTAGTAAAGGTATCGCGCAGAGGTTGTGCGCATGAATGTTGATAAAGTGAAAATTGTTAAAGCATTAATCAAAGACATCAAGGAGAAGGACAAAGAAATAGAGCACCTGAAAAAATAGAAAGAACAAGAAAGAGGAAAAGAATGAGGCATTGATCAATATGGCTGAGGAAATTGGGGATGACATTTTGAAGGTAAGACCTCATCTAGAGTCTCAACTCCCTCAGAAATTTCCTTTTGCAATGCACTATGTCTGGAAAATTGTTAAACTGGTAATAGATGAAGGGCCCATGCATATTGTACGCCCTCAAAAGCATTTATAATTTCATTGAACAACATGTTCATACCGTCTCGTAGTTTAAGTGGGGTTAATGAGGACATTTGGGGCCCTAAAGAGAAAAGGGATATTGCAATTGCTCAGGTGTATTTGCAAGACTCCTCTCAGGCCACTACCATTGCCTTCTTCATGTCGCTGCAGGCTATCAAGACCAAGATTGACAGAGCTATCAAGTAATGGGTTGTTGTGATGTTGTTTTTGGCTGCGAAGTTGCTGTTATCTAGCGGTTCTAGAGCTATTTTTGCTAGAGCTCTATATGTTGTTTCTCTTTTGGTTTCTTTTTTATCTTTCCTGCTTCTTTTTGGATCATTGTACGTTTAGATCCTTTTTTCACTTATATTGTAATATTTGGCTGTTGAGCCCTCTTTGGTTGATAGTTTTTCCCTTCTCTGGGTTGTTTCTCTCACCTTTACTATCTGGATTTTGAGCCCTTTTGTATATAGGGTATAGTCCCTTCAAAACTATTTGCCTTTAATAAAAAAAAAAGGGCCCGTGCATATTTCCATGCCAAAATATCCTACGAGAGGAGGTTGTAAGAGTCGAGGCCACCATTTCCATAAAAATATAAGTTATATATATTTTCTATAGGCCTTGAAGGATGAGCTTAAGAAAAGAAATCAAGCTCGAACATGTGCATAGATCTAGGTGCAATAATTAGGATAAAGACACTTAAGGAAGATAATGAAGTCCATAAGGCCATGAAGGATGAGACAATTGGGCATCTAGATAGACTATCTCTCGGTAAAATAAAGTGCGAAGCCCTTGTAATAGCCTAAGATCCACACAAGGATAGAATAGAAAAAAATTGGGAAGCTTATTGCACAAAAATGGACTCCATGGAGGGAATAATGTCAAATATGGCTAACATTGTCGGGGGTTCAAGAAAGTGAGAAAGAACATATGACTCAAGATGAACTGGACACCATTGTGACTAATATCCTAGATAAGACAGTGAGGCATTGAGTGAATGACATACCTTGGAGGAAGAAATTAAGAATGAGTACCCGAGTTAATACGCCAATTAAGGAAGAAAGCACCAAGTGATGTCTCGTTCTTTTTGAACAAGTCTTTATTATTTCATTCATTATTCTTTGCTTTGGAGATATAAGTGGGATTTCCCATTTTTGGGGATGACAATGTAGTTAGTGTGGGGTAATGTTGAGCACATGGAATATAGCTCAACTATGAAAGCGAATAAGGATTGGGCATGCAAGGACCATGCGTCCGGGAAGGTGCGAAATCATATAGGAACATGAGCGTACCAAAAGTCAAACCCTCAATCATAAGATGTGTGAGAAGTAGCAGATTTTGGTGCATCATGAAATTTGATGTCCCTCATGTCCCTTTGTGTTGGGGGACATTAGGGATAAGAAAATGTGCCCAGCCCCTAGGGAGACTCCTAGTCACCCATGTGACCCCTTCAAGAGTAGTTTTCCAGCCTTGGGAGCTAGTGGAGCTTGAATCCTCGGCCATCGAGATCACCGCCACATGTTATCACCACATGCATTGTGAAATTTTATGTCCGTCATGTCCCTTTGTGTTGGGTGCCATGAGGGACATGAAAATTTTCCTCACTCCTTGCTTTGAAATTATTGAAATATTTCAAATCCTTCTTGCTTCCCACTTCTAACTTCTAACTTACTCTCCATTCCTATGCAACTTTCTCTGTAACTTCTTGCCACCACTCCACCATTGCTGAAAACTCAAACCAGCTTCACTATAGAAACAAAACCTCCAAATCCACAAGAATGCAAATCTTTCAAAGGAGAGATTAACCAAAAGAGTCAAAGGAATGAAGAATGAAGAAGAAGCTTGAAAAATCCTCCATTGTCGTGAAAAAAATTCAAAGAGATCTAGCAAACCGGTGCACGGATTGAAAAACCATTTTTTCTATGTTCTTCATTCTCAGAGGCCATAAAAACCCCACCTTCAAATCTCCCATTCATGGCAAGAAGTGTTCACAAAGTGAAGAAATCCATTTCTTTGCACAATGGAGAAAAAAGCATTTTTTTCCATCAACCGGTAGTTGGATCGAGAAAATATTGCAAGACCGAATCAAAAGAATAAAAACAAATAATGAAAAGGTGATTCTCATTACTAATGGAGAAGTAAACTAGATGTCTAATTTTTGAGGTCCATTAATGGCTACAGTGTTTAGAGGTGCCGCGTGTAGAAAATTTAAAACTTTAAAATCTCCCAAACCGTTGATCGGGTAGATCTAGATTTCAAAGGGGAAATATTGGGCAAAAACTCATATCAAGAAACTTCGTTTTGTATAAATCCAACCACAAGAATCCTACGTTCGAAAAATAGTAGGTCTTCTACATAAGTGATAGCTATTTTGGCAAAATTATCAAATGAATAACCTGCGAAGGAGACGATGAACACAGTGGATGTATTGCAGTGGAAAATTCATTGAAATATCATCTTAGTAAGAAATTGACACTTACTAAAAATAGTAAGTAGTCTCACGAACACCTGCAAAAAATAGAAAATTGGTCCAGAAGGTAAGAAGAATGCAGTGTGAAGAAGGGTTTCAAGCTAACATAATCATTTGAGGTCCAGAAATGCTAATTTGTGCACTTTCCAAAAATATTAAGTTTCCCTATAAACACTTACTAAAAATAGCGAGTTATTCCAAGGGGTGGATTTCATAGAGGAGCATACTAGGAGTTTAACATCCAATTTTAACACATTGCCACTTTCACCACATCATGCGGGATTCTTAGAGTTGAACATGAAGATGTTTCCATGAGATTGTTCATGGAATATCTCCAAGAAAAATTAACAGAATGGATCTACCTCCTACATGCCCGATCCATCATTGGTTGGAAATACATCAAGACTACCTTCAAGGAAATATTTAAATCAACTAAATATTGCCAGGACCTCTTAGTGCACTTAGCTCAAATGAAAAAAGGAGAAAGTGAAACTATGAGATACTTCATGGCTCGTTTTGACTGATTGCTTCACAAGATGCCAAGAAGATTCACCATTTGAAAACAATGTCAAGAGGTTCTTCATAAATGCTCAATCACTGGAGGTAGGATTTTTCCTATGAAGATTTCAACCAAGGAATATTATAGAAGCAAAAATAATGGCCATCAAACTTGATGATGATCTCATCCTCTCTAAAAAGATAAAAAATACCTCAAAGGGTAAAGCCCAAAATCTTGGAGATGAGAGAACAAATTTGTTGCTGCAAAAATTAGTGAATGAGATGGATTTGTTGAAGAAGGAATTTTTTGAATGAGTATATTCTAGAAGAAACAACAAAAATAAAATTTTGAGAGAACCCCAAAGGCTCACCTTGGAGGCCCTACCCATCAATGCAAGTTGTAGGATTCAAGAAAATGAAGAAGAGATTGAACAAGAAAGTGAATATGATGATCTCCTAGAGGTTGAGGAAGTAGATAACGACGCACAAATCAAAATTTTTGAGTACTCTAGAGGTGATGAAGATGATAGTGAAGATGAACATTGTTTCTCATGTGTGGTATTCACTTGTTCCTACCCGAGAAAGGAGCACCTCCCTCCACTGCCGTAAAGAAAAAGAAGGTTGATGATTCTCCTGTGGAAACTCCACAAAACAAAATAATCAATTGAGGATCTCAACTCCCACCTTGTATGGAGTCTGCACTAGAAAAACCTGATCCTATGGTAATCATGAGGTCACCCGCTTTAGCAAGTAAGTCTCCTAGTGTTTCTTCCAAGTCTAAATCTAGTCCTCTAAAATCTAGTGCTTCAAAAGTTCCTAGTATGCCTTACAAAATACCTTAAATTCCCAAGAAATCTACCACTTCTTTCAAACCTATCCTAAATCTAAAAGGAATCCCTTCATCCCCCTTTTATGTATCTGCTCCCTTTGACTCCATAGAATATGTAAAGAAATCCAAGGTGCAAAACACTAAAAATGAATATTTTTTTACTCATCTCGAACAATTTGAGAGATTTTTTCAATATATCAGGAGTGGTATTTTAACACCCAATGTTGTAACTCCTAGTTATAAAGGAATAATACCAAACCCACCTACACCTCCATCACAAAACATGATTTCTTTGAGTGCATCCAAGATTGATAAGGTTGAACCTTTCTATGTCTCCCTTCTCATTGGAGAATATGTATTGAACAACTACATAATAGATTATGGTGCCTCCAACAATGTAATTCATGTAAAGGTTGCCACAAAGCTCTCAAACTCAACATGACTCTACCTAGTGGCTCTTGTTACACCTTTGAGTCAAAAGAGGTCCCACTTGGAAAGAAGGTCAAATATGCACAAGCGTCTCTTGCTAAATTTCTAGAAAGAAGGTTTCAGTGATGATTTTGGTAATAGACATTCCAACTTCATTTGGAATGTTGCTAAGTAAGAGTTTTTATCAGCAGTTGGGAGGTAATATCTAGATGAACTAGTCCTCTCGTAACCATTTCAGATTAAGGAGACATGGAAAAATTACTTCAGTCGAGGAGTCAGTTCTAGGCTATTTTCGGTATTGGGTGGAGGTTTTAAGCTTTGTTCTTGGTCTGAGGGTAAAAACATAGAGACAAACATCATACTGGTATGATTGATGTCGATTTAGGTGAACTGGCGATGGTTGTGGGTAACCGTCGACGGTATGGTTGGGGTACAGGAAAATCAATAAAAACTTGAGGTGAGGGCAAATCTAAGGTTAATTGGAAATGTAAAGGGAAATGGCAAGGTTTGTGTGGGTCTTAGGTATACTTAGGGGTAATTAAAATCCGGGTATGAGTAGTTCAATGGAGTGGGTGAAGGAATGATCAAGTTTGCATGAAGAAAAATGGTGGGGAATGGGAATGGGAGTAAAAACTAATAATAGAAGTAAAAGAGTCTACCAAAATGACAATGGAAAAGTGTTGGTTAACAAAACACTTACTGTTGTATGAGTTTGTTGTCTGGTTAGCAATAGTGGGTGATCAAATGGAAGGAACTTGGTGTGGTGCTGATGCTTCCTCGGATGCTCCCGTGAAGGAAAATGGCTCTGTGATTGCTTCTGGTGCTGGCTGTGGATGCTCTGATGTATGTACAAATGTTGATTCTACTTGCATGCAGCTCTAGTTTCGTCTCTTTACCTTAAAAGATGTGCCAACCTCAAAATAAGGTTATTTTGGGGATTAAATGGTAACCGATGATGGTTCCGGGTTGACCGGTGGTGGTTTAGGGTAACCGACATCGGTTAGGGTGGGATTTCCTAGGTTTTCTAAAATGGGCAGATCCCTTTGATTTTCTTAGATCTCGTTCATTTTCTTCCGCGGATTAGAATGGAAGCTTCCTTTCTAATGGGTGAGAATGTGGTTAGAGGGAATGTAGGCTTTGATTTTTAAGGTTTAGGTAGGTCTTATTTAGTTATGGCAACATACTAAGAATAGGTATTAGGGTGAGGTGGTGGTGTGGGCATTATCCAATTAGGATATTTAAATAATAGATATTTGTGAGATCATAAATTAATTTAATCAAATTAATTAAATTAATATTAGAGTGGGGTGAAAGGGGCCATGGTTAGGTGAGTGTGTTTGAGTTGGTTATTTGTCGAGGGACCTAGGGAAGTGTGACCCAATTTTGGTGTCTACATTTTCCCCTTTTTGTTGCGTAGCTTGTATTGGTAAGCGATGACGTTGACAAAAATAAGATGTGGTTGCCCCATGTGTGGGTGAAGGTGATCCCCCTCAAACAAGGAATTGATGAGGCAAAAGGTAGAATCAGGTGAGTGGTTTGATAAAAGGTGAATGTGATGAAGAAGAAGGTGGGCAATGGGGGTAAAAAAGGAAAAAGGTCTACTCAGGTAATCTAGGTAATGGGTCAGGGTCAAAGGTAGTAGAATAATCAAACACATGCACACGTATAAACTAGAAAGCACAATACCAAGTTAAAGAGCAGGAAAACTCTACATTATCTAAGGTTGATAGGTTTATCCAAACAAGGTTGAGGTGATTCCAGTATCAAGGTATAGGATATGGTCAGGAAACATGACGTAGGTCAGGTGCAGGAATGTTTAGGTATGTTTTGGTACACTAAGGGTTGGGTCAAGATAAATAGTCACGGAAGAGGAAAGGTAAGGTCAGTATGTCCATCAACACAGGTAATAAAGTGCCACAAGAAATAGTGAACACATGAGGTCACAGGTCACTAGCGATGTTCAGGTCCAAGTATCTAGGTCATGGCATGGGTAGGGCGAGGTATGGGTAAAATAACAAGTCCCCAAATGAGGACGAGGTGAGGGGGTAAATGATAGGTCAAAAGATAAAGTGAAGTGTCAAGTGAGGTGTGGGTGAGGTAAAAAAGGATTTAGGTCAAAAATTGGGGGTAGGGGGTAGGAGAAAGACTAAGCAGGGTAACTGATGAAGGTTTAAAGGAACCAATACCGGTCACGATGGACCACAATAAGCTAGGGCATAGGACCGATGTCGGTCAAGATAAAACCATCGCTAGTCAAGTCGGGTAGGTTATAAAAAAGAAAAATTGCCATATTTTTCCAATCATTTGTCTTTTAAAAAAGAGGAGAAAATGACAAGAGAAAGAGGAAAATGTGGAAAGTGACAAAGTGAGATGGAGGACTGAGTTGGCGAGCCACATGGCTAGTGATAGTTGGTCGATAGGTGGATCCACGAGCTAGGTTGGATCGATTTGATTGGTTGGAGAGTGAGAGGTCATTCGGTGATGGCAGAGGCAGGAGAGGGATTAGGGGGACCACTAGTGCAGTAGGTTGGTGGTGCCACCATGCAGATGGCAATGTGATGAGGTAAGATTCAATGTCCCTCCTATTTGTTAAGTAGATTGATAAAAATTTGGGTAGGAGGGAGATGGGTTTTGGGGGGAATGAAATTTGAATTTGGGGAAGATAGTGGGTAAAAGAGGAATGGGGGAGGGTAGAATTAGGTAAATGAGGGGTGGGAAGGGGTTTTAGGTAGGGATTGGGGTGGGACCGAGGGAGAAATGTGAAATTTGGGTAGAAATAGGGCATGGTGTCACGGGTTGTCGCCACGACAGTGACCGACGTCGGTCGAAGGTTGGCCGACATTGGTGGGGTATAACCGGAATCAGTCATGGATGAGGTGACCGATGTCGGTTATGTGGAGACCATGGTCGGTTGGTGAGGATCAGGCACCGATTAGAAGGTAGAAAAACACTTTCTCAAAAAGGGAAATAGGCAAGGGTTGAGCTTGTTAGGGAAAAATGTATAGATGTGTGGGAAAATAGTTAAGTTAGGAGTGGTTCAAAATGGAAGTAGGTGATGGGTTAGGGGGTGTGTGTAAATAGGTAAGGTGATATTGGGTTGGGTAGGTTTAGGGTAGGTGGGTTACTTGGTTAGGGTTAGGTTGGGTAGGTAGGTAGGTTAGGGTTGGGTTGGGGTGGAGGGTAGGTCATGGGATAAATGGGTAAGTAGTGAAGTAAAATAGGTAGGGTAATGGTTATGGGTATGTGTGAATGTAGATATGGTCATGTTTTAATAATGTGATTGTTGTTGTTAGATGCGCAGTAAGAGATAATTTGAGGATGCAAGATAGGGTGTCACCCCTGCTCATGATAGTTCATGGGGCGGTGACAGTCGAGGAGTGGAGGCATGTCACAAATGTTGGCCTAAGTGGGGTCAAGTGCTACCATCATGTAGTCTGACAGCCAAGTCTGATGGTCACTCTCATCGATAGATGGGATTCCGTGACCAACATGTTCCACCTACCAATGGGGGAGATGACCATCACCCTAGAGGATGTGTATAGGATCCTGCGATTACCTATATTGGGGACGTAGGTATATTTGATCTCCTCAGAGGCATCTGAGGAGTTGATGCTTGATGGTATTTGGTGAGGGACTGACAGAGCTGACATTCCATAACACCACCTAAGCTATGGAGAGATGTACCTAGCCCATCTAGAGGAGATGAGGCTAGTAGTATTATTGATGGAGGCAGTCTATTGTTTTGCACTGCCGGATGTAGAGGGTGGGAGATTCCCATGATCACTGATGGGGGTATTACATGATATGATTATGGATAGGACCTACTTCACATGGGTGCCAACATTCCTAGTGCAACTATATAGAGAGCTATGGGCATATGGGCGGCTCCGCAAGTTCAATCATGTGCTACATTTATTCTTCACTGTTGGGCCTATGAGCACATTGTTTGTGTTCATCTGATTGGTATGCCCGGGAAGATGCATTTGAGCCTAGTTTTGTTTGGGTGGGGTATAGGTGATGGGTGCCTATGATAGGAGAGCAGAAGCTAGGTGGGGTTAGACATGATGTGGCCTATTACAGGTAGTTACTAGAGGGATTGTCTGATGTGGACATTATTTGGAGACTGTATGTGGGCTATCCCTCATACAGACAGATGGCCGATGAGTTAGATGGCCTTTAGCTACTCATATGGATAGAGGGGCACTGTGTAGGGGAGCACGAGATGATCCCAGTTGATAGGGTCAGACGGTAGTTTGGGCTACCACAGGATATACCTCCACCCTTCCCACAAGTACAAGAGAGATGACGTGGAGAGGCCATTGCCTCTACCATAGCCGACAATGCCTACAAGGTAGGAGGAGTAGGTGATAGACTAGTAGATCGATGATGCCGGAGTGATAGATAGATACAAATAGTGGTGGGCTGCCCATTTACGAGCAGTACCCCCTGGTAAGGGGCATCCAAATTTAGCCACTATCACGGTGCAGAGAGATGCCCTACAGGGTAGGTGGTGACCCTGATTACCCAGTTAGGGATGGTACAGGGGTAGTTAGTAGGTTCGATAGAGGTGGAGGTGGCGCATTACATGCATGTGGTGGTCATTCTTGAGCCTAGATGGCCCATGGTGGAGATGGAGATGGAGATGATGAGTAGGTGGCTGCTCTATAGGCACAGTGCAGGTTATAGGTTTGTAGGACTAGTTGGCCACTGCACAGGTGCAGATTGAGGCACTATAGGCTTGGGGTACAAGCATAGGGTGTGAGGTTGATGGCACCGGGATAGGGTCCTAGTTCACAGGTAGGGGTGGGATAGGGTCCCACAGGATAGGTACAAGGGTAGAGGCCGATGGGGCCACCACAGACAGTACCCATATCTAGGTTACGGGATGCCTTAGGTGAGGCCAGTATTACCAGGATCAGTTGATGGTGGTGGGGATAGATTTTCTATCCTATGGAGAGTACAGGGCATAGCAGGCCTCGAGTGAGAGGACCAAATCCCATACCCACATGTAGAGAGCACAGGGGGCCATGAGCTTTGAGATAGGATCAAGGTAAGGCCACCAGTTCACGGAGGCCAACTCTAGGTGATGTATCAGCAGGGACCCAGCCATGACCCATGGTGGGTAGTGAGATGTTATCAAGCCATCGGATAGGAGCCGAGGAGGAGAGACAGAGAGACGATATGGAGGATATCCAACAAGATGATGTCTGATGTACATCCCTCCATTTTGATGTATTGTAGTCATTTTTGATATATGTCGGCCTGCGTGCTAAAGAGAGTGAGGATGTATACGAGAGTTTTTATATTTTTTATCATATATCAGCCTGCGTGCCAAAGATGGTGAGGTTGTATATGAGAGTTTTGAGAGATTTTGTTATATACACCGGCCTACATGCCGAAGATATTTGAGAGTTATGTATATGGATACACATGTTTGGATGTTTTTATTTATAGAGATGATGATGATTATGGTCATTATGTGTATACATGGTTGTGGTTATCTTACTATTTTGAGTTGTATATGTGATGGAAACCAAGTAGTGTAGGCATGATAGAGTCAGGTCATAGGCATGGATCAGAGTTAGGTTTTAGGCATGGATGGAGTCATGATAGGTGTGTTAGGCATGGTGAGTTAGTCATAGGCATGGTGGAGTTAGGTTGTGGTCTAGGCATGGATTGAGTCAAAAATGGTTTGAGTTTGTAATTCATTAATTTGTGCAATTAATGATGATATGGGTCATGTTTGAGATGTTTTATAGTAATATGCATGATAATGGTAAAGAAATGGTAGACATAATGAATGTATGTATGATGATGATAAAAATGTGGAAAGTAATTTGTTGTTTGTTTGGTTTAATTCCCAATTATTGATATAAAAAGAAATCTAACAAGGGTAGATTGTGATTTAGGAAAATGAAAGGTGAATTGGTTAGGGTAGAGAGTGGTTGAGCTAACCTCCAAGGGCCCCATGCCCTCAGAGTGTTGCCTACATAGTCCCGGTGAAAAGGGACCTCAGGCCAATGTAGTTCTCCCATAAGCTAGGGAAGAATGTGAGGAGGTATGAGTATGGGTTGGTAGGTTATAGGCATGATTGGTCTAGGTATTTTTAGGTATGGGTGAATTGTGGGCACATTGGTATGGGTGATGTTGAGTTGGTTATGAAAAAGAGGAAAATTACCCAAAGATAAGCGTCGAGGATCTAATCCTGTATAAGGTAATCAATATGTAATGAAGAAGGTTAAAAGACAAGAGGAGGTGAGGAAGCCACCTAATTGGTAAGGATCATAATGAGTAGGTCATACCTTGGATAGGTGATGAACGTAAGACCCTAAAGACATTACATGATTGATTATTCCAAAGGTGAAGAGTAGTCACATGATCACCGAATGTCATAGTTTTAGCAGGTCCCTTAAGGCGTAGGAAATGAAGGTGCAAATGGTGAGAGGGTGAAAAGTGGGTAGTTTATATGGTATTTGGTAGCATGCGTTTGGGCAAGAGATCCAAGATCACAATGGGCAAGTCCATGATGAAAAAGTTTTATGTGTGACTTGTATTTGAGATAGATTGATCGATGTGGGAAGTCTATATGGGAGGAGGAAATTAACTCCTTGAGGTCTTCGTGAAGCTGATCGATGCGGGAAGCTTCAGATTCTCTCTCTCTCTTTTTTTTTTTTAAAGAAAGCTTTACATAGTTGTCCTTCGAGGGAGTAGTCTATTTATAGCAGTGATGTAGAGAGAAAGATGTCCTTTTGAGGGAGTCATCCATTTATTAGAAGTTTGACTCAA
The DNA here is from genome assembly GCA_018340775.1 of Taxus wallichiana var. yunnanensis. Lineage (NCBI taxonomy): Eukaryota > Viridiplantae > Streptophyta > Pinopsida > Cupressales > Taxaceae > Taxus > Taxus wallichiana. The sequence goes on from CM031237.1 coordinate 171,973,942, forward strand.
GGAGTTGATTCCCATGTGAGGGCTTTGAAGCCATGGACAAGACTAAAGTGAAGAATTGGATTCTTGTATAGAAGGCAAGGTGAAATTACCATGGGATCTCATCTAAAAGTAGATGAAAAGTATCCATGAGAATCATGCCATGTGTAGTGTCGTGGTACACATATTTAAGAGAAGATAAAAGAGTGACGGGTATGCACATGATTCTTATTTAATCGTTGGTGATGGCGTAGGAAGTGGATAGTGCTCAAGGGATGAGCATGGAAAGAGGTAGAAGGTGAGGTAGGACTGAAAGTCAACAGTAGAATGGTCAAAGATGCAAGGCATTGAGGGGCTCAATTTGGGTTTACCATCTAATGAAGATAAACGATAAGCACCTGATCCATAAGTATGAGTCACGATGTATGGTCCAAGCCAATTAGGAGAAAATTTTCCCCGTTTACTTTTTTTTGCTTTGGTTACATGTTGATTTTCTTTCAGGACAAGGTCACCAACTTGGAAGGTTCATTCATGGACACATTTTTCATAGGCACATTTGATACGTTTTTAGTAAACTTGAAGATGGTCAAGAGCATTAAGATGGTGTTTGTCTAATAACTCAAGTTGTGCTAAACGGTCTGGCGAAAGTCATCATCATTGAGCATGTCATGGAGAGAAATGCAAAGTGAGGGAATCTAGACTTGAGAGGCAGAACAACCTCTATACCATAGACCATAGAAAAGGGTGTGGTAGTAGTGGAAGTGTAGATACTAGTGCGGTATGCCCATAGGGCAAAAGGAATGTGCATATGCTAATCCTTCCCAGTATCGTTAACCACTTTCATGAGAATTTTGTTTAAGGTTTTATTAGTGGATTTGGCTTGGTCATTGGTTTGTGGGTAATAAGGTGATGAGAAACTTAATTGGATGCCGAAGGCGTCACAAAGTTTTCACAAGGTTTTATTTTTGAATTGTTTTCCGTTATCAGTGATGAGGTGATGCGGAACACCAAAGTGACAAATAATGTGATGGTTGATGAACTCACATATTTTCTTAGCTTTCATGGAGATGAGAGGTATGGCTTCAACCCATTTGGTGTAATATTTGGTAGCGGTGATGATCCATTGATGTCATTGTGAAGAATGGGGATTGATCTCTCGATGAGATCCAAACCCCATTGAGAGAAGGGCCAAAGGTCACGAGCGACCTGTAAGGCATGACTAGGTGTATGATGAAGGTTGGCATGTTGTTGTCATTTTACACAATGTTTAATGTAGTCACAAAAATCATGGTTAAGGGTCAGCCAATAATAGCCTAGGTGAAGAATACGCTTAGCAACAACAAGGCCACTAAAGTGACCTCCACATATGCCATCATGAAATTCCTTAATGGTAAAAGGAATTTCATAACTTGTAAGGCACCGTAAGAGAATTACATCGAAGTCATGCTTATAGAGGAGGCCACCCATGATGACGTAATGAGAGACCTTTTTAAGAAAGGCACATTGTCCATTACGAGTGAGGTTGGGAGGCAAGATGGAGAGGGAAAGGTAGTCTAAATATTGTTTATACCAAAGGTCACTCGGAGTCGGGGTAGTAGGTTCTGATGGAGTAAATTTCACAAGGTAAATAAGAGGGTGATTGGAGTCTTTGTACGGTGACAAATATTTTAGAATCGGTGGGTGAAGTGGGGATTTGAGAGGCTAAGTAGGCCATGGTATCTGCAAATTTTTGGTTGAATGGGGATGGTTTGAAGGTCATAATGGTCGAAGGTGGTCAAAATTATGTCCACATGATGTTTATACTTTTGAAGTGTCTCATTATGACATTGGTATATACCATTGACTTGGTTTATGACCAATTGAGAATCACCAAAGATGTTGATTGACTTAATATCTAAGGCATAGGCAGCTTAGAGACCTAATACGAGCACTTCGTATTCGGCAATATTGTTTGTACAATCAAAATCGAGTTTGAAAGATAAAGGCATGGGTTCACCATCAAGTGGAATGAGGATAACACCAGCCCCACCCCCACGCTGACACTTAGAACCATCGAAGAAGAGTGTCATTTGGTAAGTGGGTTTGTTGAGGAAAGGGTAAAGAATTGACTCATTTGGGAAGTCAAAGTTAGAGGGTTGATCCCGGAAATAGGTGTATCGGCCAATTGGTCAACGATAGCCTAGCCCTTGATGGACTTTTGATGGGTGAATTCGAGGTTGAGGTCAGCAAAAGCATAAGCCAATGTGCAGCACATTGATTTTGCTAATTTTTGGCATACATGAAGTGTAAGGGGTCGTATTGGTCACAACATAGGTTTTGTGGTTAAGTAGGTAATGGCGGAGTTTTGTGTCAATGAAAACTAAGGCTAAGAAAAGTTTTTCCGATGGGTTATCAGGTTTCATAGTCAAAAGAGTACGGATTATGTAATAAATCACATGCTCCCTATGTTTTTCATCACGATGAGCGAGCATGTCCCCAAGGAATGATCGGTAGCTGAGATGTATAGGTAGAAGGGTTGATCGTCTTTAGGTGGAATGAGTACGGGTGGTTGGAGAAGGTATTGTTTTAAGGTCTCAAAATATTTGTGGTTGTCATCATCCCATTTAAAGGAGACATCCTTCTTGAGAAGATGATGAAATGGTTGACAGTGATTAGACAATTGTGAGATTAAACAGAAAATAGAGCTGCAACTAACCTTGCAGGATACAAAGTTGCCTAAGGTTAGTGGGTGGAGGAATTTCAAGAATGGATTTGACCTTAGTAGGGTCAACCTCTATACCATGTAAGGAAACGATAAATCCCAAGAGTTTTCCTAAGAGAACCACGAAGACACACTTCTTAGGCTGAAGGCGAACACAATATTTAATGAGGCGGTCAATGATGGTTTTTAGGATGGCGAGGTGTTTGGAGCAAAGTGTTTGGATTTGGTAAGGAGGTCATCTACGTAATATTCCAATATATGATGTATGATGTCATGGAAGATGTAATTCATAGCCCGTTGATATGTAGCACCAAAGCATTTTTAAGGTCAAAAGGCATGAATTGATAGTAGAAAAGTCCCCAAGGGGTGATGAATGTGGTTTTGTGCTGATCTTATGAGGCAAGTAAGATTTAGTAATAACCCGAGAAGCCATCCATGAGTGATAGCATCTCATGACTAGTGGTAAGGTCAACCGGTTGGTCAATACTAGACAGAGGAAAGTCATCTTTCAAGCAAGCTAGGTTGAGGTCATGGAAATCCATGAAAATGTGAATTTCACCCAATGTTAGAAATCCATCGAGGATAATCAATGGGTAAGATGAAGGATACAGAAAAGAAGACGTTGAAGTTCTTCTTTGACTATAAGATCAATGCAATGGTGCATTTTCCTTAGCTTTTGTTTTACGGGTTTGGCATCGGGAATGGTTGTGATATTGTGGACCACTATGGTGGGGTCAATACCGGGCATGTCTATTTAAGACCAAGCAAAATCGTGGTTATGATCTTTGAGAAAAGAAGTGATGGCTTCCTATTCAACAGTATCTAAAGATTGGCCAATATTTAGAATGTGTGGGTCATCCTGAGTATGGATGTTGATTTCGATAGTCAATTCATTCAACATGGTTTGCATCTTAGATGGTAATGACTGATGAATATATGAGTCTTTAGCACCAAGGTAGGTGAGTATAGATTCATCATCCTGACATTGAATGATGTTAATCGAAGGTGTATCATCATCGATCATTTCAGGATATAGGAAGGGAAGAGAGGAGGGAGCCTTGCCCTCATGTTGATAAGTCAAAGGCCCCAAGGAAATGGTGTTTATGAAAAAAAAATAGGAGGAATGGATTCTGGATCCATCGACTCTATGGTGAAGGTGGTGAAGAAGGTGGAGTAGGTGAAGAAGGTGGAGAAGGGTTGATGTCCTCAATGAGTTCAATGTGGGCCTTCTTGGTAGGTGGTTTAGCAAAGCCGATACCACTACGGTCATTATGTTTGCGGGTAGTACATGGAATAATAGTGTGTGGACCTTCTCGTAAAAACTAAAACCAAAACCCTTCCACGCACATCGGTGCAAGAAGGTGTGGGTGAAACAGTGATTGGTGAGTGACTGGAGGTCAGTAGAAAATGGGTGGGTTTTTATGGTGGGTCAGGTGTATAAGTGGTAGTATCAAGTCCCCCATATGTGAGATTGGTACAAAGGTGGGGAGGACCATAAAGGAGCCACTCTCCTATATGGTGATCATAGCAAGGGTGTTAGTGAAGACTTTCATACTCCTTAGAGTAAGGAATGTGTTGACACTATATAAATGATACTCCCTAGAGTGAGGCATTGAAAAATACCTTCTAAGGGATCGGTGGTCGATATGCGGGTAGCTGGGATAGAAGCAGAGATAAGGGTTAGGGCTAGGAGGAATACATGTTGAATGTTTGGAGGGTTTGCGCGTACCGTAGGGAGATCAGATCGATTACGAAGAACTCCTTTTTATGCAGGAAGGACTACCTGCAAGTAAGAATACAAGACCACCAGATTCTAATTAGATAATAAATGAGGGAACTGCCTTGGGCCCAGGAAGTATTAAACTTCCTTTCGAAGGTGGTCAGTTCCCCTGCTAATATGAATTAACACAAATTATTGCAAAATTACAATTTAATTACCTTGTTAAAACAATAGAGGAAAGGGCTAGTTTTGGTTTTGAATCACAGTGACCGATGCCGGTCACTATCACCGGTACCGGTTTTGCTAACCGATATCGGTAGGGGCAGTGGTTTAGGGGCTTTTAGTGAAGGTTGGCTATAAGGTGGCTATGGTGTTTATAAGGCTAGTAAATGATTGGGGATAGGTAATGGGGTGATGGAGAAGACTCAGAGGGTATGGGAGCTGTTCTTGGGGAAATGTAGGGGTAGAGGAATGATAGTTAGATGTAGGGTGTTCGGGTAGTAGATCTAGGAATAGACTTATAATTGTTGTGATTGAAGTTCAAGAAATGTTATCAAAAGAACATACAAGATACTACTTACTAGTTCTGATGAAGATACGAGATCCAAAGAGGCGTGATAACGAAGGCGAGGGCTCGGGTAGGATGATCGGACAATCAAAGATGAGCTATCTTCTCTCCCTAATGCTTGGATGAGTGTCTTGGGCTCTGGTTACTCGGTTGCGAGTCTTGGGCTTGATGTCCTTCTCTGCAAACTCCTTTTTTCCTTCACTTGTCTCTCTGCTCGGCCAAGTGAATTCCCGATCTTTCAATGAATTTCTAGATTCCAGATCCAAGATCCCTTATTTTTTTGGTTGGGGGAGGTCATTTATAGGGAACCGATGGCGGTTACGTAACCGACGGCGGTCGAGTAGGAACCGATATCGGTTAAGTCAAAGTGGACTATTTTTAGTAAAGTAGCCAACTTTCCCTCCTTTTCTCCCGAGGAATTAGTTGTGGGCTTGGTCAAGTCATTATTAGGTTGATTTTGGTGCGGGTGAGGAGTAATTAGTCATGGGTGTGGATGTAGACCAAGTTATAGGTCTTAATTAGGTTAGTTTAGGGTTAGGGCTAGGTCATGATGAGGTGGCGAAATGTGGTGGCAGGTTTGGAGATGTGGATTTATTAATTATAAGGTAATTAATAAATAATTGTGCAAGGTTTAGGTGGTGAGGCTAGGTTGCGAAATGAGATGCGGGGCACGGGGGGTCGTAAGACACAAATTTGGTGTCTACATTAGCCCCTTGTTGTCGTGTAGCTTGTCTTGTAAAGCTGCACTGACAATAATAAGAAGTGGTTACTCCTGTTAAGGGTATAGGTAATCCCCCTCAAATCTATCACAGATTGAGGTAGCGTGAAATCAGGGATAGGGTTGATAAAGGGTAAATGGTGTTGAGATGATGGTAAGATGGTGGGGTAGGTCAAGGAAGCAGACGCACGTTGAAATGCAGTAGTGCGACCAGGGTACATGATTTGAAGAGTAAACAAGCAATTCATAGGAAAAGGTCGATAGTTTATCCAAACAAGGGTGATATAATCTGGTATCAAGGCATAGGAAGTAGCTCAGGGGATATAACGGGTAAGGTACAGGAACGTTTAGGCATGTTCGGCAGTACCAAATGGTTGGTTTGGTTGAGATAAACGTCACGGTCTTGGTCTAGGAAAAGTTGGTCGACTGATCAAGTCAAGTACCCTAATCATGCTAAAACATGAACATGTGAGCTCGATTGAACAAAAAGCTACATGATGGGTGGATAAAATTGTAATTTGTTGGTTTTGGGTGAGGTATTTAATTGGTGCGGCCTTAGGTGGCCGATTGATTAGTGAGGGCCATGGGTCGGGCCTGATTGGTTGGTTGCGGCCTTGGGTCGGGCCAAATGGTTGGTTGCGGCCTTGGTCGGTTGGTTGGCCTTGGTTGATTGGTTGGTTGCGGCCTTGGGTCGGGCCGATTGGTTGGTTGCGGCCTTGGGTCGGGCAAATGGTTGGTTGCGGCCTTGGGTCGGGCCTGATTGGTTGGTTGCGGCCTTGGGTCGGGCCTGATTGGTTGGTTGCGGCCTTGGGTCGAGCCAAATGGTTGGTTTATGGCCTTGGGTTGGGCCGATTGGTTGGTTGGCCTTGGGTCGGGCTTGATTGGTTGGTTGCGGCCTTGGCTCGGGCCTGGTTGGTTGGGTGCGGCCTTGAATTGGGCCAATGAAGTCAAAAAAGGCTATTTAGCAAAGGAGGGTTTAGGCGATGTGGTGAGAAAGGGAGATTGGTGAATAAGGGCAGAAATTGTGGTGAAAAAGGTATTAAACCGATATCGGTTAGCTATGACCGGTATCGGTTAGATGACCGATACCGGTGGTTTAGGGCACAATATAACCGATATCGGTTATAGGTAAAAAACCTATAAAAAGAAAAATACGGCCTGTCATTGTCACATTGTCAATTTGATAACCAATATGGCTTGTCTGGGTTTAAAATTGATTTTGTTGAGTTTGTACGCTGAGTTGGCAGTAGTTGAGTGGAGGAGTGAGTGATTGGTAGACCCCAGCGAGTAGGAGGTAGAATTTGATTGGTGGAGGACCCAGCAGAGGAGATTTATAGCCATGGCACAGCCAGGAGGAGCAGGAGGTGCTGGACAGCTGGACCACCACCACCTATCCCACCACGATGACGTGTAGTCATACCGGTAGGTTCTAAACCTCTAATTATGTGAATTTAATGATTTTAAGTTTAGATTTGGGTTTTGGGTAGGAATCCAAAATTTAATGAAATAATGAATAAATGGATGTAATTTGAAAAATGGAGTGGGTAGGTAGGTTAGTTAGGCTAAAATGGTAGGGTGGGTAGGTTTGTAGGGTTTTCCAGTGGGTAAAAGGGTAGAAATAGGCAAAAAGATGGTTTTGGGGGCCGCGTCGGGTTCGGCTCTGGACCTAGACAGTGACCGATGTCGGTCACTAGGCGACCGGCATCGGTCACCAAATATTTGCACAAAGTGGAGTTTTTGGTAGACCGGCGTCGGTCGTATGTCGACCGGCGCCGGTGTATAGGATGTGCTGGGTAGGGGACCGGTGGCGGTCAAGGGTGACCGGTACCGGTCATTAGTTAGGTTTATTTTTGTTTTGTTTTGTTGTTGTTGGTGTTTTGTGTTTTGGTTGTTGTTTGTTGTTTTTGTTTTGTTTTGTTGTTTTGTTGTTGTTTGTTGTTTTGTTTTTGTTTTGTTTTGTTTTGTTGTTTGTTGTTGTTGTTTTTTTTTTGTTGTTGTTGGTGTTTGTGTTTTGTTGTTTGGTTGTTGTTTGGGGTGAAGAGGGAGGGGGTAGAGTTGATAGGAAAGGTGATTGGGGTGGGGGGGGGAAATGGGGTGGTTGTGTGGTTGGTTCGGTTAGGATAGATTAGGTGTTGGGTATGAATTAGGAGGTGTTAAATTGGTAGGGGCATAGTTAGATGGCGATAGTAGATCGGGGTGGTTGGTAGGGTGTGAGATAAGGAAAGGGGATATCGTAGATGTTTTAGGGTAAGATAGGTGGGTGTAGATGTGTGTTATAGAGTCGGGGTGTGGTCGGGTGGGTAAAAGGGGGTATAGAGGGTTAAAGTAGTTGTTTTTGTAAAGGGTAGGTCTAATGAAGTGGGTTGTTTTTGCAGGCACGTCAGCAGCTTACGATGCGGGATCGGATGCCCCCGCTATTGAGACGGATGCGGCCACATGTGTCCATAGCGCAGTGGGCCATTATGCGAGAGTGGGACTCGGCGGAGTCCAGCGGTATAGGGCTGTGGATAGGGACCACAGCCTTATGGTTGCCCTCATCGAGAGATGGGATCAGCGACCAATGTTTTCCATCTCCCTCTTTGGAGAGATGACTATTACCCAGAGGATGTGTATCGCATCCTGAGACTGCCGATCGTAGGGGAGGTAGTATTCCAGGTAGATGCGAGAGATGGCTATGGACAACATTCTTTAGGTATTTGGGGATGCAGCCGCATTATTGACTTATCACAGTGTGAGCATTGCCTATGGCGATATGTATCGCGCACACAGACATGAGACATGGCTGGCCATGTTGATGATGATAGGTATCACATGCTTCGCCCTCCCGGACTCAGAGGGAGGCCGCTTCCCACGGGCTTTGATGGGAGTGCTGCACGAGATGGTAGAGGAGCATACGTGTTATGCCTGGGCACCAGTATATCTGGTGCAGCTATACAGAGAGCTGTGGGGTTATCGCCGGATGAGGTGATTTGGGATTTGCTCGACATTTTTGTTACACTGCTGGGCATATGAGCACATCATATGTATACGACCAGTAGGGCTGCCCCAGCAGCCAGGGCCATAGATTGTATACAGATATGGCTTTCAGAGGTGGTTGGGGGTCGTGGGCCAGCCACGAGCGGTGCTCGCAGGACGGGATGTAGCCTACTACCGACATATGTTAAAGGCTTGACTAGCTAGACATTGTATGGAGGCCCTACAGAGGCCATCAGCCCCGAGGAGGCCCGAGCAGCGAGATGCTGGATTGGATCAAGTATACTTTCTAGATAGCTGGACGGAGGCCTGGAGAGCATGAGCGGATACCCCTAGAGAGGGTGCGACGGCAGTTGGGGCTGCGACAGGATGAGCCACCTCCCTTCCCACGATCGGAGAGGATGATGTAGAGGCCCCCACTTTGCTGCACGGCCCATTGACCCAGATTGGGTAGTAGAGAGGCCGCGAGATGATCTGATGGATGGACGCAGGTGCACTGAGTTCATTTTTGGTGTGGTGGGTAGGGGAGAGAGCAGCTAGGAGAGCACAGACCCGCACAACTAGATTTAGCGGCTGTTATAGCAGAGAGGGACCGGCTCGTAGGACAGGTGCAGTTATTACGAGGGTAGGCTTGCTGCTTGCACGAGCACAGAATCGAGGTACTACGAGGCGGTGCTTGAGAGCACTGCAGTGCGAGCAGTATGAGTATAGCCACAGCACCACCACCGGCACCGGCACAGCCACAGGCACCACCACAGCACCGGCCCCACTGCGAGCACAGCACCCGCCACAGTACGAGCACGGGGTGTGTACCGGCAGGATAGGGGCCACTATTATTAGGAGTCGGGGGACCAGCCCCAGCAGCCATGGTGGCACGGGCCCACTATATGGAGGCGAGAGCGGAGGCCCGGTATTATCAGGATGTCCTTGATGGTACCAGGGCTGACTATCAGCCATATGCGGTGCACAGAGCCGAGACCTCTCGGAGCCAGAGATCCCAGGGGGTGCAGCCACAGCCGGTGGGTCGGTGACAGGGAGGAGGCGGGAGCCAGCACAGGGACCAGCAGGGAGAGGAGCTGAGGGTGGTGGGGAGAGCTGAGACATCCCTGGAGCGGAGATGGGTGTTTTGTTTGTATATTGGATATAGGCACCGGTCTGTGAACCGGTTATGTATATAGAGGCCTGCGTGCCCACATATGATTCATTTATTCATTCTTGTTGTATATACGGCTGCGAGCGAGTACGAGTTGTAGAGTTGATACGGCGGCTGCGAGCGAGTATATTTTGACATGAGAGACGGCGGCTGCGAGCCGAGTCGAGATTTTGATGATGATAGCGGCTGCGTGCGGCTTTGTATTATTTTGAGATCACGAGAGGCCCCATGCGGAAGGCAAGTTGTATATTTTAAACATTGATATATATAGAGATGATGATTTTGATCCACATGGTGTGTATAAAATTTTTTATGTGTTTTGTCGATGGTTTTTGAAATTTAATGTGTATAGATGATGAGTTAGATCCAAATGGTGTATATACTGATGGGTTTGATGTAGATATTGAAATGTCATACGTATTTTGTTGATGGTTGTTTTATTGTAGATAGATGATGTTGATGAAATTGTGATGATATATTGATGTGATTTTGATGACAAATATTGATAATGGTGTCGTTATGCAGGAAAAAGAGGCGGGCGCCACAAAAATTTGCAAAAAATAAAGAAAAGGCCCAGGTTTAAGCAAAAGGAGACATGTGACCGATATCGGTTACCTAACCAACGTCGGTAGATTAAGGACCGATATCGGTTAGGTAACCGATATCGGTTATGCAAAACGAGCTTTTCTAAAAATAGAAAAGCTTGGGTGGAAAGTTCTTATTTTTAGAGTTCTTATTTTTAGAGTCATGCAACAAGTTAAATACGTGAATGCGACGTTGTTTGATACGATACAGGTAATGGCATGAAAGAATTGAGTGATAAGGAGGAAAGAGATAGGTAAAGTGAGTGTGGGCTGAGATTAAGAAGGTAGAAAGGAAAGTTATATTTGAAGAGGGTGGTGAACATGGCTGAACGAGGAGAAGCATCCAGCAGGCAGAGACGAGAGGGAAGACAGGGTCCACCCCAAGCTGCTGCATCCCAAGAGGTAAACTGTTTGATTGTATTTTAATTCTTGCATGTTTTGATGAATAGGCTGAGAGAAGGTAAGAGGGTAGAGATGAGAAAGAAAAGGTGATAGGAAAGGGTTTGGGATAGAATGAGTGTTATGGGGTAGGTAAGCAGGGTGTTCACGTATGTTTATAGGTATAGAGAGGAGTAAACGAGCAAAATAATTATCGTAGGTGGTGGTTTTAAGCAGGCTGTATAGGATTGACAGTGACCGATATCGTTTAGAGATAACTGGTATCGGTTAGTAAACCAGTATCGGTTATCTATAACCGATACCGGTTATTGTAGGAATTTCCAGAATGTGAGAAAAAACACTTGGGGATTTGATTTATTGAATGGTTGGGTGTCGTTTTGATGTATGCAGGAAGAGGCAGGGTTGAGGATGAATGATAGTGTGCCAGCTTTGTTATCACGAATCCGAGCGGATGTAACACCAGCTGAATGGGCATTGATAAACCATGTGGGGTTAAGTGGAATCCGCTATTATTCACGAATCACACGCAATCATGCTATGTTGCAGGCAGTGTTGATTGAGAGGTGGAATCCGGAAAAGAATACCTTCTATCTGCCAACAAGGGAGATGACAGTGACGTTGGAAGATGTGTTTAGGATCTTGAGGCTCCCAATTACAGGAAGACCAGTGTATCAGGCATTGCCTAGCATGGCGCGGGGAGCGATAACAACAGTATTTGGTTCAGTTGCACGAGATTTGACACAGCGAGGTTTGACATTCACTTATGGTACAATGTATGCAACACACCCTGAGGAAACAAGGTTGGCAGTGGTATTAATGATAGCGGTGGGGTATTATGCATTACCGAGGGCGGATGGGGGAAGATTTCCAAAAGCATTGATGTGTATTATTTGGGAAATGATAGAAAGGAGCGTGACTTTCGCATGGGCACCCACATATCTGGCGGAGCTATACAGGGGTTTATGGGCCTGCAGGTGAAAACACAGGATGACACTGGATTGTTCATACTTATTACATTGTTGGGCTTATGAGCACATTGTTTGTGTGCGACCGATAGGCCGACCCATCCAGTCGGGAGAGATAGGAGTGCAGAGGTTGGGATTCAGACGATGGGTCCAGACAGAACAAGAGGCAAGATCCCAGGCCGTGACAGAGGACATCGAGTATTATAGGCGTAGGTGTGGGAGATGGTAACGATTGTGGATATTTGTTGGAGACCTTACGGGAACTATATGGTGGAGCACATATCTGAGGAGTTGAGGGGTGTAGAGCGATTGAGGTGGATCGCAGGGCATAGGCCAGGTGAGTACGAGAGGATTCCTCTAGATCACGTGTGGTGACAATTTGGATTTGTTCAGGATATACCTATGGCTTATAGACCATACATGAGGATCGATGCCGAGGCATTATTCTCACCTCCCGGCCGACACCTCCAGAAGGGCCAGAAGAGATAGCAGCCGATCGCAGGGTAATGGATGCGGGAGTGATAGAGGCTTATAGATTATGGTGGGTAGCAGAGCTGCGAGGTGTACGTGAGAGGGCCGATCGTCCTGACATAGCTGTGATTACAGTGGAGAGAGATCATCTGCAGGGTTTAGTTCATCAGCTCCAAATGCGGGTGAATGAGACAATGGGATTGTTAGCGGTTGCAGAGTCACGAGTGGAGAGACTAGAGGCAAGATTCCTCCACGCGAGAGGACGTATTCGTATGTTACAGGAGATGTTGGCGGATCAGTGGGAGGAACCAATAGTAGTGGCACCTTTGAGGATGGAGAGGCCAAGTGAGTGGCATCGATGATCACGATCACCACCTGATTCGGGAGGAGGCGCAAGGGTCTAAGTGAATTTCATAGGAGTATAAGAATAAATAAGGATGCCGACCTACGCGTCGATGATAGAGAAGATGTATTTGTTTAACATCTAAATAAAACTAAATATGTATGTTGATTTGAGTTATGATAATAATAAGAATGGTTGTGTTTTGAATGTTTTGTTTTGAAAAAGGATAAAGATGAATGTGAGCAAATAGAAATACACAAATAGATTTATATATACCACACATGATAGGTTATGGTAGGGGATGGTCGAGCTAACCTTGGGAGACCCCATGTCTCCTAAGTGCTGCCTACATAGCCCATTGCACAAAGCAAGGAGGGGCCTCAGACCGATGTAGTTCTCCCTTAGGACCAGGGAGAGGTGAATTCAGGTAATTTGGTTATAGTTAGGCAATTTGTTGGCTGGTAAAAATATTGATATTGGTAGGGTAACGTTGTTGGTGTTGGTAAGGGACTGGCGATGTTGGTGTAGGTATAGGTGAAACGAAAGTTAGCTTACCCAAGTAGTAGGGAACCGTGTCCTGATTAAAGTCAACACATAATCCTAGAGTCGAGTAAAAGAGGCAGAAGTGTCCCGTAGTTGAGAAGAGCTAAACAAACCACATATTAACATAGGATGGGCTTGAATCCCTAGGTGCCTTACATAGGTGAGAAGTCGATAGGTGAAAAGAGTCGTATAATCACAATATATCGGATATACGTCACGTCCCTTGAGTTTTGTTGTGTTGACGAATGGTGAGGTGAGGTGGCTGGTATAGCTGGGGTGCAGAGAACTTATTATAAGGTGATTATTCTGACGAAAGAGAACCAAACCTAAATAGACAAGTCCATGACTCAAAAGTGCTTTGGAATACTACTTTTTACTTTTTGGATATAGACTGATCGATGCGGGAAGTCCAGAGGGGATATGCATTTTATTGTTCTTGAGCTCTTCACGAAGCTGATCAATGCGAGAAGCTTCTAATAAAGGCTGACTTTGTATAGCTGTCCTTCAAGGGAGTAGTCTATTTATAGTAGTAGATGCGGTTTTTGTGTATAGCTGTCCTTCGGGGGAGCAGTCTATTTATAATAGTAGAAGTGGCTTTGCACATAGCTGTCCTTCGAGGGAGTAGTCTATGTATAACTTTAGAGGTCTAGATGTCCGTTTGGCATGAAGCATCTAGTTTTGTAGGAAGTTTGACTCAAGAATATCCCATAAGTGTATAATTGAGAACGTGTTATTTTGATACTTTTAAGTCATGGACTAGACTAAAAAGGGGAAGGCATCTTTAAGGGGAGGTGATGACCAAACCATGTGAGCTTGATTCGATTTGAGATGCATGGAACAAAAGTGTATGAGGTAGTAAATGAGCTCAAGGGATGAGCGCAAGGTAGATAAGAAGTGATATAACACTAAATTCAATAGTAGAATGGTCGAAGATGCAAGGCATTAAGGGGTTCAGGCTCAGGTTTACCATTAAGCGAAGCTAAATGGTAAGTGCCTGATCCGTAAGTATGAGTGATAATGTAAGGCCCAATCCAATTAGGAGAAAATTTTCCACGTTTGCTCTTTTCTAGTTTGGTTACATGTTGATTCTCTTTGAGGACAAGATCACCAACCTTAAAGGTACGCTCATGGAGTCGCTTATCATAAGCACGCTTGATGCGTTTTTGATAGATTTGAAGGTGGTCAAGAGCTGTAAGACAACGCTCGTCAAGAAGCTCCAATTGGGCTAACCGCTCTTGGTAGAAATCATCATTGGTGAGGACATCCTGAAGAGATATTCTTAGGGAGGGTATTTGTATTTTGAGAGGCAAGACAGCCTCGGTACCATATACCAAAGAGAATGGGGTGGCATTAGTGGAGGTGCGAATGCTAGTCCGATAAGCCCAAAGGGCAAAGGGGATGTGATCAGGCCAATTGCTTCCAGAATCGTTAACAACTTTCATGAGGATTTTGGTTAGGGTTTTATTAGAAGATTCAATTGACCATTTGCTTGTGGATAGTAAGGTGATGAGAAGCTAAGTTTGATACCAAAGTTGTCACAAAGGTCTTGTAACAACTTATTTTTGAAAGATTTTCCATTATCTATTATCAGGCGATGAGGAACGCCAAAACGACAGATAATGTGATGGTTAATGAATTCGACGATTTTTTCTTTTTGGTTGAAATGAGTGGAATGGCTTCCACCCATTTAGTGTAATATTTGGTTGCTGTGATTATCCAATGGTGACGTTGCGAAGATGGTGGGTGAATCTCACCAATAAGGTCTAAACCCCATTGTGAGAAAGGCCAAAGATCTCGTGCGACCTGTAGCGGATGGCTAGGAGTATGTTGAAGGTTGGCATGTTGTTGACACATAACACAATGCTTAACATATTCGTAGTAGTCGTTATTAAGAGTAGGCCAATAATAGCCTAGGCGAAGGATCCGTTTGGCCACGGCAAGGCCACTAAAATGTCCACCACAAATACCGTCGTGGACTTGTTGGATGGTATAGGTGACCTCCGTACCGGTTAGACATCGAAGGAGGATGCCATCAAAGCCACGTTTATAGAGGAGTCCCCCCATGATGACATAACGAGAAACACTTTTAAGAAAAGCACGTTTTCCGTTACTAGTAAGGTCAGGTGGGAGAACAGAGGTTGTAAGATAGTCGTGAAATTGGTGATACCAGGTATCCTGTGAATTAGCAGACACATTATTTATCATACAAACATCGGGGTGGAGTAAGATGGGGCAAAGAGTTGTTGGACCAAGATGAATATGTCAGAGTCAGTTGGTGAGGTAGGAATTTGTGAGGCTAAGCAAGCCATAGTATCCAGTAAATTTGTTAGTGGAGCGGGGAATGGTTTGGATAGAATAATGAGTAAATAAGGTCAAAAGTGAATCCACGTAATGTTTGTACTTTTGAAGTTCCTCATTTTTACATTGGTAGATGCCCATAACTTGATTGACTACTAGTTGGGAGTCACCGAAAATGTTAATAGACTTGACACCTAAGTGTAACGCAACCTGGAGACCCAAAACAAGGGCCTCGTATTCCACTGTATTATTAGTGCAGGGGAAATCGAGCTGGAATGAAAGAGGCATAGGCTCAGCATTAAGAGGAATGAGAACAATGCCGGCTCCACCACCACGCTGGCATTTGGATCCATCGAAGAAGAGGGTCATTGGATACGACTCCTCACTGAGTGAAAGAGTGGCAATGAGTTCGTCAGGGAAATTAAAATTGGTAAATTGCTCCCCAGGTAAAGGGGCTTCCGTGAGTTGGTCTGCGATAGTTTGTCCTTTGATTGACTTCTGGTGTACAAATTCAAGGTCGAGGTCAGTGAGGAGCATAAGCCATCGGGCGATGCGTTGGTTTAGATGAGGTTTGGTGTACATATAATGAATGGGGTCCGTGTTGGTGATGACAAAAGTTTTGTGATTCAGGAGGTAGTGTCGGAGTTTGGTGGCTACGAATGATAGGGCTAGGCACAACTTTTCTACATGTGTATACCTAGTCTCGTAATCCACGAGAGTACGACTTATGTAATAAACGGCTTGTTCTCGATGCTCGGAGTCACGATGTGCGAGCATGGCTCCTACAGCATGGTCGGTGGCAGAAAGGTAAAGGTAGAAAGGGTGATCATCCTGAGGTGGGATAAGCATGGGTGGCTGCAAGAGATAGGCTTTAAGAGCCTCAAAGGCTTGGTGGCACTCTTCGCTCCATTGAAAGACAATGTCCTTTTTAAGGAGATGATGGAAAGGTTGACATCGATCCGAGAGTTGGGAGATGAAATGCCGGATAGATTGGAGCTTACCTTGCAAACTACGCAATTGTTTGAGGTTAGTAGGTGGGGGCATTTCTAGGATAGCTTTGACTTTAGCTGGATCGACCTCGATGCCACGCAAAGAGACGATAAAACCAAGAAGTTTTCCCGAAAGGACACCAAAGACACATTTCTTTGGTTGAAGACGAACACAATATTGTAACAGGTGATCGAAAATAATGGTTAAAACATCGAGATGTTCACTGCGATGTTTAGATTTGCCAAGAAGATCATCGACATAATCCTCAAGGATAGTGTGCATAATGTCATGAAAAATGTAAGTCATAGCCCGCTGATAGGTCACACCAGCATTCTTAAGGCCAAACGGCATGACACGATAATAGAAGGTTCCCCAAGGAGTTATGAAAGTAGTTTTATGTTGATCGGCGGGGCTACCAAAATTTGATTGTATCCCGAGAAGCCATCCATGAGAGAAAGCATCTCATGGCCCGCAGTGAGATCAACAAGTTGATCAATACTTGGGAGGGGGAAGTCATCCTTCGGGAAAGTGAGGTTAAGGTCCCGGAAATCCGTACATATCCGAAGTCCCCCCGTTGCTTTAGTAACAGGTACGATGTTAGAGATCCATTGAGGATAGTCAATAGGTAAGATGAAGGAAACAGAAAGGAGTCGTTGAAGCTCTTCTTTGACCAAGAGGGCAATGCGTGGATGCATTTTTCTCAGTTTCTGTTTAACTGGTTTGACATCGGGTTTTAGGGTAATGTTATGGACAGCAATGTCAGGATCAATTCCTGGCATGTCAGCGTAGGACCAAGCGAAAGCTTGGTTGCGGGCATGGAGGAAAGTAGTGAAGGCAGTTTGTTTTGATGCGGTAAGAGATTGTCCGATCTTCACAATGTGAGGATCATCCTCGGTGTGGATGTTGATTTCTATAGTCGACTCATTCAACATGGTTTGAGTATCAGATGGCAAGGCGCGTTGAATATAAGAGTCATCCGCACCAAGGTAAGTGAGGATGGAGTCGTCATCCTGGCACTCAACAACATTAATTGAAGGTGAGTCCTCTTCGATCATGTCTGGATACAGAAGGGGAAGAGAAGATGGGTCTTCATTACCGCGTTGATAAGTGAGAGGACCCAGGAAGATAGCGTTTATTAAAAAAAAAAAGTTAGGAGGGATAGATTCAGGGTCTATCGACTCTGTGGGTGACGATGGCAAAATGGGTGATGATGGTTGGAAGGGGTGACTTCGTCGTCTTCCTGGATACATGGATATGCGATGTTTTCAGTGTAGGGGGTTCAGAGAATCCAAGACCATGACGATCTTTGTGTTTGCGTGTAGTAATGGGAATGATTGTATGTCGGCCTTGTTCATAAAGACCAAAACCAAAACCTTTCCAAGCACAATGAGTCAAGAAGGTGAGGGAAAAACGATGATTTGTCAGGTATTGAAAATCAGATTGGAAGGGAACCACACCAAGGGGAGGTTCAGGGGTAACGGAGGATGCGTCGACACCCCCATACATTAGGTTGGTGTGGCAATTAGGTGGTCCGTAGGAGATTACCTCCCCCACATGACGGTCGTAGGTAGGATGCGCATGTAACTATCCGTACTCCTGTGGGGTATGGAAAGAGCTAACGTTATATAGGTGATACTCCCCCAGCGTAAGGTGTTGAAAAACATCTACTAAGGGGTCTGAGGTTGGGATGTTGTTCGTGGGAAAGGAAGTGGTATTTGTGACGGTGGTCTCATTGGTTGAAGGTGTAGGTGCGGTTGAGGTGGATGGTTGAGGTGTGGTTGAAGTGGATGGTTGGGTTGGATGAATGGGTGTCTTGACTAGTACAAGCACATCATTGGGGTGATATAACATATTGCAGGTTTTGAAGGGGGGAGGGTCAGCTTTTACGGTATAGGACTTCCCCTCGTACTCAAATTTTATGCATCTATGTAAGGTAGAGGGAACGCATCCCATAGCCGGATCCAAGGGCGGCCTAACAACATGTTGTATTGGAATTCACCCTCAAGGACATAGAAGAGTTTGGGTAAGGTACGTGGCCCTACACGAATGTTAAGGATCACAGTGCCTAAGGTAGAAGTAATAGCATCGTTGAATGAACGCAGCATGGTGGGGTTGGCACACATGCAGCTAGAGGGGATATTCATTTGTTGGAAGGCTTTGGAAGAGATGATGTTTAGGCTAGCGCCCCCGTCAATCATAACACGACATACGCGGATGTCCCGAACGTAAGCTGAGATGAAAAGAGTGGGGGTCAGGATCTTCTGCACCAAAGTCAACAATTTCATCTTCGGAGAAACTGACAGCAGCGGTTTTCTGTATGGGACGGAAGTGGTAGATTGTTTGGTGAGAGAGGAAATGGTTGGGTGTTAAGATGGAGGTAACGGGCAAGGTTTCATTAGGTAAGACCTCTATCCCTTGAAGGATTTCAATGAGAGCTTGTCGATGAGATTCAGAGGCCTGAATGAGATCATACAGTGTCATTTTTACAGGTGATTGGTGAAGCTGTTTGATCATGGTTCGGTGGGAAACTCCATTAGAGATGGGTAGGCAGGTCCACGAATAACCACTTTAGGTGGTGGTGTGATCGGGATGGTGGACGGAGAAAGAGAGGCCGCAGGTGTGCTTTCTTTAGCTTTCCCATTGTTTTTCTACCCTCGAGTAGCAACACTAATCATATTGATCTCGTGAACACGAGAGGAGGAAGACGGTAGGGATAAGTCATGGTCTTCGAGAGGTGGGGTTGTAATAATGATAGATCTTGGTGAGGAGGGGACAGGTGGTATAGGAGAGGGGATTGAAGCTAAAGGTTTCTCCCTTCGTAAGTTGTCTTTCTTAACCTTTCTATCCAGAGAGAGGTGACTGACTAAGTATGGCTTTCAACGCTTTACATCCCTCTACATCATGTCCTGGTGTGTGGTGGTAAGTGCAGATTTTAGACTCATCATAACCTATAGGTCGAGGTTTAGATGGATCATAGGGTCTAAGTGGGGGTAGGGAAATGGTCGCATTCTCCACCAACATAGCAAGGATTTTGGCGTAAGACCCTTTGAGCGGGTCAAAGTCAGAGGAAGATGAGGCTATTGACTGGGTAGGTTTCGGTAATGACTGGGTATGGTTGATTCGTATGGGTGGCGGCTTAGCCAAGGGGTTTTGATAATTGGATTTAACTAAACGTGGCCTCTTCGGTGCAGAAGTTATGTTTAGCTGGTCAGATGACGTGGTAGCAGAAAACAACCACGGAGAAAGAGGAGTGATAGTAAACAAATCCTTTGATGATGGAGTTTGTTTAGGGTTGATAGGTGGATAGGATACTTGGGGTGACGGTGTTGATATACCCGTGGATCTTTGTATGGGTGCAGCAAGGTGTAGGTCGTTTTAAAGAAAACGCAGGAGGTATGATGTATTGATGCAAGGTGGAGGGATGAGGTCCCAATATAGAAGGTAGGTGTGACGGTGATGGTTTTAGTTGTGATAGAGGCATAGGTTGGACTTGAGGAGATTGGGTCTGTCTCCTAAGTGGGTGGACGGCTTTACTTTTGGATAAATCTAACCATTTAGGTGGGTGTGTTAGACTAGGTATTGGTGAGGTCCCAAGCGTAGGGGAAGGTTTGGTTAGGTCAATAGAGGTGGATGAGGTATTTGGTAGAGATGAGGGGGGTGAAGATGAGGACATAGGCATTTTAAGATTTTGTAAACACTTCGGGTATATGGTAGAGGCGTCTGGATCGGTCATCTGCATTTGAGTAGAATATGGTGTACTCAAACGTTCCCATAGGACTCGTCTATCTTCTGAGGGGTGACAATCCTCATGTGTGAATAGGAACTTTTGTATGGAAGAAAGGTGGGTTGTGATTCCGGTCCACTATGGGTGTGATACAGGGGGTAAATGAGGCACTGTATCAATGGGCGTTAAGAGGTCAACCGGTCAGCTGAAAAGATTTAGGCGATAAAGAACTAATAGGTAGGAGGGCATGTTTGAGAGAATCCATCATGATTAAAGAATTTGGTGATGTCGGTTCAAAGGGTTTCTCGTCTAAGGATGACGAAAAAAGTGGCGAGCCTTCCTCTTGTACAACAAGAGTGGTAGAAGGAGATGTTTGGGAAATAGATAAGTTAGATAACATCCGCTCATAGTCTTGCAGAGATGTGGTGTAAGAAGGCTCATATGAGAAGAGAACTCTGGGCGGTTAATTCCTTTATGGGTAAAGGAATGGCAAGGATTTCATCTTGTCTTGATGGTGGTGAAGGGGGTTTGGGTCCCTGCGTTAGTGAAGAGGCTTGATTAAGAATTTTCTTGATAGAAGTGTTTGGTTGGGAGTCAAAGACCGCATGGATTTCATGAACACTCTCCTCGGCTAAGATATCTTGGTTTATGTTACTGTTAGAAGAGTGGTTTGGGAATGGTTTGCTGAAGATTTTCAAATTTCGGTTAGCAGGGGCGTTAGGATTATCGAGGGTTATATCCCCTGCATCAACCATTTCCTGCACTATATTTTTCAACATCTTGCAGTTTTCATGACTGTGTCCCTTCACGCGGTGGAAGTTACAGAAGTCATTTTCTTTGTACCAAGAAGGTATAGCGCGGGTGGAATCAAACCCGGAGTGAGGTTTAACAGGAGGTAAGGTAATAGCTCCTGCTTTGAGCAATTTTTCCAATATCACACCATAAGTTTCTCCCAAGGGAGTGTAATTGATGGGCTCGGCTTTATACTTATAGGTGGTTTTTGGCGGGGTATTAGATGGTGTTTGAGATTTGACCATCACCACCGTGTGTACAGCTCCTTTTGATTTTGAAGCAGTCGATGTGTGAGGATTGGTGGTGTTAGGTTTGTTGGTGGAGTCTTGGGTTCGGAAATTGGGGTTTTTGTTGCGCAACCACAATTTCTCTTCCTCTAAGGCTCGAATTTCTAGTTTCGAGCCATAGTAAAGGCCTCGTCAAATGTGCGGAAAGTTTGAATTTGGAGGGTAGGAGAAATGTGCTTAGCGCAGGCCCGCGTAAAGAGTTCGATAAGTTCGGCCTAAGGCAAGGCATAAGTAAGTTGGTTGATAAGGCCCCGCCATCGTCCAACGAAATCTGTGATAGATTCATCTTCAAATTGTCGGATGGCATAGAGGTCGGTGATAGATACTTTCTTGGCAATGTTAATGGAGAAATGATCCAAGAAAGATTGGGCTAATTGGTTAAAAGAGAAGATTGAGTGCTGGGTTAAAGCACTGTACCACTCCAAGGTGGGTCCTGATAAGGACATGGGAAAGGTGCGGAGTAGTAAGGCATCGTCATGAGTAATCAGATAGCAGGCATGTCTAAATGATCACAAATGTTGTTGAGGATCCTCCTTACTATTAAAATGAGTGAATTTTGGTAATTCCCATTGAGGAGGATATGAATGAAGGGGATAGAAGGATGAATAGGCTCCGAAAAACTTGCTCGTATGTCAGGGTGCTACGGCTTCCTGAAACAGAAGCCTCCAGATTTTGCATTTTGTCCATCATTTGTTTGATGAAATCAGTGGTGGGATGAGATGATGGTGCGGTTGTTGTAAAAGGTGGAGGATTGGGCCAAGGGCCTCCACTAGACAATGGGGGGCTAAATGTTGATAAGGTATTGAGGATGAATATGTTGAGGAAACCGAATAGGGATGTCCTATATAAGGTGTTGAAGCCACCGGATAAGTGTGTGGAAATGAAAAGGTGGGCGGAGCTTGAGAAGGAAAGCTCGTGTGGATAGGTGGCAGAGAGCAAGTTATGAAAGGAGCAGTCTGCGAGAGAGACGAGGTAGGAATAGTTAGTGGTAATGATATGTGGGGCCCCAAATTAATAAAAGGAAATCCAATCTATGCCGTAAGAACCTCTGAAGCCACTGAGTTGGGAGATGGGGCTAAGGATGAAGAAGGCAAGGCGGAGTTATCAGGTGGGGAAGGAGCTAAGTGAGCGGCTATACTAATAGGCATACCAACAAGGAGTTGACCGTCGGGTGTATGGTCAGGGGCATGAGACAAATAGTATTGTACAATGCTAGGATTAGCGTCCAAAAATTTCACAAATTCCTTATCTCCTACAGGGATTTTGGGAACCTCGCTGGTGTCCGTAGGATTCCCCACAGGATGTGAAGGGGGTGATTCAGGCAAAGGCATGGAGCAGGCATGTGAAACCATGGTTGCAGCTTATTTTCGAGTGACAACAACCATGGACAAGAGTACACAGTAAGGATGCAATCTATCAGGAACAGAAGCAGCAACAAAATGTTGGAATTGGTAGGTTGCTGGTTTTGGGAACTATGAAAGACAGTAACCGATATCGGTCAGGTAACCGATGTCGGTCAGACTATAGCCGACGTCGGTAAGTTAACCGATGTCGGTAGAATAGGACCGGTGTAAGAAGCTGTAAGAAGTTGCTGATTTGGGGTTAACGATGCTTAGTATACCTACCAAACTATTCTGAAGTGATCACAAAAAATAGTGTATGACAGAGAAACAGAACTAAAAACAAGCAAGATGCACAAGCAAATTAACAGACTAACCCTAGGATTAGTTTTAATCACTTTGGGCTTATGCTTATGTTTAATCACTTGGGCTTATGCCTTAGACACAAGATGATGTCAATCCTAAATAGAAGACTTAGGGGAAATGTCAAGTTTGTTTTGGCTTATAAGGTTACCTCAATCGGGCGGAGGAATACCACGGAAAAGGGGGATGTTTGAGCTGTTGTGTTAATTTATGATGTGATTTGGTATGTGTTGTGCAGTGAAAGTAAGATTAATTTCTTGTCAATACCGTGGATATCACCCCCACGTGTACGACCTGTTACTTAATCTATGTTCACTAGAATTGAAAACAGCAAGCAAGAATGTGATGCACGTGTTTTAAACCCAAATCGAAAATGATATTCGATGAAGCAAGGAGATGATTTTCACTAATGCAAAAATGTGAAAGCAAGACAAATTATTTTACCAAAAGGTAACAAAATATCTTGTGAATATTTTAGAAGAAGAAAATAGCAAGTGTGCTCCCTATATGAAAGCAAGCAAGAAAGAAAGAAACCCAAAATGGGTCCCACCGGGCGTGCCAAAATGTTTCGCACAAAGGAGGTTTTCAGTTCCTAGAATAGAGTTGCTTCTATCCTTTCATTCTCTTGAGAAATAGATAAGGGTTAGGGCTAGGAGGAATACCTATTGAATGTTTGGAGGGTGTGCGCGTACCGTAGAGAGAGATCAGATCGATTGCGAAGAACTCCTTTTTGTCTGGGAAGGACTACCTGCAAGTAAGAATACAAGACCACCAGATTCTAATTAGACAATAAATGAGGGAACTACCTTGGGCCCAGGAAGTATTAAACTTCCTTTCGAAGGTGGTCAGTTCCCCTGCTAATATGAATTAACACAAATTATTGCAAAATTACAATTTAATTACCTTGTTAAAACAATAGAGGAAAGGGCTAGTTTTGGTTTTGAATCACAGTGACCGATGCCGGTCACTGTCACCGGTACCGGTTTCTGCTAACCGATATCGGTAGGGGCAGTGGTTTAGGGGCTTTTAGTGAAGGTTGGCTATAAGGTGGCTATGGTGTTTATAAGGCTAGTAAATGATTGGGGATAGGTAATGGGGTGATGGAGAAGACTCAGAGGGTATGGGAGCTGTTCTTGGGGAAATGTAGGGGTAGAGGAATGATAGTTAGATGTAGGGTGTTACCGGGTAGTAGATCTAGGAATAGACTTATAATTGTTGTGATTCAGAAGTTCAAGAAATGTTATCAAAAGAACATACAAGATACTACTTACTAGTTCCTGATGAAGATACAGATCCAAAGACTGTGATAACGAAGGCAGGGCTCAGGTAGGATGATCGGACAATCAAAGATGAGCTATCTTCTCTCCCAATGCTTGGATGAGTGTCACTGGGCTCTGGTTACTCAGTTGCAGTCTTGGGCTTGATGTCCTTCTCTGCAAACTCCTTTCTTTCCTTCACTTGTCTCTGCTCGGCCAAGTGAATTCCCGATCTTTCCAATGAATTTCCAGATTCCAGATCCCAGATCCTTTTTTTTTGGTTGGGGGAGGTCATTTACAGGGAACCGATGGCGGTTACGTAACCGACGGCGGTCGAGTAGGAACCGATATCGGTTAAGTCAAAGTGGACTATTTTTAGTAAAGTAGCCAACTTTCCCTCCTTTTCTCTTGAGGAATTAGTTGTGGGCTTGGTCAAGTCATTATTAGGTTGATTTTGGTGCGGGTGAGGAGTAATTAGTCATGGGTGTGGATGTAGACCAAGTTATAGGTCTTAATTAGGTTAGTTTAGGGTTAGGGCTAGGTCATGATGAGGTGGCAAAATGTGGTGGCAGGTTTGGAGATGTGGATTTATTAATTATAAGGTAATTAATAAATAATTGTGCAAGGTTTAGGTGGTGAGGCACACATCGTACACGTATATCATTGATGTGTATAGAGATGAAGAGAGTTGGATCTAGGTCATCGGTTTGGTGCAGTGTGATCTCTTCATCTAAGAAGCTGAGTGCGGCTACTTGGTGAGTAAGTGGAGGTGTATATGAAGGTGGTAATTTGGTGAGAGAGGCTACATGATGGGGTGTAATAATGGAGGCCACGGGTGTAGGGTCATTGGGTAAGACCTCAATAGGTCAAGTACCTCCATGAGATCTTGATGATGGTATTACGAGGTTTGGATGAAGTCATATAGGGACATTTTGAGGGGGATTGGTGTAGTTGTTTGAGTATCGCTCGATGTGTAACCCCATTAGAAATAGGATATGTGGGACTGTAGATAGTGATTTTAGGTGTGGGTGTAAATGGTATGTTGGGTATAGGGTTGGTTGGTGGGTCGGTTTCCTTTTCCTTTCCTTTATCCTTCTAGATGCGGGTAGCAACATGGATCATGTTGATCTGAGGCAGGGAGTTAGGTGAAGTAGGCGAGCCATGAAAGGTATAGCAATAGGAAGGGAAAAATCCAAGTGGCGGAAAGGAACCTTGTGAGATGAGCTAGGCACACCAACATTTGGGTGGAGGTTTGGTGAGTTCTCTGATATGAAACATGTTAATTTTGAATCTTGGGGGTGGTTCTAGGATTTTTCGGGGTGGAGGTCTTGGTCGCTAAGTAGGTAATGAGGGAAGAACTATGGGAATGGGTGTTGGTGAAATGGGGTCCTCATCGAGAAGATCATCATCATCAAAGTTTTCTTTAGGAGGACACAACTAGATAAGAACGGTTTTCAAAGCCTTACAGTTCTCTACATTGTGTCCTGGCACACAATGGTAGGTGCAAATTTTGGTGTCGTCAAACCCCTTTGGTTTGGGTTTGAGAGGGTCATAAGGTCTGAGAGGTGGTAATGTGATGATAGAAGTTTCAAGGAGGTTGGTTAAGATTTTGGCATAGGATCCCGCTAGTGGATCACAATGGGAAGTGAAAGTGGGTTTGGGTGTAGGTGTGGCTGACTATAGAGGAAGGGTCTTTACATGAGGGGGAGTAGGTCAACCATGGTTTTAGGTGTTGGTGTGGTCTTAGGTGTTGGTCATCTTAACTTAGGTAGGGGTGTGATGGATGAACCGGCACGAGAGTGTGTGGTTGGTTTGACTACCTTATTGGAGGGTAGCGGATTTTTTTCTTTAGGTTACACCTTCTTGGGTAAAGGTGATACGGGTGCATGAGATCTAGAGGGAAAAGTAGATGGTGGAAGAGGGTGAGTTACCCATGGGGATAACTAAGGTGTTGTGAAGGTAGATGGCGCGGGTCATGCAGGAGGTGTGAGGGAAAGAGATTGAAGTGTCATGGGTTGTGAAGAAGTTATCGATGGTATTGGAGGTATGGATGGTAAATATGTTGCAGGTGTGGGTGGAAGTTGTGTTGGGTGCTTGGGTATGTTAGAGGTATGTGAGGGAGGAATGAGCTGTTGTGTTTTTAGTGTCTTTGGTGGATAGAGGTTTCTTAACCATGTCGGAAGGGTGAGGTCCTAAGATAGACTAACATGGTGAAGGTGATGGAGGTGTGATCAGCGAGGTTAGAGTATGAGATCTATGGGATGGGTTCTTCTATTTGGGTGTCAGATTAAGCTTGGTGTCAGCTTTGGAGGATGTAGCTAAATCTAATTTGATGGGTGGATGAGTAAGGTTGGCGGTTGGGATGACCCCTAAGGTAGTACTGGGTTTAGGCGAGGAAGATGATGTAGGTGTGAGCTTGGATGTAAATGCATGTTGGGCTATGGTTAGGGGTGTGAGTTAAGCCATGAGTGGTATCGTGGAAGAATTTGTGATAGTTTTGGTGGTGTTTGGTTTGATTGGCTGAAATATTTTTGGGTAGATAATGGAAGTGTTAGCAAGTGACATCTGCATTTATGTTGAGATAGGAAGTAGAAGACACCTCCAAATTAAATCTCTGTCCATATAATCTAAGCGATCGGCTAAGCGTGAGAATGGCACGTAGTGAGTGAGATTATTGTGGATCTAATGGTGATTCTCGTAAAATGTGTCTTCAAAAAGGGAATTCGCTAGCTTTAACCTTTGTGGGTAAAAAAGAGCTGAAAGTAAGTCCGCATGATCTCGGTGACTAATAGAGAATGGTCACCTAGAGGTAACAACATTTCTACTGGGTCTTGGATATGTAGAGGAGATGATGGGCACTCCTCTGTGGGTGGAGGAGATCATGAATGCTCCTTTGTGGGTGGAGGAGATAAACAAGCATCTTTTGTGGGTTGGAGAGGTACTACGGGTGATAGATCTCTAGGTGGAGAAGCCAAAGGTGAAATGGTTTCAATGTTAATAGGAGTCTCCTTCATGGGTGAGAGAGGAGACGAAGGGTGTTCCTCTGTGGGTGGAGGAGTAGGTGAAGTGGGTTCAAGTGTAGGTGGAGGACTTGGGCTAAGATTTCCTCTATGGAAGGAATATGAGGTAATTGGGAAGTAATGGGTGCGTCATTGAAAATAGCATGGACCTCGTGGGTATGGCTATCATGAGTTGAGGTCTCTCCGATTTGATCAAAAGAAGGGGCATGATTAGGAAATGGTTTCTTGAAGATGTGTAGGTTTTGATTGGTAGGTGCATTAGGATTATCCAAGGTTAACTCACCTTTCTCGAGCATTTCTTGGAAAAGAAAATTGAAAGTGATGTAATTTCCGTCACTATGACCTTTTACTCGATGATAGTTGCGAAGTCATGTTCTTTGTACCATGGGGGTGTGGGGCGGAAAGGTTAAAACCAAAGTGTGTGGTTTTATGGGAGGAACAGTGATGGCCCTAGCATTAATGAGCTTTTATAAGACATAAGAATAAGGTTCCCCAATTGGGGTGTATTTCCGTTATTCCCGTCTAAATTGAAAAGTCTGGACAGGAGAAATATTAGATGAGGGGCTAGCCTGATTTGATGGATGAGTTGGGTTGGCTTTGAGTACCACTATGTTAGCGGTTCCCTTGGATTTTGAATAATTGTTCTATGGTTTCGAAGAAGAAGAGGTATCATTTGACTTAAATTCTAAGTTTTTATTGCATAGTTGGATTTTCTTTTCTTTGATGGCCCGAATCTCTCACTTTCATGCCATGGTGAATGATTCATCGAAGGTTCAAAAATTCCCGTACTGCAGGTTGGTAAGATATGTCTAGCACAAGCCCGTGTGAAAATCTCTATGATTTCAGACTATGGTAGTTAGAATGTGATTTGATTGATTGGGCTACACCAACGAGTGACAAAATCTATGATAGATTTGTTGTCATATTGACACGTAGAGTAGAGGTCAGTCATGGTAACCTTTCTAACAACATTAATGGAGAAGTGATACAAGAAGGCTTGGGCTACCTGATTGAATGAGAAGATAGAATGTCTAGGTAACCCACTATACTAGTCTAATGCGGGCCTAGTCAAAGACATGGGAAAGGTCCTCAGGAGCAAAGCATCATCATGGGCAATCAGATAACAACCATGTTTGAAAGACCACAAGTGTTGTTGCGGGTCCTCTTTGCTATTGAAGTGGTTAAATTTAGGCATTTCCTAATGCATGGGATATGGATGGATAGAAATGGATGGGTGGATAGGATCATTACAAATATCATCATAGGTGAGAGAGTTACGTGTGCGGCGAAACTTCGATGCTTCCAAAGTGTCGCATCTTGTCCATCATTAACTTAATTAGGTCATTGTTAGGTTGTGATGTATAGGTACCTCATGTAGCGTAAGGAGGTTGGTGTTGGACATATGATGGAGGTGGCATTCCGGTATATGGTGCTGCCATATCTCAGTAGATTGAAAGGAGGGATTGAGATAGGGAGTACGTGCACTAGAATGACCGATAGATGAAACGAGAGGCTACCGATAGTATGTATAAGGAGGTGGAAGGGTCATGGTGACCCTAGTATTAATGGGGGCTAAGGATGTGGAATAGAAATGAAAACATTTTAAAAAGGGTTAGGGGTCATCGACACCGAGAGTGGTTATATAGCTATGGGTATATAGACAATAGGCACATATGAGGTTATGTTCTTGGTGATTTGTGAAGGTATAGTGGATGTAGCGGGTGCAATAGATGTGGAAGACATGACGGTCATAGCAGGTATAGAACCCGGCTATGAAATGACTAGGGCCAAGGTAGATGCGGGCAAGACAGAGCTAGCAGAGGCTAGATCAGAAGTAGGAGCAAGTGTCAGGGGGATAGTTACGGGCATGCCGTATATCAATTGACCTAAGACATCTTGATTGGATGAGTGTGACAAATAAAACTACAAGGCGGTAGGGTTTTGGTCAAGGAGTCGTGTGAACTCCTCGTCCCCTGTGGTGATAGTGATAGGTTGGGTAGGATCCATGGGTGATAAAATAGAAGGTGGTGTAGGACTAGGTGCGAGTGGTTGAAAACTAGCATGGAATACAAGGGCATTTTCTTGGCTACACATCAATACTATGTGAACAAGTACCGACGCGATAGGACTATTTTTATAAATGACACAAAAATACAGCAGAGATAGCGAAACAAGTGGTGTAGGTGGATTTGGGTTAAAATGTTAGCTAGAGAATTACACAAAGCTAACCAATGTCAGTTAGGGTATCACTTTGTGGAAAATGGATAGTTTGTCAAAATAAGGTAAAAGGCCAATAATTTTCCAAGTATGCAAGATGCTGATGGAATTTACCTAGAAAGTGAATATGCTGAGAGTGATACAAACTCTGAACAGTAAAGAAGGTGAAGCAGGTGTTGTTTTGGGTAGGTCAACAAAAATCATGGTAAACCGACGCCGGTTGGGTAAAACCACGACGGCCGGTCAAAGGGTAACCGACAACG
The DNA here is from genome assembly GCA_018340775.1 of Taxus wallichiana var. yunnanensis. NCBI lineage: Eukaryota > Viridiplantae > Streptophyta > Pinopsida > Cupressales > Taxaceae > Taxus > Taxus wallichiana. Next base: position 172,003,606 of record CM031237.1, read on the forward strand.
GTCATTGGACCGACACCAATTACTATGAAATTGAAATAGAGATGAAGAAAAAGTGGTTGTGAGTTAAAATCAAATATGGAATCAAACCCAGAATTCTGAGAATGATGAGAATAGGGTCCAGGCACACTCAGATGAAGTTGGAATACACCAACTATGATGAGGAGTGTGCAAGGGGAAATAAGAAAATGAATAACATGTCCTCTCACCTCAAAACGCAAGCCAAGTAGATTTTTCTATTATGTTTGTTTAGCTTATGCTATTTAAGAACCGACTCATGACCTTTAGAATAGAATTTTTGTGAGGATGGCTTCTATGGAGGAGATCTATAAGGAAAGGTTTCAAGTATGTTATGGTGGGGGTGGGCCTTCCTCTCGAAGTATGACTCGAAAGAAGCGTGATTTGGGTGCTGCGGTGCCGTGATTGTGTGATCACCTACAGCTTCTTCCGAGAGATGTTGTTTAATAATGTGTGTATTTTTAATTTTTGATGTTTGGTAAGACTCAAAGAGAGAGAGACAAAGGAAGTGCTTTTCTATGATTGTTTGTCAACCATCGGTGCGAATGACTTCCAAAGACATATAGGTGCCCCTCAATTAATGTGAGATAATGTAGAAAAGTAGAATGAAATGAAATGATTTTTAAAACCCTAATCAAAATTTTGAAGTTTATGACACAAAAAGATGAACAGGAGAAGGGATTCCCTTTCACTAATGTGATACTAATGAAAGGAAAGAAATGTTCATTTAAAGCACCAAAATACGATTTCTTTTAAACAATAGAAGAAGAGAAGGTTCCAGGGGAGAAATTTAATGTGAGAATCTTTTAGAAAGGAAACAAACATTCAACATTTCACCTACAAATGAAGAAATGCAAAAGAACCCCGAATGGGTCCCACAGTGTGCCAAAATGTTTCACCTGATTCTAGATCATTTCTTCGAATGTTGATGAAACAGATAAGGGTAAAGGGCTAGGAGGAATACCTATCAAAATGTTGGTTGTAGGTTGTTGTGCGTGTATGACTTCTTGATCCACATCTGATCATGAGAGCTTCCTTTTTGTCTTGGAGGAACTACCTAAAATGGAAAACAAGACCACAAAATAAAAGTTAAACAGTATATGCAGTGGACTACCTAGCATATGCTAGAAAATCCCTTTCCGGGAAAATCTGGTTTCCGAACTTAGTCTTTTTGGTCTTTTTTGGCTGGGCGCATGGAATTACTATGTAACACCAACTTTTGGTGTGCCCCCTTTAAAGCCTTTGGCACATATTTTTCAGTGTCAACACACCTTTTGGTGCGCCTTGTATGTTGAGTCTTCCCTGCGTGCGCCAAGGCGCATGCGCCTTCGTACTAACACAACTTTTGTTGCGCCATGTTTTGGTGCGCCAAAGGGCACACATAATCTCATGTCGACATCCCTTTTGGTGCGCCAAAGGCGCGCTTAATTTCATGCTGGCAAATGCTTTCGTGCGCCAAAGGGCGCATGCTTTTCCATGTCGACAGCAACTTTCATGCGCCCTTTACAAAGTGGGTGGCGCATTTATGACTAGCTCACTATATATATATATAAAATTTGCGCGCCCAAATGTCATTATCATCAGACGCATATCACGTGATTTTTATTCTCTGAGCCTGTCAGCCTCTGCCTCGTCATTTTCAACGCATTGTGGACCCGTTTTCAAGATTTTCACTATTTATCCAGGTAAGAGGTTCTTCTCCCTCTCGTGCGTTTTGCGTTTTTGGTTCTTGGTGTGTTTTTGGTCTGGTTTTAGTTTGTGTTTGGAGTATTGAAATATCTAATGTTGATCTAAGCCTCCTCCTTTTGCTATTATCCCTCCCCTCGTCCAGATCTAGCTGGTAGGGGGACTTGTCTCAAAAGCATAGTTTTGTTTCCCTCATCTTTGAGTGTTTCACCGCCTAAATACCCTGCTAAACTTACTGAAGAGAGATGGAGAAAAGGATTGTTTTTTCCTATGGCGCACCGGCGCGTCTGCAACATCAGAAATAGTTGCGCCCCTTAGGCGCATCTGTCACCCCTGTAACATGATAAAAACCCGCGCCAATGGCGCACCCATCTTGCCTGCTGCATCGTAAACTTCTGCGCCCCAAGGCGCGCCTCTTTCATATGCTACAAGCGCTAACCTTGCGCCCTCTTTGGCATCAACCTTCCTTGCTACATCATGTTTCTATGCGCCAATGGCGCACCCAGCATCAGTGCAACACAGGCTTTATCCGCGCTAAGTACAAGGCTTTGAAGGCGCAGGCGCATCCCTCCTTACAGCAACATCATGTTGTGTTAACCCTTCGTGCGCTGCGCCATGGCACACGAAAAGTTCCTGTTACACAAACCTTACATGCGCCAAAGGGCGCACCAAATCCCAGTGCAACATGAAAAGTCTATGCGCCAAAGGGCGCATCCTGTCTCTATGTAACACAATGTTTTCATGCGCCTTTTATAAAATGCACTCTGCAGTATCTATGCGCCATGCGCCTTTGGCGCCAGTTTAACCTTTGCAACACGCCTTTCCTGTGCGCCTTACCTATTTAGCCCTGTAAGCTGCAATTTTCATGCGCCCTGCGCCCTGAGCCTAATAATAACTAACTCCTCCTTCTGTTGGCACTTCAATGGGAAATCAAATGACTGATACAACCTTTCTACGTTGGGTTTCACTTCTTCTTCATGCAGATCAGCAACTGAGTTCGAAAGAACATATGTCTACATCCAGCAAGAGACCCATCAAATCCAAAGGAAAGGCTAAGCTTACAGAGGAAGAAATGAAATATAAATATCAGAGGGTCAGAATGCCCGAGTCCCAGGCCGAGTGCAGCATGGACGTCAGAGACTCAGAATTGGGACATATTGATATGGAGGAATTCTGGGCCAGACTCAGAAAGTCACAAGGAGTCCATGGATGGACAAATTGATCGGCAGTGCCCTGCACTTCACCGGAGGAATCCCCGTCAACGCCGTCAACAATGAATTTATGATGGTGGTTGCCCAGTGTTACAACAAGGACACAAGGTGTGTCGAAAACAACAAGGGCGAGGTAGTCATTAACCTCACTGCCCGTCATTTTGAGATAATACTCGGCATCCCTCACCACCGGCACTTTGTGGCCGTCAGCCAAGCGGAGTGCATTAAGGCCTGGGATGACAATGAGGATCAATGTATGCAACTAATGAACGAAGTCTATCTGAAGAACAAAAGGTAATAACCCGGTGGCCCCAAATCATCCACCGCAGTGACTTCTCAGAAGAGCTCAGCGACACCATTACATTCCCGAAAGGTGGTCTTGGGCTTTCTGATGCCCATTATTTCCATAAATGGATGCTGCGGTACTTAGAGACCATGAACAAGAATATGCCTGATCAGCGCTTTTGCTGGGGAGAAATTATAAGCAGCACAATCTCCGAACAGCTACAACAATTCAGCACAACGGGGACATTTCATATGAACTCCTACGTGGTCTACGCTGCAGCATCAGAGAGGGACTATCCAGGCCTGACGCGGAGTGGAGTTTGGCCTCAGGTCAAAATATACGAGTATTATCCAGAATTGAGGCTGGAGAATAGCATCTCCCAATTCACCAAAATCAACGATGCATTCTTCTACCACATCATCTGCCTGTTGAGGCCGAATATGACTTATGGTCGCACGACCAAAAGCATAGTGGCAGCCACGAGAAATGGGGAGCCTTGTTCACCCAGTTTCCTACATTCACCTATCTAAGGGCTGCCAACTTTTTGGGAGAGCCAACCAGGCTACCGAGGTATGCTGGACCTAAGCTGATTCTGCTGGAACTGTCAAGGCAGCTAATCACATACCACGAGAAATGCCTTAAAAGAAAGAAGGGTGGAACTCCTTTCCCCTCACAGTAGGCCGATACACATGCTCTACCCACCACAAGGTGAAGGAAATGTTCGCAGAGCTGGAGTTACTCAATTTGAAACATGACTTCCCAGCCAGGCCTACCTTCGACCCAAGGAGCTGTCTACCAAGGGTGAAACTTGATCCAATCCATGTTCCTCAGATCGAGGATATTTATATTGACGTCCTCCATGAGGTGGAGCTCAGAAGGAAGGATCATTCTCGCTAGCATTGGCAGAAATCATCCAATATGGGGTAGCCATTGTCCCCAAAGGCTTCCAAACTACGGAAGATGAAGTAGACAAGGTATATACTGACACAGATGGGGACAATTGGCCCTTTCCGGCCATTGATAGAACTAAGGCCCCTCAGACAATTGAGGAGAGGGTCAAGGAGACTTTGCGTAGGACAGAACATTGGTGCCGGATGAACGGCCTAATCTACCTCGGGGTTGATTTCACAACATCCCCATTGGGCAACGCACCTCCACGATCCAAAAAGTAGCCTAAAGGCAAGGGCAAAGGCGTAGAAGGTGAATCCAACACCATTCAGGAAGAAGCCCCTGAGAGTCCTCCTTCCGCGGCACCCGAGCAGGTAATAACTCTGGATTCGCCAGAGAAAGAAGCAGAAGAGGAAGTTCCAATAGGCCCATCCACTCAGGATGTCGGCATTGCCACAACAACCGAGGTCCCTTCCGTCCCTTCTTCTTCTCTTCCTTCCCCTCCTCGAGCGACTCAAGTGACCATCCCTTTGGTCGTGTCCTCTTCCCCTTCTTCTACTATTTCCCCCGCCTCTTCATCTATCTTTTCTTCCCTCGTTGATCTGTCCTCCTCCATTTCTTCCCTCATCTCCGAGCTCCCTTCCCTTCCTATGTCTTCCGCAGCTGCAGTTTCCCTTCCTTCCGTGGGCACTTCTTCGGCTATTCTCTCAATGCCGCCGCCACGTGTCTCCACGTTTTTCCCCTCTTCTACTGCAGCTGCCCCCTCCTCTATTTCCGGTCCTTCTACCATAGGTCCAGCTTGGATCTCTCAGCAGCTAAGTCAACAAAAGAGGAAAGTTCCCATCGCTCCGATGGACTTTTCCGTAATCCCATCTAAGGGGGCGAAGAAGTAGAAGCCTGTCACGCGCTTCTCTCAAAGTGCTGCAGGAGAGAGAGTTATGGAAATCGCATACCCCAATCCCCTCAAAGAGAAAAAGGATCTGTCTCCGACAGATTTTACTGTGACCCAAGTCACAATGGGGACATCTTCCAAAGTCTTGGGGAGGCTCTTTTCAGCTTGACGCCCTCGCAAAAAGCTTCAGAAATCAAGGAAGAGAAAAGGCAATCAAGGAGCAAAACAAATATCTCGCTCCAAGCCTTACGTAAGATGGGTAATGCGCTCCTACAATCGCCGCCGAGACTTCGAGCTTCTCACCAGAGAAAATTAATGAGTATGCCAAAATCGGCGAGCAGTGGTATGGCCTTTCCGCTGGAGGAGCCAAATCCTCAAAGACAAAGTGGAAAAGTGATCACCGAGTTCTCCGACTTGTACCTGAACATCAGTAAGGTGAATAAAGAGCTCCAAGTGTTAGCAGGGCCCATATCAGAAGAGTTGGAACATGCCAGACTGCAACACGAGACCTTCCAACAAATGTTCGACTGCTCACCAAGATCTCGGTCAAGTTCGCATCTTCGCCATCCAAGGGCCCTCAACAAAATCATGTCCACTGACTACCGGGTGGATCAGCTAGAATTTATTCTAGAAAAGATTGACAAAGTCAAGGAAGAAGCCCTGGATGCGATGCACCAAATGGAACGAATTGTTCTTAATATGTCGCTAGGGTTACTTACTCCTTCCTTCACTTTAAGGAAAGCTGATGAAACCACCCGGATCTTCAAGGAGATCGCTTCTCAAGGAACGGGGCCAGAGGTCACATTTGACACAGAATCTATCAACAACCTGCTGGCCTGTAGGGACTTCATCGGGTTCCTCATTGAGGCGGAAAAGGACTATTCCAAACTCCCAGAGAAGCTCATAGATGAGCGGGAGACTTGTGAGGTGATAAGTGATAGGCACAAGGATCCTTCCCAGGATCAACTAGGGCCAATAATCAACAAGTTCATGGAATACCGCTCTCAGTTCCATATCTCGTCACCTGAGGAGCAACAAAAGTAGTCCACCCCCTTTCGGCCGCAAGATGATGATGACGAATAGCTGCTGCGCTTCTTCTTCTTCTTCTTCTTCTTCTTCTTCTTCTTCTTCTTCTTTCTTTCTTCTCCATCTTTCTTTTTGGAAATATCTGGAGTATGTTGATACAAATGATGATGTCATCCATGTTGCATCATGGGATGATGTCATCCATCAAATAGTAAAAAGTCAACATGACTTTTAGATATTTTGTAAATATCTTTGTAAATAGTTGTTGGCTCCTTTTGCCTTCTTTTTCTCTTCTTCTTCTATATATACTCCAATACTTGTAGTATTGTGGGATGGATGGATATCTTTCAGATGAGAAATAGAAGTGAAGAAAAAAGACTTTGAGCTTTCTTGTAACAGAAGAAAACAGTAATACAAATATTGAGACTTTGTGCTGAATAGCTGTGTTATGCATCAGACCTTTCTTATGTTAGATCTGTATGTGTTTATTCTGTTAGATTCATATCTACTTTTTTGTCATTTATTCATCATCAGTATTGCTTTGTTTGTTTATGCAAGTAGGTTTGGCTCTATTTACTACCAATCCCAAAACATAAATCTTCTGACCTTTCTGCTTTGGAATTCATTTCTTTTCTTCCTTCGGACCTGCTCTTTCTTCATTCCCTCTTCCTTTCCTTTCTTTTCGCAGTCGGAAACACCCCTACTGGGATGAGATCCCAAACCCCCGAAGGTAGAATCTGTGAGACTTGCATAGATTCCTGCTGGTAGAATAGCAATAAACCAGTTTCACTTTGCTGACTCAAAGAGGGGCTATGCCCTGCACACTGTTGGCTCGTCTATCCATAGATCTGTCCAGGCGATGATTTTGGACCAACAGTTTTTGGTGACTCACTGGGGAACGAACAGATCTATCAGATCTTTGATAGTGATAGAATAGAAAATCAAAAAAATCAGAAGAATCACTATCTGTTTGTAAATCTGAACTTTTTGTTAAAAATCTAAAAATTTGCAAAAGTGCTCCGAATTGAAAATTTTCTTCTGAGATCCATAGATCTGGCCTAGTTGGAGACCTTTAGTTCGCTGAGTTTTTATAAAAATCAGTATTTTGCCGTAGATCTGAATTTTTGACTGTTTGCCAAAAAGTTTGAAACCCTTTGAAAAAGTCAAAACCAGATCCGAAAATCAGCCTGCTAATCTTCTCTGTCATCTTATCCTCGTTGTTATTTGTCATTAACCGCAATCGGTTTTCTGAAGAGGATAGTTTTTAAATATTTAGAAAAGTATTTGCTGCTGGTTTTTGTCAAAAACAGAAAATCAGCAAGTACAGCCAAAAAGAAAGTTTGAATCTGCGCCATAACGTTGCAGATCTGGAAGGTACACTGGCGAGTGAACCTTTTACGCGCAGCAGGAGAGCCCGTGGAGAAGCTGATCCTACTTTCGATCTGCTTCAAAGGCATAATTTCAGCATAACACCGGCACGCTTTTCAGCGCTAAGCTCGGCTGACCGGTCATCCAGGAGTGTCTCGCCTTCTCGAAGGAAGAATCTTTCGCAAGGGGCATCCACATCCCTTTGTAGTGCCTTGTTACTCAGTGGAACCGTGCTTCCAGCTCGTGTTCTCTTTCCGGCTTTTCAAATGGCGGTACCATGGGGAAACGCGATGGGTCCTTTGGCTTTACCACATCCAGTTCACGCACTCCCTCACGGAAACCGAAAGAATTTTCCCAAATTCGATGGGAGCGGAAATCAGAGCATGGATTCCCACATATCTGCATTCATCATGTCATGCAGTATCCTGGATGTAACTCACGAGGATGTGTCGGTTCACCTTTTTCTGGAAACTCTACAAGGACCTGCGGCTGAATGGTTTCAGCATTTACCGGCCGGATCTATTACCAGTTGGGCCACCTTGCGGGATGCTTTCGAAGACAGATACAAGCCTTCAGAGGATGCATTTGCATTATTATCACGGATCACTCACCTGAAGAAAGAGGCAAATGAGACCATGCGTGATTTTATCACCCGGTTCAATGCACTAATCAACCGTGTCCCTGTTGCCATGCTTCCAACACCGGAGAATCAAAAGTGTTTCTTCGTAAACGCTATGAGCTCAAAAGTTAGTTTCTTGCTCCTTCAGGAACGAGTTGCCACCTTGATTCTCGCCAAGCCGCTGCTATTCGCATAGAAGATAATTTGATAATATCTGGCGAATTGAAAAAGGAATCAGCCAAGCCTAAATCTTTGGGCCCTTCGCCCACTACTTCGTCTGATCCAGCCTTTCAAAAGATGGCAAATGACTTGCTTGCATTAAAGAAGCAGTTGGCCCAGGCCTCCCCCAGTTCCTCATACCGGGATATTCCGCGGAGGAATTTCGTTCCTAACAATGTTTCGCAAAGGCCGCGCTTACCCGCAACCGCTCCGCGGTTGGCACTTGAGGCTCCTCCGGTCAACGCTCTGGCCGAAATCGAAGAAGAAGAGCAGTATTATGAAGAACCTTCATCTCAGGGCGAAGATGATCAAGATGTCGGTGAACCGACTGGCGACTCTACTATCGGGTATATGGAATTTGATGAGGAAGAATCTGATGAAGAAGAGGGTACCCAGGGATATGCAAGCGGACAGTCATACGCTGTTTTTACTCGCTCGCAAGGAAAAGAAGTGGAAGTTGCTGCCCATGTCCAGCAGGAGAAGGCCGTGTCAAACGCGCCTCCGATCATTGCTAAAAGAGGTAATCCTCTTCCTACTCAACTCCCTGGCAAATCTTTTACAAGGAAACCTTTTCCCCTATCTCTCCTCCAAATCAATCCTCTCACGTTCCTACCAAGGCCAGTAATCCTATTCCATCATCGCGAGGTGAGGGACTCATTCCTTCACCAACGCAACCCTTGGCCGCATTTGATATCATAGATCATGCAAAAAAGACCAAGATCCAAATGTCTGAAGCCGAGTATCTTCAGTCAAATCCCGAACAACTTGTGAGATTGACCAAGTATATTCAAAGTCAAGCTGTTGTATCTAATCAGGTTTCCCCAAAAGGAATCCTTTCCACTCCCCCTGAATCTCACATAAATGTTGCTTCAACATCTGCGTCAGGCAAGATAGAGCCTTTCTATCTTTCCCTCCTAATCAATGGACACAAGCTGAGTAACTGCATCATTGATTCCGGGGCTTCTGATAATGTCATGCCGGCAAAGGTCGCCCATGCTCTGGGCCTCACTCTTACCAAGCCTTTCGGCAGATGTTATTCCTTGGAAACCAAGCAGGTTCCGTTGGTTGGCCAAATTAAAGACGCGCAATTCGCATTTGCGGCATTCCCAGATAAAAGAGTAAAGATGACAGTCCTCGTTGCTGACATTCCGGCAGCCTATGGAATTTTGCTGGGAAGAAGTTTTTGCAGCGAAGTTGGTGGGGAAATTCATATGGACTGGTCTAAAGCTAGAATTCCCGTCAAAGGCGTAATGCAGACTTTGGAGCCGGAATCACAAAAAAAGTACTTGGTTACTAGCTCTGAAGACCCCAAAGCTCAAATCCTTTTTGAATCATCAGGGATGGGGAACTATTTCTTGTCTACCGAGACGGACAAAACGGGTGTCCTCATTCAGGAAAAAGATCTTAATGAGATCTGGACCTTGCAGTTTGATGGCAGTTGCTGCAACTAGTGGATGTGGCGCTGGGGCCGTGCTGATATCTCCCGAAGAGGAGGTAATTCCTCTCTCTTTCAAATTGTAGTTTTTCAACACAAACAATACTGCTGAGTATGAATCTCTGTTACTCGGTATGCAAGCCGCAAAAGAAAGAGGAATTAAAAATCTAAAAGTGCAAGGTGATGCAGAGTTGGTTGTAAACCAAGTCAAGAGGATATATCAAGTAAAAAATGAAAGGCTCAGGCATTACCGTAATGCGGTGTGGGACAACATCGAAGAGTTCGATGCTTTTTCAATTGAATCCATTCCAAGAGCTCAAAATGACATGGCCGATTCATTGGCTGTTTCAGCATCCCTCATGCTCCCTCACCCAGGTTTGAAAACAAACAAATACACCATTGAGGTGGTTTTCCGCCCGAGCGTGCCAGACAATTCTCAGCATTGGCAGGTGTTCAACGATGATAATCAACTCATTGCCTTTCTAGAGAAGGCGGAAAATTTTAAAGAATTGCACTTTGAAGGATCTACTTCCACTTGCCGTGAATCAGTCACCAATCAAGGCGATGAATCCGAAGGGAACGACGGCATATGTCAGCTCAAAGGGAATAAAATCCCAAAGGGCCTGGTTTCTCTGGAGCGGTTGTTCGATAGGCATGACCATTTTGTGAAAAAGAAGAGGCGAGATGACCCTGACTCATCCCCAGAAACCGAACCGGTCAATATAGGTTCGATGGAGCACCCGCAATTTGTGAACATTGGCAAATGTTGCACACCTGAGGAGAAACGGAAATTTGTCAAGTTGCTAAAAAAATATATGGACGTGTTGGCATGGTCCTATGCCGATCTAAAATCTTTCAAGCCAAAGGACGTTCAGCATGACATTCCGTTGAAAGAAGATGTCAAAGCCTTTCGCCAGAAGCAGAGGCACTATAATCCTAAGATTTTGGGACTATCCAGGCCGAAATTCAGAAGATGCTGGATGCGAGAATCATCTTTCCTATCCATCACAGTACTTGGGTAGCAAATATTGTGCCAGTGCGCAAGAAAAATGGTGAGATACGCATATGCGTAGACTTTCGCAATTTGAATCAGGCTTCCTTGAAAGACAACTACCCACTTCCGATAATGGATCAAGTTCTGCAAGCAGTAACTGGATCAGAGATGTTGTCCATGCTTGATGGTTTTTCAGGCTATAATCAGATTGAAGTTTCAGCTGAAGATCAGTTTAAAACAGCATTCACTACTCCCTGGGGTACATTTGCCTACAGCAGGATGCCTTTTGGCCTAACTAATGCTGGCGCCACTTTTCAGCGGGCCATGGACTTTGCATTCAAAGGTATGATGGGGAAAGTCATTGTGGTTTATCTAGATGACTTAACCGTGTTCTCTAAACAACGAAATGATCATTGTGATCATTTGGAGCAAGTGTTGGCCAGGTGCCGAGAACATGGGATTTCCCTAAACCCAAAAAAGTCTGTTTTTGGAGTCACGGAAGGGAAGTTGCTAGGGCATGTGGTTAGCAAAGAAGGAACAAAGATAGATACCGAAAGAGTTAAGGCTATTCAAAGCCTTACTCTGCCTACAAGCAAGACTGGTGTTCATTCTTTCTTTGGAAAGGTGAACTTTCTCAGGCGTTTTGTTCTTGACTTTACTGAGAAGACCGTCACATATTGAACATGATGAAGGGGTCACCAACTTTCAGATGGAGCGAAGAGGGGAAAAGGTCATTTGAAGAAATAAAAGCTTCCGTTGCTCATGCACCAGTCCTGGTATGTCCCGATTTCTCCAAGGACTTCATCATGTATAGTTACGCATCTGAGCATACTGTGTCCGCAATCTTGATGCAAAAGAACTCGGAGGATGTTGAATCTCCGATCGCGTTCATGAGTTCTCCCCTCAAGCCTCACGAACTAAAAATGACTCAACTGGAAAAGCATGCCTTTGCCGTTGTCAAAGCAGTGAAGAATTTCAGGTATTACATTCTAAACTCGCATACGGTGGTGCTGGTCCCTGACACGGCGGTGAAATCAATTCTAACTCAGCAGGAGTTAGGAAGCTTGCGAGGAAATTGGATCGCAAAGGTCCAGGAGTATGACCTGGATATTAAACCAACCAAGCTGGTAAGGGGCAAGGGCCTGTGTCAGCTAATGGCTGAAAACAAAGATTCAGAAAACCCTGATGAAAGGGGTGACTACACCGATGAAGCACAGAACCGGCTGGAAGAGCCCGATTCTCTGCCTCTGGTTCTATTTGTTGCAACTAGTGATGAATGGTACTCCGACATCGCTTTCTTCCTCACCTACGGCGAATGCCCAATGCACCTAACTGCAAAGGAGAAGCGCACTATAAAGCTCAGAGCAGCTAAATATGTCATCTGGGATGACGGTTTATATAAACGTGGGATAGATGGCATCTTTTTGCGATGTGTTGACAAACCTCAGCAGGTAAAAATACTGGAAAGTTTTCACAATTCAGCCTGTGGGGGGCATTTCTCTTCCTCCGTGACAGCACACAAGATCATTCGAGCCAGGTACTATTGGCCGACGCTCTTCCAAGATACAGCCACCTGGGTGGCAAAGTGTGAACCCTGCCAGCAATTCGTCGGCAAGCCCAAGTTGGCTGCCTTTCCCCTAAGGCCGGTCATTATCAATGAACCATTCAGACAATGGGGAATTGATTTTATTGGTGCACTCAATCCTCAATCGAGTGCCGGACATAGCTATGTCCTTACAGCAACGGATTACTTCACCAAGTGGGTGGAAGCCATACCTGTCAAGCATGCCACTTCTGAGGTGGTTTGTAATTTCATTAAAGAAAATATCATTGTCAGGTTTGGCGTTCCAAACAAAATCATGCTGATAATGCTTCTAACTTCTCCTCACGGGAAGTTATTAGTTTTTGCTATGAATATGGGATAACTTTGGCTCACGCCTCCGACTATTACCCTCAGGGAAATGGTCAGGTGGAATCCAGTAATAAGAACTTGGTGACCATCATACGGAAGTTAGTAGATGAGAATCAGCGAATGTGGCACAAGTCTTTGTACGACGCTTTGTGGGCCGATCGTATTACTCCTAAGAGATCTCTCGGCATGTCACCTTTTCAAGTGTTATATGGCACTGATGCCGAACTCCCCATTTCTGCGGAACTTCCTGCTCTGCGCTTGGCACGAGCTATCGAAGATGAAACTTTCCAAAATTCTCTTGAAAAGAGAATCATGTATCTGGCATAACTTGAAGAAAAGAGAGTAAGGGTGGTCGACAGGATCACTGAACATCAGAATCAAGTTAAGAGGCTGTTTGATAAGAAGGCCAAGCAGAGGGATTTTCAAGTGGGAGATCTCGTCCTTTTGTGGGACAAGCGGAGAGAGCCAAAGGGCATGCACGGAAAGTTTGATTCCCTGTGGAGAGGGCCCTTCAAGATCAAGCAGCTCAACGGAGAGAATAGCTTCTATCTCTCATATCTGGATGGAACCGAGCTCCCGCTTCCTTATAGCGGGCAACATTTGAAGATCTTCAGGAAGTAGAGCTTGCTCTCTTCTTTGTACAGTTTGCTTTAGTTGTGTGTTTGCTTTCGTCGTGTGTTTGCTTTCGGTTTGTTGTGTGTTTCCTTTGTTCTCCCTCCGGTCGCCCTTGTTTTTGACTCTGTTACCCAATGGATAGGCACATGAGATCTGGGATTCTCTACCCCCGAGTTTGCTCAGGGATAGTCCCCAGAAAGAGCCAGCTGTTATCCCGTAAAATTGACAAGGGCAATTTTACCGATAACCATACCGAAAATTTTGTTTTGATCCCTCGCTAGGGATCCCTTGCGTTCGGAACGTTGCAAAATCCCTTTCCGGGAAAATCTGGTTTCCGAACTTAGTCTTTTTGGTCTTTTTTGGCTGGGCGCATGGAATTACTATGTAACACCAACTTTTGGTGCGCCCTTTAAAGCCTTTGGCGCATATTTTTCAGTGTCAACACACCTTTTGGTGCGCCTTGTATGTTGAGTCTTCCCTGCGTGCGCCAAGGCGCATGCGCCTTCGTGTTAACACAACTTTTGTTGCGCCATGTTTTGGTGCGCCAAAGGGCGCACATAATCTCATGTCGACATCCCTTTTGGTGCGCCAAAGGCGCGCTTTAATCCCATTCATGCTGGAAAATGCTTTCGTGCCAAAGGGCGCATGCTTTTCCATGTCGACAGCAACTTTCATGCGCCCTTTACAAAGTGGGTGGCGCATTTATGACTAGCTCACCTATATATATATAAATTTTGCGCCCAAATGTCATTATCATCAGACGCATATCACGTGATTTTTATTCTCTGAGCCTGTCAGCCTCTGCCTCATCGTTTTCAACGCATTGTGGACCCGTTTTCAAGATTTTCACTATTTATCCAGGTAAGAGGTTCTTCTCCCTCTCGTGTGTTTTGCGTTTTTGGTTCTTGGTGTGTTTGTGGTCTGGTTTTAGTTTGCGTTTGGAGTATTGAAATATCTAATGTTGATCTAAGCCTCCTCCTTTTGCTATTATCCCTCCCCCTCTGTCCAGATCTGCTGGTAGGGGGACTTGTCTGAAAAGCATAGTTTTGTTTCCCTCATCTTTGAGCTGTTTCACTGCCTAAATACCCTGCTAAACTTACAGAAGAGAGATGGAGAAAAGGATTGTTTTTTCCTATGGCGCACCGGCGCGTCTTGCAACATCAGAAACAGTTGCGCCCCTTAGGCGCATCTGTCACCCCTGTAACATGATAAAACCCGCCAATGGCGCACCCATCTTGCCTGCTGCATCGTAAACTTCTGCGCCCCCAAGGCGCGCCTCTTTCATATGCTACAAGCGCTAACCTTGCGCCCTCTTTGGCGCATCAACCTTCCTTGCTACATCATGTTTCTATGCGCCAATGGCGCACCCAGCATCAGTGCAACACAGGCTTTATCCGCGCTAAGTACAAGGCTTTGAAGGCGCAGGCGCATCCCTCCTTACAGCAACATCATGTTGTGTTAACCCTTCGTGCGCTGCGCCATGGCGCATGAAAAGTTCCTGTTACACAAACCTTACATGCGCCAAAGGGCGCACCAAATCCCAGTGCAACATGAAAAGTCTATGCGCCAAAGGGCGCATCCTGTCTCTATGTAACACAATGTTTTCATGCGCCTTTTATAAAATGCACTCTGCAGTATCTATGCGCCATGCGCCTTTGGCGCCAGTTTAACCTTTGCAACACGCCTTTCCTGTGCGCCTTACCTATTTAGCCCTGTAAGCTGCAATTTTCATGCGCCCTGCGCCCTGAGCCTAATAATAACTAACTCCTCCTTCTGTTGGCACTTCAATGGGAAATCAAATGACTGATACAACCTTTCTACGTTGGGTTTCACTTCTTCTTCATGCAGATCAGCAACTGAGTTCGAAAGAACATATGTCTACATCCAGCAAGAGACCCATCAAATCCAAAGGAAAGGCTAAGCTTACAGAGGAAGAAATGAAATATAAATATCAGAGGGTCAGAATGCCCGAGTCCCAGGCCGAGTGCAGCATGGACGTCAGAGACTCAGAATTGGGACATATTGATATGGAGGAATTCTGGGCCAGACTCAGAAAGTCACAAGGAGTCCATGGATGGACAAATTGATCGGCAGTGCCCTGCACTTCACCGGAGGAATCCCCGTCAGCGCCGTCAACAATGAATTTATGATGGTGGTTGCCCAGTGTTACAACAAGGACACAAGGTGTGTCGAAAACAGCAAGGGCGAGGTAGTCATTAACCTCACTGCCCGTCATTTTGAGATAATACTCGGCATCCCTCACCACCGGCACTTTGTGGCCATCAGCCAAGCGGAGTGCATTAAGGCCTGGGATGACAATGAGGATCAATGTATGCAACTAATGAACGAAGTCTATCTGAAGAACAAAAGGTAATAACCCGGTGGCCCCAAATCATCCACCGCAGTGACTTCTCAGAAGAGCTCAGTGACACCATTACATTCCTGAGCAGGGTCTTCGGGCTTTCTGATGCCCATTATTTCCATAAATGGATGTTGCGGTACTTAGAGACCATGAACAAGAATATGCCTGATCAGCGCTTTTGCTGGGGAGAGATTATAAGCAGCACAATCTCTGAGCAGCTACAACAATTCAGCACAACGGGGACATTTCATATGAACTCCTACGTGGTCTACGCTGCAGCATCAGAGAGGGACTATCCAGGCCTGACGCGGAGTGGAGTTTGGCCTCAGGTCAAAATATACGAGTATTATCCAGAATTGAGGCTGGAGAATAGCATCTCCCAATTCACCAAAATCAACGATGCATTCTTCTACCACATCATCTGCCTGCTGAGGCCGAATATGACTTATGGTCGCACGACCAAAAGCATAGTGGCAGCCACGAGAGAAATGGGGAGCCTTGTTCACCCAGTTTCCTACATTCACCTATCTAAGGGCTGCCAACTTTTTGGGAGAGCCAACCAGGCTACCAAGGTATGCTGGACCTAAGCTGATTCTGCTGGAACTGTCAAGGCAGCTAATCACATACCACGAGAAATGCCTTAAAAGAAAGAAGGGTGGAACTCCTTTCCCCCTCACAGTAGGCCGATACACATGCTCTACCCACCACAAGGTGAAGGAGATGTTCGCAGAGCTGGAGTTACTCAATTTGAAACATGACTTCCCAGCCAGGCCTACCTTCGACCCAAGGAGCTGTCTACCAAGGGCGAAACTTGATCCAATCCATGTTCCTCAGATCGAGGATATTTATATTGACGTCCTCCATGAGGTGGAGCTCAGAAGGAAGGATCATTCTCGCCTAGCATTGGCAGAAATCATCCAATATGGGGTAGCCATTGTCCCCAAAGGCTTCCAAACTACGGAAGATGAAGTAGACAAGGTATATACTGACACAGATGGGGACAATTGGCCCTTTCCGGCCATTGATAGAACTAAGGCTCCTCAGACAATTGAGGAGAGGGTCAAGGAGACTTTGCGGAGGACAGAACATTGGTGCCGGATGAACGGCCTAATCTACCTCGGGGTTGATTTCACAACATCCCCATTGGGCAACGCACCTCCACGATCCAAAAAGTAGCCTAAAGGCAAGGGCAAAGGCGTAGAAGGTGAATCCAGCGCCATTCAGGAAGAAGCCCCTGAGAGTCCTCCTTCCAAGCACCGAGAAGGTAATAACTCTGGATTCGCCAGAGAAAGAAGCAGAAGAGGAAGTTCCAATAGGCCCATCCACTCAGGATGTCGGCATTGCCACAACAACCGAGGTCCCTTCCGTCCCTTCTTCTTCTCTTCCTTCCCCTCCTCGAGTGACTCAAGCGACCATCCCTTTGGTCGTGTCCTCTTCCCCTTCTTCTACTGTTTCCCCGCCTCTTCATCTATCTTTTCTTCCCTCGTTGATCTGTCCTCCTCCATTTCTTCCCTCATCTCCGAGCTCCCTTCCCTTCCTATGTCTTCCGCAGCTGCAGTTTCCCTTCCTTCCGTGGGCACTTCTTCGGCTATTCTCTCAATGCCGCCGCCACGTGTCTCCACGTTTTTCCCCTCTTCTACTGCAGCTGCCCCCTCCTCTGTTTCCGGTCCTTCTACCATAGGTCCAGCTTGGATCTCTCAGCAGCTAAGTCAGCAAAAGAGGAAAGTTCCCATCGCCGATGGACTTTTCCGTAATCCCATCTAAGGGGGCAAAGAAGCAGAAGCCTGTCACGCGCTTCTCTCAAAGTGCTGCAGGAGAGAGAGTTATGGAAATCGCATACCCCAATCCCCTCAAAGAGAAAAAGGATCTGTCTCCGACAGATTTTACTGTGACCCAAGTCACAATGGGGACATCTTCCGAAAGTCTTCAGGGGGAGGCTCTTTTCAGTTGACGCCCTCTGCAAAAAGCTTCAGGAAATCAAGGAAGAGAAAAGGCAACTGAAGGAGCAAAACAAATATCTGCTCCAAGCCTTACAGAAGATGGGTAATGCGCTCCTACAACTACCGCCGAGACTTCTGAGCTTCTCAACCAGGAGAAAATTAATGAGTATGCCAAAATCGGCGAGCAGGGTATGGCCGTTTCCGCTTGGAGGAGCCAAATCCTCAAAGACAGTGAAAAAGTGATCGCGAGTTCTCCGACTTGTACCTGAACATCAGTAAGGTGAATAAAGAGCTCCAAGCGTTAGCAGGGCCCATATCAGAAGAGTTGGAACATGCCAGACTGCAACACGAGACCTTCCAACAAATGTTTGACTGTTCAGTCGAAGATCTGGTCAAGTTCGGCGTCTTCGGCCATCCAAGGGCCCTCAACAAAATCATGTCCACTCTGGACTACCGGGTGGATCAGCTAGAATTTATTCTAGAAAAGATTGACAAAGTCAAGGAAGAAGCCCTGGATGCGATGCACCAAATGGAACGAATTGTTCTTAATATGTCGCCAGGGTTACTTACTCCTTCCTTCACTTTAAGGAAAGCTGATGAAACCACCCGGATCTTCAAGGAGATCGCTTCTCAAGGAACGGGGCCAGAGGTCACATTTGACACAGAATCTATCAACAACCTGCTGGCCTGTAGGGACTTCATCGGGTTCCTCATTGAGGTGGAAAAGGACTATTCCAAACTCCCAGAGAAGCTCATAGATGAGCGGGAGACTTGTGAGGCGATAAGTGATAGGCACAAGGATCCTTCCCAGGATCAACTAGGGCCAATAATCAACAAGTTCATGGAATACCGCTCTCAGTTCCATATCTCACACCTGAGGAGCAACAAAAGCAGTCCACCCCCTTTCGGCCGCAGGATGATGATGACGAATAGCTTCGCTTCTTCTTCTTCTTCTTCTTCTTCTTCTTCTTCTTCTTCTCTTCTCTTCTTTCTTTTTGGAAATATCTGGAGTATGTTGATACAAATGATGACATCATCCATGTTGCATCATGGGATGATGTCATCCATCAAATAGTAAAAAGTCAACATGACTTTTAGATATTTTGTAAATATCTTTGTAAATAGTTGTTGGCTCCTTTTTGCCTTCTTTTCTCTTCTTCTTCTATATATACTCCAATACTTGTAGTATTGTGGGATGGATGGATATCTTTCAGATGAGAAATAGAAGTGAAGAAAAAAGACTTTGAGCTTTCTTGTAACAGAAGAAAACAGTAATACAAATATTGAGACTTTGTGAATAGTGTGTTATGCATCAGACCTTTCTTATGTTAGATCTGTATGTGTTTATTCTGTTAGATTCATATCTACTTTTTTGTCATTTATTCATCATCAGTATTGCTTTGTTTGTTTATGCAAGTAGGTTTGGCTCTGTTTACTACCAACCCCAAAACATAAATCTTCTGACCTTTCTGCTTTGGAATTCATTTCTTTTCTTCCTTCGGACCTGCTCTTTCTTCATTCCCTCTTCCTTTCCTTTCTTTAGTTGGAAACACCCCTACTGGGATGAGATCCCAAACCCCCGAAGGCAGAATCTGTGAGACTTGCATAGATTCCTGCTGGTAGAATAGCAATAAACCAGTTTCACTTTGTTGACTCAAAGAGGGGCTATGCCCCGCACACTGCTGGGTCTGCGTCTATCCATAGATCAATAAAAACTTGAGGTGAGGGAAGATCTAAGGCTAAATGGAAATGTAAAGAGAAATGGAAAGGTCTGTGTGGGTCTTAGGTATACTCAGGGGTAATTAAAATCTGGGTATGAGTAGTTCAATGGAGTGGGTGAAGGAATGGTCAAGTTTGCATGAAGGTAAATGGTGGGGAATGGGAATGGGAGTAGAAACTAATAATAGAAGTAAAAGAGTCTACCAAAATGACAATGGACAAGTGCTAGTTAACAAAACACTTACTGTTGTATGAGTTTGTTGTCTGGTTGGTAATAGCGGGTGATCAAATGAAAGGAAATTAGTGTGGTGCTAACGCTTCCTCAAATTCTCTGTGAAGGAAAATGGCTCTGTGATTGCTTCTAGTGCTGGCTTTGGATGTTATTATGCATATATGAATGTTGGTTCTACTTGCATGCAGCTTTGGTTTCATCTCTTACCCTTAAAAGATGTGTCACCTTGAAATAAGGTTGTTTTGGGGATTAAATGGTAACCGAAAATGGTTCCACGTTGATCGGCGGTGGTTTAGGGTAACCGACGTCAATTAGGGCGGGATTTCCTAGGTTTTCTAAAATGGGTAGATCCCTTTGATTTTCTTGGATCTCATTCATTTTCTTCCATGGATTATAATTGAAGCTTCCTTTCTAACAGAAAGAATGTGGTTAGAGGGAATGTAGGCTTTAATTTTTAGGGTTTAGGTAGGTCTTAGTTAGTTATGGTAGCATAATAAGAATACATCTTAAGGTGAGGTGGTGGTGTGGGCATTATCTAATTAGGATATTTAACTAGATATTTGTGATATCATAAATTAATTTAATCAAATTAATTAAATTAATATTAGAGTGGGTTGAAAGGGGCCATGGTTAGGTGAGTGTGTTCGAGTTGGTTATTTGTCAAGGACCTAGGGAAGTTTGACCCAATTTTGTTGTCTCTGATTCTCCGAAATACCTTTGGATAGATCGTGGAGGTATCGTGAGACAACACTTGCATTTGAGTTGAAAAGGGTAGCCGAAGGCATCCCAAAGCATAGAATTATCAATTTAATCCAAGTAGTCAGCCATACATGAAAATGGCATGGTTGTAGGAGGAGATTATGGTCATTTGGTAGTAATCCCTATAAATAATGTACGTGAGACAGAGGGAAACGGATAGCTTCATACTGTGGGTAAAAGAGTCGAGAGTAAATCAACGGGATCTTTGAAGGTTGATGGAGAGTTGTCACCAATAGGAAGGGGTTCTTCTAATGGTTCCCCATGGGTAGGGGAGATGATGAGTAAGATGAGATAGGTTTCTCTTGTGGTGGAGAGGAAGGTGAGCATGAATTTCCCATGGGTAGGAGAGTTAATATTGTGGGTTATTCATCGAGGTTGAGACGTCTTAGGGAATCTACAATTAGTAGATATGGCTGACCCCTCCGTGGGTAAAGGGGAAGATGAAGGGGACTCCTTTATGGGTAAAGAATCAAATGAAAGAGGTTCCTCCATGGGTAAAGGAGCTCGTGCAAGGATCTCCTCGATAGAGGGAGAAGGAGGAAACTAAGGAATGGATGTATGATGTTGAAAACAACATGGACCTCACAGATGTTATTGTCATTTGTCGAAGGTTCCTCGGTTTGGTTAGATGATGGGGTATGATTTGGGAATGGATTTTTAAGATATGCAAGTTCTGATTAGCTAGTGCATTAGGATTATCCAAGATGAGATCTTCATTATCTAACATTTCTTGGATGATTTTCTTGAAGGTTATATAATTACCATCGCTATGACCTTCAACATGATGATAGTTGCAATAATCGTGTTCCTTATACCATGTGGGCATAGGATGAGAGGGGTCAAAACTAGTATGTGGTTTTACGGGCAGAAGAGTGACTGCTCTGGATTTTAGAATTTTTTACAAGACTTGAGAATAGGGTTCTCTGATTGGAGTGTATTTGCATTTCTCCCACTTGAACTAAAAAGATTGAAAGAGAGAAAGGTTGGAAGAAGGATTTGATTGATTGGATGGGGGAGATGGGACAACTTTCAAAACTACCACATGAGTAGATCCTTTTACTTTGGAATAATTGTTTTGGGGTTTAGAGGAAGAAGAGGTATCATTTGATTTAAAAGAAATGTTTTTTTACAAAACTGTATCTTCTTCTCTTCAATGCCACAAATTGCAAGTTTTCTAGCTAGGGTAAATGCCTCGTCAAATATGTGGAAGGTTTGAACTTGGAGAGTTGGTGAGATGTTCCTAGCACAAGCCCTAGTAAACAACTCTATAAGCTTGGTTTGAGGTAGTTGGAATGTGAGCTAGTTGATGAGGCTTTGCCAACGAGAAACAAAATCTGTGATAGATTCATCTTCGTATTGTCGTGTTGAGTACAAGTCGGTCATGGTGACCTTCTTGATGATATTGATCGAAAAATGGTCCAAGAAGGCTTGAGCCACTTGGTTGAAAGAATAAATGGAATGCCAAGGTAGACCACTATACCAATCCAATGTAGGTCCTATCAAGGACATTAGGAATGTTCGTAAGAGTAAAGTGTCATCATGAGCAATCAGATAACACCCATGTTTAAAAGACCACAAATGTTGTTGTGGGTCTTCTTTGTTGTTGAACTGGTTGAATTTGGGCATTTCCCAATGCATAGGGTATGGACGAATGGGAATAGATGGATGAATGGGCTCATTACATATTTCATTGTATGTTAAAGATGTACATGAGATGGAAACCGATGTTTCTAATGTCTGCATCTTATCCATCATCATTTTTATAAGGTCATTGGTAGCTTGTGATGAATGGGCACCCCCTGCAATATAAGGGGGTATATGATGAATATATAATGAGGATGGAATCCTAGTATATGGTGGTGTCACGTACAAGAATTTTGATGGGGAATAGATGCGCAGTGGTAAATATCCCAAATAGGTGACAGATGAAACAAGAGGTTATTGGTGATAAGTATAGGTAGGTAGAGTGGATGTAACAAGTCTTGTGGTAATTAGACAAAGAGATTTGGGATGGAGAGGAAAATGTTTTGAAAGTGAGTGTGGGTTCTGACATCATGGGTGGCTGAGATGCAATGGGTATATAAGAGGTGGTAGGTGCAGATGGGCCTACACTCAAGAGGGCTAATGAAGGAATGGTTGGTACCATAGGAGTGATGCAGACAAAAAGTGTGATAGATGTCGTAGGTGTAGAATATATTGATGATGTGGGCTCAAGTTGGGATACCACGGGTGGTAAGGTGGAAGAAGGTTAGACCAAGCTAGTACTATTCGATGTAGAAGTGGGTGCGAGAGCAGAGGAATGGACAAGGGCATCGTATACCAATTTTCCTTATGAATCTTGAGTGGATGAATGGGCGAGATAATATTGTAAGGCTATGATGTTTTTTTCAAGTATTTTTTTGAGATCCTCGTCACCGATACTCGATTATAATGGGTTGAGTGGGATCCATAGGTGATAGGATGGAAGGAGGCAATGGACTAGATGGGAGTAGATGAAAGATAGTGTGGAATACAAGGGCGTTGGCTTAGCTACGAGTCAAAACCATGTGAGTTAACATAGACCTAGTAATCTACTCTTTGTAAATGACACATAAAAATAGAAGAAATGGAGAAAAATAGTTTTGGAAGGTGAAAACTGATGTTGTTTTAATTGAAAAATTAAAACATAAGAACCAATGGTAGTTTGGTAACCGATGATGGTGATAGAGGGTAGCTAATGATGGTTAGGGTGACTAATACCAGTTATTGTGGAATAATCAAAAGTTGTGAAAATGAGGCAATAACTGATGAAAATGAAGCAAATCTAGATTTGACAGTAATTTCAAAGATCCAGAGGTATGGTGAAGTATCCGGGAGCCCCAGAAAGAACAGAAAATGTGGTGAGTGCTATTTTTGGTAAAATGACCAAAAAAAGTAGGAAAATGACAGCATTCATGTCAATCGAGCGATGACGGTCATTGACCAACGCCGTCAGCCACGTGAAATTTGAAAAGATGAAGAAAAATGGGATTTAGTGACTTAGATCAAATAAAATACCAACCCAAAAACTTGAGTATGGAAATGATGGACCCTAACACACTCAAAAAAAGTTGGAATACACCAACTATGATTATGGAGTGTGAAAGGAAGAAAATAATGGAGAAAACAACCTCACAACTCAAAACACAAATCAAGCAAAAACTAAGAAACACAAAATCCTATTGGTGAATTTTATGTTTCATCTTAGACTATTTATGACTGACTGTGAATAGAACAAAAAAAAATGGTTTGATAGAAGGTTCCCTATGAAAATCCAAGATATAAGGATGGTTTCAAGAAAAGTTTGGCGGGAGTGGTCCTTTCTCTAAGATAATGACTGGCCAAAGAAACCAGCTTGGTACCCACTGTTAATCCTCTAATCGTGTGATCATTGAAAGCTTCTTCTAGGTAGGATGATGTTTAAGAAGATGTGTAAATTTTTTATGTGGTTTGGTATAGAGAATGTACAAAGAGAAATATGATTGAATTATTCAACCATCAACTGGGCATGACTTTTAGCATTTAGGTTTCCTCAAATTAATGTGAGCTACAATGCCACACACCAAAACAAAATGAAAATGTTTTAAGCCCAAATCCACAATTATGTTCGATGTAGAAAATAGAGAACAAGAAGATGAATGCTCTTTCACTAAATGCAATACAGTAGAAAGGAATATGTGTTCTTTTTAGAACACCAAAAGCACAATTTATTTTATTCAATATAAAGAAGGAGAATATTCCAGAGAAGAAAATTAATGTAAATAATTTCAAAGGGAAATAAACACACAATTCTTTTTACCTAGAAATGAAAAATGTAAAAGAACCCTTGATGGGTCCCACTTTGTGCATGCCAAAATGTTTCACTGGATTTTTGTAGATAATGAAACAGATAAAGGTAAAGGGCCAAGGAGGAATACATGTTATTATGTTTGTTGAAGGTTGAGTGCACGTGTTTCTGATTTATGATCCAATCTGATTGTGTGAGCTTCCTTTTGGCTAGGAAGAACTACCTATAATACATAGTAAGACCACAAGATACAGTTAATAGAAAAGGTTAGTGAATAGCCTAGCATGAGATAGATCCAAGAAGTGTGATACTTCCTCTACGGTTGTCAATCCACTGATATATAACTCGATATAAAATAATTGAATATACAAATAAAAGAATCTAATTCTACTATTCTAATTTAGGTGTCTCAAAGTACTATCGGTGTCAATCCAATTAAATACTTAATAACTAAATTGGTGAAGGTCCCATGTCAATTTTCAGGTTGGGTAGGTGGTATGAGGGTCGCAGACAAGGTCCTGGGTAAGATTTGGTGCGATTTGGGCTGATTTTGGGTGATTAGGAATCACGATGATCTAAGAAAATTTTACTTGGCATAGAGACCGATGTGGGTCGGTGTGACCGATGATGGTACAGATATAACCAATGATGGCTTAGGATGACCGATATCAATTATCATGGGTAATATAGTAGAATGTTAAAATTTAGTGTTTAGGCTCTCTTTTGTGTCTCTGTATAAAGAGTTGGGAAGGTCTGTGGTGAGGTTGTAGGTGGGGTATTAGGTTTGGGTGATGTTTGTGAGGCTTTGGAAATGTTAGGGAAGTTTAGTGAAATTTGACAGGAGACACAGAATGAAATTCGCTCCGGTGACTGATGCTGGTACAGAGGGGAGACCAATGATGGTTAAGATGACTGGCATCAGTGGGGGAAATTTGGTGGTAATTAAATAAAAGGTAGCTTTGGACAACTCTGTGATTACACAGAGAATGGAGGGAGGATGGTTGGGTTCATAATAATGTCAGAATATTCAGAATTCCTAAAAGTTAGCTATAGAGAGGCATAAGATGGTGGATGGTAGGTTGGGCATGATTGATAGGAAGGTGGGGATGGAGGAATGCAAGAAAGAACAAGATCTAATAACAAAGATAATGAAAATATAATTTAAGTAAGCACATAATGATGCAAATCTAATACACTTACTTGTATTTGCAGGTCGTTGATGAAGGATGGTAGTGGCTGATCCATGAAGAACTTGGTGGTCGGTTTCATGGCCATACCTCCCAAATTTCTCCCGTAAATGTTCTAATGCATTTGGAGGAGAATCAAGTGATTTTCTGGGCTTGCGATTGAGTGTATTCCATCGTTTGGATGTTGAGAAGTCTCCGGTTCATGCTTGAACGCAATAGATCTCTCCAAACTTAGAATGACCAACCTGGGTAAAAGGTTACAAAACTTTATATAAGGTAATTGATGTCAGTTAGGGTGGTCGGTGTTGGTTGAGGGTTAATTGGTGTCGGTTAAGGCGAGAAAATCCTAGGTTTGCCAAAAATAGGCAAATCCTTGCTATTTTTGGCGTGCTCCATTTGTCAGTCTGGAACTCAAGTGAGGGTAAGCATTTAGATAAGTGGGAGTATTGTTGGAGAAGGAATAAGAATTTATTTTTAGGGTTAGACTAAATCCCACTGGTTAAGATAAGTGGAGACTCGGTCTTAGTTAACTTATAGACTAAGAGTAAGTCCATGATGAGGTGTTTAGGTGATGTGGCTAGGTGAGGTGTAAATTAATTTAATTAGTAATTAAATTAATTAATAGTGTGAGGATGAACATTAATTCAATTGTAAACAATTAAATTAATATGAGTATGGCATAAGGGGTCATGTTTAGGTGAATATGTTATGTTAATTACTTAAAAGGAGTGTTACCCAAATTTGGTGTCTACACTAGATCCCGATTCACTTTTCCTCTTCAATCCCAGTTTGAGGGGGAACACACCCTCACCATAAGATTGGGGTAACACATCCTTTATAGTTTTTTAATCATGATTTTTCCTTAAAATGTGCTTAATAAAAAGGGGAAAATGTAGACACTAGAATTAGGTCACCCTAATTCATACTTACATTTACACATCTTATAAACACCCTCTCGTAAATATACATGAGCAATTTAATATTTACCAACCCATATCTACACCTGAATTCACAATTTTACCTCACTAACCACCCATAACCAAATAAAATAAAACAAAAACAAAGACAACAACCCCAACCCCTAACAAATGCCCCACGAGATCAAAACCATTACAACTCGTATAAACCTCAAATGGAATGTGTTTGGAAGCATGTCTAACCAAATTCCTAGAAAAAACTAGGATACAATACTAATTCCCTGAATCGACATTGATCTTAGTGATAAAAGGTATCAATTCGTTAGACGAAATCGACTCTATATAAACTAGCACATGCCATTTCCAAAGGATCCGATGAACATTCAGGTGGCAAGGTTGTTTACCTAAACCTTTAAATAGATTTAATTGAATCTCCTTATTGGCATGAAGAAGTGAAGACACTCTATTGCATTAATCTCCCTTTGGAGAAATCATTTTCATTAGTTGGCCATCTAAGTCACCTTCACCACAATTATATGCCTTTCATTTGATTTTGTAATCCATTATTTTCAAATTCAGTAATAGAATTATGAACTTTAGCCAAGCATCCAAGCATGAAACACCCTCATATAATCACCCTCCTATAAAATTTATGTTTTCAAGTATTTTTTATTACAAACACATCAATCAGCACTAATCATATAGATTGACATTGATCGGCACAATCGGCATCAATTCCTATTTAAAATACCTAATCTTGAATTCTTAGTACATTTTGATACTTTTTCTTCATGTTTTGATATCATGGGTAATTTTCCCTTGTGTGTAAGCATGGTTCTCTATTAGGTGACTATTCCAAGAGTATTTTATAAATCTAATAACATCTACAACCTTCCCATTATTTTTAAAACTTTCATATGGGAGAAATTTGATATCAATAATGAATTAAGTATATGTGTCATCTTCCTTACACCCAACTTGGAAGAAATTCTTGAATATCTATATCTTCTTCTTCAAGACAATGATGAAGCCAATATTTATTGAGATAATCACTTTAACCCACCTTAACCCATCATTGAAGATGATTAAGTCAGGATGTCTAAAAATTGTGTATTAGTAATTTGTTATCCATATTTTCATACATTATTGGTTTAATGCCATCATTTTTAATATCTTTTTCTTGATTTATTAAAATAGGGTTGACTTCCACATGTGTGCATGTATACTTTGCTTAATGCTAAATCAAATGAAGCAAGAACTACCACCTAAAATAGTTCTACAATTTAGCTAAAACAAAGCATAAACACTATCATGATAAGAATTAAACAAGGGTTAGATGCTAGCATTCATCAATACAAACTTTGAAACTAACAATGCTAAATATCTAAACTCCTCTATTCTCTAACAACAAATAAATGAATGGACCTAAGTAAGCTCCATGGCTATCAAAATAGTTGTCCTTAATGTTCCAAGAACCTAGGAATGGGGGCTAATCAAAGTTGGGCTATAAGACCCTTTTGACACCTCCCATATGACCTAAGCACTTTAAGAAAGAGGCTTAACTCTTCAAGATGATGAACTCTCAAGAAAACAAGGTGCAAGCTCTTAGTCTCTTTGCTATATGCTTTGCATTTGCTCTCTAAGGAGTTTAGGTGTAAGTAAAAAGGTAGGTGGAGGGATATTTATATAGCCCAAAGGATAAAGGATTCAACACATTCTCATGAATGTGGGATAAAGGTAAAACATGATTAGAAATGGATAAGGTTGCTTTATTAAAGGTAACCTTACTTTAGAAGGGTTTAATACATGTTTAGCAAGTCATGGGAGTTGGGGTATTTTAATTAATCAAAGGTGATTAATTAATAGGTAGGTGTAAGCTTATAGAAGCCAATTAGAGGAATATTAGTGCGATTTAGGCTATTATAAAGGGATTAAATCAATTAAATATTTATTTATTGGTTAAATGGAAGGGAAAGCTAATTAATTAATAATAATTAATTAGTCTAGGTAGAAGGGGTGATTTATTAACGGAAGGTCGTTAATTAGGGTATTTGTTGGATAGGAAACTTAATTAATTAGCTTAGTGTAATTAATTAATGATGATATGAGGGAAAATGAGTGCTTTTGACGATATGTCGTTGATTTGAGAAAGGGGATAATTAGCACAATTTAAGTATTTAAATTGTTTGGGCGTAATTATAGGTGTCTACACCACAAAAGGAAGAATTTTCTTCCCGGGACTGGAACTTATCAGAAACTTGCCTATTACCTTTCTAATATATTTTCGTCAAGTTTTTCACTTGTGTACAAGTTTTCCTTCCCCAAAAAGGACTTCCTATGTCGCCAGAGTCAACACCGCATATTCTTCATCCCACATATAGCTCTAAACCTCATCATCATTATGAGTTTTAGTGTTTCATTTCTTAAAGGAATTAAATAAAGGTAAAATTACTAAAACACCATGATATGCGAAATACTTGGTCCTAAAAACATTTGGTATCATGATATCTAAACCTTCATCCACGATAAAAAAATCCCTAAAACTATGAATTCCCAACACAAATGGGCCTTAACATAACATGTTTTGCCTTACACCATCCTTACCAACACATTATATCAAGAGGCTATGATGGGACTCTCCTAAGATATATCATCCAAGATGAAGCACATAAAAATCTGGTCAAGGTACATATTGGTATCTCGTGGTGTACACACAAGTGGCATGTTGATATTTAAGCTTTGAAAATGAAGTTTTGGTTTCAAACAAAAATTCAATCTCATTCATGCAAATTCATAGGATCTTCCACTCGATCACCACACCTTGTCCTTTCTCTCAATGGGGTGATCAAGGGATCATTTTTGAAAAGTTCCCTAAACATCCCTAAATGGTGTCAGTGCAGAAGATCATCTTGAGATCTTTCCAACGACTATAAGAACATGACAAATGGACATCGGGAGCTCTAGATATGTTCGGTCAAAGTTTAGACAGCGGGAAAGTCAACTCTGGTCAACTGGTCAATATTGGACAAATCGCACTGTGACACGTGGCTTGCCACCACTCGTCGAATTCACTCGATTTGCCTATCGGGAGACGACAAGTGGAATATATGCTATTGACCGAGTTAATTATTTTCGATACCCCATGGTATGGGTCGAAATTATATTTACTTGGTAAGTCCACTTAAACACCATTCCAAATGCCACGTATATATATATATATATATATATATATATATATATATATATATGTTCAAACATTAGTATAAAATACCAAAGATACTATACTTCCACGTGGAAGGTGGTGAAGCGGTTGTTAGGGGGCATTAAGCCATGCGTGGATGTTTCCACGTGGAAGGAAGGTGGATGAAGCGGTTGAGATGGGGGTGGTTAAGCCTCAAGTGGTCCTTTGACCACTATTTATGCATGGAAAAGGCTTTAATAAGCCTAAAACCTTATCCCACACCGCCAAAAGAATAGCACCGCTGGGTTTTGAACCCTTAACCTCAGGCTCCCAAACACATCATGCCGACCAACTCACCGCCCATCTTGGATGGGATAGAAATGAGCTCGCCTATATAAATAGAGCTTTGTACTCTGTGTGAAGGGGTGTCAAACAGGATAAGGACCAGATCTCTGAAAACACCATTTTTGAAGGCCTTGCACTCAGAATGGGAACTCGGAGTAAAAAGATGAAATGAAGGAAATTATGAGAAGATTCCAAAGATGTAAGATTTGATATTTTTGTTGAGTTTTAACCTATTTTTGGAAGCTTTGAATGCAGTTTTTAACAGGGATCTACAAGACAACTAGTTGGAAAACACAAATTTCAATACACTTCGGTCCAAATTGTGACTTGGTGTAAACATGAATAGTGTTCAAAATTCAGAGATGATCTCAGATATATGATTTTTTTCATATAATGTTTTTAAATCTCCATTTGTAGGTGTTTTTATAACACAGTTGCAGGGAGATCACATTGTGAAAACACTGTAGGAGCCACGGATCGTTCTTGGGACAGTTTCTGCTATTTTTCGAGTTCTTAGGACATTGATCATCTCATTTACAGGTTGTGATTCATTATTGGTTGTTTGTAAGAGTTATTGTACTTACATATCAATATTATTAATGGATCGGTTCAATCCGAACCCGGGGATGTAGGAATTTCCGAACCCCGTAAACAATCTCGTTTGTTATCTGAGTGTTTTCAGTTTTCTGATTATTTATTTGCTACACAAGTTTTCCACACTTCTATGGATGCATAATAATCAAAATTTAATCAATTTGTGGAGTTTAGAATACTTAAAATTGGTTAAGAAAATCATGATCTTTGGAAACTTTTAAAAGTGAAAAAATACAACACACGTTTTTCAGATCAAGTTTGGTATCAGAGCAGTTGGATTGTTGGATTAGCTTCTAATTGTGTTTGGAAATTTGGCTTCAGTTTCAATATTGATTTCAGTCTTTAGTGTGTAGACATTTTGGGGCTTGTTAATCTTCTTTTGCAGTGTGCAGTTTTGGAAGTACAGGTTGTGTTTGCAGGAACCGGGAATCATGGGCAAGTCATCCAAACAGGAGCAACTAGATGAGCTTGAAGCCATAAACCGCCAACTCCAAGAAGAAAACTCTTTCTTGAGAGATAAATTTTATTCCTTGGAAGAGGAAATAGTGTGGTTAAAATCTAAGCCACAATCCTCTATAACCAAGAAAGAGGAGTATGTCAACAAGATGCTTGAAGAGAGAAAGAAGTTGATGGGCTTTGTTAAAGAGTTGCAGGAAGAAATATGGACCAAGGATGCCCTCTTGGAAAAGTTACAACAAGGTGAACACAAGAAGGAAATTCCTTCCAAAGCAGATGCAGGTACTATGACAGAAGAATGCACTATAAGTTGTTCACATTTTAATTTTTCCTCTCATTCGCTTTCGTATATTCCTTTGGGTCGGTTTGAAAAACACACTAAGGGAATTGGGTCTAAGCTAATGGTTAAGATGGGATTTAATGTAAAGGGCCTGGTAAAATGGACAAGGTGATGCTAACCCAATACAGGTAGAGGATCAGCCTTGGTTTGCAGGTTTGGGTTATTCTAGTGGGAAAATGGAAATTGGAGAAAGTTCCAAAGCAGCTGAAGGAAGACAAGCTTCCAACAGCCAAGGATCTATGCCACTAGAATTGCAGGATTCTGCCATCAGGAGGAACAATGAAAGGTGTAAGAAAATAGGTAAAAGAGGTAATCAGATTCCACCTCCTTCCACTTACACTAAAAATAGCACTAAGGGAAAATCAAATCCTAAAACTTCTAATACACTCTTTCAGTTGGAACAATATAGCTTTGGTAGGAAGAAATATGCTTTCCCTTGCACATTTTGTGAAGGTACTAATCATTTTGTTGCATATTGTTGGAAGAGGAAAAATTTGATTAAGAAGTTAATGCCTTTTGTGAATGATAAGGCAGGTGCTAAAGACCAATCTCACCAAGGAAAGGCGAGAAATGGCAAGAATGTTACCTCTCCTAAACAGGGGAATCATTCTCGTAGATAGAGTTTTGAGAATGGTAAAATGGGTAAGACTCCTAAAAACAGGGAAGTTAAATTTTGTTCCCATTGTAATAGGAATGGTCATGATGTTAAGGTTTGTTGGTTTGTTCCTAAACAACAAAATTGGAAAGTTGTTAAAAAGAACAATATTGTAAAACCAATAGTGCTAAACCTAACTAAAACTCATTGTGGTACTGAGAAGGTAAAACAGCCAAAACGGAAAAACCAAAGTGATTGGTTGGGAAAAACACTCAACTTTATATTTACACTACAGTAAATTGTTGATGGTAGGCAAGCAAAAAAATTTCGAGCTATATTTTAGGGATTCTGTTGATTGATAAGGATTTGTTCCTAATTTGATATTTAAGCTTTGAAAATGAATGGAAACAAATTAAAAGAAGATTTGAGTGATAGGTTCATCATACTCATGTTTTGGTTTCTCGATTGGTTGGTAGTTCCATTGTTGAAAACAAGATGCAGGATAGGCATCAGTAGCATGTCTAAATTTGAAACTTGTAGTTGTAATCAGCATAATCACAAAGTGTCAGTTGAACACTAGCTTCTGTTATAGATGGGTGTTATTATCTGAGTTATTATTTGTGATGGTGATACAATGTTTTGGCAGCTTCACGTGGGTTCAGTTGTTGACTATAGCTATTTTTGGGCGTTGATAGTCTATTATATTCTGATAGTGAATACTTGCAGTTGTTACAGTTTCAGATGGGTAGTGGGCACTAGCCTAATTGTGGGTAGTTTAGATGTCTTGTATACTGATCTGTGTTATGGAATTGTAATTTTTGGTAATCGGCCATATCACAAAGTGACAGTTGAACACTAGCTTTCCGTAATAGAATGGGTGTTATTATCTAGTCAATTAATTGTGATGGCATTACAGTGGGGTATGACAGATCACAGTTGTGCGCAGAGTTGATAGGGTTGTAGTGTTTCAGTTGAACACTAGCTTAATTGGGTGTTATTATCTAATCGGTTATGTGACTAGCTAATCAACTATTTGCATTTATTTAACCTATAATGTTATTTTTGGTTCTTGTATGTGTTTGTGCAATACAAGAAGAGATAGCATGTTTTTGTGGGTTGATACACAACTTTTTGTGGACGAAAAGCCTTTCTCGGTGGGGAGGTGTGATCAGGGGATCATTTTTGAAAAGTTCCCTAAATGGTCTCAAGATGAAGATCATCTCAAGAGCTTTCCAACGATTGTAAGAATGTGACAAACGGACATCGGGAGCTCTAGATATGTTCGGTCGGTTCGAAGTTCGATAATGGGAAAGTCAACTCTAGTCAATCGGTCAATATTGGACAAATTGCATTGTGACACGTGGCTTGCCACCACTCGTCAAATTCACTAGATTTACCTATCGAGGAGATGACAAGTGGAATATATGCTATTGACCGAGTTAATTATTTTCGATACCCCATGGTATGGGTCGAAATTATATTTACTTGTAAGTCCAGCTTAAACACCATTCCAAATGCCACGTATATATATATATATATATATATATATATATATATATATATATATATTAATGTTCAAACATTAGTATAAAATACCAAAGATACTATACTTCCACGTGGAAGGAGGATGAATTGGTTGTTAGGGGGCATTAAGCCATGCGTGGATGTTTCCACGTGGAAGAAGGTGGTGAAGCGGTGGAGATGGGGGCGGTTAAGCCTAAGGTGGTCCTTTAACCACTATAAAAATGCGTGGAAAAGGCTTTAATAAGCCTAAAACCTTATCCCACACCGCCAAAAGAATAGCACCGCTGGGTTTTGAACCCTTAACCTCAAGCTCCCAAACACATCACGCCAACCAACTCACCACCCATCTCGGATGGGATAGAAATGAGCTCGCCTATATAAATAGAGCTTTGTACTCTATGTGAAGGGGTGTCAAACAGATAAGGACCAGATCTCTAAAAACGCCATTTTTGAAGGCCTTGCACTCAGAATGGGAACTTGGAGTAAAAAGATGAAATGAAGGAAATTCTGAGATAATTCCAATGATGTAAGATTTGATATTTTTTGTTGAGTTTTAGCTTGCTTTTGGAAGCTTTGAATGCAGTTTTTAACAGGGATCTACAAGACAGCTAGTTGGAAAACATAAATTTCAATACACTTCTGGTCCGAATTGTGACTTGGTGTAAACATGAAAAGTGTTTAGAATTCAGAGATGATCTCAGATATATGATTTTTTTTCATATAATGTTTTTAAATCTCCATTTGTAGGTTTTTTTCTAACACAGTTGTAGGGAGATCACATTGTGAAAACACTGTAGGAGCCACGGATCATTCTTGGGACAGTTTCTGCTATTTTTCAGAGTTCTTGGGACATTGATCAGCTCATTTGTAGGTTTTGATTCATTATTGGTTGTTTGTAAGAGTTATTGTACTTACATTTCAATATTATTAATGGATCGGTTCAATCCGAACCCGGGACGTAGGAATTTCTGAACCCCGTAAACAATCTCGTTTGTTATCTGAGTGTTTTCAGTTTTCTGATTATTTATTTGCTACACAAGTTTTCTGCACTTCTATGGATTCATAATAATCATAATTTAATCAATTTGTGGAGTTTAGAATAATTAAAATTGGTTAAGAAAATCACAATCTTTGGAAACTTTTAAAAGTGAAAAAATACAACACACATTTTTCGATCATGGGGGATCGACCTTATAGGAAAAATCAAACCCACATCCTCTGATGGCCATACATTCATTATCACCACAACTAAATATTTTACCAAATGGGTAGATGCCATGCCTCTCACTTATGTTACTGGTACTAATATTTCCAAGTTCATATCTAACCATCTCATATGCCATTTCAAAGATCCCTTCCTTTTATTGTTACGGATAACAATACGTCATTTAAAAATGAAACCATTAAAGAGATATCTAAACACTTTCATATCTACCTTTTTTGTTCCACTCCATATTATCCACAATGTAAAGGCCAAGCTGAAGAACTCAATAAGAAACTCAAATCTATCCTAGAAACTATTGTCAATAAACATGGTCGCAATTGGCATACACATGTATATCCCGCCATCCTGGGCCTATGGGACATCTTACCGTACTCCAACAGAGCCACCCCATTTTCACTTTTATATGGATTTAAATTTGTATTACCCATAGAGTTCAATCTCCCATCACTTTACATATCCATCAAATATTTGATCAATGAGGAAAAATATAGAAAATATCATCTTGTTGAACTTGAACTCTTATATGAAAAGAGGCTTAATGTCTTAGATTATTTAAAAGTGTATTAGAATCAAATTTTTTGCAGCTACAAAAAAAGTATAAAACACAAATATTTTGAGATTGGTGACCTTTTACTAAAATATAATCATAAAAACATAATCAAAGAGTGTGAAAAAATAGGAAAATTTGAAGTTAATTGGTTGGGTCATTATGTTATCACTACAAAATTTGGATTTGGAGCATACAAGTTATCCACTAAATATGGCTGAGTGCTTAAGGAACCAATGAATGTGGTTCTTCCGAAAAGATTCTACTCTTGAATCATACATGGGTATCCCTTGTGCTTGGGACATTGGAACATCCAACTATAGAGATTTTTCATCACATTCATTTTACCATATCATACGAAACCATTGTTTTTCACTTTTTCCTTATATTTATGAATTTTTCATTCATTATAATATCCATATTTATTCATATACATCCTTAATCTTAATAATATTTTACGGTCTTACGTATTCGTGGATGTAGACACTAAATCATGCACTTTGGTACATTTATAGGTCCTAATCACATACCACTATTCATATGATTCCTAAGTGAGAAAACTAGTAATTGACATCTATCTTTGGCCTATTTCTTTTCTTTCTTTCTTTTTATGTGGTCTTTCACACCCCACGCCATGATTTGACTTTCACTGACTTATCTTTCTTGGCTTTGGACACCAATGCCCAGCCTAGAATTCCAGCACCCTCATCCCCCTGGCACCCCGGCCTCTTTGTATCTTAATCCCCATTTTAGGCCTCTTTTATCTTTTCAGCATATTGTTTTCTTGGTGGTTATAATTTTAGATGTTAATTATAAAATTCAAACAAGGGAATCATATAAATTTAAAGCTATGTGAATATAATAAAGGTAAAGCTCTAAGCATCTATTACTATTACCTAAGGTTACATCCAAAGGAACTTCAAGAGCATCAAAGCATCCATCTAGCTATCATCCAAGGGACAAGGGAGTGCATTTTTCTACATACATTTCATAGAAGGGGAAGTTCATTTTGACATCCATACATCTACTTACGTTTCTACATCTAACTATTGCTCGTTATTCAAAGTGCATCTTGCACAAGAGACACCTTGGGAACACACACACACACACACACACACGTAGAACTAAATGGAGTCTCAAAAGTAGTGCAATGCTCGGTTGTAAGTTCACTTTATCAAGTGACCACCGAGGTCAATCGACTCCCAATTTGTATTTTCTTATTAATATTTGATGTGTTTTGGGGTTTTGTGGGAGGTATTTTATTTTACATACTACATGAGAATTTTTGGGTATAGTGCAACATACGGATGATGTGAAAGTGAAGGTTAATGACATTAGTGCGACACAAGAAAAAAAAAGTTTCGCACTGCACACGGGAGTCTAGAAGAAATCTCGGGGCCTAGGCTCACCCGACCCAATTCAAGCACTCTAGTCTAGATTATTCTAATAGTTTTACAACTTTCGAGTGTGGTTGTGATAGATTCCTCCTCTTGTTCAACAGTTTTCCAGCCCAACACACTTTAGGAATATTTTAAAATCAGCTAATTCTCTTATTCCATCTATTACACTTAGGGTTAAAAATTTTAATTTCTTATTACTTAGGTCAAAGCTATACTTTATTGTTTATCATTACATGGTTACTCAGTAATTAGGGTTTTACAAAATTCCATATTTATTAAATCATCGGGTGGGTCCCTGGATCACCTAGTATACTCACATTGGCTATTAATGTTAGATCAAACCTCCACCTACATCTCCATATATTTACAAAAAATATAAAACACTACAAAATTCTTCTAAAACTACCAAAAAAATTTAAAACTAGTTAAAAATATACAAAAAAAAAAAAAAGAAAAAAACATCCAAAAATTCTAAACAAATTAAAAAACCAAAAATCTAAACAATTAACACATTTGACTCTTATCCTGGTGTCTATTCCAAATATCAATCAATCAAAACATCCTAATCCAAATCCCTTGCGTGTATCCTCACTTGGGGAAATCTCGACTCTCATTTTCTCCCTTGCATGTATCCTTGCTTGGAGGTAATGACCTAATCAATATTGGCTCTCATTTTCTTTGTCATATGTATACATGCTTAGACGATATGACCCAAGCAATCCCAAATCATCTTACCCCTTGCATACATTCTTACTTGGGGGAAATTTTGGAGCTCAAAATTGTACCCATTCTAGATTAGGATGAACTAGAGATTTGAGGAAACATGGGATTGTCTCCAAGTTGTGGGACTTGTGCTTGAGATAGACCTCTAGAGAAGGTCAACTTCCTCTACCTATTTCTACTACTAAAACTACTCCTAAGAAGTGAAATGTAGCTACCTAACACTACTCTATGATTCCAAGGGACCAGGATGAGAAGGAGATGCATGAAATGGAAACCTAGACTAAGGGGAGGTGATATCACCGAAATAAGGGGATGAACACTCCCAGTGAGTGAAAATGAAGGAAAATGCACACAAGGAGGGCGAGATAGATGTGCAACAGACTAGAACATCACTCGTGCACCCACTTTCATGGAGAAAAATAGAAAATTAACTTGAAAGATACATGAAAAATCATAAAAAAATTGTAACTCAAGGGGAAAGGTAAGAAGATGTAATAAAAATGAGCTAGGGAAGAGAATAACCACAAAACAAATCTTTTATTACTTCCAAAAGATGCACAATCAATTACAATGGTGGAAGAGGAAAGTATCCACATGCAGAAAGACCAGATCTAAGGCATGCAACTCAAAATGCAAAGGAACTACTCTAAATAATACTCTTGCAAACCAAGAGAACCCAACCCTTTCCAATGAGCATTTTTCACGAATTTATAGAATAATGGGAGAGAAGGAAAGGGAAAAGGAGAGGAAAAATCATATTCAAACTTCCAATCACCAATAGCAAGCAATGAATTCCTGAAAATTCACCTCCAAGGATGTCATATCCGCATCCCTTTGTCTTTTTAGCTTGTGGAAGAAGGAAGGAGGCATGATCTAATCAAATCTGTGTGGTTGAGCTAACTGAATTTGTGCATTAATGTCCTGAGATGTTTTTCCCTATTTTCCACTTACCAAATCCCATAAAAATATAACTTTAACTATCCTAGATCGTATCTTACATCAAGCATCTTCCCAAAAAGACTAGGCGCATAGGAATATGAGCTCGCAAAGAAAAGTTATGACAATCTAAAGATATATAGTATAAGTTAAACATGCAAGACATGTGGAACACTCTAATTGGTTAAAGGATTCAGCTGACTTTCTATTTTTCTTTTTTTTTTTCTCCCACATGTCATGGATTCATTTGATGTGAGGATTTGGCACGTAGCTAACCTATTCTTATAGGTTACATATGTACACTCCATCCGATAGGTTGACACATGGCACTTGATGACTTTCATGGAGGATTGCACTTGGCGCATATGCAAGAGAAAGAGGCATGAGAGGGGAGAATGTAGAGGTCTATAAGTGCACAAAATAGGGTACACTAGGAATTGGGAAATAAAGGTGCATATCTACAAAGGTATGTGTAGACACCAAATTTGTGTCTTACGACCCCCCGTGCCCCGCATCTCATTTCACAACCTAGCCTCATCACCTAAACCTTACACAATTATTTATTAATTACCTTATAATTAATAAATCCACATCTCCAAACCTGCCACCTCATTTCGCCACCTCATCATGACCTAGTCCTAACCCTAAACTAACCTAATTAAGACCTATAACTTGGTCTACATCCACACCCATGACTAATTACTCCTCACCCGCACCAAAATCAACCTAATAATGACTTGACCAAGCCCACAACTAATTCCTCGGGAGAAAAGGAGGGAAAGTTGGCTATTTTACTAAAAATAGCTCACTTTGACTTAACCGATATCGGTTCCTACTCGACCGCCGTCGGTTACGTAACCGCCATCGGTTCCCTGTAAATGACCTCCCCCAACCAAAAACAAAGGATTTGGAACCTGGGAATTCATTGGGAGGATCGGGAATTCACTTGGCCGAGTAGAGACAAGTGAAGGAAAGAGAGGAGTTTGCAGAGAAGGACATCAAGCCCAAGACTGCAACTGAGTAACCAGAGCCTAGTGACACTCATCCAAGCATTGGGAGCGAAGATAGCTCATCTTGGATTGTCAGATCATCCTACCTAAATCCTGCCTTCGTCATCTCAGTCCTTGGACATGTATCTTCATGAGGAACTAGTAAGTAGTATCTTGTATGTTCTTTTGATAACATTTCTTGAACTTCTGAATCATCCTGATTATAAGTCTATTCTTAAATCTACTACCCGGTAACACCCTACATCTAACTATCATTCCTCTACCCCTACACTACCCCAAGAATAGCTCCCATACCCTCTGAGCCTTCTCCATAACCCCATTACCTATCCCCAATCATTTACTAGCCTTATAAACACCATAGCCACCTTATAGCCAACCTTCACTAAAAAGCCCCTAAACCACTGCCCCTACCGATATCGGTTAGCAGAAACCGGTACCGGTGACAGTGACCGGCATCGGTCACTGTGATTCAAAACCAAAACTAGCCCTTTCCTCTATTGTTTTAACAAGGTAATTAAATTGTAATTTGCAATAATTTGTGTTAATTCATATTAGCAGGGGAACTGACCACCTTCGAAAGGAAGTTTAATACTTCTTGGGCCCAAGGTAGTTCCCTCATTTATTGTCTAATTAGAATCTGGTGGTCTTGTATTCTTACTTGCAGGTAGTCCTTCCCAGACAAAAAGGAGTTCTTCACAATCGATCTGATCTCTCTCTACGGTACGCGCACACCCTCTCAACATTCAACAGGTATTCCTCCTAGCCCTAACCCTTATCTATTTCTCAAAAGAATGAAAGGATAGAAGCAACTCTATTCCAAGAACGGAAGCATTCTATGCGAAACATTTTGGCACGCTCGGTGGGACCCATTTTGGGTTTCTTTCTTTCTTGCTTGCTTTCATATAGGGAGCACACTTGCGATTTTTTTCTTCTAAAATATTCACAAGATATTTTTTTATATTTGGTAAAATAATTTGTCTTGCTTTCACATTTTTGCATTAGTGAAAGTCATCTCCTTTGCTTCATCGAATATCAACTTCGATTTGGGTTTAAAACACTTGCATCACATTCTTGCTTGCTTTTTTCAATTCTAGTGAACGTAAATTAAGTAATGTGTCGTACACGTGGGGGTGATATCCACGGTATTGACAAGAAATTAATCTTACTTTCACCGCACAACACATACCGAATCACATCATAAATAAACACAACACTCAAACATCCCCCTTTTCCGCGGTATTCCTCCACCCGATTGAGGTAACCTTATAAGCCAAAACAAACTTGACATTTCCCCTAAGTCTTTTGTTTAGGATTGACATCATCTTGCATCTAAGGCATAAGCCCAAAGTGATTAAAACTAATCCTAGGGTTAGTCTATTAATTTGCTTGTGCATCTTGCTTGTTTTTGGTTCTGTTTCTCTGTCATACACTGTTTTCTGTGATCACTTCACAACAGTTTGGTAGGCATACTAAGCACTGTTAACCCCAAATCAGCAACTTCCTACAGATTCTTACACCAGTCCTATTCTACCGACATCGGTTAACCTACCGACGTCGGCTATAGTCTAACCGACATCGGTTACCTGACCGATATCGGTTACTGTCTTTCACAGTTCCCAAAACCAGCAACCCACCAATTCCAACACTTTGTTGTTGCTTCTATTCCTGATAGATTGCATCCTATTGTGTACCCTTGTCCATGGTTGTTATCACTGAAACAAGCTGCAGCCATGGTTTCACATCCCTGCTCCATGCCTTTGCCTGAATCACCCCCTTCACATCCTATGGGGAATCCTACGGACACCAACAAGGTTCCCAAAATCCTTGTGGGAGATAAGGAATTTGTGAAATTTTTGGACGCAAAGCTAAGCTGCAGACAAAGACTATTTATCTCATGCCCCGATTGTACACCCGATGGTCAACTCCTTGTTGGTATGCCTATTAGTATAGCCGCTCACTTAGCTCCTTCCCCACCTAATAACTCTCGTCTTGCCTTCTTCATCCTTAGCCCCGTCTCCCAACTCGGTGGCTTCGAGAGGTTCTTACCACACAGATTGGCTTTCCTTTTGTTAATCTAGGGCCCCACATATCATTACGCTAACTGTTCCTACCTCGTCTCTCTCGTAGATCTGCTCCTTTCATAACTTGCTCTCTCGCCACCTATCCATATGAGCTTTCCTTCTTAAGCTCCGCCCACCTTTTCATTTCCACACACGTATCCGGTGACTTCAACATCTTATATAGGACATCCCTATTCGGTCACCTCAACATATTCATCCTCAATACCTTATCAACATTTAACCCCATCGTTGTCTAGTGGTGGCCCCTTGCCCAATCCCCCTCTGTTTACGGAAACCACACCATCATCTCATCCAACCACTGATTTAATCAAACAAATGATGGACAAAATGCAACATCTGGAGGCTTCGTTTTAGGAAGTCAGAACACCACGACATACGAGCAAGTTTGTCGAGAGCCTATCCACCCTTCCGTCCCCTTCATTCATATCCTCCTCAATGGGAATTACCAAAATTCACTCGTTTTAATAGTAAGGAGGATCCTCAACAACATTTGCGATCATTTAGACATGCCTGCTATCTGATTGCTCATGATGATGCCTTACTACTCCACACCTTTCCCATGTCCTTATCAGGACCCGCCTTGGAGTGGTACAGTGCTTTAACCCAGCACTCAATCTTCTCTTTTAACCAATTAGCCCAATCTTTCTTGGATCATTTCTCCATTAACATTGCAAGAAAGTATCTATCACCGACCTCTATGCCATCCAACAATTTGAAGACGAATCTATCGCAGATTTTGTTGGATGATGGCGGGGCCTTATCAACCAACTTACTTATGCCTTGCCTCAGGCCAAACTTATCGAACTCTTTACGTGGGCCTGCGCTAAGCACATTTCTCCTACCCTCCAAATTCAAACTTTCCGCACATTTGATGAGGCCTTTACTATGGCTCGAAAACTAGAGATTTGAGCCTTAGAGGAAGAGAAATTGCGGTTGCGCAACAAAAACCCCAATTTTCGAACCCAAGACTCCACCAACAAACCTAACACCACCAATCCTCACGCATCGACTGCTTTGAAATCAAAAGGAGTTGTACACACGGTGATGGTCAAATCCCAAGCACCGTCTAATACCCCGCCAAAAACCACCTATAAGTATAAAGCCGAGCCCATCAATTACACTCCCTTCGGAGAAACTTATGTTGTGATATTGGAAAAATTTCTCAAGGCAGGAGCTATTACCTTACCTCCTGTTAAACCTCACTCGGGTTTGATTCCACCCGTGCTATACCTTCTTGGTACAAAGAAAATGACTTCTGTAACTTCCACCGCATGAAGGGACATAGTCATGAAAACTGCAAGATGTTGAAAAACATAGTGCAGGAAATGGTTGATGCAGGGGATATAGCCCTCGATAATCCTAATGCCCCTGCTAACCGAAATTTGAAAATCTTCAACAAACCATTCCCAAACCACTCATCTAACAATAACATAAACCAAGATATCTTAGCCGAGGAGAGTGTTCATGAAATCCATGCAGTCTTCGACTCCCAACCAAAAGCCTCTATCGAGAAAATTCTAAATCAAGCCTCTTCACTAACGCAGGAACCCGAACCCCCTTCACCACCATCAAGACAAGACGAAATCCTTGCCGTTCCTTTACCCATAAAGGAATTAACCGCCCAGAGTTCTCTTCTCACAGAGGAGCCTTCTTACACCACATCTCTGCAAGACTGTGAGCGGATGTTATCTAGCTTATCTATTTCCCAAACATCTCCTTCTACCACTATCATTGCTGACAAGAGGAAGACTCGCCATTTTTTTCATCATCCTTAGATGAGAAACCCCTCGAACCAACATCACCAAATTCTTTAATCATGACGGATCCTCTCAAACATGCCCTCCTACCTATTAGTTCTTCATCGCCTAAATCTTTTCAGCGACCGGTTGACCTCTTAACGCCCATTGATACAGTGCCTCGTTTACCCCCTGTATCACACCCACAGTGGACCGGAATCACAACCCACCTTTCTTCCATACAAAAGTTCCTATTCACACGTGAGGATTGTCACCCCTCAGAAGATAGATGAGTCCTATGGGAATGTTTGAGTACACCATATTCTACTCAAATGCAGATGACCGATCCAGACACCTCTACCATATACCCAAAGT
The DNA here is from genome assembly GCA_018340775.1 of Taxus wallichiana var. yunnanensis. Lineage (NCBI taxonomy): Eukaryota > Viridiplantae > Streptophyta > Pinopsida > Cupressales > Taxaceae > Taxus > Taxus wallichiana. The sequence goes on from CM031237.1 coordinate 172,046,761, forward strand.
GTTTACAAAAGCTTAAAATTCCTATGTCCTTATCTTCACCCCCTCATCTCTACCAAATACCTCATCCACCTCTATTGACCTAACCAAACCTTCCCCTATGCTTGGGACCTCACCAATACCCAGTCTAACACACCCACCTAAATGGTTAGATTTATCCAAAAGTAAAGCCGTCCATCCACCTACGAGACAAACTCGAGCCCCTAAAACCCAAGTCCAATCTATGCCTCTGTCACAACTAAAACCCTCGCCATCACACCTACCTTCTATATTGGGACCTCATCCCTCCACCTTGCATCAATACATCATACCTCCTGCGTTTTCTTTAAAATGACCTACACCTTCTACACCCATACAAAGATCCAAGGGTATATCAACACCGTCACCCCAAGTATCCGGTCCACCTATAAACCCTAAACAAACTCCATCATCAAAGGATTTGTTTGTTTTCACCCTCTTCTCTCGTGGTTGTTTTCGCTATCACGTCATCCGACTAGCTAAACATGACTTCTATGCCGAAGAGGTCACGTTTAGTTAAACCCAATTATTAAAACCCCTTTCTAAGCCGCCACTGCACAAATCAACCATACCTAGTCATTACCGAAACCTACCCAGTCAATAGCCTCATCTTCCTCTGACTTTGACCCGCTCAAAGGGTCTTACGCCAAAATCCTTGCTATGTTGGTGGAGAATGCGACCATTTCCCTACCCCCACTTAGACCCTATGATCCATCTAAACCTCAACCTATAGGTTATGATGAGTCTAAAATCTGCACTTACCACCGCACACCAGGACATGATGTAGAGGGATGCAAAGCGTTGAAAGCCATACTTCGTCAGTCACCTCTCTCGGATAGAAAGGTTAAGAAAGACAATTTACGAAGGGAGAAACCTTTAGCTTCAATCCCCTCTCCTATACCACCTGTCCCCTCCTCACCAAGATCTATCATTATTACAACCCCACCTCTCGAAGACCATGACTTATCCCTACCGTCTTCCTCCTCTCGTGTTCACGAGATCAACATGATTAGTGTTGCTACTCGAGGGCAGAAAAACAATGGGAAAGCTAAAGAAAGCACACCTGCGGCCTCTCTTTCTCCGTCCACCATCTCGATCGCACCACCACCTAAAGTGGTTATTCGTGGACCTGCCTACCCCGTCTCTAATGGAGTTGCCCACCGAACCATGATCAAACAGCTTCACCAATCACCTGTAAAAATGACACTGTATGATCTCATTCAGGCCTCTGAATCTCATCAACAAGCTCTTGTTGAAATTCTTCAAGGGAAAGATGTCTTACCTAACGAAACCTTGCCCATTACCTCCATCTTAACACCCAACCATGTTGCCTCTCTCACCAAACAATCTACCACTTCCATTCCCTGCATGCAAAGAAACCGCTGCTGTCAGTTTCTCCGAAGACAAAATTGTTGACTTTGGTGCAGAAGATCCTGACCCCACTCTTTTCATCTCAGCTTACGTCCGGGACATCTGCGTACATCGTGTTATGATTGATGGAGGCGCTAGCCTAAACATCATCTCTTCCAAATCCTTTCAACAAATGAATATCCCCTCTAGATGCATGTGTGCCAACCCCACCATGCTGCATTCATTCAATGATGTTATTACTTCTACCTTAGGCACTGTGATCCTTAACATTCGTGGTAGGGATGCGTACCTTACCCAAACTCTTCTATGTCCTTGAGAGTGAATTCAAATACAACATGTTATTAGGCCGCCCTTGGATCCGGGCTATGGGATGTGTTCCTCTACCTTACATAGATGCATAAAATTTGAGTACGAGGGGAATTCCTACACCGTAAAAGCTGATCCTCCCCCCTTTAAAACCTGCAATATGTTATATTGCCCTAATGATGTGTGTGTACTAGTCAAGACACCCATTCATCCAACCCAACCATCCACTTCAACCACACCTCTACCATCCACCTCAATCACACCTACACCTTCAACCAATGAAACCGCCGCCGTAAATACCACTTCCTTTCCCGCAGACAACATCCCAACCTCGACCCCTTAGTAGATGTTTTTCAATTCCTTATGTCGGGGAGTATCACCTATATAACGTTAGCTCTTTCCATACCCCACAGAGTATGGACGATTACATGTGCATCCTACCTACGACCGTCGTGTGGGGAGATAATCTCCTACGGACCACCTAATTGCCACACCAACCTAACGTATGGGGGTGTCAACGCATCCTCTATTACCCTAAACCTCCCTTGGTGTGGTTCCTTCCAATCTGATTTTCAATACCGACAAATCATCGTTTCGCCCTCACCTTCTTGACTCGATGTGCCCGGAAAGGTTTTGGTTTTGGTCTTTATGAACAAGGCCGACATACTATCATTCCGTGACTACATGCAAACACAAAGATCATAGTGGTCTTGGATTTCCTGAAACCCTTACACCAAAGAAACCTCATGTCAGTTGTATCCTGGAAGATGACAACGTCACCCCTACCAAACCATCATCACCCATTTTACCATCGTCACCCACAGAGTCGATAGACCACTCGAATATATCCCTCCTAACTTTTTTTTTTCATAAATGCTATCTTCTTAGGTCCTCTCACTTATCAACACGATAATGAGGACCCGTCTTCTCTTCCCCTTCGCATCTAGACATGATCGAAGAGGATTCACCTTTAATTAATGTTGTTGAGTGCCGGGATGACGACTCCATCCTCACTTGCCTTTGGTGTGACGACTCTTATATTCAACATGCCTTACCATCTGAAACTCAAACCATGTTGAATGAGTCAACTATAGAAATCAACATCCACATAGAGGATGATCCTCACATTGTGAAGATCGGACAATCTCTTAATGCATCAGAACAAGCCACCTTTACTACCTTTCTCCGTGTTCGCAACCAAGCTTTCGCTTGGTCCTACACTGACATGCCAGGAATTGATCCTGACATTGCTATCCATAACATTACCCTAAGACCCGATGCCAAACCAGTTAAGTAGAAACTGAGAAAAATGCATCCACGCATTGCCCTCTTGGTCAAAGAAGAGCTTCAACGACTCCTTTCTCGTTTCCTTCATCTTACCTATCACTATCCTCAATGGATCTCTAACATCGCACTCAAGCTACTAAAGAAACGGGGACTTCGGATATGCATGGATTTCTGAGACCTTAACCTCGCTTGCCCAAAGGATGACTTCCCCCTCCCAAGTATTGATCAACTTGTTGATCTCATTGCGGGCCATGAGATGCTTTCTCTCATGGATGGCTTCTCGGGATACAATCAAATTTTGGTAGCCCGGGCGATCAACATAAAACTACCTTCATAACTCCTTGGGGAACCTTCTATTATCGTGTCATGTCGTTTGGCCTTAAGAATGCTGGTGCGACCTATCGAGGGCTATGACTTACATTTTTCATGACATTATGCATACTATCCTCGAGGATTATGTCGATGATCTTCTTAGCAAATCTAAACATTGTAAAGACACATCTCGATGTTTTAACCATTATTTTCAATCACTTTACAATATTGTGTTCATCTTCAACCAAAGAAATGTTTCTTTGGTGTCCTTTCGGGAAAACTTCTTGGTTTTATCGTCTCTTTGCGTGGCATCGAGATCGATCTAGCTAAAGTCAAAGCTATCCTAGAAATGCCCCCACCTACTAACCTCAAACAGCACGTAGTTTGCAAGATAAACTCAATCTATCCGGTGTTTCATCTCCCAACTCTCGGATTGATGTCAACCTTTCCATCACCTCCTTAAAAAGGACATTGCCTTTCAATGGAGCGAAGAGTGCCACCAAGTCTTTGAGGCTCTTAAAGCCTATCTCTTGCAGCCACCTATGCTTATCCCACCTTAGGACGATCACCCTTTCTACCTTTACCTTTCTGCCACCGACCATGTTGTAGGAGCCATGCTCACACATCGTGACTCCGATCATCGAGAACAAGTCATTTATTACATAAGTCGTACTCTCGTGGATTACGAGACTAGGTATACACATGTAGAAAAGTTGTGCCTAGCCCTATCATTCGTAGCCACCAAACTCCGACACTACCTCCTGAATCACAAAACTTTTGTCATCACCAACGTGGACCCCATTCATTATATGTATGCCAAACCTCATCTAAACCAACGCATCGCCCGATGGCTTATGCTCCTCACTGACCTCGACCTTGAATTTGTACACCAAAAGTCAATCAAAGGATAAACTATCGTCAGACCAACTCGCGGAAGCCCCTTTACCTGGGCACCAATTTACCAATTTTAATTTCCCGATGAACTCATTGCCACTCTTTCACTCAGTGAGGAGTCGTATCCAATGACCCTCTTCTTCGATGGATCCAAATGCCAGCACGGCGGTGGAGCCGGCGTTGTTCTCATTCCTCTTAATGCTGAGCCTATGCCTCTTTCATTCCGGCTCGATTTCCCCTATACTAATAATACAGCGGAATACGAGGCCCTTGTTTTGGGTCTCCAGGTTGCGTTACACTTAGGTGTCAAGTCTATTAACATTTTCGGTGACTCCCAACTAGTAGTCAATCAAGTTATGGGCATCTACCAATGTAAAAATGAGGAACTTCAAAAGTACAAACATTACGTGGATTCACTTTTGACCTTATTTACTCATTATTCTATCCAAACCATTCCCCGCTCCACTAACAAATTTGCGGATACTATGGCTTGCTTAGCCTCACAAATTCCTGCCTCACCAACTGACTCTGACATATTCATCTTGGTCCAACAACTCTTTGCCCCATCTTACTCTCCCCGAGATGTTTGTATGATAAATAATGTGTCTACTAATTCGCAGGATACCTGGTATCACCAATTTCACGACTACCTTACAACTTCTGTTCTCCCACCTGACCTTACTAGTAAATGAAAAACGTGCTTTTCTTAAAAGTGTTTCTCGTTATGTCATCATGGGGGGACTCCTCTATAAATGTGGCTTTGATGGCATCCTCCTTCGATGTCTAACCGGTGCGGAGGTCACCTATACCATCCAGCAAGTCCACGACGGTATTTGTGGTGGACATTTGAGGCCTGGCCATGGCCAAACGGATCCTTCACCTAGGCTATTATTGGCCTACTCTTAATAACGATGCTACAAATATGTTAAGCGTTGTGTTATGTGTCAACAACATGCCAACCTTCAACATACTCCTAGCCATCCGCTACAGTGTCGCACAAGATCTTTTACCTTTCTCACAATGGGGTTTAGACCTTATTGGTGAGATTCACCCACCATATTCACAACATCGCCTTTGGATAATCACAAGAACCGAATATTACACTAAATGGGTGGAATCCATTCCACTCATTTCAACCAAAAAAAGAGAAAATCGTCGAATTCATTAACCATCACATTATCGTCGTTTTGGCGTTCCTCATCCCCTAATAATGAGATAATGGAAAATCTTTCAAAAATAAGTTGTTACAAGACCTTTGTGACAATTTTGGTATCAAACTTAGCTTCTCATCACCTTACTATCCACAAGCAAATGGTCAAGCCAGATCTTCTAATAAAACCCTAACCAAAATCCTCATGAAATTTGTTAACGATTCTGGAAGCAATTGACTGATCACATCCCCTTTGCCCTTTGGGCTTATCGGACTAGCATTCGCACCTCCACTAATGCCACCCCATTCTCTTTGGTATATGGTACCGAGGTTGTCTTGCCTCTCAAAATACAAATACCCTCCCTAAGAATATCTCTTCAGGATTGTTTCACTCGGAAAATGCTTCGTTCCTTATAGAAACAGATAAGGTTAGGGTTAGGAGGAATACCTGTAGGATGTCGAGATGATGTGCGCGTACCGTAGAGAAAGATCAGGTTGACTGCGGAGAACTCCTTTTTGTCTGGGAAGGACTACCTGCAAATAAGAACACAAGACCACAAGATTTGATTAAACAATAAATGAGGAAACTGCCTTGGGCCCAGGAAATGTAAAACTTCCTTTCGAAGGTGGTCAGTTTCCCTGCTAACATGAATTAACACAAAAGACTGTAAAATATCAATTAAATTGCTTGGCTGAACTGGGTAGGGGAAAGGTCAAGCTTTTCCGGTTTTTGATCAAAGGAACCGATGCTTCGGTTACTTATAACCGATGCCGTTACATCGATAACCGATACCGGTGGGTTCTAGGATCTTCTCGGGCTGGTTGTGGAGTTTGTAATGGCTGGTTTTGGATAGTTTTTTAGGAAATGGGATGGTTAGAAACAAAAGAATGACAAACAGAGGCAATGTATACGTTAGATAATGGATCCGAAACGGATTTGGGAGGACTGTAATTCCAAAAGCATAAGAAATGTTATAATGGAGGACATGCAAGATGTAACTTCATCGGATTTGATGAAGGTGCCTGGGTTGATCTCCTTTTGTTGTAAACACGCCTAATATTTTCACTCGCCTCTCGCTGATCAAGTGAAGATCTGGACTGTTCCTCGCTCGCAATGCCCTCGCTTGATCCGTAAATCCTTCGACCGACCCTCAAAATGAAATTCCGATCTGTTGTTATGGCTTGGGAAGCCCATTTACAGGGAACCGATGGCGGTTGCGTAACCGACGGCGGTCGAGTAGGAACCGGCATCGGTTAGGAAAAAGTAGGCTATTTTTAGTAGAATAGCCCACCTTCCCTGTTTTTCTCCCGAGGGATCAGTTGCGGGCTTGGTCAAGTGGCTAGAAGGTCGGCTTTGGGTGCGAGTAAGGAGGCATTAGTTATGGATGTGAGTCTAGACCAAGTCATGGGTCCTAATTAGGTTAGTTTAGGGTTAGGGCTAGGTCATGGTGAGGTGGCCAAGTGAGGTGGTAGGTAAGGCGATGTGGATTTATCAATTATGAGGTAATTAATAAATAATTGTGTAAGGTTTAGGTAATGAGGTTAGGTTGTGAAATGGGATGCGGGTCACAAGGGGTCGTGAGACACGAATTTGGTGTCTACATTAGCCCCTTATTGTCGTGTAGCTTGTTCTGTAAAGCTGCGAGGACAATAATATGAAGTGGTTTCTCATGTTAAAGATATAGGTAATCCCCCTCAAATCTATCACAGATTGAGTGAACGGGAAATCAGGGATAGGGTTGATAAAGGGTATATGTGGTAGAGAGGATGGTAAAGTGGTGGGGTAGGTCCAAGGAAGCAGACGCATGTTGAAATGCAATAGTACGACGAGGGTACATGATTTGACAAGCAAACCAGCAATGTGTAGGCAAAGGTCGATAGTTTATCCAAACAAGGGTGATATAATCCCGGTATCAAGGCAGAGGAATTAGCTCCGTGGTATATAATGTGAGGTACAGAACGCGTTTAGGCATGTTCGGCAAAGCAGTCAAGTGGTTGGTTTGGTTGAGATAAACGTCACGGTCAGTCCTGGGCAAAGTGGTTCGATGAGATCAAGTCAAGGACCCTAATCATGCTAAAACATGAACAGTGAGCTCGATTGAACACAAGGTACATGATGGATGGATAAAATAAAACGCGTTGATTGTGGGTATGGTATGGAAGTGATGCGGCCTTGGGTCGGGCCAAGTTGTTGGGTTGTGGCCTTGGGTCGAGACCATAACGGTAGAGTGAGGCCTTGGGTCGGGCCAACAGGTAGGCCGAGGCCTGGGGTCGGGCCAATTGGTAGGGCGAGGCCTTGGGTCGGGCCAATTGGTAGGGCGAGGCCTGGGTCGGCCATTGGTGGTAGGTTGAGGCCTGGGTCGGGGGGCCAAATAGGTAGGTTGAGGCCTTGGGTCGGGCCAAATAGGTAGGTTGAGGCCTTGGGTCGGGCCAAATAGGTAGGTTGAGGCCTTGGGTCGGGCCAATTGGTAGGGTGAGGCCTTGGGTCGGGCCAAATAGGTAGGTTGAGGCCTTGGGTCGGGCCAATAGGTAGGTTGAGGCCTTGGGTCGGGCCAAACAGGTAGGTTGAGGCCTTGGGTTGGGCCAATTGGTAGGGTGAGGCCTTGGGTCGGGCCAAATAGGTAGGTTGAGGCCTTGGGTCGGGCCAATTGGTAGGGCGAGGCCTTGGGTCGGGCCAATTGGTAGGGCGAGGCCTTGGGTCGGGCCAATTGGTAGGGCGAGGCCGTAGGTCAGGCTGGACAAGTGAACAAATGTTGTGCAGCAAAGGTGGACAGAGGCGATATTGGTGAAAAAGAGGCAAGGAGTAACTAAGGGCAAAGAATGGGGTGAAAGTTGGGTATCGAACCGATGTCGATTCTGCATGACCGATATCGGTTAAGGGACCGATACCGGTTTCCTAGGGCAAAAAAGAAACCGACATCGGTTAAGGTCGAAAAACCTATAAAAAGAAAAATACGGCCTGTCATTGTCACTTTTGTTATTTGTAATCCAAATTGACTTGTCTGACGTGGAGAGTTGATTTGGAGGGGTATTGAGTGAGGTGGAGCTATTTGATTGGCGGAGAGAGTTGATAGGGGGCCCGAATAGTTGAGGAGGCAGCAGGTGATTGGCCGGGGACCCAGCAGATCAGGATTGGAGCCATGGCACAGGCAGGAGGAGCTGGAGGAGCTGGACCAGCTGGACCGCCACCACTCATCCCACCACGACGACGTGTCGTCGTACCGGTAGGTTCTAAACTCTTTAATTTGGTGATTTGGTTGAGTTATGTTGTTTTTGGGATTTGGGTAGGAATTGGTATTTTGTAGGAAATAATGGGTAAATGGAGGTAATTCGAGAAAGGGAGAGGGTAGATAGGTTAGATAGGCTAAGGCGGCTAGGTGTGTAAAATTTGGGGGTGTTTGGGTGGGTAGATGGGTAAAAATAGGTGAAAAATGGTTTTTGGGGGCCGCGCGGGGGTTCGTCTGGGGCAGGAGACAGTGACCGATGTCGGTCAATAGGCGACCGGCATCGGTCGCAAAAGCATAGGGTGAGTTTGATTTGGGGGCTACCGGCATCGGTTGCGTATCGGCCGGTATCGGTGGGGGAGGTTGAGGGTGGAGTTGGGTTTAGAGTTTAGGGTTTAAGTTTGAAGGTGGGTTGGGTAGCGTGTTGGGGTGGGGTTTAGAGTTTAGGGTTTAGGGTTGAGGTTGGAAGGGTGGCGTGTTGGGGTGGTGTTTAGAGTTTAGGGTTTAGGGTTTAGGTTGGAAGGTGGGTTGGGTGGCGTGTTGGGGTGGGGTTTAGAGTTTAGGGTTTAGGTTGGAAGGTGGGTTGGGTGGCGTGTTGGGGTGTGGGTTTAGAGTTTAGGGTTTAGGTTTTGAAGGTGGGTTGGGTGGCGTGTTGGGGTGTGGGTTTAGGGTTTAGGGTTTAGGTTTTGGGTGGGTTGGGTGGCGTGTCGGGGTGTGGGTTTAGGGTTTAGGGTTTAGGTTTGAGAAGGGTGAGGTGTGGGGTTAGATTTTGGGTGTTACAAAAGGGGGTTTAGATGGTAAAGTAGGTGTTATAATAAAGAGTGGGTCTAAGAATGTGGGTTGGTTTTGCAGGCACGTCAGCAGTTGACGATGCGTGATAGGATGCCTCCACTATTGAGTCGGATGAGGCCACACATATCTGCGGCGCATTGGGCCATTATGCGCGAGGTGGGACTTGGCGGGGTCCAGAGGTACAGAGCGATAGACAGAGATCACAGCCTGATGGTCGCCCTCATCGAGAGATGGGATCCGGCGGCCAATGTGTTCCATCTGCCGACCGGGGAGATGACCGTCACATTAGAGGATGTGTATCGCATCCTGCGGCTACCGATCGAGGGAGAGGCCATTTTCCGTAGATTCAGAGATCGCCATGGATAGCATCGTTGCAGTTTTGGGGATGCAGCGCGCTTCTTACATATCATAGCCAGCGAGCATTGGATATGGTGACATGTACCGCGCACACGAGACATGAGACACGGCTTGCCGTGTTGATGATGATAGGGATCACCGCTTCGCCCTCCCGGATTCGTAGGAGGCCGCTTCTCCCACGGGCATTGATGGGGGTGCTACTTTGGAGATGGTGGAGGAGCACACTGTTTTGCATGGGCACCAAAGTGTATCCGTGCAATTATACTGAGTTATGGGGCTATCACGGAGGAGGCGATTTGGTATTTGTTCGACATTTTGTTCAGATCTTTTTTGGGCATACGAGCACATCGTATGCATCAAGCCAGTAGGGCTACCCCAAAGCAGCCAGTGGGCCTGGTTGTATACCGATATGGATTTCAGAGGTGGTGGGGGTCGTGGGCCAGCCACGAGCAGTTGTTGCAGAAGTCGGGATGTGGCCTACTATAGACATATGCTAGAGGGCCTTACAGCAGTAGACATTATATGGAGACCCTACAGAGGTCACCAAAGATGGCAGAGGAGCCGCGACACCGTGCCTGATCCAATATACATTCTGGATAGCAGGACGGAGGCCGGGAGAGTACGAGCGGATACCCCTAGAGAGGGTACGCAGGCAGATGGGGCTGCGACAGGATGAGCCACCTCCCTTCCCTCAGTACAGGAGGGATGATGTAGAGGCCCCACTGCCAGCGCCACAGCCTTGGGATCCAGACTGGGTAGCGGAGAGACCAGCAGGTGAGGGTGTGGATGATGCCGGTGCACGGAGCATACAGGGTATGGTGGGTAATGGGCAGAGCAAGCAGAGGATAGTACACTGCGCAGCCCAGACTTGGCCGTGCAGCATCTGCAGAGAGAGATCAGCTCCGGGAGTGCAGCTATTATGACGGTTAGGACACTACACGCACGTGCACGATAGGGGTCTTACAGGGGCAGCTAGCCCTGTGCTCAGTACAGCACGGCAGCACTCACCACCACCAAAGAAGATAGCCACAGTGCGCAGTGCAGTACAGCGGCCGTGCACAGAAGAAGACAGCCCACAGGCCCCGAGATACCACCACGGCCACAGCGCAGAGTACAGTAGCACAGTAAAGACTCTCCACCAAAGCACCACAAAGTGCAGCTGTGCTCGGGGATATTGGTGTTAGGTGCCAGGGGACCAGCCCCAGTTCCTTCAGTGGCGCGAGATCGTTATATGGAGGTTAGAGCAGAGGCCCGTTATTATCAGGATATTCTTGATAGTACCGGAGTCGAGTATCAGGCGTATGCAGCGCATAGAGCAGAGACCTCGCACAGCCAGAGATCTCAGGGAGGGGCAGCCACAGCTGGCGTGTCCGTGACGGGCAGGAGGCGAGAGGCACCACAGGGACCAGCGGGGAGAGGTGCCGAGGGTGGTGGGGAGAGCTGATAGATCCCCGACATGGTTTTGTATAGGGACACGGGCACCGGTCTGCGAACCGGTTGTATTGATAGAGGCCTGCGTGCCGACATTTATTCATTGCATTGATTCATTTATTTATTATATACCGGCCTGCGAGCCGAGTACGGGTTGTATATTTGATACCGGCCTGCGAGCCGAGTATATTTTTGGTTTGAGAGACCGGCCTGCGAGTCGAGTCGAGATTTTTGGTAGGGATTGCGGCCTGCGTGCCGGCTTTGGTATGTTATGAGATCACAGAGGCCCCGATGTAGGGCACATTGTATTTTTGAAAATTTGTATATATATAGAGACGATGTTTTGATCCACATGCCGTGTTTAAAATGTGTTGAAATATGTGGTTAATGGCTGGTAATATATAGAATGTGTGATGAGTTCAATTGACATGTTGATAGATAGATGATGCTGATGTTTTTGTTTGTTTGTGCGTATATATGAATGTCAGGTTATGTGATAAATTGGTGGTTTTGTGACAGTGTGATATATGTAACTGATGAGTTGGATCCAAATGATGTATAGATTGATAGTTTTTTGGTATCTGTAGTTGAATAAATGATGTTGATGAAATTGTAATGCTATGTGTGGTGGATGAACAAAATGTGGTAAATTGTGTTGTTTATGCAGGCAAAGAGGCGGGCGCGACAAAAATTTAGAGGAGAAATGAAGAAAAGAACCCTGTTTCAAAAAGGAAGGTGTGTAACCGATATCGGTTAGGGAACCGATATCGGTAGCTCATAGACCGATATCGGTTAACTAACCGATACCGGTTATTTAGGTATGAGCTTTTCTAAAAATAGAAAAGCTAGGGTGGCAACTTAAGTTTTAATTTTAGAGCCATGCAAGAGGTTAAATACGCGAACGCGACGCTTTTTGACGACTGAGACAGGTATTTGCATGAGAGATTTGGGTGAGAAGGAGAAAAGAGACAAGGAAAGTAAATGTGATCCGAGGTTCAGAAGGCAGAAAGACAAAGTTGAAAAGGGTGGTGATCATGGCAGAACGAGGAGAAGCATTCAGCAGGCAAGGACATGAGGGAAGACAAGGGCCACCTCAAGCTGCTGCAACCCAAGAGGTATTGTTTTGTTTGTGATTTGATCACTGCATGTTTCGTGAATAAGATGGGGGAGAGTAGGTGGGTAGATATGAGAAAGAAAACATGATAACAAGGGTTGCAGGTGAGCTAAGTGTTACAGGGTAGGCAATCAGGGGTTCCAGGTATGTTTATATGTATAAAAACGAATAAACGAGCAAATTATTGTCGTAGGTGGTTGTTTTTAGGGAAGGTGTATAAAATTGACAGTGACCGGTAGCGGTTAGGGAGAACCGGTATCGGTTATTCAACCGATATCGGTTACGTGTAACCGGTACCGGTTACTGGAGAAATTTCCAGAATGTTTGAAAAAGACCCTAATGGATTGAATGGTTGTTTTGTTTTGGCGTATGCAGCAGAGACACGTGGTTGAGGATGAATGATAGCGTGCCGGCGCCATTGTCGCTGAAACTGAGCGGATGTAACACCAGCCGAATGGACATTGATAAATCGTTTGGGGTTAAGTGGAATCCGTTATTATTCACGAATCGCACGTAACCATGGTATGTTACAGCGCGATTGAGAGATGGAATCCCGAGACAAATACCTTCTATATGCCAACAGTGAAATGACAAGAACTTTGGAAGATGTGTTTCAGATTTTGAGACTCCCTATTACAGGAGAACCGCTTTATCGTGCACTACCTAGGCAGCGCGGCACGGGAGCGATAACAGCAGATTTGGTCCATACGCACGAGATTTGACACAATGAGGTTTATCTTTTACATATGGGGTAATGTACGGCAAAGACAATCTTGAGGAGACAAGGTTAGCAGTGATATTAATGATAGTGGTAGGGTATTATGCGTTACGAGGGTGGAAGGGGGAAGATTTCCAAAGGCATTGATGTGCGTTATTTGGGAGATGATAGAAAGGAACGTGACTTTTTCATGGGCACCTGCATATTTGGCGGAGCTATACAGGGGTTTATGGGCTTGTAGGCGAAGTCACAGGACAACGTTGGATTGCGCATACTTATTACACTGTTGGGCCTATGAGCACATTGTTTGTGTGCGACCAATAGGCCGATCCATCCAGGCAGAGAGACCGGAGTACGAGAGGTGGGATTCGACGATGGGTCCAGATGCAGTAACAAGAGGCAAGATCTCGAGCCATGCCGGGTGACATTGAGTATTACAGGCAGGGTATGGGAGAGGTTGACGGTTGCGATATCTCATGGAGGCCTCTACGGGAACTCTATGGTAACAAGAGAACATAGCCGAGGAGTTGAGAGGTGTACGAGTGATTGAGGTGGATCGCGGGGCACGAGCCAGTGAATATGAGAGGATTCCTATAGATCGCGTGCGCGACTATTTGGATTTGTGCAGGACATACCACAGGCTTATAGACCATATATGAGGATCGATGCCGAGGCAGCATTCTCACCTCCCCGGCCAACACCTCCAGAAGGGCCTGAGGAGATAGCAGCCGATCGCAGGGTAATGGATGCAGGAATGACAGAGGCCTATAGATTATGGTGGGTAGCAGAACTGCGAGGTGTACGTGAGCGCCCTGACACAGCGGTGATTACAGCAGAGAGGGATCGTCTGCAGCGTTTGGTTCAGCAGCTCCAAACGCAGGTGAATGAGACAAGAGGATTGTTAGTGGTTGCGGAGTCACGGGCGGCGAGACTAGAGGCTGGAGTTCTCCATGCGAGAGGGCGTATTCATATGTTACAGGAGAGATTGGCAGATCGGTGGCGGTACTCAATAGCCCGCGGTACCTTTGAGGACAGAGAGGCCCGGCGAGAGGGGTCGACGATCACGATCATCACCTAGTTCGGGATGAGTTGTGATGGTCTGAGTACATGTTAGCGAGGTATAAGAATAAATAAGGATGCCGACCTGCGTGTCGATGATAGAGAAGATGCATTTGTTTAACATCTAAATAAAATTGAATATGTATGTTGATTTGAGTTATGATAATAATAAGAATGTTTTTGTTTTGACTTTCGGTGTTTTGAAAAAGGATCAAAGAGGAATGTGATTAAATAGAAATACACAAAAATATTTATATTCACCGCACAAGATAGGTTATGGTAGGGGATGGTCGAGCTAACCTTGGGAGACCCCATGTCTCCGAAGTGCTGCCTACATAGCCCATTGCACAAAGCAAGGAAGGGCCTCAGACCGATGTAGTTCTCCCTTAGGATCAGGGAGAGGTGAATTCAGGTAATTTGGTACGGTTTAGGCAATTGGTTGGTTGGTAAGAATATTGATATTAATATTGGTAAGGTAAGGTTGTTGGTGTCGGTAATGAATTGGTGATGTTGTAAAAGGTATAAGGGAAGTGAAAGTTAGCCTACCCAAGTAAGGGAACCATGTCCGATTAAGATCAACACACAATCCTAGATGCGAGGCAAAGCGGAAAGAGTGCTCCGTAGGTGAAAAGAGCTAAACAAACCACACAACGTAGAATGAGCTTGAAGCCCTAGGTACCGTGCATAGACGAGAAGTCAATAGGTGAAAAGAGTTGTATGATCACAATATATCATCGGCGGTGTGTGCGTTACGTCCCTTGAGTTGAAACAAATGGTGAGGTGATGTGGATGATATAGCCGAGGTACAAAGAACTTATTACAAAGTGAGTGCTCGACGAAAGAGAACCTACCCTAAATAGACAAGTCCATGACTCAAAAGTTCTTCCGAATGAGGCTTTTATTTTATGAATATGATCGATCGATGGAAGTCTACCAGGATATTGATTGTTTTATTCTTGAGGTCTTCACGAAGCTGATCAATGCGAGAAGCTTCGATAAAGGTCGATCGTGTATAGCTGTCCTTCGAGGAGCGATCTATTTATAGTAGCAGATATAATTGTAATGCATAGCTGTCCTTCGGGGGAGCAGTCTATATATAATAGCGGCAATAATTCGGCATATAGCTGTCCTTCGAGGGAGCAGTCTATATTTAATTTAAATGACTAGATGTTCATTTGGCGTGAAGCATCTAGTTAGTAGGAAGTTTGACTCAAGAAAATCCCAGAAGAATACGGCTTATTTTAATACTTTGAAGTCATGGACTAGACTAAAAAGGGGAAGACATCATCAAGGGGAGGTGAGGATCAAACTATGTGAGCCTGATTGTTATTATGAAGTGTAGGAAACAGGGTGTATGTAGTGGTAAGTGAGCTCAAGGGACGAGCGACAGGTAGATAAGAAGTGATATAATACTAATTTCAACAGTAGAATGGTCGAAGATGCAAGGCATTAAGGGGTTCAGGCTCAGGTTTACCATTAAGCGAAGCTAAACGATAAGTACCAGATCCATAGGTATGAGTGATTATATAAGGCCCGATCCAATTGGGAGCAAATTTTCCACGTTTGCTCTTTTCTAGTTTGGTTACATGTTGATTCTCTTTGAGAACAAGATCACCAATCTTAAAGGTACGCTCATGAAGTCGCTTATCATAAGCACGTTTAATGCGTTTTTGATAGATTTGAAGGTGATCAAGAGTCAAGAAGACGTTCGTCAAGAAGCTCCATTGGGCTAACCGCTCTTGGCGGAAATCATCGTTGGTGAGAATATCCCAAGAGATATTCGAAGGGAGGGTATTTGTATTTCGAGAGGCAAAACAGCCTCGGTGCCGTATACCAAAGAAAAAGGTGTGGCATTAGTAGAAGTACGGATGCTAGTACGATAAGCCCAAAGGGCAAAGGGAATGTGATCGTGCCAATTTCTTCCAGATTCATTGACAACTTTCATGAGGATTTTGGTTAGTGTTTTATTAGAAGACTCGGCTTGCCCATTGGCTTGTGGATAGTAAGGTGATGAGAAACTAAGTTTGATACCAAAGTTGTCACAAAGGTCTCGCAACAACTTGTTTTTGAAAGATTTTCCATTATCTGTTATCAGGCGGTGAGGAACACCAAAACGACAGATAATGTGGTGGTTAATGAACTCGACAATTTTTTCTTTTTTGATTGAAATGAGTGGAATAGCCTCCACCCATTTTGTATAATATTCGGTCGCTGTGAGTATCCAACGGTGACGTTGTGAAGAGGTTGGGTGAATCTCACCAATAAGGTCTAAACCCCATTGTGAGAAAGGCCAAAGATCTCGAGCGATCTGGAGCGGGTGGCTAGGAGTATGTTGAAGGTTGGCATGTTGTCGACACATAACACAACGCTTAACATATTCGTAGAAAGATCGTTATATCGAGAGTAGGCCAATAATAACCAAGGCGAAGGATTCGTTTGCCACGGCAAGGCCGCTAAAATGTCCACCACAAATACCGTCATGGACTGTTGAATGGTATGAGTGGCCTCCACGCCGGCTAGATTCAAGGAGGATACCATCAAAGCCACGTTTATAGAGGAGTCCCCCATGACAACATAACGTGAAACACTTTTAACAAAAGCACGTTTGCCGTTACTAGTAAGGTCAGGTGGGAGGACAGAGATTGTAAGGTAGTCGTGGAATTGGTGGTACCAGGTATCCTGTGAATTAGTAGACACAGTATTTATCATACAAACTACCGGGGTTGAATAGGATGGGGCAAAAAGTTGTTGGACCACGACGAATAATTCGTAGTCGGTTGGCGCAGGTGGGAATTATGCGAGGCTAAACAAGCCATAGTATCCAAATTTGTTAGTGGAGCGGGAATGGTTTGTATAGAATAGTGGGTAAATAAAGCTAGAAGTGAATCCACGTAGTGTTTGTATTTTTGAAGTTCCTCGTTTTTGCATTGGTAGACGCCCATAACTTGATTGACTACCAATTGAGAGTCGCCAAAAATGTTGATAGATTTGATACCTAAGTGTAACGCAACTTGGAGACCTAGAACAAGGGCCTCGTATTCCGCTGTATTATTAGTGCAAGGGAAATCAAGTCGGAATGAAAGAGGCATAGGTTCAGCGTTGAGAGGAATGAGAACAACGCCGGCTCCTCCGCCGCTACGGCATTAGATCCATCGAAGAAGAGGGTCATTGGGTACGACTCTCTGTGAGGGAAAGAGTAGCGATGAGTTCGTGAAATGTGAAATTGGTAAATTGTTCCCCCTGCACAGAGCGTCCGCAAGTTGGTCTGCGATGGTTTGTCCTTTGATTGATTTCTGGTGGATAAACTCAAGGTCGAGGTCGGCGAGAAGCATGAGCCATCTAGCAATGCGTTGGTTCAGATGAGGTTTGGCGTACATGTAATGGATGGGGTCTGTATTGGTGATGACGAAAGTCTTGTGATTTAGAAGGTAATGTCGGAGTTTGGTGGCAACGAATGATAGGGCAAGGCACAATTTTTCTACATGTGTGTACCTAGTCTCATAGTCCACCAAAGTACGACTTATATAATAAACGGCTTGTTCGTGATTCTCAGAGTCACGATGTGCAAGCATGGCTCCTACAGCGTGGTCGGTGGCGGAAAGGTAAAGGTAGAAAGGGCGGTTGTCTTGGGGTGGGATAAGCACGGGTGGCTGTAAGAGATAAGATTTGAGAGCTTCGAAGGCTTGGTGACATTCTTCGCTCCATTGGAATGCAATATCCTTTTAAGGAGGTGATGGAAAGGTCGACACCGATCCGAGAGTGGGAGATGAAACGTCGGATAGATTGGAGCTTACCTTGTAAACTACGCAATTGTTTGAGATTTTTGGGTGGGGGCATTTCTAGGATAGCTTTGACTTTCGATGGATCGACCTCAATGCCACGCAAAGAGACGATAAAGCCAAGAAGTTTTCCGAAAGAACACCAAAAACACATTTCTTTGGTTCAAGGCGACAGAATATTGTAATAAAGCAATCAAAATAATGGTTAAAACATCGAGATGTTCACTACGATGTTTAGACTTGCCGAGAAGAT
The DNA here is from genome assembly GCA_018340775.1 of Taxus wallichiana var. yunnanensis. Lineage (NCBI taxonomy): Eukaryota > Viridiplantae > Streptophyta > Pinopsida > Cupressales > Taxaceae > Taxus > Taxus wallichiana. The sequence goes on from CM031237.1 coordinate 172,064,823, forward strand.
CGTCGACATAGTCTTCAAGGATAGTGTGCATAATGTCATGAAAATGTAGGTCATAGCCCGCCGATAGGTAGCACCAAAGATTCTTAAGGCCAAATGGCATGACACGATAACAAAAGGTTCCCCAAGGAGTTATGAAGGCAGTCTTGTGTTGATCGGCAGGGGCAACCAAAATTTGGTTGTATCCTGAAAAGCCATCCATGAGAGAAAGCATTTCATGACCCGCAGTGAGATCAACAAGTTGATCAATACTTGGGAGGGGGAAGTCATCCTTAGGGCAAGCGAGGTTAAGATCCCGGAAATCGTGCATATCCGAAGTCCCCCCGTCGCTTTCGTGACAGGTACGATGTTAGAAATCCATTGAGGATAGTCAATAGGAAGAATGAAGGAAACAGAAAGGAGTCGTTGGAGTTCCTCTTTGACCAAGAGAGCAATGCGTGGATGCATTTTTCTCAATTTCTGTTTGACTGGTTTGGAATCGGGGTTTAGGGTGATGTTATGGACGGCAATGGTAGGATCAATTCCTGGCATGTCAGCGTAAGACCATGCGAACGCTTGGTCAAAGCACGAGAAAGGTAGTAAAGGCGGCTTGTTCTGATGTGTTAAGGGATTGTCCAATCTTCACTATGTGAGGATCTTCCTCCGTGTGGATGTTGATTTCTATAGTAGATTCATTCAGCATAGTTTGGGTTTCAGATGGTAGGGCGCATTGAATATAAGAATCATCCGTGCCCATGTAAGTGAGTATGGAGTCGTCATCCTGGCATTCAACAACATTAATCAAAGGCGAATCCTCTTCGATCATGTCTGGATACAGAAGGGGAAGAGAAGATGGGTCCTCATTATCGCGTTGATAAGTGAGAGGACCTATGAAGATAGCATTTATGAAAAAAAAAAGTTAGGAGGGATAGATTCAGGGTCCATCGATTCTGTGGGTGATGATGGCAAAGTAGGTGATGATGTTTCGGTAGGGGCAACGTCTTCCTCTTCCAGGATACAAACTGATGTGAGGTGTCTCTCTTGTGTAGGTGTTTTGAAAACCGAGACCACCGCGATCATTATGTTTGCGTGTGGTCACGGAATGAGTGTATGTCGGCCTTGTTCGTAAAGGCCAAAACCAAAGCCCTTCCACGCACCAACGAGTCAAGAAGGTGAGGGCGAAACGACGATTTTTCAAGTATTGAAAATCGGATTGGAAGGAACCACACCAAGAGGAGGTTCGTGGGTAATGGAGGATGCGTCAACACCCCCATACGTTAGGTTAGTGCGGCAATGGGGTGGTCCGTAAGAGATTACCTCCCCCACGCGACGGTCGTAGGTGGGATGCGCATGTAATTGTCCGTACTCCTGCGGGGTAGGGAAAGAACTAACGTTATATAGGCGGTACTCCCCCAGCGTGAGGCGATGAAAACATCTACTAAGGGGTCGGAGGTTGGGATGTTAGCTGTGGAAGAGAAGTGGTTTGTGCGACGGTGGTTTCATCACCAAGGCGTAGGTGCGGCTTGAGGTGGATGGTTGAGGTACATTCAAGAGGATGGTGGTTGGGTTGAATGTATGGGTGTCTTAATTGGTATAAGCACATCGTTTGGGCGGTATAACATATTGCAAGTTTTGAAGGGGGGAGGATCAGCTTTTACAGTGTAGGACTTCCCCTCGTACTCAAATTTTATGCATCGATGTAATGTTGAGGGAACGCATCCCATGGCTCGAATCCAAGGACGACCCAGCAATATATTATATTGGAACTCTCCTTCAAGGACATAGAAGAGTTCGGGCAAAGTACGTGGGCCTACGCGAATGTTGAGGATCACGGTGCCTAAGGTAGAAGTAATAGCGTCATTGAATGATCGCAACATGATGGGGTTGGCACACATGCAACTAGAAGGGATGTTCATTTGTTGGAAGGCTTTTGAAGAGATGATGTTTAGGCTAGCGCCCCCGTCAATCATAACCCGACGCATTCAATGTCTCGGACGTAAGCGGAAATGAAAAGGGCAGGGTCAGGGTCTTCTGCACCAAAGTCGATAATTTCATCTTCCGAGAAACTAACCGCAGCGGCTTGTTGTTTTGAGACAGAAGTGGTGGGGGAGATAGATTGTTTGGTGAGAGAGGCAACGTGATTAGGTGTTAGAATGGAGGCAACGGGGTGGTTTCGTTGGGTAAAACTTCTATCCCTTGAAGGATCTCAACGAGAGCTTGTCGATGAGATTCAGAAGTCTGAATGAGATCATATAGTGTCATTTTTACGGGCGATTGATGAAGCTGTTTGATCATGGTTCGGTGGGCAACTCCATTAGAGACGGATAGGCGGGTCCGCGAATAACCACTTTAGGTGGTGGTGTAATTGGGATGGTCAAGGAGAAAGAGATGCCGCAGTGTGTTTTCTTTCGCTTTCCCATTGTTTTTCCTCGTCTCGAGTAATGACACTAATCATATTAATCTCGTAGATCCGAGATGAGGAAGATGGTTGGGATAATTCATGGTCTTCAAGAGGTGGGGTTGTAATAATGATAGATCTTGGTGAGGCGGGGATAGATGATATAGTAGAGGGAATTGACGCTAGAGGTCTCTCCCTTCGTAAGTTGTCTTTCTTAATCTGTCTATCCGGGAGAGGTGACTGACGAAGGAGGGTTTTTAGAGCTTTGCATCCCTCCACATCATGTCCTGGTGTGCGGTGATAAGCGCAGATTTTAGACTCATCGTAACCCATAGGTCGGGGTTTAGACGGGTCATAAGGTCTAAGTGGAGGTAGGGAAATGGTCGCATTCTCCACCAACATAGCAAGGATTTTGGCGTAAGATCCTTTGAGTGGGTCAAAATCGGAAGAGGATGAGGGTATTGATTGTGTGGGTTGTGGTAATGTTTGGGCGTGTTTAGTTCGTATGGGTGATGGTTTAGCCGAGGGTGCTTTGACGACATGTTTTTCACTAAACGTGGTTTTCTTGGACATAGAAGTTACGTTCAAATTGGTTAGATGATGAGGTTACGATGATGGCGTGGTAGCGGGAAACAACCACGGAGAAAGGGGAGTGACAGAAAATAAATCCTTTGATGATGGGATTGGTTTAGGGTTGATAGGTGGACCGGATACGCGGGTAACGATGTTGTGATACCCTTTGATCTCTCTCATAGGTGTAGAAGGTGTAGGTCGTTTTGCGTAAAAACAACGGAGGTATGATATATTGGTGTAAAGTGGAGGGATGAGGTCCCAATATGGAAGGTGGGTGTGACGATGAAGGTTTTAATTGTGATAGAGGCCCGGATCAAGCGCGTTCGTCTCCTAGGTGGCGGAACGGATTTATTTTTGGATAGATCGAGTCGCTTAAGGCGGGTGTGTCGATTGGGCATCGTGAGGTCCCAAGCGTAGGGGAAGATCCGGTTAAGTTGATAGAAGTGGACGGGGCATTTGGTAGAGGTGAGGGGGTGAAGGCGAGAACAGGGGCATTTTAAGCTCAGTAAGCACTTCGGGTAGATGGTGGAGACATCGAGATTAGTCATTTGCATTTGAGTAGAAAAAGGGGTACTCAAACGTTCCCATAGGGTATCTCGTCTCATCTTCTCGTGGAATGACAGCCTCTGTGTGTGATTTGTAATTTTGGTACGGAAGAAAAGTGAGTTGTAATTCCAGTCCATCATGGGTGTGACAGGAGGAGGCGAGATGAGGCATCGTATCAATAGATGTTAGGAGGTCAACCGGTTGTTGAAAAGATTTAGGCGATGAGGGACTAATAGGTAGGAGGGCGTGTTCGAGGAGATCGTCATGTTAAAAGAATGTGGTGATGTTAGTGTAAGAGATTTCTCGCCTAAGGATGTCAAAAGGAGTGGTGAGCCTTCCTCTTGTGTAGCAAGAGTGGTAGAAGGGGACGTTTGGGAAATAGATAAATTAGATAGCATCCACTCGCACCAGAGGGATGTGGTGTAAGAAGACTCATTGATGGGAAGGGAAGCCTGGGCCGTTAACTCTTCTATGGGTAAAGGAACGATTTCGCTTTGGCTTGATGGTGGTAAAGGAGGTTCGGGCTCCTGTGTTAGTGAAGAGGTCTGATTCAAAATTTTCTCGATAGAGGCTTTTGGCTGAGAATCGAAGACTGCATGGATCTCATGAACACTCTCCTCAGCTAAGATATCTTGGTTCACGTTGCTGCTGGACGAGTGATTCGGGAATGGCTTGTTGAAAATTTTCAAATTTCGGTTAGCAGGGGCGTTAGGATTATCGAGTGTTATATCCCCTGCGTCAACCATTTCCTGCACTATGTTTTTCAACATCTTGCAGTTTTCATGACTATGTCCTTTTACGCGGTGAAAGTTACAAAAGTCATTTTCTTTGTACCAGAAGGTATTGCGTGGGTGGAGTCAAACCCGGAGTGAGGTTTAACAGGGGCAAGGTGATAGCCCCACTTTGAGCAATTTCTCCAATATCACACCATAGGTTTCTCCCAAGGAGTGTAGGAAATGATGGGTTCGGCTTTGTATTTATAGGTGGTTTTTGGTGGAGTATGGACGGTGGTTGGGATTTGACCATCACCGCGTGGACAGCTCCTTTTGATTTAGAAGAGGTGGACGCGTGAGGAGTGGTGGTATTTGGTTTATGGTAGAATCGGGAGTTCGGAAAGTGGAGTTCTTATTGCGCAACCGCAATTTCTCTTCCTCTAAGGCTCGAATTTCTAATTTTGAGCCATAGTAAAGGCCTCGTCGAATGTACGGAAAGTTTGAATTTGGAGGGTAGGGGAGACAGAGCTTGAAGCGCAGCCCGCGTAAACAGTTCGATAAGTTCGGTTTGAGGCAAGGCATACGTAAGTTGGTTGATAAGGCCCCGCCATCGTCCAACGAAATCTGCGATAGATTCGTCTTCGAATTGTCGGATGGCATAGAGGTCAGTGATAGATACTTTCTTGGCAATGTTAATGGAGAAATGATCCAAGAAAGATTGGGCTAGTTGGTTAAAAGAGAAGATTGAGTGCTGGGTTAAAGCACTGTACCACTCCAAGGCAGGCCCTGATAAGGACATGGGAAAGGTGCGGAGTAACAAGGCATCATCATGGGCAATCAAATAACAAGCATGTCTAAATGATCGCAAGTGTTGTTGAGGATCCTCTTATCATGTTAAAACGAGTAAACTTTGGCAACTCCCATCGAGGAGGATATGAATGAAGGGGGACGAGAAGGGTGAATGGGCTCCCACAAACTTGCTCGTATGTCAAGGCGCCACGGCTTCCTCAAACGGAAGCCTGTGTTTTGCATTTTGTCCATCATTTGCTTGATGAAATCTGTGGTTGGATGAGATGATGGTGCCACAGAATAGGGATGTCCCATATAAGGTGTTGAGGTTACTGGATACGTGTATGGGAATGAAAAGGTAGGCGGAGCTTGAGAAGGAAAGCTCGTTTGAATAGGTGGCAGAGAGTAAGTCATGAATGGAGTGGTCTGAAAGAGAGATGAGATAGGGGCAGTTGGTGGTAGCGATACGTGGGGCCCCAGGTTAACCAAAGGAAAGCTAATCGGGGTCGTATGAACCTCTGAAGCTGTCGGATTGGGAGACGGGGCTAGTGATGCAGGAAGTAAGGTATTGTTATCAGGAGGAGTAGGAGCTAAATGAGCAGCTATACTAATAGGCATGCCCATAAGGAGCTGACCATCAGGCGTACGGTCAGGGGTATGAGACAAATAGTATTGTACAGCGCTGGGATTAGCATCCAGAAATTTGGCAAAGTCCTTGTCTCCTACAGGAATTTGGGGGATCTCACTGGTGTCCGTAGGGTTCCCTATAGAATGTGAAGGGGGTGATTCAGGCAAAGACACAGAGCAGGCATGTGAAACCATGGCGGCGGCTTGCTTCCGAGTGATGACAACCATAGACTAGAACACACAGGAAAGTTTCAATCTATCAAGAACAAAAACAACCTCTGAATGGTGAATTTGGCAAGCTAGCTGGTTTGTCAGGGGCTGATGAAGACAGTAACCGATATCGGTTTAGTAACCGCTGTCGGTCACAGATCAAACGACGTCGGTCCCTTAACCGATGGCGGTGTCAAAAGTCTAGGATAAGAAGATATAAAAGGCTGCTGATTTGATTTTAGTAATGTTGAGTATGTTTAGCAACTTATTGATCACAGAAGACAAAGTATGACAGAGAAAACAGGATTTGAAAACAAGCAAGAGGCACACGCAAATCTAGAGACTAACCCTAGGGTTAATTTTAATTATCGTGGGCTTATGCCTTTAGACGTAAGATGATGTCAGAATCCTAAACAACAAGACCTAGGGGAAATGTCAAGTTTGTTTTGGCTTATAAGGTTACCTCAATCGGGTGGAGGAATACCGCGGAAAAGGGGGGATGTTTGAGCTGTTGTGTTAATTGTGAAGTGATTCGGTATGTGTTGTGCAGTGAAACTAAGGTTAATTTCCGTCAATACCGTGGATATCACCCCACGTGTACGAATTGCTACTTAATCTATGTTCACTAGAATTGGAGAACAACAAGCAGGAATGCAATGCACGTGTTTTATATCCAAATCGAAAATTATATTCGATGAAGCAAGAGAGATGACTTTCACTAATGCGAAACCAGAAAGCAAGACAAAATCTTTACTAAATATATAACAAAAAAAGAAGAAAGAAATATGCTTCCTAAAATGAAAATAAGCAAGAGACAAAAACCCAAAATGGGTCCCACCTAAGCGCAAGCAAAAATGTTTCACTGAAAATGCTTCGCTCCTTATAAACAGTATAAGGTTAGGGTTAGGAGGAATACCCGTAGGATGTCGAGATGATGTGCGCGCATCAGTAGAGAAAGATCAAAGTTGATCATGGAGAACTCCTTTTTGTCCGGGAAGGACTACTCGCAAATAAGAACACAAGACCACAAGATTTGATTAAACAATAAATGAGGAACGCCTTGGGCCTGTGAAATGTAAAACTTCCTTTCGAAGGTGGTCATTTCCCTCGCTAACATGAATTAACACAAAAGACTCAAAATATCAATTAAATTGCTTACATTTGGCTGAACTGGGTAGGGGAAAGGCTGTTTTTCCTGGTTTTTGATCAAAGGAACCGATGCCGGTTACTTATAACCGATGCCGGTTACTGATAACCGATACCGGTGGGTTCTAGGATCTTCTGGGCTGGTTGTGGAGTTTGTAATGGCTGGTTTTTGGATAGTTTTTTAGGAAATGGGATGGTTAGAAACAAAAGAATGACAGCTAGAGGCAATGGTACGTTGGATAATGGATCCAGAAACGGATTTGGGAGGACTGTAATTCCAAAAGCATAAGAAATGTTATAATGGAGGACATGCAAGATGTAACTTACTGGATTTGATGAAGGTGCCAGTTGATCTCCTTTGCTGTAAACACGTCTAATATTTTCACTCGTCTCTGCTTGATCAAGTGAAGATCTGGACTCTGTTCCTCGTTCGCAATGCCCTCGCTTGATCCAGAAATCCTTTGACTGACCCTCAAAATGAAATTCCGATCCGTTGTTATGGCTTGGGAAGCCCATTTACAGGGAACCGATGGCGGTTGCGTAATCGACGGCGGTCGAGTAGGAACCGGCATCGGTTAGGAAAAAGTAGGCTATTTTTAGTAGAATAGCCCACCTTCCCTGTTTTTCTCCCGAGGGATCAGTTGCGGGCTTGGTCAAGTGGCTAGAAGGTCGGCTTTGGGTGCGAGTAAGGAGGCATTAGTTATGGATGTGAGTCTAGACCAAGTCATGGGTCCTAATTAGGTTAGTTTAGGGTTAGGGCTAGGTCATGGTGAGGTGGCCAAGTGAGGTGGTAGGTAAGGCGATGTGGATTTATCAATTATGAGGTAATTAATAAATAATTGTGTAAGGTTTAGGTAATGAGGTTAGGTTGTGAAATGGGATGCGGGTCACAAGGGGTCGTGAGACACGAATTTGGTGTCTACAAGGATATTCTCACCAATGATGATTTCCGCCAAGAGTGGTTAGCCCAATTGGAGCTTCTTGACGAGTGTCATCTTACAACTCTTGACCATCTTCAAATCTATCAAAAATGCATCAAGCGTGCTTATGATAAGCGAATTAATTCATGAGTGTACCTTTATGGTTGGTGATCTTGTCCTCAAAGAGAATCAAAGCATGTAACCAAACTAGAAAAGAGCAAACGTGGAAAATTTGCTCCCGATTAGATTGGGCCCTACATTATCACTCATACTTACGGATCAGGCACTTACCATTTAGCTTTGCTTAATGGTAAACTTGAGCCTAAACCCCTTAATTCCTTGCATCTTTGACCATTCTACTATTGAATTTAGTGTTATATCACTTCTTATCTACCTTGCGCTTGTCCTTGAGCTCATTTACTACCCCACACACTTTTGTTCCATGCATCTCAAAATAGAATCAAGCTCACGTGGTTTGGTCATTACCTCCTCTTAAAAGATGCCTTCCCCTTTTTAGTCTGGTCCATGACTTAAAAGTATCAAAATAACATGTTCTCAATTGTACACTTATGGGATATTCTTGAGTCAAACTTCCTACAAAACTATATGCTTCATGCCAAACGGACATCTAGACCTCTAAGTTATACATAGATCTGCTCCTCGAAGGATAGCTATTATGTGCAAATTCACTTCTACTATTATAAATAGATGCTCCCCCATAGGATAGCTATACACAAAAACTACATCTGCTACTATAAATAGACCGCTCCCTTGAAGGACAGTTATACAAAGTCAGCCTTTATCATAAGCTTCTCGCATTGATCAGCTTCGTGAAGACCTCAAGAACAACAAAATACATATCCCCTATGGACTTCCCGCATTGATCACCTATATCCGAGAAAAATAAAAGCAAAGATTCCAAAGCACTTTTGAGTCATGGACTTGTCTATTTAGGTTTAGTTTTCTTTCGTCGAATAATCACCTTATAATAAGTTCTCTCGACCCCTATACCAGCCACCTCACCAAACCATTCGTCAACACAACAAAACTCAAGGGACGTGACGTATATCCGATATATTGTGATAATACGACTCGTTTCACCTATTAACTTTTCACCTATGTAAGGCACCTAGGGATTCAAGCCCATCCTATATTAATATATGTGGTTTGTTTAGCTCTTCTCAACTACGGGACACTTCGCCTCTTTTACTCGACTCTAGGTTATGTGTTGACCTTTATCAGACACGGTTCCCTACTACTTGGGTAAGCTAACTTTCATTTCACCTATACCTATACCAACATCGCCAATCCCTTACTAACTCCGACAACGCTACCCTACCAATATCAATATTTTTACCTCGCCAACAAATTGCCTAACTATAAACAAATTTCCGAATTCACCTCTCCCGGTCCTAAGGGAGAACTACATCGCCCGAGGCCCCTCCTTGCTTTGTGCAATGGGCTATGTAGGCATCACTTAGGAGACATGGGGTCTCCCAAGGTTAGCTCGACCATCCCCTACCATAACCTATCATGTGTGGTATATATGAATCTATTTGTGTATTTCTATTCGCTCACATTCATCTTTATCCTTTTTCAAAACAAAACATGCAAAACACAACCATTCTTATTATTATCATAACTCAAATCAACATACATATTTAGTTTTATTTAGATGTTAAACAAATACATCTTTTCTATCATCGACGACGTGCGAGTCGGCATCCTTATTTATTTCTATACTCTTATGAAATTCACTTAGACCCTCGCGCCTCCTCCCGAATCGGGTGGTGATCATGATCGTCGATGCCACTCACTTGGCCTCTCCATCCTCAAAGGTTTCACCTGCTATTAGTTCCTTTCACCGATCCGCCAACATCTCATGTAACATACGAATACGTCCTCTTGCGTGGAGGAATCTTTCCTCTAGTCTCTCCACTCGTGACTCGCAACCACTAACAATCCCGTTGTCTCACCGCCACGGCCGAAGCCAAACCCGATCGCGCCCCAAAACCCATTTTTCCTATTTTCTACCCTTTTACCCATTGAAAAACCTAAAAAAACCTACCCACCCTGCCGCTTTGACCTAACTAACCTACTTACCCACTCCATTTTTCAAATAACTTCAATTTATTCATTATTTTATTCAAAACTTGAATTCCTACCCAAAACCCACATCTAGCTTAAACTCATTAAATTCACAAAGGTAAGAGCTCAGAGCCTACCGGTACGACTACACATCGTCGTGGTGGGATAGGTGGTGGTGGTCCAGCTGGTCCAGCACCTCCTGCTCCTCCTGGCTGTGCCATGGCTCCAAATCTCCTCAGCTGGGTTCTCCACCAATCAAATTCTGCCTCCTACTCACTGGGGTCTACCAACCACTCACTTCTCCACTCAAATAATGCCACCTCAGCCGACAAACTCAACAATATCACTAAAACACCTCAGACAACTAAATTTGGTTTTCAAATTGACAATGTGACAATGACAGGCCATATTTTTCTTTTTATAGGTTTTTGACCTATAACCGATATCGGTTATATTGTGCCCTAAAAATATCGATATCGGTCATCTCGCCAATACCGGTCATAGCTAACCGATATCGGTTTAATCCCTATTTTACCAAAATTTCTGCCTTTCTTCACCAATCTCCCTTTCTCACCACATCACCTATACCCTCCTTTGCTAAATAGCCTTTTTTGACTTCATTGGCCACATTCACGGCCGCACCTAACCAACTGTGCCCGACCCAAGACCACAACCAACCATTTGGCCCGACCCAAGGCCACAACCAACCATTTGGCCCGAACCAAGGCCGCAACCAACCATTTGGCCCGACCCAAGGCCGCAACCAACCAATCAGCTCGACCCAAGGCCGCAACCAACCATTTGGCTCGACCTAAGGCCATAACCAGCCATTAGGCCCGACTCCAAGGCCACAACCAACCAATCAGGCCCGACCCGAGGCCGCAACCAACCATTTGGCCCGACCCAAGGCTGCAACCAACCATTTGGCCCAACCCAAGGCCGCAACCAACCAATCAGGCCCGACCCAAGGCCGCACCAATTAAATACCTCGCCCAAAACCAAAAAATTACAATTTTATCCACCCATCATGTAACCTTTTGTTCAATTGAGCTCACCTATTCATGTTTTAGCATGATTAGGGTACTTGACTTGATCAGTTGACCAACTTTGCCTAGACCGAGACCGTGACGTTTATCTCAACCAAACCAACCATTTGGTACTACCGAACATGCCTAAACATTCCTGTACCTTACCCGTTATATCCCTTGGAGCTACTTCTTATGCCTTGGATACCAGGATTATATCACCCTTGTTTGGATAAACTATCAACCTTTGCCTATGAATTACTTGTTTACTCTTCAAATCATGTACCTCGTTCGCACTATCGCATTTCAACGTGCGTCCGCTTTCCTTGAACTTACCCCACCATCTTACCATCATCTCAAAACCATTTACCCTTTATCAACCCTATCCCCGATTTCACGTTACCTCAATCTATGATAGATTTGAGGGGATTACCTATACCCTTAACAGAGTAACCACTTTATTATTGTCGGTGCAGTAGCTTTACAAGAAAAGCTACACGACAACAAGGGCTAATGTAGACACCAAATTTGTGTCTTACGACCCCCATGCCCCGCATCTCATTTCGCAACCTAGCCTCATCACCTAAACCTTACACAATTATTTATTAATTACCTTATAATTAATAAATCCACATCTCCAAACCCTAAACTAACCCTAAACTAACCTAATTAAGACCTATAACTTGGTCTACATCCACACCCATGACTAATTACTCCTCACCCACACCAAAATCAACCTAATAATGACTGACCAAGCCCACAACTAATTCCTCGGGAGAAAAGGAGGGAAAGTTGGCTATTTTACTAAAAATAGCTCACTTTGACTTAACCGATATCAGCTCCTACTCGACCGCCGCCGCCATTACCTAACCACCATCGGTTCCTCGTAAATGACCTCCCCAACCAAAAACAAAGGACTGGAACTCCGGGAATTCATTGAGAGGATCGGGAATTCACTTGGTCGAGCAGAGACAAGGGAAGGAAAGAGAGGAGTTTACAGAGAAGGACATCAAGCCCAAGATCGCAATCGAGTAACCAGAGCCCAAAGTGACACTCATCCAAGCATTGGGAGTGAAGATAGCTCATCTTGGATTATCGATCATCCTACCCGAATCCTACCTTCGTCATCTCGGTCCTTGGACTGTATCTTCATGAGGAACTAGTAAATAGTATCTTGTATGTTCTTTTGATAACATTTCTTAAACTTCGAATCATCCCGATTATAAGTCTATTCTTAAATCTACTACCCGGTAACACCCTACATCTAACTATCATTCCTCTACCCCTACACTCGCCCCAAGAACAGCTCCCATACCCTCTCGAGCCTCTCCATAACCCCATTACCTATCCCCAATCATTTACTAGCCTTATAAACACCATAGCCACCTTATAGCCAACCTTCACTAAAAGCCCCTAAACCACCGCTTTCTACCGATATCGGTTAGCGAAAAAGTACGGTGATGATAAGTGACTAAAGCATCGGTCACTTGTGATTCAAAACCAAAACTAGCCCTTTCCTCTATTGTTTTAACAAGGTAATTAAATTGTAATTTGCAATAATTTGTGTTAATTCATATTAGTAGGGAATCGACCACCTTCAAAAGGAAGTTTAATACTTCCGGGCCCAAGGTAGTTGCCTCATTTATTGTCTAATTAGAATCGGTGGTCTTGTATTCTTACTTGTAGGTAGTCCTTCCTGCATAAAAAGGAGTTCTTCGTAATCGATCGATCTCTCTCTAAGGTACGCGCACACCCTCTCAACATTCAAAGGTATTCCTCCTAGCCCTAACCCTTATCTATTTCTCAAGAGAATGAAAGGATAGAAGTAACTCTATTCCAGAAGCAAGCATTCTCAGAGAAATGAAGATGCAAGCATGCACGGGAGAAAGGGAGTGCAAGACAAGGCACATGGAGGAAATTGTGTAAAGGAAATGCACAAGGTGGAAAGTGAAGGATAATTGAGTGCACGCAAATGGATGTTTGATACTCGTGTAGGAAATACATGAGAAAGGAAATCATGTCATGAAATTAGCAAAAATCAAAGTGAGTCTAAGGCATGCGCAAGGAATGTGCTGCCATAGGAAAAGAGAGCAGTGCACAAGGAGTGTGTGCAAAGGGAAATGGAAGGAGATAGAATAGTAAAGGAGAAATGTGGATGCATGTGGAAGAAACCGAATGGAAGAGGGAGCATAAGTAATAAGTAAGAATGGTGTGTGAGGGCATGGAAGAACTACAACTAACAAAATTTGCTAAGGTATACAACCAAGAGTGCGTAACTTGAAAACTTGATGTTAGATCTAGAATGAAACTACAAGTTATATAAATAATTCAGGTGGTTATTTTGGAAAATTGTTTGGAAACTTTTGGGGCCATTTTCCGCTAGATGAAATATATCAAGTAGCCTTAGAAGCATCCATTAGGCATGGAGTCACCTGAAAACATGAAATTTTGATCTATAATTTTAAGAACACCCCGAAGTCACTTGAAATGTTGCTTGAGTCTAAAGAATTGTTTCTCTCATATGAATATGTTCTAATCTAAAATTTATGAGTGGGAAATTACACACAAAATTTTGGGTGATTCCTAAATTGTTTGAAGATCCTTAATTAAACTACTATCCTTGGAAGCAACAAAAGAACACGTGCAAAGGAGCACGTGAGAGGAAAGAACTATATACAAACAAGAGGATGTGTGCAAAGTGCACTTGGAATTGAAACCAATCTAATATATACATGATGCTGAAGAATGACTTAATGGAAATGCTTGAGATAAATCCCATTAACTGGGATTGGTAGTGCATCTCCATCAAGGTGAGACAACTCAAAATATTTAGCCTCCTTACAAGAATTGATGATATATGGGCCACTCCAAAGTGCATCAAAATTTCAATTATGCTCTAGTTTATATCTATAAGCATCCCATTTCAAGACCAAATCACCACACTTTGAAAGCTTAAACTCTATCCTTTTTCCCAAAGCACTGCTTGGTTGATCTTTGATGTTATTCTAACTTGATCATGGGAGTTCCTTATTTCTTCAAGTTCAACTAGCTCTACCATTTTGATTTCTCTTTGGTCTGTTCCCTAAAACTCCAGCTATTGGGATATCTCTAATGAAGGTAACTCAAGTGATAAAGGAATTCTAGCCTCCTTTACCATAAAAAAGTTTGTAAGGTGAAGTACCAATTTCCTTCTTCACCATGATTTTGTCTTCCCAGAGTGCGTGTGAGACCTTTGTATGCCATTGCACACTTTGGTTGATATTCATTGTTCATTTCATGATTCTAATCAGGTTCTTATTAGTATATTTTATAAAACCATTACCTTGAGGGTAGTAGTTGGAAGAAGTCTTCAAATATATTCCAAGCTAAGATCCCAATCAAAAATTTTGTACCAAGGAAGGATTTTGCATTATCAGAGATAATGGTTTGAGGAACACCAAACCTTGTTACAATACCTTGAGAAAGTCAAGGATGACTAACTCAGTTGATTCCTTGAAGCAATAGCTTTTTTCTCCATCTGGTGAAGTAATCCATTAGTTATCAACACCCATTTATGACTAGCACTTGAAGGAGGATTGATCATGCCAATGAATTCAAGACCCCATTTCAAAAAAATTGATTCACTTGGATTGGATGGAGGGGAAGTGCAACTAATTTCTTCTTTCCTACAAAGAAAGTGCATTCTTTGCATTTTTTGACCCACTTGTGTGCATATGCAAAGAGGGTAGGCCAAAAGTATCCTCCTTAATGATATTTCATTGTTGTTTATTTTTCAAAGAAGTGTCCACCAGAGAATCCATCATGAAATTTTTCTAACACTTTTTTAACCTACACGCCATCAATACATCTCAAACAACACGCCATCAAGTTTCTTTTGAAGAGAACACCATAATCAAAGTGCATATGGAATATACTGCAACCTCATATGTTTCTCTTTTTTTTTCAAATTAGGAGGGTATGCACTAGAAGAAAGGAATTTTTTCATGTCCTTCATCTAGGTGCATGCGCTAAGATCTTCATTTTTCATTCAAGTTGGCATGCATGGGAGTTCTTCATTAAAAAATGAAATTTCTTGTTCATTTGTGTATCCTCAACAATTTACTTGTAGAGTGCATTTCCTCTAACAATTTTAGTGGTTTTATAGTCACATCAAACTCCATGATTTTGGTCACCCATCTATCTCTTTTCTCATTGATTTCTACTCCCATGATGAATTCTCTCACACTAGAGTGTGAAACTAAACCTTGACATGATTTTTGGTGGTGAGCATACTCTTGAATTTTTAGATCATGCATGATGGTGAAGACCTATTTTTCCATGTGACTATATTTCAATTCATAATCCTTCAATTTTTGACTGAAGAAAGCCATTGGTTTCTCCAATCCTTGTTCATTTTCTTGTGTTAAGATAACAACAACACTAGCATTATCTCCATAAGCATAAAGGATGAAATCCTTGGAATAATCTGGATTGATGAGTGTTGGGGCAAAAAATTTCTTTCTTGATCTTTTTGAAGCTTTATTTTCCTTTTGTTGTCCACTTGAAGACTGTATCCTTCTTGAGCATGAGGGTGATGGGCCTAACCAATCCTAAAAGTTAGGAATGAATCTCCTAAAAAGTTGATTTTTCCTAGGAATGATTGCAAGGCCTTCTTTGCGCTAGAAAAGAGAAAGAGAGGATGGTTGAGACATGTTTAGGATCAATAAAAATGCCATCCTTTGAGACCACATGGCCCAAAATATTTCCTTGTGTAACAACAAAGTTACACTTCTTGGGGTTAAGAGAGATACCCAAATTCTCTGCATCTCTCAAATACTTTCTCTAGATGCATCATGTGATATACACTTTTCTTTGAGAAGACAATTATGTCATCCAAGTAAACTAGGATGAACTCATTGATATATCCTTTGAAGGAAATGTCCATGGCTCTCTCTAAAATGTTGCACCTACATTTGACAAACCAAAAGGCATTTTTGATAAGCATATGTTCCCCATTTGGTTGTAAATGTTGTTTTGAATTGATCCTCTTCCTTGACCATGATCTGATTGAAACCAAATACCCATCCACATGGAAAATCTTTTTGTACACACCACTATTTTCTATAGAATATTCTCCATAGAAGGAAAAGGATAATGATCCTTTAATGATGCCTTATTCAAATCTCTAAAATCAACACAAAGTCTGATTTCACCATTATTTTTTTTGCTAGAACAAGATTCACCACCCAAGTAGAGTATTTGATAGGAAATATAATATTTTCCTCAATGATTTTGGATAACTCCTTCCTCATGAGGGGCTCTATCTTAGGATTGACAAGCCTTTGCTTTTTTCTGATGGGCTTGATACTAGGATCAAGGTTAATGGAGTGTTGAGAAACACTTGGATCAAATCCTTTGAGGTCTTCATATTCCCATGAGAAGATGTCACATATATTTTTGACATAGAGAGATGAAGGCCTATTTTTCATCTTATGCATGCATTATTCTTTACCAAGTAATAACTCTTCCATGCACATGTAATAGTGAGGAGGGATGTAGCAATATTCTTGCATTGTGCACATATATTTTTCTTCACCCTTGAACTCATCATTAGGGCTGAATATGTGCTCTAAGGTGACCATCCCTTTAGGAAATTTTTTTCTTGAGTTGAATCACTTGGTCACCATATTTTTCATGTAAGTCAGCTTGCATGTTTGAAGAAAAAAACTCAGCTTCATTCTGAATGAACTGACAATATGTGCATCGTTATCAAACACTTTCTAATTGGTTTCATTTTTAGAATAGATGGCTAACCACCATCTTGATGTGTTGCATTACCTTGGACAAAATCCTTAGTAGGTGAGAATTGTGAACCAAGGGATGCCATTTGATCTACTTCTTTGTTCAATTTCCTTGGCACCACCTACAAATTAAGAGAACTTTAAATCTCTCCAAGAGGTCCCAAACTCTATGTTTATAAGCTTTCAAAATATTATTATTTTTGCACACTTTTTTGTGACTTGGTGGATAACCAATTTAGATGTCCCCAAAGATATGTAATGCCTTGATCTGTCTCTTTTCAGAAATAAGAAGACCATGCACCAATGCTTCATATTCTGCTACGTTGTTGGAGCATGAAAATTGCAACTATGTGCATGAAGAATAATTTCTCATTCTTGGGAGAGATGAGAAAAACACCTGTTCTTGTGCCATTTTACTTCTAGAACCATCAAAATACATCTTCCATAGTCATAAGTTTCATCATTTTTTTTTTGAGTAGGGTAGAAAGCATGGACTTCTTCTTCAAGGATGTAATAGGTTCCAAGACTAGTTTCAATAGTTATATCATAAGGATCAAATTCATAGTTCTCTTTAGCCCATTCATCTAATAATAGATCAGGTATGGAGGGAGGAATGGGTTCTCTTCTGAAACTAAATCTTGTTCTTGGCCTTCTTGGATAGGCAATTGGATTGGAGAGGGATGGGTCATATGACTCAACATGATAGGAAAATATAGGCTCAACTTGTATGGTAAATACTGGTACCATACCTTGTTCTTAGAGCATATGAGACCAATGAAAGACAAGTAACCACCCACCTTGGCAAAGTGAAATCTCTTGATAGGAAAATGGAAAACAAATGGAGGTAAATCAATGATTGACACATCTTGAGTTATAGTTAGACTTGGACATGCATGGAGGGTTAACTCAAGATCCTTGATGACTCCTAAGAGTAAAATTTGATCCATCAAGTTGTAAGAACTCCTTTAGACATAGGGTTGTACTTAAGACCTAGGACATCAACAATTTTCTTAGGCATGACAGAAGTACTAGCCCCTGAATCAATCATATAATTGTGAACAAGATGTTTTCCTATTATCAAGACATATAAAAGGGTGGGGTTTTAAAAATTTTTTCTTACTTTTCTTTCTCCTCTACATGACAAAGATTGACAAAAAAGGTTGAGGTATTTGGATAGCTAGATCAGCATGGAAGTTTTACAAAGCTTCATGTAAAGTCACACTTTGAGATGGAATGGCCAGGGCATCCCACATTGTGACATTCACATTTTTCTTCTTCATCTGGTCCACAATGTTGAATGGAAGGCCCATGGACTTGTGCATTTGAGGCATAAACAACATATCTTTTCTTGATTGTTCAAGTGTAGAGGTAGGGGCCTTAGATTTGCATAGAGGCTTGACCTACCAAAGGATGATTACACGCCACTTCATTTGAAACATTGTTGCACGTGACCTCATGCATAGAAACTTGTGTGCAAAAATTGTTGGGGATGATGAGATTATCTTTTTTTTACTTATGAGGATTAGTCACTGATTGGTAGAGAAGGATCTCGTGTGTTTAATTATAGCATTCTCTTCTTTTACCTTTTTTGTCAACAACCTATGCACATGTTTTATTTGAGTTATCCATAGCTTGGTTTATTACACAAAAGTCCTCAACCCCAAAGAACATAAGGTTGGTCTCTTAGGAACAACTTCTAGCACTTCTTCATTTTTGGTTCATGCATGCACGCTAGTGGAAGGCTCATAACTTGAATAATTTTGAATCATGTAGGCTTACAAATGCAAGGCATTTTGCAATAGTATACTATGTGTGGAAATTTACAAGGAAACACCATTTTGTCTCTTGACCATGTTGTTTTGTACTGGAACTAGTGCTTTTCTTTTGTCAAGTGCTAGAAGGGTTTGTGTGAGGAAATTGTTTCTAAAGAGGGAGGTGCATTTAGCATTTCATCTATCATTTTGTTGGTTTTTCCCATATCTTTGATTTGGATATTGATTTATAAAGGGCTGATGGATTTGATTAAATCCTTGATTAGAATTATTTCTAAAGGCTTGTGCCTACTATTTTTCTAAGGATATGAATTTATTAGAAAATTTCTAATCAAGGCCTTCATTTCTTCATCCTCTTTTTACTATTTTGGGGAGAATAGGATGTGGAGGCAATGGGTGGGAATTCTTCTCGAAATGGGAACAATAAAGGTTGAGGCACTTGAGGTATTTCAGAAAAAGGGCATAGGTGGTCTAGGGGCTATCTTACTATCTTGGATAAGATAATTTTCTACCCTAATGGCTATAACATAGGCATCAAGAAGTTACGTGCCACCCATATAATGTATCATTACCACAATATCAAAATTCAAGCTCTTAAGAAGTAAAGGAAAATCACCTTGAGGAGTTTGGTCTTAAGAGGGATGGAATTTTGTCCCATGTCTTTGAAATCTAAAGTTGAAATCAGCCATGAGCTCATTGGGATCTCTTTTATCATTGTGAGTTGTTCTAATAAGGAGATATTATCATCTTTCTCCTCAAACTAATTACAAAGTGCAATGCCAATTCCATCCCAATTGGTGATAGAGGTAGATCTTAGATTTTATACCATTGAAGTGATTTTCCTTTGAGTGAAGAAGAAAAAGTATCCTTACATCTGACTACATCATCTTTAGTAATTAGATGAACAGAGCATACATTTGTAATGTCTTAAATGTGCTCAACAGAAGGGTAACTTGATTCTCACTAGTGAAAAATGGAATACTTTTGAGCACACCATTGGTATATCATGTTGTGCAAAAAGAGCTAAAGGACTTCCACCATTAAAGTTGACAAAGGGAATATTTCTTTCACCATGGATAAAATGGTCTTGAATACCCTGGTAGAGAGCACGTTGAAGGTATTCCAAGAGGAAGGGTAGTATATACTACTCTATGTGTGAGAGAGATGAAAACACTTTTGGAAGTTATTATTCTACTTCTTCTTCTTGGAGACAACTAAAGATATTCAAAGGATTCTTCAATTTTGCTGTTGACTCTATCTAGTATGTATTCCTTCTCATTAAAATGGCACATTAACTATTGAAATCAGTAGATTGGATGTTGGGAGTCACCAGATGTGTTGAAACAAGCCTCCAAAGGCTAGAAATCACTAAGTCATACATCAAAACTTAACAAAATGAAAATGTAAGTTTTCAATACTTGTCCCATCGGCATGCCAAAAATTATTGGAGCTCAAAATTGCACCAATTCCAGATCATGATGAACTAGAGCTTTGAGGTAACATGGAATTGTCTCCAAGTTATGGGACTTGCGCTTGAGATAGACCTCTAGAAGAAGGTTGGCTTCCTCTACCTATTTCTATTGCTAAAACTACTCCTAGGAAGGAAAATGCAGCTACCTAACACTACTCTATTATTCCAAGGGACTATGGTGAGAAGGAGATGCATGAAAGGGGAACCTAGACTAAAGTGAGGTGATAACACCAATAGGGAGAATTTTAAGGGTCCCTCTAAAAAAAATCATTAAAATATTTGGCAAATATTTGAAAATTATCTTTCTCACAAATGGCGAATATCAAGATATCACAACATCACTATTAAATGCTACCAAATGGTAGCTTTTTTATATGCTACTGGTTGGTAGCATAGTTTATGATATCGACCGTCAACATAACTATATATTTTCGGTCACTAACATAAAATTATGCTACCAATTGGTAAAATTTTCTATGCTTACTCCCAATCGCAGTAGCATTTTCTATGCTACCAACTGACATCATATTATATCATGTTGATTGGTAGCATAAAAATATGCTACCAAATGACCGTATTCAGGAAAAAAATTGAATTCTTATTTCGCAGAATGGAAAGTTAACCACTAAAATTGACTTGCACCCAGAAAATTTTGGCAAACCGGTCCTAACTAGTACACTAAAATTCACCAATTTCAAATTCCAAAAACTATAATATTCATGAATTAACGAATATTCACCACTAAAATTTTCCCAGAGCACCAGAAAGAAGGGGATGAACATTCTCATCTGAGTGAAAATGAGGAAAAATGTGCACATTGAGGGTAAACATGTGTGCCACAGACTGGAATAGTACTCATGCACCCATTTTCATGGAGCATAATAGAAAAGGAACCTGCAAGAGACATGAAAATGCACAAAAAACCAGCAATGCAAGGGGAAATGAAAGAAGATGCAATAAAAATGAGCTAGGGAAGAGAATAGCCACAAAACAAATATTTTATTACTTCCAAAAGATGCACAATCAATTACAATGGTGGAAGATGTAGGTATCTCGCACGCGTAATACCATATCTAAGGCTTGCAACTCAAAATACAAAGGCACTACTCTGAATAATACTCTTGCAAACCAAAAGAGTCCAACCCTTTACAATGGGCATTGTTCACAAATTTATAGAAGAATAAGAGAGAAGGAAGGGGAAAAGAGAGGGAAACTCAGATTGGAACTTCCAACCACTAATAGCAAGCAATAAATTCTTGAACATGCACTGTAAGGCTGTCGCGATCCACCTATTTATGTCTCTGTTTTATCTTGTGGAAGAAGGAAGGAGGAAGGATCTAATCAAACGGGTGGTTGAGCTAATTGAATCTATGCATTAATGGCCTAAGACACTTTTCCCTATTTTACACCTACAAAACCCCACCAAAATCTGATTTTAAATATATTAGAGTGTATCTTAGGTCAGCATCTTTCCAACAAGACCATGCACGCAAGAATCTAAGCTCTAGAAAAATTTATGATGATATGAAATATTTAGTAGAAGTTGAACACACAAGACACGTGGTGCACTCTAATTGGCCAAAGGATTCAATTGATTGTTTGTTGTTGTTTCTCTTATACCATGTGTCATGCATTCATTTAATGTGAGGATTTCGTATGCAATTGGCCTATTCGATAGGTTGCGTGTTATACACGCCATCCGACACGTTGACACGTGGCACTTTATGAATAATGACTTGGCATGTGTGTAATAGCAAGAGGCACGAGAGGGGATAATGCAAAGGAATGTGAGCACACATAAGAGGGTGCACAAGGAAGTGGGAATAAAAATTGCATATCCTGCAAAGGTATGTAAGAATGCATGGGAGAAAGGGAGAGAGAGACAAGGCGCCAAGGAAACTGCGCAAAGGAAATGTGCAAGGTGGAAAGTGAAGGAGAAATGAGTGCATGTGAAAGGATGCATGAGACTCGAGTAGGAAAGGCATGCACAGGGAAAGCATGTTAGGGACTTAATGAAATGCAAACTAATTCCAAGGGAATGTGATAGAAATGCATTGTGATCAGAAAGGAGAGCGGGTGCATAAGGAGTGTGCGTAAAGGAAATTGAATAAGATATAAGAGTAAAGGAGAAAGGTGGAAATGAGTGGAGGAAAATGAAAGGAAGTGTAGTCATTTTTTTACCCTAGAACAACAATCTAATCCCATGCGCGTTGGCCTATCACCCACAGGCATTGGGTGCTCATCTCGAGGAATGTGCGGGTGCAAGCCCTCCTTTATATGAGTCTTGTGAGAATACATCCTTAATGATAGATTTATATATAGGAAAAAAATAACCATGCATTCATTCTAATATATTTGGATGAGTTATCAAATCAATGCATCCATTCGGATAAGAAAAGAGAAGTATCAAATGAATATAAAACTTATTCATATCAAAAGTAAATGCACTAGGTTTATGCTCATAAACAACATATATCCTTTAGAAAATAACCTTATATTCATCTTGGCAAGTTTAATAATCATATTACATTCATTACTTAACATAACAAACCAACATAATAATGCAGATTAGATTCATGCATCAGACCCTAAAATATGCTTTCCACATTACAAAACCGGTTATAGACCCACCCCTCTAAATATGCCATCCCTCCTACAACTCTCTTAATCCCAACCCAAAGGATCCTTCATTATTCCTACAGAGCTTCACCTATCCAAAGACTTTATGATGCCACTCTCGGTGTGTCTCTCTCTCCCTTTCCTCTTACCCGAGCACCTCTATATATAGGTTTAGTCTCCATTGCCATGTCTTCCTAAGATAAAAAATCGGTTGCCAAGTGTCCATGTGGTCACCCAATGGAGCATGCTTCCTTTGATCTCGAGATCTCCACTCTTTTTAATGATGTCTTTCTAGATCCTTCCATCGCATACATGGAATATTCGATTCTTGACCATACGGTTTGTTAGGCTAGCACCTTATCCACTCTGCGCATGCTAGACGGGTCATGCTTTTATCATGTGTTGCTTGGAACACCGAATATGGCTAAGTCCTAAAACCCATCTTTTCTTATGCATGCACATTGTGTGCTCTACTAAACCCTACTAGAACCCTTCCTTATGCACCTTCACCTTGCATGCCCTTCTTCATATAGGCCTTGCACATCCATGTGCCTTCGCACTTAACCAATATTTTGAGGCCCAACATCACCCAACACTATGTGTGTTCTCCGTCCTCAAAAACACTTCCCTTGAATGAATAAAGAATGGCGGGATTTGAATAGTGGGGAAAAGAATGAAGGAATGAAGAATTGGGAGAAAGAGTGAAAGAATGGGGAAAATGAAAGAGAACAAAGCTTATTTTTAAAGGAGGAGAGGGAAATCTTTCCCTATTTCTACCTCTAGCTTTTCCTAGATGTCAACCTCACTCTACGCTTGTTGACAAAGGTCTCTCGACTAGGAGCTCACCTCGTCAAAACTTAAGTCCTCCCCTTTCGCACTCATTATCTCAACAATACCCTCCAATTTTTACCCAAGTCATTAAGTTCATCCATCATGTGGGTGATCCGGGGTATAATTTATGTTGTTGGCTTTTGATCAAGCCTCGCAAGGTCTCAATAGCTTCCGACTTATTTTCTACCTTGGCCAATATTTTATCCCTTTCTACCTTGTTCCCTTATTCTTCTCTTGAAACTCCTTGAGTTATATTTCATGTGTAGTGACTAGGATGTTTGTCACTCTATCTCTATCAGCAAGGTAATTGTCATATGCAATTTGTTATCCCAAATTCACCTCCCCAGAAAATTTGGTTAGAACGAGCCCTACACATGAAGAAAACATGAAGGGAAATGATTCAGACCCATGAACTTGAGTTCCAGAGCCAGGAAAAGTGAAAACAAAATCCCAAGAAAGTTAAATTCAACCCTGCACAAGAAGAAATAAAAGAAATGGTTCTTTTGAGCATTTCCATGTCTTAAATCTATTTTGCAAGCTTTAGGTAGACTCAACAATGAAATTGTAGGGTCAAAAAAAAAGGAGGAGATGGTTTCAAAGAGGCCAGATGTGAAAAACAGAAGAAACGGTGAAGTTTTGAATTTTTCAGCTCGAAACAGTTCAGGAAAAGGTCTAAAATCGACTAAGTATGGAGGAGCCAACGGAGAGAGCCACGTGTCTCGCAAAGGCTTCTCTAAATATGGATCTAAATAGAGAGGCTCAAACAAACACCGCATCTCCATGTGTCCCAGGGTGGAATGGAGGTAGGATCAAATGGTCAAACAGAGTCAAAGGTGGACAGGGCGGGCCTCAAAATTGGCTAAGTATGAATGTGCGAGTGGAGAGTGCCAAGTGTCAGCATGGCGCATCTCCAAGAGTTAGTCCCAAGGTGAAGACCCAAATGAGTGCAAGCTCGCCACGTAGCCCAAAGTCTAAAAGTAAGAAAGATTGTTGAAAATTCCACATATCAGTGGAGGCCGACAAGTGTCAACTCGGCGCTCCTCCAAAGGAAAACTTTGGGTCAGGTTTGCAAACAAGCACGGTGCCTCCACATGTTCTATCAAGGGGGCAGAGTTAGTTGAATATTCAATGCATAAACAGGTCGGCAGATGCTGCCAAGTGTCTCAATGGCGTTGATTCAAGGGTCAAATAGAGAAAAGGTTTCCAAATGAGCACCATACTAACGTGTGTCCCAAGGAAAGCGGGTCGTCGGGGAAAAAGTTAGTTTTTCACCCTTTCCCCAAAACATGTAAAAGTTGTAAAAATGGCCCACAACTCCACCCAAGGAAAAGTCAACATTCAAACCTCGAGTCAAAGCCAAGGTGGAGAGTTGGGGAAAAAAGTAAAAGTTTGCCTTTCACCCATAAAGCATAAAGGTAAAATGGAAGTGCATTTCTAGCCAACCAAAAAGAGCCACGTGTCCAGCAGAGCTATGGGGCCATGGGATTTCTCTAGATTTTTCCACTCCTCTTGCTTTCCCAAGCCCATGTTGGGAAGAGACTCAAGAATCCAGTCAAGGAGAACATCAAACAGAGGAACCCAATAGAGAAGAAATGATAGAAAATCTAAAGAGTTGGGCTACGAAATTTGAGTTTTCAAAGATCCCCTTGTTGGTTAAGCCTATAGAGGAGGCCAAGGTTGAAGACTCAATGGTGGTTAGGACTGATTTTTTTACAGCTGAAGAATAACGAGGAAAGTAATAAGATCATTTATCAAGTTGCTTGGAGTGTAGTGTCCACAATGGCACTTTTTCTAAGAGAAATGTTGATCCAATTCAAGTTACACAATCAACAAAAGAAGAGGAGGAACAATCTGTCCCAAGCCCCATGTAAGAGGAGAAGATGGAAGAGATCATATCAAGTGTTGAGGCCACTCAATGAAGAAGGCATCATTGAAGATTGTTTGCTTTCATTTCAAGGGCCCTGGTTTGATTGATGAACCCATGATGGCAGAGGACCACACGGCTTCAAGTTGTTCATCCCCTAATTTGATTTGGAGGCTACGTGAAGAACCTTCACTTCTTCCTCCCACTTCATCCCCTTCAAGCTCGATGTTGAAGAAGAGTTTTATCTTTCAAACTTCATTTTTGAGAGTGAAGGGATCCATGGTGATCAAGTTATAGATCAGGAAGACACCATGAAGGAGGTAGAGCACTTGCAGCAGAACAAGGAGACAGACTGTCAGTCACAAACTTGAGAGATTTCTTTGACCAAGAGGATCCCATGGAGATTACATCATTCACTCCTCCATCCATCTTCCACACACATGAACCTGCTGCCATGAAGGAGGATATTCAAGTGCAAAAGCCTACACTCCATAATGGCCCTCTGGAACCAAGGTTGGAAGATCTTGATCTTCCATGTTCTTCAAAGGAGGAGGAAGAGAAAAGGTAGGAGGGTGTCATCATCTCTCTCACACCATCCACTCAAGAAGGTCCACAAGAAGACTCCATTTTTGGAGTGACATTTTAGAGAAATGGGCACATCCAAAGGATCGATCATGCCCAATCGATACTTGGCTTCATTAGAGCCAAGGAGAAGTTAAAACCAGTCATGCCTACTCCAGGGGCATGAAGATGAGCATTAAAGTACTAAGGGTCATCATCAACACCTCCAGAAGTCCGATGCAAGTCAGCTTGAGGAGATATTTTCCATTAATGTTGATACCTTGATGATTTGGGTGGAGGACCGGCTTATTGTTAGTTTTTTCACTCATACAAGCAAATTATATTTAGAGTCGAATAATAATTTGCATGGCTGCCCCTCTTAAGAAAGGGAACCTACTTCTCCCTTACCGTGTAGCAGGCTTTGTTTAGCATTTTTTCTCTCGGTTAGTGTAGGAGTAGGAGTAGACTTTGTTTCTAGTAGAAGTGCTTATGCACACTCTGCATTTCTCATTTGAGGCATGTATGATTTGTTCTTTGTATATAAGTTTTTTTGCATTGCTCTAGAGGTGCACAAGGCCAAGCTCTTCACCATTTATGGAAGAAAGATCCATAGTTGCTCTGTGTAAACAATTGAAAATTCCAAAAAGAAAAAAAATGTAGAGCAACTAAAGTCGTTTCAAAATAGTCCATTTTAGGGACAGATGAAAGTCCCAAAGTTAAAATAATTTTCTACTCTCAGAAATTCCATTTCCAAGATTTCCTTATGAAAATTGAGAGTGCAGACTCAGGGTTAGACAAAACATAGAAAAGGCATATAGTCAAGCTCACAGTGGCTCAAGGATCAGACCTTCAAAGGTTCAGATCAGTTTCATATTTATCAGGTAGACTCCATGCCCAATGGATGCTTCAAGGCCACTAGTCTCTTCATCTAGCAGGCAGATGTCCCCGTGAGTCGCCAAATTGTTATCCCAAATTCACCTCCCTGGAAAATTTGGTCAGAACGAGCCCTACACATGAAGAAAACATGAAGGGAAATGATTCAAACCCACGAACTCGAGTTCAAGAGCAGGCAAAGTGAAAACAGAAGCCCGAGAAAGTTAAATTCAACCCTGCACAAGAAGAAATAAAAGAAATGATTCTTTTGAGCATTTCCATGTCTTAAATATATTTTGCAAGCTTCAGGAAGACTCAACAATGAAATTGCAGGGTCAAAAAAGAAGGAGATGGTTTCAAAGAGGCCAAATGTGAAAAATAAAAGAAACTAGTGAAGTTTTGAAGTTTTCCTGCTCAAAGCAATTGTAAGGGTCTAAAATCAACTAAGTATGGAGGAGCCAGTGGAGAGAGCCATGTGTCCTTGCAGTGCTTCTCCAAAGATGGATCCAAATAGAGAGGCTCAAATAAATGCCACATCTCCACATGTCCTAGGGCGAATAGAGCCAGATCAAATGGTCAAACAAATTCAAAGGCGGATAGGGCAGGCCTCAAAATCGGCTAAGTATGAATGTGCGAGTGGAGAGTGCCAAGTGTCAACATGGCGCATCTCCAAGAGTTGGTCCCAAGGTGAAGACCCAAATGAGCACAAGCTTGCCATGTAGCCCAAAGTCTAAAAGTAAGAAAGACTGTTGAAAATTCTACAGATCAGTGGAGGCCGACAAGTATCAACTTGGCACTCCTTTAAAGATAAACTTTGGGTTAGGTTTGCAAACAAGCGCGGTGTATCCACGTGTTCTATCAATGGGGGCGAGTTAGTTGAGTAGTCAATGCACAAACAAGTCATTGGAGGCTACCAAGTGTCTCAATTGTGTTGATTCAAGGGTCAAATAGAGAAAAGGTTTCCAAACGAGTTCTAAACTGACGCGTGTCCTAAGAAAGCAGTCGTCGGGGAAAAGTTAGTTTTTCGCCCTTTGCCCCAAAAAGGTGTAAAAGTTGAAA
This sequence comes from Taxus wallichiana var. yunnanensis, assembly GCA_018340775.1. NCBI lineage: Eukaryota > Viridiplantae > Streptophyta > Pinopsida > Cupressales > Taxaceae > Taxus > Taxus wallichiana. The sequence continues at coordinate 172,092,664 of CM031237.1, forward strand.
AATGGCCCGCATCTCCACCCAAGGAAAATTCAACATTTAGACCCAAGTCAAAGCCAAGGTGGAGAGTTGGGAAAAAAAAAAGTTTTCCTTTCGTCCAAAAAGCATAAAGGTAAAAATGGAAGCGCATTTCCCAGCCAACCAAAAAGAGCCATGTGTCCAAAGTGAGCAAGTAGGGTCGCAGGAGTTCTCTAGATTTTGCAATTCTTGTGAAAAAGGGGAAAATTTAAGTTCGAGCCCGCAAACCTGATTTTTGTTCGACCTAGCTGCCAGGTGTCCCATATTAAAGAGAGGGTCGCTTTTTCAAACCTGGTTTTTCCTCCCATTTTACGGACCGATGCAAACTTCAAAGAGGCATATCTTTTGACTTGGGGCTCGAAATATAGCAAATCTGATACTGTTGGAAGCGTCTCGACATCCTCTATGCCATGGAAGGATAGAAAATCATTTTTTTAGGCCTTGGTAGGTGAAAAATGAAGAAAAGTATTCTAGGCCATTAACACATAATCCAATCTCTTTAACTACCAGATCTAATTCGATTCGATCCGTTGGGAACCAAAAGTGACATATTATGGGTGGATCTGCAGAAGGCATTGATTTTTAGTGGTTGAGATTTTGAAATGGGATTCAATGCATATCTCAGAGTGGTTGGAGTAGGATTTGATTCTTTCCTTCTTCTCTCTCCCATTCTTCTATATATTGTAATAGAGGCATCATTTCAAAAGGTTAATTAGTTTTTGTTCATTCTTCTTCTCTACCTCCCCCTTCTTTTCTTCCCCAAGGTTGAAATGGAGTTTGAATCTCCTCCCCTACTCTGTAAATGGTGTTTTTTCCTCTTGCTCATGTATGATGCTCTGTGTAAATTTCAAGCAATAAAACTCATTTTTGTGATGTGTTTGTCCATCCTTCACTTGTTTTCATTGCATCTTCTTACCTCTCATCGTTCTGGAGTATTTTGTGCATGTTTTGGACGTTTCATTTATAGATCTAGGAGTTGTGTTCATTGGGTTGAAACATTTCCTATGTGAAATCTGATCTTTGGTCTGTGATGTTGTTGTCCATCCTCTCCATTGCTCACCTCTATTTGTTTCATGGCAGTCTGGGTAGATGATCAACATTTCCCTTTTCTTGGTGCTATCACCTCATTAGTGTAGGAATTCCCTTTTCATGCTCTCTCTCTCTCTCCTTGGTCCCTTGGAATTGTTAGATTAGGAGTAGATAGTCGCATTTCCTTCCTTAGAAGTAGTTTAGCATTAGGATCAGGAAGAAGAAGCGGCTTTCTCCAGGAGGGCCATATCAAGTCCACAAGTCCCACAGCTTGAGAGATGGTCCCATGTTATGAAAATCATGCCAAATGAGTCTACCTTAGAAAAATAGATTTTTAGAGCCCATTGGGGGTGCTTTGTGATTTTGCACTAACAAAGCAGCTTCAAAACTTGTGTGGTGGCCTTCTCTCTCTACAAGGAGTTTGGTATATCAAGAAATGATCTCGACAACCTTAGCTTCTCTTCTCTCTCTTGGCACGCCAGCGCTTCTTCTCGTAGTCTCTAAGGCAAGTGGTCATCTTTCCATCATGAGGATGTAAGTCAAATCCTCTAAACACTGCAAGGCTTATTCATATTTTTCTTGGGTGGCGCTAGGTTAGGATGTTTTAAGATAATGGAATCCATAATCATCTCCACCTTCTTAAAGACTTTGCACACCTTTTCCTTCTCTTCCTTCAGTTCGCACCTTAATTGTGCACTGATAAGCTCTTCTTGCTTCAAGTCTTTGTTCTTCTCAATGATCTCCTCTTTTTATTCTCCAAATCCTCCTCTAGGAATCTCACTCTATCATTTCTTTCGAACAGTCTGGCCTCAATCTCAATTGAAACTTTATTGAGCATGTTACAGACCTACTCATCTAATAATTGTTGATCATTCACCAAGGGATTTACTGATTTTGTCTCAAGTACCTTCATCAAGACCTCTAATGTACTTCAAACTTAGTTTCATCCATGTGGGACTCGAATGCCTAAGATAGCATCTTTCTGGTTCATTGATATGTGCCTTCTTCATCAAACAAAGTCATAGCTGGGATTTGTTTTGTTAGTACATGTGCTCTTAAATCGCATGCGTAGCACCTCTCTTGGATCATTAATGTATCCCATCCCTTTCCCTTGTGTTGTTATTACACCCTTCCCACCTATTCATGTAGCCTTTGGGAAGCTTACCAAATTGGGATTCCCACCCATGCTGCCATATTCTTTCCCAACGCTCTCTTCTTCCATTTCCTTCAAAATTTCATCTGCGCTCCACTCCAACTCCTACTCCACCAAATCCTTAATAATTCCCACTACTTCTCTTTCCATGGATTTTTCCACTTGTTCCTTGGTGAGGTTTGGGGTTCCCTAATTTTGGTGCTTACCTCTTTGCTCACCCCCTTGCCTTGATCTTCTACTTCCTCCTCATCATTCTTCTCTTCTTCTTCCTCCTCGTCATTCTTCTCTTCATCTTCCTCCTCCTTCGATTCATGTATATTATATAGCAGATGGTCTTGACCTCCCTTAGGCTTGTCATCATCCCTATTGCCAATGTAGGCCTCTAGGCTCTCTATTTCCTCCGAGTCTACCTTTTACCATCTTCTGCTTCTTCCTAACTGGTGATTCTAGTATAGGAGATTCTTCCTTCTCTTTCTCCTTGATAAGCGGTGTCTTCCTTAGTGATTATTCATGTGTGATGGATCCTTCATACTCTAGTGCCTCTTCTTCGAGGTATTTTCCTTGATCGGGCACTTCTTCCGCATGTGTAAGTGTTAGGCTTAGTGATTGCTTTCATTGCACCCACCGATTGTGTGGTTTGCACACTTGGTTCCTTCTTCTTTTCGCACCTCTTCTCTTTCCCTTTTATTTGGTGTGGCATTTTTCCTCCTGTGGGGTCTTCTGGAATGGAGAAATCACTCTCTAGATAGGATCCTTTCTCAAACTTAGGCCTTATACGTAGATATACCCTTGTTGCAGCCCTTCCTAATGATCAAACAACATTATCTCGCTTCATCATCTATACTTGTGGGAGACATACTTCTCCACATATGTGCACTTCTTATGGTATAAAAGATTTCAATGTAGCTCGTGGTGGTCTTGTTCTACCTCACTAAGGTTAAACCTTAGCCTTTTGGCCTCCTTAAACCAGTTGACCTCGCTAGAAGTATTGCACGGTGAAGGAGAAGGGTAGCTTGCACCATGGGCTCTTAGTCCCATTTGTCAATGTAAACCTGCCAATGTAGAAATGTTGATAAACTAAAAACTTTTCCTCTCCATCCATGAGCATGGGAAACTACTCAGGGATCCTCCATTCTACCCCAAATGCATCACGCATTTGCTTATACCACTTTTCTAGGTGAACCTTGTGAGCGATCGTCATGGTTTCACAAGTATATTTCTTGAACCTTTTCGCGGGTGAGGGATTGTCTTCTGGATACTCCCAAACAAACTTCTCTGGCCCATTGGGCACTCCAATATCTCGAGAAGATGATGGTGAGGAGAATGTTTCGAATAGTATCTTTTCTCCTTCCTACACACTACTTATGATCTCATCCATAATAAAGGTGGACAAGTTATAGATGGTCCCTTTTGAGATCTTCTAACATACATTTAACCATGCCTTGTTTACTTACATCCATCTTTCTTGATCATTAAGCTTGGTGACCAAGCATGCGGCCATCCTCATAATAGGTCTGGAATTTTGTGATGTCAAAGTACCGTGAACCCTTTTTGTAGTCATAAGCCTCCATAGTTTCCTTGATGGCCTCCTTATCATCCAAGTCATCATCTATGGATTCTCCTTCACAATTCAAGCCAATGAACTTGGATATCAACTGAGGTGTTATGTGCATCTTGGCCTGTAAAGTAGAAGTGGTCTTCATGTATACATGACATCAACCAATGATATATCCACTGGGCTTACCAAAATAAGGAAACTCATATAGTTGTAATAGCCCTTCCTTCTCCAACTTTACTTTCACCTTGTCGTTATATATTGGCATTCCATCTGGTGTCCTCTTGTTAGTTAGATGAACTAGTTCCAATGCCATTTATTTCTCAGTAGTGCTCATGTGATGGTTATAATCGCTCATGGCCATTTGTCTCAAATGTGACACCCACTCTTTCCCCAATAATACTCCATCTGGGTACTACATTTTTGCATACCATTCTTCATTGGAGCTAATGAACATGGAAATGGTTTTGTTTTCCTTTTCCCTTTCCCTTCTGTTTCTTTGGTGAAATGGTCACCTTCTTTGGTGTCATTCTTCTTGTCAGGTTAAAATTTAAAAATCCTTCTTGCTCTACTCTACTACTCTACTTAATTCTAAGGCTTAACTCCGTGAAGAAATCCTTCTCTCTCCATGCCCTAGCTACCAAACCCTAACTAGGAAAACCTTCCACAAGACAGCGCACTTCAAAAAAACTCTCCCCATGCCCATGTACTCCTTCCACTCTAGTTTGCAGATCCACCCTAGTCACACACTTAGATCTCTATGATTCTTCTTCCTTCACACAAAAATCTCTCTGGATGCCCTAGTTCACAAGAGCTCTTCAACTTGTAATAGCAAGGTAAAATAATAACTTACCCGACCTCATATTTATAGTTTTTCTCCTCTCTAGTCAATAAATGTTATACCACCTACCAATGTACTTAAGCATTAAATGCAGATTTTTCCACTAGGCTGACCTTAAGTGCCCTTACCCATGTGCCCTAATCCTGCATGTGAAAAACCTTCTACAACCTTCTGGCATGCAAAATCCAATCTGACCAAAGACTCTTACACGTGCATCTACAATGCCAAAGGCACTTCTTCTATCCTTTACCTAATTTTTTCCCTCACCTACCTCATGTTGTTCCTACACTCTTCATTCTTCATATGTGGTCTTTGTTATAGCCTTCTTGACACCACAATTCATTATCCACCATTTCCCATGCTTTCTCAATCTTACGTCACTTCCTTCTACTGGGCCACTCAACTTTTACTACTATTGGCTTATACTTTACTTTGCACTACTCCACCCCACACTAAAATAGATGCATGCACGGTCCTCTGCACATACACAACTTTAGAAAATAATGTGGTTATAAATGCACAAGGTGCAAAAGAACAAAAAGAAAGGAACAAGCAAAGAAAGGGAAACACAAGAAAAAAAAGCATAAAGGGAAATCCTAAGCTAACTGGAAATACTACCTTATTTACAAACACCAAGAAGACTTATTTATAGTAGGGCTTTAGCCTACTCCCATTGAAATGACCTGGTAATCTCATCCCATCTAGCGCTTGTAACTGGAAAGTGCCTAAATCAAGGATGTATGAGATGATGTAAGGTCCTAGCCAATGGAATTTCAACTTCCCTGAGATGGCACAAAAACTTGGAATCATATAACAACACCATCTTCCCAACCTCAAACTTTTTGTTTTGATATGATGATCATGCCATGCCTTTTGTCTTTCCTTTTCTGTCTTCTGACTCCATCTAGCAAGTGATCACCTTTCATCTAACTACATCAACTTATCAATCCTCTCTTCAATGCTTGTTCATCATCCAATCCTCTTACATGTGCGCTATATGCAGTGATGGTAACATGAATTCAATCGAAAAAAATAACTTCCATGCCAAACACCAATTGAAATGGTGTGGCCTTGTTCAACCTCTTGTAGGTTGTCATGTATGCCCATAGAATGGATGATACTTTGTCATCCCAATCTTGTCTTCCGACATCACATAGATTTGGTCAATGTGTGACTTAGTATTTTGTTAAATGCCTAGTAGTTCCATTCACTTGAGGGTGATAAGGGGTAGTCTTGTGATGGGCCACCATAAATTCTGCTAATAGAATCCTGACCATTTCATTTAGAAATGTGTACCTCTATCACTTGTTAAGCTTAAAGGACACCATATACCTATTGATTATGTTCTCCCATAAAAATCTATAGTAGTTATCACTACAATGTAATCCTTCGTAGGCATTTCCTCTACCCATCTTGTCAGGTAATCAAGTGCAAGTAATGATATACATGAACCAGTCCTTCGTGTGGCTGGAAAATTGGCCCTACAAAGTTGATTTCCCATTTTTCAAATGGTTCAATGTTGGCTATTGGTCGTCAAAGGAATTTCATCCCTCTTTCCAAGTTTTCCAAGGTTTGGAAATGGTCACAGGCCTTGCAAAACTCAATACAATCCTGGTAGATGGTTTCCCACCAAATCCTACCATTAGAATCTTTCACGTGTGTAGCATTTCTGCATAGTGTCCTCCTGCATCCCACCATGTGCTTCCTCCATAATTTCCACACGCTCATGTTCTAATATGCATCGGCGTAGAACCTCATCATGTCCTAACTTATACAGATCTCCACTAATCAACATGTAGGTGCAATGTGTACTACTAATTGTTTCCTCTCCTAAAGCCTTCATCCCATCCGGTGCCACACCAGTTTTCAAGAATACTATGATATCTTCAAGTCTGAGGGCATGCATGCCACAACCTAAATAGTTGTGTGTCTGGCATGGTATCCTCAATGCTTTGTGCATCCTCCCCTAAGTCAATCCTTGATAAGTGGTTAGGTCCTGAATTTCTCTTCCTAGTTTTACAACCACCGTGAACTCAAACTCTTGGAATAATAGGACCCAATGACATATGTGCACCCTTGCAAAATGGGCTTGTTCACCAAGTATTTCAATGCCATGTGGTCTATATAGAATATAAAGGGTGTTTCCAATAGGTACTATCTAAACTTATGCAACACGTAGATCATTGATAGTGCCTCACGCTCAGTAGTTGTGTAATTTTGTTTCTATTGGTGTCAACTTCCTACTTGCAAAACACAAGGGGTGATCAACAATCCCCTCACCAGGTTGTGCTAGTATTACTCCCATGGTTGTTCTGAGGCATCAACATGTACATGGAAAGGCTTATCCCAAGAAGGAAAATGTAGTATGGGTGTAGTGACAAGTCTATCCTTCAAAGTGTCAAATGCCTTTTGCTACGCCTCTCCCCAATGAAAGGCACTCTTGTGCTTTAGTAATTCCTCCAAGGGGCGGTGATCTTGGCATACCCTTTGATGAATTTCCTATAGTACCCCATATGTCCAAGGAATCACATGCATTGTGCTTTGACTAGTAGGCTCCCCAATCCCACAATAACTACAACTTTGGTGAGATCCACTAGTAAGCCTTCCTTACATATAATATGTCCTAACAAGGTTCCAAATGGAGTAGCAAAGACACATTTCTTAATGTTGAGGGATATCCTCAATTTCCGACATCTCTCAAACATCAGCCTCAAATTGTCACAATGGTCTTTTACAGCCCATACATAGTCCAGTCATCTAGGTAAACTTGAAGAAATTTATGGATGAAGTCCTAAAATGCTTGTACCATGATGTGTGAGAACACAATAGGCACATTCTTCAATCCAAAAGGCATAACCATGTAGGAAAAACTTCCCATTCAGTGGAAAAATTTGTCTTTCTTGGTCTTCCTTTGCAATCTTGACTTGGTGATACCCTGAGAACCCATCCGTGAAAGAGTAGACCTCGCACGCCTGGCTACTCCCTCCTAATTTCTTAGTAAAGGGGGTTGGGAAAGGATCGATGACACATACTACATTAGGTCCCTGTAGTCAACACAGATCCTTATTCTTCCATCCTTCTTGATATTGATGACCATTGGGCTTATCCATTTTGATTCCTCCATAGCCTCAATGATACCAGATGCTATCATCTTGTCTATTTCTCCTTGACCCATACGCACAAATTTAGATTCATCCGATAAGGCCTCTTCAAATCGGGCATGCACCTTCCTTTAACTTGATCCTCATCTCCCCAAGGAATGGTGGATGCCTTTGAGTTCATGGTACCCATGAGGGAAAAATCCTGGAACTCACACAATAGATCAATGACCTTTGAAACTTATTTTTCTAACCAATAGTCCCCAATGATAGCTTCCTTAGGTTTTTTCTATCCCAATGTTAACCTTATTTTTTTAAGGGCTCATGTAGGTAGGTGTGTGCTCGCTCATCAATGTGCTATCTATGACTTTCATGTGTACCTTTAGAATGGTTAACATCCAAACTTTCCATCTCTTCACCATCTACTACATAGACCATTTTTCCTTTTTCCTTTTCAATGCACACATGCTCAAGTTGTATTTCTTCTGATTCTTCTTCATTAAGATGCATGTCTCCAAACAAGGCTCACCCAACAACTCTAGTAGCCTATCTTCTGCCATAGCACTATCTCCCATTGTAAGGTGCTTGATAACTTGTAATGCCTTATCCACTGATGGTTTGGTACTCCGATACTCAAAATCTTGAATGAGATCAGCCGTTAACTCCTGCCAATTCCCCTATCTGATGGTGTGTCTCTAAGTGGATATACCATGCATGCGCACAACCCTGTAAGGTGGAATATAACTTATGCACCCATAATGAAGGTGGTAAAGCTTTATGCCCTCCATCTAGGCCTTCTCACAAGCTTGGATATGGAATGAGGTGGGCTCTTGCCATGGTAGTCTTGGATAATAATGGGTGTGTTGCTTCTAGAGAACCTTATAGAAAATGTGACTCTTACCTCATGCCATTCTAGGAGACTCTCATGATGAGTTTCCCACCAACACGTTGCAGTCCCAAGAAAGTTATAACTGAGCATACTTCTCCTTTCATCCTCATTTTTCCATTGAGCCTCCATTTTCTCGTAAGAAAATTCATCAGATCTTTGCTCTCCAGAGTAACTTGGTAGCTTCTTTCTTCCTAGGCACTTGACTGAGTGTGCCTTCATCACCCTTGTTATAGATCCTCTCAATTATCACCCAATCAACTCATAAGTCCCATGCACCCAATTGTCACATGCTATGCTAGTTGTATCACTCATCGACTGAGCATCTTCAAATTGGATAACCCCTTCGTAGGATGAATTATTTCAGGGTCTCGATGGAGCACACATAGATTCTATCGAGGACTTCCTCTCCTAAGGGCTCAAGTATAGGGTGTTGATTTCCCATATGTTAAAGGGATAATCACCCTTTCTTCCTTGTTCTCAAAACTGATATACCCCTTGTTAAACCACATAGGTGGCATTGTTCTTATAACACCAAGGGCACCCAAGTAATGCTGGGAAATTATCCACCTCTAGTGAGCTAAGACTTCAAAGTCCCCAGTGAACTTGGCCCTTGAATAGTGATAACCACATCTTCAAGACTCCAATGGGCATTGCCTTTGTCTTTTTTCCCATATATACAACACATTCAAAGATGGTTGTAATGTGGGCCTTCCCATTTGATGCCATGCATCTAAGGTGAGAACATTGACCTCTACTCCTGTGTCGATGAGGATATTTCTTAGAAGCCACCCATCAACAACTACATTCAATGTAATCTCTTTATCATAGTCAAGGCTGTGAGGAGGAAGGTTTACATGCAAAACCTACCTTTCACTCTCTCTCTGGTGCATGGTACCTTCTCCCATAGCCATTCTCCTAGCAAGGGAATAATATTCTCTTGCCTTAACATCCTACATACTTCCTTGACTTCATCCAGTCCTCCTTTGGAGCCTCAACATTCTTCCTTTTCTCCAAACTGCTTTGATTTCTCCTTTAGACATTGGATTTCCCTTGCAAAACTCTGAATCACATCCATAGTCTCTTGATACACTTCCTTCTGATGAGTAGGGTCTGGATACTTCCCATGTACCACTTCTTCCCTAACAACCAGTTTTTGTCTTGGCATCTCCTGCACACATGCACCTCTACTATGTCATCACCAAGTATAGGTTCTAATCCTGACTCACATGCCACTCTTAGCATCCACTGAGGGTCGGCCTTCTTTATACTCACCATCCCAATGCCTTTGTCTTTCTCAGTGTTGTTGGCTCATGTGCTCAAACAACTCAAGGAACTCCTCGTACTTATGTTTTTTTCACACCATGAGCACTGCAATAGTCAAGACACTCACGCTTATAATGCTCTATGACCCCAATTATATAAAAGTTCCTCATGGGAACTCACTTCTTCCTCCACCATGGTTACTGTGACCATGAAATCCTCCATGAAAACCTCTTCCATGTGCTCCTCCATCTGTGTGCCCTTCATAAGTGATGATCATCATCCTTGGAACTACTTGCAAGACTAGTCTGCACACACCAAGATCAATAGCATCATGAATCTAGTCAATCAATCCTACAATCCTTGGTATCATGGGTGTAGAGGTATAAATCTTGCAATAAAAGAAACATTCTTGTGGATTGTGTGTTGTAGTAGAGGACACCTATTTGCATCATGATCCCCATGGAAAATCTCATAGTCTACCACCATGGCATGTACCAAACTTTCGAGGGAAACTATCCTTTGCATGCCCTTCCACTTCACAGTTTATACACCAAGACCACTACGAACCTCATGCATTGAATTTGTAGATAACTTCTCCAACTACTTGGCCATTACAGCAATTTGAGCCTCTAGAAAAGGGCTAACACCAGTATCAATGCTCCCAATAGCCTCAGCATGTAGGAAGCTTCCAAGGCCTCACGTGGGTTGTGAAAGTCTTGTGTGACAAGTGCCCTTCTAAATGGTGTTATCAATCCTCCAACAAACCATTGAGCATGTTGAGAAGGGTGAATGTCATAGGATAGTTTTGACAAGAGAGTCTTGAACCATGTGTCATACTCCCACACACTCTCTGCCATTCCTTGTTGGATCTCCTTCAGAGCAGTTGATGCTCTTCTGCTCAAATTTAGGGATATGGAACTCTACTAGGAAGGCATTCTTCAATGTAGTGTAGTCTACCACCATTTGATGGGGTCATACTTCTGATACCAACTATGCATGTGCCCCTTGCAATGTCATTGCAAACTGACTTGCCTTCCACTCGGGGTAGTGATCCCTTTCACATGCCATAGTAATTCACACTTGTGGACATGCTCTACAACATCCTCAATACCCATGTAGTCCGGTAAGTGCAAAGACATCTCAAAAATACTTGTGGAGGTGGTTGGCCCTTGTCCTCCTGATCCAGCCTTGGTTCCCTCCGGTGTTTCCTCCTCCACTAGATCCACTAGATCCACCAAGTCTTGTTCCTCTCTGACCCACCAGATCCTCCAGATCCACTAGGTCCACTAGGTCCTCCTAGCTCCTATACCCAGATCCACCTCTGTAGCCAAAAATGGCCTAAAGTGGTCATGCCTAGTGTTCCCAACATCCCACTAAACTACGTGTCGATGGTTTGTGATATTGTCCCACTACTAGTTGTGTGTCCATGTGCCACTTCTAGATGTGATACCCAAACCTTGTGTATTTTCACCTTGTCCAAAAATTCCTCCAAATACGGAATGGTTTGTGCAGCCATGGATGTCCCAAATGAGAAATTATATCTCCTAGGTGTAGATTGGTTACTTCCCACCGATACCAACTAGGTTAACAATACTTCTCCTTGATCTGGAAAACCAAGTGCTAGGGGTTGGTCACTAGGTGGGTTCAGATGCATGCCGATGGCTCTCCTTTCTCCATGTGATGAACTCTCATCAGAAGTTAAAGGGGATTCTCTCCATGCACTTTCCAAGATGGGGTAGCATAGACTGCTCAGTTCCACATCCTCTGCATGTGAACCTCAACTCCTTCCCACAATGTCTACCTCCATAGATCCATCACACTTGCAACCTCACATTGTCTAGCCATCTCCCTTTCATGAGCTTCACTATATTTGAGTCATCTCTCTCCTCCCTTTCCTTTTCAGCCACAATGTCTACCATCTTCCTCCACCCTAGCTTCCTCACCCAGCACTCAAGAAAAGCTTATCTGGCCATAGGAAATGCCTCTAAACTTAGGGTAATGATCAAGATCTTCATAGCCAAAGGGATAACATGTAAAAATGATCCTCTGGGCTCCCTCAGAAACTCAAACTCAAGCAACCTCTAGGAAAGAATACGTAGAAATGGCATATTCTAAAGTATAACTAGTCAAGACTCCTTTCCACCAAGTGATCAACAACACGCGTCCAAGTCAGATCTGCATCCTGTAGCCTCTGGTAATCATCTTGGGTCCATATGTGATCTATAGTACCATCTTGATCTGGATGCATATGTTGAAATCCATTCATATAGTTCTACTAGAAAACAATAGAAGAATGTCTCATACAACTCATGGTACATGTTCTCTTCTACCCATCTACGTGCATCAAACTAGGTCTAATGTTAAATCTTTGAGAAAACTCATCCTCCGTGCTCTTAAACCATGCTTCAACACTTTCCAAGGTTAGATGTTTGGTCATCACGCATCACAGGACCAAGATGTATGCCATTTCTCACAACAACTTTGAAAAGAGGTCCCAGAAATGGAACCAAGATGTAGTCATTTTTATACCCTAGAACAATAGTCTAATCCCATGCATGTCGGCCTATCACCCAATGGGTGTTGGGTGCTCACCCGAGGCATGCGCGGTGCATTAAGCCCCTCCTTTATATGAGTCTTGTGAGAATACATCCTTAATGACATATTTAGATGTAGGAAAGAAAAGAACCATGCATTCATTCTAAGATTAGGATGAGTTATCATATCAATGCATCCATTTAGATAACAAAAGAGAAGTATCAAACAAAATACATAACTGATTCATAACACAAAGGAAATGCACTAGGGTTTATGCTCATGAACAACATATATTCTTTAGAACATAACCTTATATTCATGTTAACAAGTTCAATAACCACATTACATTCATTAAGGCCATAACAGACCAATATAACAATGCAGATCAGAGTCATGCATCAGACCTAAGCTATGCTTTCCACATTACAAAACTGGTTACAGACCCATCCCTCTAAATATGCCATCACTCCTATAGTTCTCCTAATCCCAACCCAAAGGATCCTTCATTATTCTGTACAGAGCTTCACCTATCCAACGCTATATGATCTCTTGTGTGTGTGTCTCTCTTGTCTCTTCTTTTCTTCTACCCGAGCATCTCTATATATAGCTTTAGTCTCCACCGCCATGCCTTCCTGAGATAATAGATCGGTTGCCAAGTGTCCATGTGGTCCTCCAATGGAGCATGCTTCCTTTGATCCGAGATCTCCACTCTTTGCAATGATGTCTTTTTGGATCCTTCCATCGCATGCATGGAATATTCCATTACCTGGACCCTTCTTCATAGAGCACACCTTCACAAGCCAATATTCGAGGTCCAACAGAAGAGAAAGCACAATTAAAGAAGGAGGAAGGGCACACAAGGGAAAAGTATTTTCTAAATAACCCAAGTAAATTATTTATGACAACATAAAATAACAAGTCAATCAATCTTCATTGTGGATCGCATTAGGAATGAATTTAAATGTCTTATGTACAAGTTGTGTTATATTGTTAATTTTCTTAGTTAATTTTTGACAATTACAAGTTTATCATTTCATCACCTTAGTTCATTTACACACACTTAATGTGTATACATTTACTATGTATATTGGGTTTTTTTTACTTTTTGTTTATTGTGTGTTTTTTATTACACACATAATGAGTTAATCATCTTGGTTATTTAATAATCATTTTACAAAATCTATCGTACAAAATTATGGCAAGTTTATCTAAAATACAAAATCGGATGGAAACTAAAGCTATGAGCAGTATTAGTCATATCATCATTACATTCACTCATGCATCTCATTCAAAAACCAAAAACATCATATCAACATAATTCATTAGTCACTAATGTCACATCATATGTCTATCGTATATCATCTACCATCATCAACACAAACCACCATTATATTTAATCCTTCTTCCAATCCCTAATCCACATCCCAAAATCCTATTTTGGCATTCGACCCTTTGTTTCTCCTTTTTTGATTGTGTTTTTCCTATTTCTCATATGGAAATTTTATATTCCTCTTATCAAGCAAATGTCCACCACTTTTTCCCACCACCCATTCGTTTGAGGGTAACTCCTTAGCATAATCAAATTTTTTTGCACATCCAAATGCTTCACTAGGGAAAATCAAGTAGCCCACCACACTTATTCATCATTTGTTCAATGATCCACATAAGTCTACTATCTTTAAATTGTTATTACTTTATAATAAATAGGGGTAAATGTAGACACACTAAAATATCACATCACACATTTTAAACCTCTAAGATTATCATGCAATCACTTCACGATACATTATGACCATTTCCACCATATTATGACCACTTTTGATACATTTTTCTACTTTAACCCTTAACGACATTGTCACGAATCACACTTGTATCATCTCCACAAATTCCCTAATTACCTATATTACTCGTACATAGTATTCGAATCATTAATTATTCACATTACATATCTTATTGCACTCATACTTCACTCCTAGGATTAATTAATTAATCCCATCACTCTCATTATATACTCCTTATTCCATTAGCTAAACTTCATTGGCTAATTTAATATTTTAAATAAATAAAAATCAATTATCTACTCACCTTTCATTTCATCTTTAACTTGCTTCCACTTCACTAATTGACATCTCGAGTGGATAAAGCAAATTAAATCATAACTAAGGCTAAAAATCATTAATTATATTCAAGAGGACAATTTTAAATTAAATCAAATCATAGATTTGAGTTAACTAAAACATATCCCTTAAATCATGGCTTTCAAAATTAAAGAAAAACTCTCTCCAAGATAATACTCACATCACTTTTTGGGTGAATAAAACAAAAGACATGAAATGTTGATTAAAAAAACCTTTAAATATTCAAAAGACATGCCACATTTTTCAAACTCAATGACAACTCACTCAATCAAGCTCAAAACAAGTATTTTTCTTGCCAGTCAAATTGGAAACTCAGACAAATCATTTAAGTCATGCTTTAGTTAGCCTTATATCAGAAAACCAATCACACAAATCAAGGCTTTGGGATTATCTTCCCTAATCTATAAATAAACACTCATTCATCTCCATTAATCATCTTCGTAAGCTTAATAATCTACATTGTTATTGTGTCAAATTACCATCCAATTTTACACACCATTATGTTGTCCATTTGATCAAGAATATATCAATCACATCCAATCATTCATTTTTATTTCTCTTAGTTGAAATATACTTCCACTCTAAACATTTTTGGACCAGCCACATCCATTTGATCATAGAGATTCAACATGCTCGGTGCTTCATTCCAAGATTTATACAATATCATCGATTGCAAGGAGATACAAATGAAGGATTGAGTTTGCACATTATGTTTGTTTTCTTCCCTTATTTTGTATTTTCTCTTGTAAACATTTTGCAACAAGGTAGAAATGGAAAACTCTAGAACAACTAGGTTTGAGCAAGGCTAAGGACTCGATCAACAAGAAGGTTCACCAAATGAATACACCCTATGAAATAAATATGGTTTTGGATTAGGATGGAGTTACTTATTTATTTATCTTAGGATTTAAGGTTAGTAGTAGGAAATATATATTCATATTATTAATTATAAAATGACATGGAGATTTGAATATACTATTATTAAAAATCATGATAGAATATTATAAATGTAGACACAAAATCATGCACTTTAGACATTATTTAGTCACGGTCTCATACTACTATTTAGAAGGTTTTGAGTGAAGAAAGTACTTTGATTAACACTTGTCTTTGGGCATCTTCTCTTATTTTATTTCGTGATTCCCAAACTTTTACACCTACATGCCCATTCATCTTTAATAATTTTGAGTTATTTTAGCCTGACTGGGCGCCCATGATAGTATCTTGGGTACCTCACTGGGTGCCCACCAGGGCGCCCGATCCTTTTTTCACTTTCTCACCACTTTTTGGACTCTTTCTAGCCATTTGAGGTCTTTATATTTTTGGTAGTCAGCCATTTTGGGGTTAATTACGAAATTAGATCAAGAGAACCCTATAAATATAAAGCTATAAGACCATAATGAGGGACCAAGCACTAGTCACTACTATCATCCACCTAGAGTTGCATCCATTTAGAGATTATTTGCATCCATTAGCTTCATCACAAGGAAAAGGTTGGTTCATTTACATCACACAAGCATAGGGAGGGATTTTATTCTTTTCCATGCACACATTCTATTATATTTTCTACATCTAGTTATTTATCACTACTTCACAAAGTGCAACTGGCACAAGAGCATCTAGGGCACATGATGTGCACACGCGTGCACACACACACACACACACACACACACACACACACACACACACACACACACACACACACACACACACACACTAGAACTACATTTGGGTTTGAAATGTAGTGCAACACTCAATTAGTAAGCCCATTATTGTGGAAACTAAGGTCAGTCTAACCCATTCATTTGCATTCTTATTTTTTTAGGGTTTTGATACTTCTTTTTAGTCTTTTTTAGGTCTTATATATATCTTGGATTATTAGCGACACGGCGTAGTGCAAACAGATTTGATGCGACACACAACAAGGGTTTTAGACCACCATAGGACCCTCCGTGAAACTCAGTTCTAGATCTTTTACATAGACCAAGGTGCCCATTTTACATACTGAGAGCATCCGCAGCACCCCGGCCCCTCTCCGGGTGCTCCAGTCTAGCTAAGCAACTCATATCCTTCCTTTTCGGGACCTCTACACAATCGTTCTTGTTTTCTATTCCTCTAGTCATTTCTGTAACACAATCCCACAAGATCATCAAATCAACCGAAGTTCTTTCCTCTTCTCTCTTGCACATTAGGGTTAGCATTTCCTTTTACATAGTTGCTTGGGTCATTTACATACTTCTTTACTACATTTATTTATTGCATTTACATGTCATTCTAGATTAGATTAACTATAGGATATTTCCACATTTTAGTTAATCAATAAATCATTGATAAGAAGGTGAAAATATAAGAAAGAGGGTGTACTTAGTTACAAAAATAGAAAGTTGATCAATAAGTATCAAGAGGGTAAAAACCTAGAAATAATATGGAATTGCTTTATCCCTAAATTTAGGGGTACAAAACTAGCGATTACTGAAAAATTTAGATGCACACAAAACCATTTGGTGGTTCCACACATTTTTGAATTTTTGTATGGATAATTATTGGCTTCCCAAGAATTTATGTTCCTATGTGAATCTTTGAAATGTGCTTTATTGTGAAACCCTATGTGGCGTACATGTATGAAACCCTCTATATGATCTCAAATAGATTCAAACCCTAACCATGGGTTGGAGACCCTATATAAAGGTTTGTGGTTGGGTTGAAGTGAAATCCATACACCATCTATGCTATCAATACTTTGAAGAGGCTCGAAACCACATTTATTTCTCCATCTAGCATTTGATATCTATATGAATATAACTAGATATGACAATTTGATCACTTGATAATCCAACAATGTCTTAGTGCTCTTAGATTTAATTGGTTTGGATGGTATCTAGTTTCAAAAGTTCAACTATATAACCTAGTTGAGTGTGATTCAAACCTATATATGTGTTTCTCCTAATGTGTGCGTTACTTTATAGGAATTTAGGAGACTTTGGAGTTCTTTAGGTATGATATTGGCAATGAGTGCTCTTGAAATTTTTAGGTGATTAAATGAATGCATTTGACATGATTATATAGTGGTTCGTAGGTATAATTTCACATTAAATCCCACCCATGAAGAAATAACTAACCCTTGAAATATATCAAATTGAGAAATTGACCATTGGGTGTCTAACGATGAAACTACCAGTTTTGGACCAAACTGTTTCGTGGTTTGGTCCATATTTGGTGATCTTGCATAGGTAGGGATTGAGGTGTGTGAAAAAATTGGGCATGAAACTTGGAGGTGATAGATTGTTGTGGATTAATGCAAGTAATAGCATAAACAACTGAGTAGTTTTGTTGAGGAGATTAAGTCGTGAGGAGACTAAGGATACACAATTAAGCTTCAATTGTGTGCATAGCTCATGAACTGGTGATAAAGCTAATGCTTTCATAACCAAATTTAGGCATCTATAAATATGAATCATACTAAACTTTTTAGCCAAAATGAATAATCCATGACCCGAACCGTAACACTCCTTAAGGGAATAACAATAATCATAGTATTATGGATATCAGTAACAATCATCAAATGTAAAATCAATCGATGGTATTTTTTTATATATTTTGTTCTCCAAAATATTTGCTTTCTTTTCTAGAATTCATTGCAAGTTGTTAGAAAATATGATCCCCTTCTTTAGAACAGAATATGCCCGCAACACCTTGCATATCAATTGAAAATGGATAAATTTGATGGGGGTTGCAGTATCCCCACATTATTTTTAGACCCTTATTATTTTGAACAATTTTTTAAAAATGACTCAAGTAAAATGTATCTCAACAAGAACTCAATTGCAATTCAAGTGTCCTAACCTTTACCATTTCACCGATCTAATCTTCATGCAATACATTAATCTTAGTTGTTGTTCTCTATATGCTTGAATTATGCTTTTGGCCCGAAGTCAAAATAAATAAATACATTATGATTATATTTTGTTTTTCCTAAATGCACTTATGTATTTATAAACTTCTTAAATTCAAAGTAGGACCATATTGATGTGCGATAGGTAGAAAAAGCTAACAAAGAAAGATAAGAAACCCCAAGGATATGAAACAAGGGTCAAAAGGGCCCATAAACAAAGTGAACAAAAATGTAATGGTACATTTCTAACATATTAGAACCATATTGGTACAATTAGAACCGAAAAAAAAATTGAACAACCACAAACTAGGGAAGAAAGAGAAAACCATGGAGGAGATAATAAACACAAGGAAGGGGAAGAAGATAAGATCAATCAAAAATGAATAATGAGTCGACAAAAGAAAGGTAGATTCGAACATGTCGAAAATTGAATAAAATACAGGGGAAGATGTCAAAATCCAAACACAAGGAATACTTGCCAAAAAGAGTCAAATTAGACCAATAATCAATAAACACAGTAACACCATAACAATTAATGGTACCATACCAAAAGTAGGTGCTTACAAATTATTAAATATGTACCACAAGAAGCGAGCTATTTCTTTCGTAACAAGGAGTCCATCAAACTATCATGTTGCATGAGTGGGACTTGAACATAGGCTACATTTAATTGCATGCACCCTTTTGTAACACTACACCACCATTCAATAGACTCTTTCGAGAATAATTTAATTAAATTAATAGTATTAACATTATTTGTGGGATGTTTACTTGGGGAGGAACATTAAATATAATCCATTAATTGGAGCTTCTTGCCCTTCATATTTACCATCCCTCATGCTACTAACAAATACTTATGGTGCTTGTGTGTTAAGTGATACAATATGGTACTTTACGATTATTATTAACAATATATGACATCAAAAATGATATCATATTAAGACTCAATGATGATAAATTAAACACACTGACAAAAATATGAAACTTACACCCATGACTTAAACCACCTAAAATTATGACCGAGAAAAACAACCTTAAAAATAAGAATATTTTTACTTTATCAAACAAATAGAAATTATATTCTATTTGTGAAAATGCAAACCCTAATAAACTAACCGAAACCACCCATAAAATTCCCATATTGGGGTCACTCTAAGGTGTACTATAAGTACCTGATATATGACATGATTTGAAGTTAGGAAACCGACCCTAACCACCCCAAAGACAAAAAGAACCCATTACCAAATCTATCTACCCACCAAAGATATTTGTACCTTTACACTTTAGACTCGAATTGTTGCCTAAGCTCTAAAATTTCTCCGAGATTTTTGCAATTTTTGCACCTTTATTCGTTGGATTGTATTTGACTCCACCCTTTTGTTTTTTTATCGTTTGCCCAAATGCAACCACCGCCATAACATTGAAATTCCCTAAAATTTGTGCTTTATTGACTAGTATGATTTAAAATATCAAAATCACTTTATTGAAATAATTGAATGGAATGAGGGCGTGCCATTTATGGTAGATATATTGAGGGATTAACGAATATTCAATTAGGGGAAATTTTTAATATAAGGTGAGCATTGTTGATCAATTTCAATATGAGTAGAATCCACCGGGATCTTAACATATGTTGTGAATAAATCATAGGATATCAACATTTTTGTTAATGTGATGGAGAAGATATAATTAAATATAACGCGATGAATAAGCATCTATTTATATCAAAGTTTTCCTTTAGTTAAATAGTGACAACTTTGATCTCGGGTTAATTAATTTGTAAATATAAGTCCACTCTAAAATACCAAACCGAAATGTTTATTAAGGCACTTACAAATTTTCATGACATATAATAACCTCTCTCAAGCGGAAGTCAAAATCTTAAAGATCGTCTAGGAAAGATCGTGACCCATCCAAAGATAAATAATATTTTTTAAAAAGGCCCGAAATAGAAGGATATTAAATTTGTATTGAGTGAATCGAATTTGATTTTCCAAAACTATGGCAACTAAGTACTTAGATTAATATAATCATAGGTAAAATACATTTAGTTTTTGGTCTAGTGTGTACCATACCCTTAAGTCGTAAAAGGAATAAAATGTACAAATTTAATGATGAGCCGTCCATTACGATACCGTGAAGAACCGTTGGTCCCCCACGTGATATGGATGGCCCACTTGACCCCATTTGACCACGTCATCATTATGTCGGTGACACGTGGAGACTCCCACAGCATTCAACGTGGTCCAACACGCTTAATAATATTGGCCTGCTAAAGTCTTTTTCACCCTACTTGATTATTTATTTCTCATGATTTTTTCGTAAGGTGGGGGTGGACGTTAGGATTTTTCTTTTTCCAATTCACCGTGGGGACCTTCACCTAACGAATCTAATAACTACGTATAATAATCATTCATTAGACATTATCAACCTCGAGATCATCATTGTCAATATAGTTTTATTTTTTTCTAGGATTTATGAGTTCCTTGGGTTCCCCCTAGGTTTGGCAATACAAAGGTTAGCCACGGTTTCTAATTTTACAAGTGTTGTATTGTCAATGGGGGACAAGTGAAGATAAGGCCTTGCAATTATCACCCCCTTTTGCAAATTGGGAGGATGAAGGGTCAAGGAAAGAGTATTGATTGATGGGAGCAGTTTAGGGCAATTATGGGCATTTTTTTCCCATGATTTGGAGCTTAGTACAACTTTTATGGACTCTGCACTTGATTGCATGTCATTGCTCTATGTGGAGGTGTGGAATAAACAAGGCATTACATGTGAAACAAACAAGGAATTAAATGTATATGTGACATCCCTTTAAAGTTGTTGTCATTGTAGTGGGTCAATAGTAGAGAGGGATGATGTGGACTTTGGACCTTACCTAACCATTGAAGAGTCATCATAAGGACGTGCACACTTAAATTTGAATATATTTCTTTGAACTCTATGTCACTCTCTTTCAATCCACATAAGTCTAGATCATAGCTTTGGTAGGGAATAGTTTGTAATAATAAATAGTTAGTAAAGGATTGTATATTCTAGAATACAAGATTAGATTGTCTTAATATCATTATTATTCTGATATGATTACTCGTTTTATAAGTTTGTTTTTATGAGTGTTCAGTACTCAATGAAAGAATTTCATATATATATAAATATAAAAGTGAATATATATATATATATTTTTATATAGTTATTCTTTATTTTATATTTATTTTAAAATACAATGGACCATTATATTATATAGTTACATAGTTTTGTTATCATCTTATTAATAATTATAATATATTTTTGATATTGTCTTACTTACATAGTAGCCTAGAAAAGTGTGTTAAACATGTCATGTAAATATTCTACAATGACTATCTTTTAATTTAAAAAATAAAAATCAAATCATGATTGTCAAATCTAACCAATAAAATTTATCAAGATCATTTATTTCAATAACCGTAATTTAATAATTTTTATGAATACATATGATTTCACCTTAATGATAGAAGTCGAATAATATATGTTTTATTATTCAATATATATTATAATTAAATTTAAATTATATAAAATTTGGTTGTGAGGTTATATATAATACAATATATATTTTATATATAAATATTCTTTTATTTTATATTTACTTTAAAATAAAATGGACCATTATATAATTAAATAGTTTTGTTATCATTTTATTCATAATTATAATATGTTTTTGATATTATCTTACTTTACATATTAGTTTAGAAAAGTGTGTTAAAGATGTCATACAAACGTTCTCAATGACGATTTACTATCTTTTAATTTTAAAAATAAAATAAAATCATGATTGTTAAATTTAACCAACAAAATTTATCAAGATCATTTATTTTAATAACCACAACTTGATAATTCTTATAAATATATGACTCGATCTTAATGATAGAAGTGTTTCACCTATTTCTAGATTGTTTCTTTGAAGTATTGACAAAACAAATAGGGTAACGGGAGTAGGAGGAATACCTATTCAAATGTTGGTTGATGGGTTGTTACGTGCGTATGACTTCTGAATCCACAGCTAATTGTGAGAGCTTCTTTTTGGCTAGGAGGAACTACCTGTAATACAAAGCAAGACCACCAGAAAAAGTTAAACAATATATGCAGTGAACTGCCTAGCGTATGTTAGATCCGGGAAGTGTGATACTTCTAGATGGTCAGTCAGTCCTTGTTTTAAACAATTTAATGCTATAAACAAAGTTAATCCTATTGTAGTTCGAAATGATTTAGGTATCTCACTTAAAACACAATAAGAAATAGATCTAATCTAATGACTAGGCTAGAATATGATCTCGAAGGTCAAGTGACTAGTTTTGGGTCTCGTCGGTCCGATAGAGGTCTCAAGTATATCAAGGTGGATGAGGGTGAGGTGAAATTAGGTGGGTAGGTCTCTGCTTCTGGGCAGTATGGGCGAAATACGAGGAGACCGATGTCGGTTAAGGGTGACCGATGGTGGTTAGGTATAATCGTGCCATTCTTGTAGAAATCTCAGGAATGCCACGAGCAACAAGCTTTGGGTCTCCTTTGTGATTGCACAAAGGATTTTTCATCGGGATGAGGTATTGGGTGATTTGGGTAGGATTTGGCATGATTTTAATGGGTATATGGAGGTGGAAGTGTTGGAGAAGATCAATAGGTGGGTAGGTAAACAATAGATGATAAAATAATGATGAAATGAAATAAACTAATGACGTTATACTTATGATGATGGATGTCGTGATGAGGGATGGAGGTGTCGATGAGAACTCAAGGCCGAAGTGATCACCAATCGGAAAGCTTTACGGCTGCATGTAGATTCCTCTTTGTTTGGTTAGGATCATCGGGATGGTCGTGCAAGAGAAAGTGGATGCATGATGGAATTCACTCTTTCAAGATGTGTTATCTCTTTGAGATGTGTTAATGCTCGCTAACCTTCTTTTTTTTCAACTTCCAACCTTGAGAATAAGGTTGTTTTGGGGTTAAAAGGGTAAGTGATCGCTAACCATTTACTTGAAGGAAAGCTAGGGGTAACCGCACTAAGGCTGTAAATAGATTCCTCTTCGATTTAAACCTTACACACTTAATTATTTATTAATTACCATATAATTAATAAATCCACATCTCCACCCCTGCCACCTCACCTTGCCACCTCATCATGACCTAGCCCTAACCCTAAACCAACCTAATTAAGACCTATGACTTGGTCCAGACTCACACCCATGACTCATCACCCCTCACCCGCAATCAAAACAAACCTAATAATAACTTGACCAAGCCCACAACTGATCCCTCGGGAGAAAAGGAGGGAAAGTTGGCTATTTTACTAAAAATAGCCAACTTTGACCTTGACCTAACCGACATCGGTTCCTACTCGGTTACGTAACCGCCATCGGTTCCTGTAAATGACCTTGACCAAAAACAAAGGATCGGAATTCATTTTGCAAGATAGAGACAAGAAGAAGAAAAAGAAAAGGTTGCGAGAGAAGAGCATCGAGCCGAAAAGCGCAGAGCAGCTGGATGGATCTTTGTCACCCTCATTGAAGCATTGGAAAAGACCGAGGATAGCTTCATCAGCTCGCTTTCCAATACTTGGATCATCCCAACTAAGCCTTCTTATCGCCACCACATTCCTTGGACTGTATCTTCATCGGGGACCAGTAAGTATTATCTTGTAGTTCTTTGTTATCATTTTGCTTTAATTCATATTAAATGGGAAGCCCTGACCACCTTGAAAGGAAGTCTAATATTTCTGGGCTAAGGCGAGTTCCCTCACTTGTTGTCTAACTAAAATCTAGTGGTCTTGCATTCTTATTTACGAGGTAGTCCTTCCCAGGACAAAAAGGAGTTCTTCTGATCGATCGATCTCTCTACGGTATACGCACACCTTCCCAACATTCAACGGGTATTCCTCCTAGCCCTAACCCTTATCTGTTTCTCGAGAGAATGAAAGGATAGAAGCAACTCTATTAGGAGAATGAAACATGCATGTGAAACATTTTGGCACGCCCGGTGGGACCCATTTCGGGTTTCTTTCTTTCTTGCTTGCTTTCATATAGGGAGCATACTTGCTGTTTGTTTCTGCTAAATATTCACAAAATATTTTGTCATTTTGGTAAAAGAATTTGTCTTGCTTTCATATCTTTGCATTTAGTGAAAGTCATCTTCTTTGCTTCATCGAATATCATTTTCGATTTGGGTTTAAAACACGTGCATCACATTCTTGCTTGTTGTTTTTAATTCTAGTGAACGTAGATTAAGTAACAGGTCGTACACGTGGGGGTGATATCCACGGTATTGATGAGAAATTAATCTTACTCTCACTGCACAACACATACCAAATCACATCATAATCAATACAACAGCTCAAACCTCCCCCTTTCTGCGGTATTCCTCCCCGATTGAGGTAGCCTTATGAGCCACAACAAACTTGACATCTCCCTTAGGTCTTTCGTTTAGGATTGACATCATCTGGCATCTAAGGCATAAGCCCAAAGTGATTAAAACTAATCCTAGGGTTAGTCTATTGGTTTGCGTGTGCATCTTGCTTGTTTTTAGTTCTGTTTCTCTGTCATACACTATTTCAGTGATCACTTCAAGACAGTTTGGTAGGTATATTAAGCATTGTTATCCCCAAACCAGCAGCTTCTTACATCCTCTCTTTGCTTTCACAGTGACCGACACCGGTCCCATACTACCGACATCGGTTAAGCGGCCAAGCGACGCGGTTACATTTTGGCCGACATCGGTTATCGGCCGATATCGATTCTTGTGTTTAATGAGTTCTTGACACACAACAACCTATCAATTCCAACATTTTGTTGTTGTTTTCATTCGGATTGATTAAATCCCTGTTGTGTCCTCTTTTCCATGGTTGTTATCACCAGGAAACAAGCGGCGACCATGGTTTCACATGCATGTTCCGTGCCTTTTCTGAGTCACCCCCTTCGCATCCTATGGGAATCCTACGGATACCGAGCAATTTTCCCAAGATCCTGTAGGAGATAAGGAATTTGCCAAATTTTTGGATGCTAATCCTAGCGCCGTACAATATTATTTGTCTCATACCCCTGACCGTGCACCCGACGGTCAGCTCCTCGTTGGTATGCCTATTAGTATCGCCGCTCACTTAGCCCCTTCCCCACCTAATAACTCCACCTCACCATCTTCATCCTTAGCCCCGTCTCCCAGCTCAGTAGCTTCGGTGGTTCATACTGCACCGATTGGTTTTCCTCTGGTTAATCTGGGACCCCACATATCACTACCGTCCACTGCCCCTACCTCATCTCTCTCGCAGGTTGCCTCTTTCATCACTTGCTCTCTGCCACCTATACACATGAGCTTTCCCTCACAAGTTCCGCCCACCTTTTCATTTCCACAAATTCATCCGGTGGCCTCAACCTCTTATATAGGACACCCTTATTCGGCTGCCCCAACACATTCATCACCATTATCTTATCAACATTCAATCCCATCATTGTCTAGTAGCGGCTCTTGGACCAATCCTCCTCTGTTTCAATGACATGACACCATCATCTAACTTGACCAATGATTTAATCAAGCGGATGATGGACAAGATGCAAAATCTTGAGGCTTACATTTCGAGGAAGTCGTAACACCACGACATATGAGCAAGTTTTGGGAGCCTATTCATCCTTACTGTCCCCCTTCATACATATCCTCCTCGATGGGAATTACAAAATTTACTTGCTTTAATAGTAAGGAGGACCCTCAACAACACTTGCGATCGTTCGAGACATGCACTGCTATATCGATTGCTCATGATGATGCCTACTTACTCCATACCTTTCCCATGTCCTTATCGGGACCTGCCTTGGAGTGGTACGGTGCTTTAACTTGACATTCAATCTTCTCCTTTAACGATTAGCCCAATCTTTCTTGGATCACTTCTCCATCAATATTGCCAAGAAAGTATCCATTACCGACCTCTATGCCATCCAACAATTTGAAGACGAGTCTATCGCAGATTTCGTTGGACGATGGCGGGGCCTCATCAACCAACTTACTTATGCCTTACCTCAAGCCGAGCTCATCGAACTCTTTACGTGGGCCTGTGTTAAACACATTTCTCCCACCCTCCAAATTCAAACTTTCCGCACCTTTGATGAGGCCTTTACTATGGCTCGGAAACTAGAGATTCGAGCCTTAGAGGAAGAGAAATTGAGGTTATGCAACAAAAGCTCAAATTTCGGACCCAGACTCTACCACCAAACCCAACACCACCAATTCTCACACATGGCTGCTTGAAATCAAAGGGGCCATACACTTGTTGTGACGGTCAAATCTCAAGCACTGTCTAATACCCAGCTGAAAGCCACCTATAAGTATAAAGCCGAGCCCATCAACTATACTCCCTTGGGAGAAACTTATGGTGTGATCTTAGACAAATTGCTTAAAGCAGGAGCTATCACCTTGCCTCTGTTAAACCTCACTCTGGGTTTGATTCCACCCTGTTATTCCTTCTTGGTATAAAAAAAAATGACACTTTGTAACTTCCATCGCGTGAAGGGACACAGTCACGAAAACTGCAAGATGTTGAAAAACATAGTGCAGGAAATGGTTGATGCAGGGGATATAACTCTCGATAATCCTAATGCCCCCGCTAATCGAAATTTAAAAATTTCAACAAACCATTTCCAAACCATGCATCTATGAGTAACACAAATCAAGATACCTCGGCCGAGGAGAAGAGTGTCGCATGAGATCCATGCGATTTTCAACTCCCGACCAAAAGGACTTCCATTGAGGAAATTCTGAATCAAGCCTTCTTCACCAACGCGGGGACTTTTGCCCCCTTCTCCTTCATCGGGACGAGAGGACGAGTAACCTTGATATTCCTTTACCTATAAAGGAATTAACCCACTGAGTTCTCTTCTCTGAATGAGTCTTCTTACACCACATCCTGCTGAGATTGTGAGCGGATGTTATCTAACTTATCTATTTCCCAAACATCTCCTTCCACCACTCTTGTTGCAAAAGAAGAAGGCTCGCCACTTTTTCTGTCATCCTTAGAAGAGAAACCTCTCGAACCGACATCACCAAACTCCTTAATCATGATGGATCCCCTCAAACATGCCTTCCTACCTATTAGTTCTTCATCGCCTAAATCTTTTCAGTGACCGGTTGACCTCTTAACACCCATTGATACAGCGCCTCATTTACCCCCTGTATCACACCCACAGTGGACCGGAATCACAACCCACCTCTCTTCCATACAAAATTTCTTCTTCACACGTGAAGATTGTCATCCCTCAGAAGATAGACGAGTCCTATGGGAGCGTTTGAGTACACCATGCTCTACTCAAATGCAGATGACCGATCCAGACACCTCTACCATATACCCAGAGGTGTTTACAAAAGCTCAAAATGCCTATGTCCTCATCTTCACCCCCTCATCTCTAGAATACCTCATCCACCTCTATTAACCTAACCAAACCTTCCCCTACGCTTGGGACTTCACCAATACCCAGCCTAACACACCCACCTAAATGGTTAGATTTATCCAAAAATAAAGCCGTCCATCCACCTAGGAGACAGACCCAATCTCCTCAAGTCAATCTATGCCTCTGTCACAACTAAAACCCTCGCCATCACACCTACCTTCTATATTGGGACCTCACCCCTCCACCTTGCCTCAATACATCATACCTCCTGCGTTTTCTTTAAAATGACTACTGCACCTACGCACCCATACGAGAGATCCACGGGTGTATCAGCACCATCACCCCAAGTATCTGTCCACCTACCGACCCTAAACAAACTCCATCATCAAAGGATTTGTTTGTTGTCCTCCTCTTTCCCGTGGTTTGTTTCTGCCACCCACGTCATCTCGTGGCCTCATCATCTAACTAGCTAAACATGACTTCTGCGCAAGAAGCCACGTTTAGTTAAATCAATTATCAAAACCCCTTGTCTAAACCACCACCCATACGAACCAACCATACCCTGACCATTACCAAAACCCACCCAATCAATAGCCTCATCTTCCTCGACTTTGACCCGCTCAAAGGATCTTACGCCAAGATCCTTGATATGTTGGTGGAGAATGCGACCATTTCCCTACCCCCACTCAGACCCTATGATCCATCTAAACCTCGACCTATAGGTTATGATGAGTCTAAAATCTATGCTTACCATCACACACCAGGACATGATGTGGAGGGATGCAAAGCTTTGAAAGCCATCCTTCGTCAGTCACCTATCTCGGATAGAAAGGTTAAGAAAGACAACTTACGAAGGGAGAAACCTTTAGCTTGATCCCCTCTCTATACCACTGTCCCCTGTCCCCGCCTCACCAAGATCTATCATTAATGAAACCCCACCTCT
The DNA here is from genome assembly GCA_018340775.1 of Taxus wallichiana var. yunnanensis. Taxonomy (NCBI): domain Eukaryota; kingdom Viridiplantae; phylum Streptophyta; class Pinopsida; order Cupressales; family Taxaceae; genus Taxus; species Taxus wallichiana. Next base: position 172,121,416 of record CM031237.1, read on the forward strand.
CGAAGACAATGACTTATCCTGCCATCTTCCTCCTCTCGTGTTCACGAGATCAACATGATTAGTATTATTGCTACTCGAGGGCGTAGAAAAACAATGGGAAAGCTAAAGAAAGCACACTGTGGCCTCTCTTTCTCCGTCGCCATCCCGATCGCACCACCACCTAAAGTGGTTATTCGTGGACCTACCTACCCCATCTCGATGGAGTTTCCCATCATACCATGATCAAACAACTTCACCGATCACTGTAAAAATGACCTTTGTATGATCTCATTCAAACCTCTGAATCTCATCGACAAGCTCTCATTGAAATCCTTGAGGATAGAGGTCTACCTAATGAAACCTTGCCCGTTGCCTCCATCTTAACACCCTGACCACGTTGCTTCTCTCACCCAAACAATCTACCACTTTTGTCCTATGCAATGGCCATTCTTTGTCGGTTTCTCACGAAGATGAAATTGTCGTCTTTGGTGCGAGAAGATCTGACCCGCTCTTTTCATCTCGGCTTACGTCGGGACATCCGAGTACGTCGTGTTATGATTGGCGGGGTGCTAGCCTAAACATCATCTCTTCAAAGCCTTCCAACAAATGAATATCCCTTCTAGCTGCATGTGTGCCAACCCCACCATGTTGCGTTCATTGATGATCTTTATTACTTCTACTTTAGGCACCGTGATCCTTAACATTCGTGTAGGGCCACGTACCTTACCGAACTCTTCTATGTCCTTGAGGAGAATTCAATACAACATGTTGTTAGGCCGCCCTTGGATCCGGGCTATGGGATGCATTCCCTCCACCTTACATAGATGCATAAAATTGAGTATGAGGGAAGTCATACACCGTAAAAGTGACGCTCCCCCTTCAAAACCTGCAATATGTTATATCGCCCTAATGATGTGCTTGTACCAGTCAAGGCACCCATTCATCAACTGACCATCTACTTCGCCCACACCTCAACCATCCACCTTAGCCACCTACACCTTGACCAATGAAACTGCCACCGCAAATACCACTTCCTTCCCGCGGACAACATCCCAACCTCGGATCCCTTGGTAGATGTTTTCAATGCCTTACTTTGGGGAGTATCGCCTATATAACGTTAGCACTTTCCATACCCCACGGGAGTACGGACGAGTTACATGCGCATCCTACCTATCGGACCGTCGTGTGGGGGAGGTGATCTCCTACGGACCACCTAATTGCCGCACCAACCTAACGTATGGGGGTGTCGACGCATCCTCCATTACCCCTGAACCTCCCCTTGGTGTGGTTCCCTTCCAATCTGATTTTCAATATCTAACAAATCGTCGTTTTTCCCTCACCTTCTTGACTCATTTGTGCTTGGAAAGGTTTTGGTTTGGTCTTTATGAACAAGGCCGACATCTGATCATTCCCGTGACTACATGCAAACACAAAGATCGTAGTGGTCTTGGATTTTTGAAACACTTACACCAAAGAAACCTCGTGTCGGTTGTATCAGGAAGACAACGACATTACCTCTTCTGAACCATCATCACCTATTTTGCCATCTTCACCCATAGAGTCGATAGACCCGGAATCTATCCCTCCTAACTTTTTTTTTTTTCGTAAATGCTATCTTCCTAGGTCCTCTCACTTATCAACGTGATAATGAAGACCCATCTTCTCTTCCCCTTCTGTATCCAGACATGATCGAAGAAGACTCGCCTTCAATTAATGTTGTTGAGTGCCAGGATGATGACTCCATCCTCACTTACCTTGGTGCGGATGACTCTTATATTCAACGTGCCTTACCATCTGAAACTCAAACCATGTTGAATGAGTCGACTATAGAAATCAACATCCACATCAGAGGACGATCCTCACATTGTGAAGATCGGACAATCTCTTAACGCATCAGAACAAACTGCCTTCACTACCTTCCTCCGTGCCCATAACCAAGCTTTCGCTTGGTCCTATGCTGACATGCCAGGAATCGATCCTGACATTGCTTTGTCCATAACATTACTCTGAAACCCGACTCCAAACTAGTTAAACAGAAACTGAGAAAAATGCATCCACGCATTGCCCTCTTGGTCAAAGAAGAGCTTGATGACTCCTTTCTTTGTTTCCTTCATCTTACCTATTGACTATCCTCGATGGATTTCTAACATCGTACTGTCACTAAAGCGACGGGGGACTTCGGATATGTACAGATTTTTGGGACCTTAACCTCGCTTGCCCAAAGGATGACTTCCCCCTACCTAGTATTGATCAACTTGTTGATCTCACTTTGCGAGCCATGAGATGCTTTCTCTCATGGATGGCTTCTCGGGATCTGATCAAATTTTGGTAGCCCGGCCGATCAACATAAAACCACCTTCATTACTCCTTGGGAACCTTACTGCTATCGTGTCATGCCGTTTGGCCTTAAGAATCTTTGGTGCGACCTATCGGTGGGCTATGACTTACATTTTCATGACATTATGCACACTATCCTTGAGGATTATGTCGATGATCTTCTTGGAAAATCTAAACATCGCGGTGAACATCTCGATGTTTTAACCATTATTTTCGATGCTGTTACAATCTTTGTGTTCGTCTTGACCAAAGAAATGTGTCTTTGGTGTCCTTTAGGAAAACTCCTTGGTTTTATTGTCTCTTTGCGTGGCATTGAGGTTGATCCGGAAAAAGTCAAAGCTATCCTAGAAATGCCCCACCCTAACCTCAAACAATTGCGTAGTTTGCGGGAAAACTCAATCTATCGGTGTTTCATCTCACAACTCTCGGATCGATGTCAACCTTTCCATCATCTCCTTAAAAGGACATTGTCTTTGATGGAGCGAGGAATGCCACCAAGCCTTTGAGGCTCTTAAAGCTTATCTCTTGTGCCACCGTGCTTATCCCACCTCGGGATGATCACCCTTTCTACCTTTACCTTTACGCTTGCCACCGACCATCTTTGTAGGAGCCATGCTCACACATCGTGACTCGAGCATCGAGAACAAGTAGTTTATTACATAAGCCGTACTTTTGTGGATTACGAGACTAGGTATACACATGTAGAAAAGTTGTGCCTAGCCCTATCATTTGTGGCCACCAAACTCGACATTACCTCTGAATCACAAAACTTTTGTCATCACCAACGTTGACCCCATCCATTATATGTACGCCAAACCTCATCTAAACCAACGCATCGCCCGATGGCTTATGCTCCTCGCCGACCTCGACCTTGAGTTTGTACACTAGAAATCAGTCAAAGGACAAACTATATCGAGACCAACTCGCGGAAGCCCCTTTACACAGGGAACAATTTACCAATTTTACTTTCCCTGATGAACTCATCGCAACTCTTTCACTCGGTGAGGTGTCGTATCAATGACCCTCTTCTTGATGGATCTAAATGCCAGCGTGGTGGAGGGCGGGCGTTGTTCTCATTCCTCTTGATCTTTGAACCTATGCCTCTTTCATTCGGCTCGATTTCCCTGCACTAAAATGTATGGAATACGAGGCCCTTGTTTTGGGTCTCATGTTGCGTTACACTTAGGTGTAAAGTCTATTAACATTTTCGGTGACTCTCGATTGGTAGTAAATCAAGTTACGGGCATCTACCAATGTAAAAATGAGGAACTTCAAAAGTACAAACATTACGTGGATTCACTTTTGACCTTATTTACTCATTATTCTATCAAACCATTCCCGCTCAACTAATAAATTTGTGGATACTATGGCTTGCTTGGCCTCACAAATTCTGCCTCACCTGGTGACTCGACATATTTGTCTTGGTCAACAACTCTTTGCCCCATCTTACTCGAGTCCGGATGTTTGTATGGTAAATAATGTATGCTAATTCATGAGGATACAGTATCACCAATTTCACGACTACCTTACTGACCTCTGTTCTCCCACACGACCTTACTAGTAATGGAAAACATACTTTTCTTAAAAGTGTTTCTCGTTATGTCATCATGGGGGACTCCTCTATAAACGTGGCTTTGATGGCATCCTCCTTCGATGTCTAACCAGCGTGGAGTCACCTATACCATCCAACAAGTCCATGACGGAATTTGTGGTGGACATTTTAGTGGCCTCGCCATGGCAAGCGGATCCTTCACCTAGGATATTATTGGCCTACTCTTAATAAAGACTACTGTGAATATGTTAAGCGTTGTGTTATGTGTCGACAACATGCCGACCTTCAACATACTCCTAGCCACCGTTACAGGTCGCACGAGATCTTTGGCCTTTCTCACTGATGGGGTTTAGACCTTATTGGTGAGATTCACCCACCTTCTTCGCATGAGCGTCACCATTGGATAATCATGCATGACCGAATATTACACTAAATGGGTGGAGGCCATTCCACTCATTTCAACCAAAAAAAAAAAATCGTAGAGTTCATCAACCATCACATTATATATCGTTTTGGTGTTCCTCATGCACGATAACGAGATAATGGAAAATCTTTCAAAAATAAGTTATTCTACAAGACCTTTGTGACAACTTTGGTATCAAACTTAGCTTCTCATCACCCTACTATCCATCCACAAGCAAATGGTCAATTTGAATCTTCTAACAAAACCTAACCAAAATTCTCATGAAAGTCGTTAATGATTCTGAAAAAAATTGGCATGATCACATCCCCTTTGCCCTTTGGGCTTATCGTACCAGCATTCGTACCTCCACTAATGCCACACCATTCTCTTTGGTATATGGTACCGAGGCTGTCTTGCCTCTCGAAATACAAATCCCCTCCCTAAGAATATCTCTCCAGGATATTCTCACCAATGATGATTTCCGCCAAGAGCGGTTAGCCCAATTAGAGCTTCTTGATGAGCGTCGTCTTACAGCTCTTGACCACCTTCAAATCTATCAAAAGCGCATCAAGCGTGCTTATGATAAGTGAATTCATGAGCGTACCTTTCAGATTGGTGATCTTGTCCTCAAAGAGAATCAACATGTGACCAAACTAGAAAAGAGCAAACGTGGAAAATTTGCTCCTAATTGGATTGGGCCTTACATTATCACTCACACTTATGGATCAGGCACTTACCATTTAGCTTCGCTTAATGGTAAACCTGAGCCTGAACCCCTTAATGCCTTGCATCTCGACCATTCTACTGTTGAATTTAGTGTTACATCACTTCTTATCTACCTTGCGCTCGTCCCTTGAGCTCATTTACCACCTCATAGTTTTTTTTCATGCATCTCAAAGTAGAATCAACCTCCACACGTGGTTTGATCATCACCTCCTCTTAAAGATGCCTTCCCTTTTTAGTCGGTCCATGACTTAAAAGTATCAAAATAACAAGTTCTCAATTATACAATTATGGGATATTCTTGAGTCAAACTTCTGCAAAACTAGATGCTTCATGCAAAACGGACATCTAGACCTCTAAGTTATACATAGACTTGCTCCCTCGAAAGGACAGCTATGTGCAAAGCCACATCTGCTATTATAAATAGATTGTGCTCCCTCGAAGGACAGCTATACACAAGCCCATCATCTACTCTTATAAATAGTTGCTCCCTTGAAGGACAGCTATACAAAGTCAGCCTCTATCAGAAGCTTCTCGCATTGATCAGCTTCGTGAAGACCTCAAGAACAACAAAATGCATATCCCATATAGACTTCCCGCATCGATCAGTCTATATCCAGAAAAATAAAAGCAATATTCAAAAGCACTTTTGAGTCATGGACTTGTCTATTCAGGTTTGGTTCTCTTTCGTCAGAATAATCACCTTATAACAAGTTCTCTGTGCCCCAGCTATACCATCCACCTCACCTCACCATTCTTCAAAACAACAAAACTCAAGGGACGTGACGTATATCTGATATATTGTGATTATACAACTCTTTTCACCTATCGACTTCTACTTTATCACAAGGTACTAGGGATTCAAGCTCATCCTATGATAATACGTGATTTGTTTAGCTCTTTTCAACTATGGGACATTTTTGCCTCTTTTACCCGAATCTAGGATTATATGTTGACCTTAATCAGGACATGGTTCCCTTATGCTTGGGTAAGCTAACCCTCACTTCACCTATACCTTACCAACTCCAACAACATTACCCTACCAACATCAAACTTTTACCAACCAACAAATTGCCTAAACACAACCAAATTGCCTAAATTCATCTCTCCCTGGTCCTAAGGGAGAACTACATCGGTCTGAGGCCCCTCCTTGCTTTGTGCAATGGGCTATGTAGGCAGCACTTAGGAGACATGGGGTCTCCCCGAGGTTAGCTCGACCATCCCCTACCATAACCTATCATGTTGTGTTTTTGTTAAAATATAAATGATTTTCTTATATTTATATTGATAACACTCACCTTTGTCCTTTATCAATTCAAAACATTCAAAACACAAACATTTCTTATTATTATCATAAACTCAAAATCACCATACATATTTAGTTTTATTTAGATGTTAAACAAATACATCTTCTCTATCATCGACGTGCAGGTCGGCATCCTTATTTATTCTTCTACCCCTATAAAATTCACTTAGACCCCTGCGCCTCATCCCGAACCAGGTAGTGATGGTGATCGTCGACGCCGCTCACCTAGCCTCTCCATCCTCAAAGGTGCCACTGCTATTGGTTCCTCCCATTGATCCACCAATCTCTCCTGTAACATATGAATACGCCCTCTCGCGTGGAGGAATCTCGCCTCTAGTCTCTCCACTCGTGTATTGTGACCACCGCTAACAATCCGTTGTCTCATTCACTGCGTTTTGAAGCTGGTGAACTAAACCTATGGTGATCTCTCTCCATTTGTAATCACAGCTATGTCAGGATGATCGGCCCTCTCACGTGTACCTCGCAGCTCTGCTACCCACCATAATCTATAAGCCTCTGTCACTCCTGCATCCATTACCCTGTGATCGGCTGCTGTCTCTTCTGGTCCTTCTGGAGGTGTCGGCCGGGGAGGTGAGAATGTTGCCTCGGCGTCGATCCTCATGTATGGTCTATAAGCCATGGGTATATCCTGAACAAATCCAAATTGTCACCACACGCGATCTAGAGGAATCCTCTCGTACTCACCTGGCCTGTGTCCCATGATCCACCTCAATCACTCTACACCCCTCAAATCCTCGGCTATGTTCTCCGTCACCATATAGTTCTCGTAAGGCCTCCAACGGATATCCGTAATCATCACCATCTCCCACATCTGCCTATAATACTCGACGTCATCTGTCACGGCCTCGGATCTCGCCTCTTGCTCTGTCTGGACCCATCATCGAATCCGACCTCTGCACTCTGTCTCTCCTTCCTGGATTGGTGGCCTATTGGTCACACACACACAATGTGCTCATAGGCCCAACAATGTAATAAGTATGCACAATCCAGTGTAGTCCTGTGATTTCACCTGCAGGCCCATAAACCCCTGTATAGCTCGCCAGATATGCGGGTGCCCATGCGAAAGTCACGCTCCTTTCTATCATTTCCCAAATAATACACATCAATGATTTTGGAAATCTTCCCCCATCCGCCCTCGGTAATGCATAATACCCCACCGCTATCATTAATACCACTTTACCAACCTTGTTGCCTCAGGGTGTGTTATGAACATTATACCATAAGTGAATGTCGAACCCTCTTTGTGTCAAATCTCGTGTAATTTGGACCAAATCTTGTTATTATCGCTCCTGCGCGTTACGTTAGGCCTGCACGATACTGCTTTGGTCTTCTGTAATTGGGAGTCTCAAAATTTGGAACACATCTTCTAACGTCACTATCATCTCCCTGTTGGTAGATAGAAGGTATTCTTTTCTAGATTCCATCTCTCAATCAACACCTGCAACATAGCATGATTGCGTGTGATTCATGAATAATAGCGGATTCCACTTAACCCCCCACATGGTTTATCAATGCCCACTCGGTGGTGTTACATCCGCTCGGACCCGTGACAACAAAGTTGGCACCTATCATTCATCCTCAACCCGCCTCTGCTGCGTACATCAAATCAACAAACAACAAATCAATAAATAAAATCCCGGTGTTTTTATCACATTACGGAATTTTACACACGTAATGCGATATCGGTTATAGATAGCGATATCGGTTACCTAACCGATCCGGTTATCTCTAAAGCGATATCGGTCCTTTATCAATTCTATACACCCTAAAAAAAACACCACCTACGATAATTATTCACTCGTTTACCCCTCTCTTGTACCTACAAACATACAAAAACCCTGATTACCTACCCCATAACACTCACCCCATCCCAAACCCTTGCCTATCACCTTTTCTTTTCATCTCTACCCACTTACCTTCTCTCATCCTATTCATAAACATGCAAGAATTGAATTCAACCAAAACTTATACCTCTTGGGATGCGCAGCGACTTGAGGTGGAACTGTCTTCCCTCTCTTCTCTACCCATTTGGATGCTTCTCCTTGTTCGACCATGTTCACCACCCTCTTGATATAACTTGCCTTTCTGCCTTCTTAATCTAAGCCCATGATTACTTTACTATCTCTTTCCTCCTTATCACTCAATTCTCCCATACAATTACTGTATAAGCCATGACAATCGCATTCTCGTATTTAACTTGTTGCATGACTCTAAAAATAAGAACTTAAGTTGCCTCCCAAGCTTTTCTATTTTTAGAAAAGCTCGTTTTAGCATAACGATATCGGTTACCTACCTAGCATCGATTATCGATATCGGTCGAATGACTACCGACATCGGTTACCTAACCGATATCGGTCACCTCTCTCCCTTTGGTTATCCTAGGCCATTTCTTTGTTTTTTACAAATTTTTGGTGGCGCCCGCCTCTTTTCCTTGCATAACGACATAGTTATCAATATCTATCATCAGAATACCATCAACACATATGCAAAACTTCATCAACATCATCTATATATACATCAAATTTCAATACCATCGACAAAACACATGAAACATTCTAATACATGCATCAAATCAAAAAATTTACACACCATGTGGAGCAAACTCATCTATATATCATCATCAAATCAATGTCAAAATATACAAATTGCCCTGCATGGGGCCTCTGTGATCTAAAAATACAAAGTCGGCACATGGCCACTGTCTCTGTCAAAATCTCGACTCGGCTCATAGGCCGGTCTCTCATGTCAAAAATATACTCGGCTCGCAGGCCGGTATCAACTATACAAAATGTACTCGGCTCGCAGGCCGGTATATACAACAAAAATGAATAAATAAATCCTATGTGGGCACGCAGGCCTCTATATACACACTCGGTTCGCAGACCGGTGTCTCTATCAACAAATCCTCTATATACCCATCTCTGCTCCTAGGGTGACTCAGCTCTCTCCCCCTCCCTCGGCTCGTCTCTCAGCTGGCCCCTGTGCCGGATCTCGCCTCCTACCGTCACTGACCCACCGGCTGTGGCTGCGGCCCCTGTGACCTGTGACTCAGGATGTCTCCGCCTGTGAGCCGCATATGGTGATAGTCAACACCCGGTACCATCTAGCACGTCCTGATAATATCGGGCCTCGCTCTCGCCTCCATATATCGGGCCCGTGCCACCATGGCTGGTGGGGCTGGTCCCGGCTCCTAATAGAAGTGGCCCCTGACTACTGACACTTTACACCACACTGTGCTGGCGGTGTGTGGTACTGTGCACTGTGCGAGGTGGTGCTTGTGCATGTGCTGCACACTGCTGTGCTGTCTGTGCAATCTTTGTGCTGTTTGTGCACATGCTTGTGCACATCACTGTGTGCATGCTTGGGCTAAGCTGCCCTGTAGCACTGATTGCTGTGCTGTGCAGCAGTGCTGCCCTATAATAAGCGCACCACAGCCCCGAGATGATCCCCTCTCTATATAGCATTGTGCCAAATCTGGGTTTGTGCGGGTTGTGCTCTCATGCTGCCCTCTACCTACCCCCACACCAAAAATGAACTGTCACGGCATCGTCCACCGTATCATCAGCCACCGGTCTCTCTGCTGACCCAGGCAGGTCAATGGGCTGCGGAGGAGGTAGTGGTGCCTCTACATCCTCCCTCGATCTTTGTGGGAAGGGAGGTGGCTCATCTGTCGTAGACCCATTTGTCGGCGTACCCTCTCAGGGAATCGCTCATGCTCCCGGGTCTCCGTCGGCTATCCAGAAGATATCTTTGGATCCATCGTAGCTGCGCTCGGGCTCCTCCTCAGGGCTGATGGCCTCTGTATGGCCTCCATATAATATCGAGTGCGGTCGGGCCCTCTAACATATATGTCGGTAGTATGCCACATCTCACCTGCCGATCACTTTGCTCGTGGCTGGCCCCGACCCCGACCACCTCTGGAAATCCATATCTATACACTACACTGTGGCCACAGGCTCTTTGGGGGAAACCCCTCTTGGTCGTATACAGACGATATGCTCGTAGGCCCAAGCGAGTGTAACAAAATGTCGAACATATACCAAATCGCCTCATACGGCGATAGCCCCAGAGCTCTGTATATATTGCCTGAGATACACGGTGCCCATGCATGCAGGTGTGCTCCTCCACCATCTCATGTAATACTCCCATCAAAGCCCATGGGAAGTGGCCTCCCTCGAGTCGGAAGGGCGAAGCGGGTGATACCGATCATCATCGGCCATGCAAGCCATGTGTCTCTCTGTCGGTGTGCGCGATACATATCACCGTAGCAGATGCTCACACTGATGATATGTAATCAATGGGGCTGCATCCCTGAATACCTGTAGGATGTTGTCCATCGTTGTCTCGGCATCCACCTGGAACACCGCCTCACCTATGATCGGCAGTCTCAGGATGCGATACACATCCTCTAGTGTGACCGTCATCTCTCCAGTAGGGAGATGGAAGACATTGGTTGCCGGATCCCATCTCTCGATGAGGGAAACCATCAAGCTGTGGTCCCTATCCACAGCCCTATATCTCTGGACTCTTGAGTCGACCTCCGCATGAGCTTGCCCTTTCTTTGCAGTCACATGTGGCCGCATCCGCCCCAGTAGAGGTGGCATCCGATCCCGCATCGTCAGCTGCTGGCGTGCCTGCAAAAACAACACACTCCATCAGGCCTACCCTTTACAAAACAACTACCTTAACCCTCTATACTCACTCCCCCACCCAATAACCCCAATATCACTAGCCCCACCCAACAAACACCTCTGATATCCCTTTACCTATTCCACTGACCTACCAATACTACCCCACTCATACTCCACCCACTTTATTCTCGTCCTCTAACTATATCCCGACCCATTTAACCCCTCCCGATTCATCCTGACCCATAACCTATCCTACCCACCTTTAGGCCCCCGGCCACCGATTACCCCCACCCCACTCACCTTTCCTAGCCACTCTACCTTCTCCCCCTTCACCCCAAAACTCTATCCTACCCACTCTGACAAATCAATATACCTACTTTCACAACATTACCTCCTGCCCTGGTAGTGGCGGTCACCTCGGTCACACACTGACACCGTCCGTCGGTCGACACACATGACGCCGGTCTCGGAACCAACTAGTCTTTAGTTGTGACCATGCATCGGTCGCTTAGTGTGACCGACATCGGTCATTGTCGGATTTCGGGGCCGGATCGAAAACGGCCCCCAAATCCCCTTTTTTTATTTTTACCTATCTACCCAGCCCAATTGCCTACAAACTTACCCACCCTACCGTGTTGACTTACCTAACATATCTACCCACTCCATTTTACGATTTACCTTCATTTATTCATTATTTTATCACATTTTAGATTCCTACCCCAAAACCCACATCCTAGCTAAAATCATCTTGACTTCACACAAATAGGGGTTAGAGCCTACTACGGTATGACTACACGTCGTCGTGGTGGGATAGGTGGTGGTGGTCAGCTCCTCCCGCACCTCCTGCTCCTCCAAGCTGTGCCATGGCTCCAAATCTCCTCGGCGGGGTCCTCACCAATCAAACTCTATCTCTCTGATCTCTGGGGCCTACCGATAACTTACTCCCCACTCAACTAGTGCGACTCAGCCCAAAATTTCAACCAAACTCAATTCACACCTCAGAAAAGACAAAAATGGGCACTCAAATTCACAAAGTGACAATGACATGCCGTATTTTTCTTTTTATAGGTTTTGACATATAACCGATGCCGGTTACAGTGCGCCCTAGAAGACCGGTATCGGTCTTGTGGACCGATATCGGTCACACATAACCGATATCGGTTACCTATTTACTTAACCTAACTCCTGCCCTTATCCACCAATCTCCATTTTTTCACCCACCTCACCTACCCCGACTTTGCTAAATAGCCTTATTTTGAATTCATCGGCCCGACCCAAGGCCTGACCACCAATCGGCCGACCCCAGGCCGCTGACTGACCAATCGGCCCGACCCGAGGCCGCACCGACCAATCGGCCCGAGGCCACAAGGCCACGGCAACCAATCGGCCCGACCCAAGGCGCAACAACCACCCAATCGGCGACCCCCAAGGCCAGCGCCAACCAATCGGCCCGGACCCGAGCCCTCACCAATCGGCCCACCCAAGGCGGCCCGAGCCAATCGGCCTGACCCGAAGGCGCGACCAACCAATCGGCCCGACCCCGCAAGGCCACCACCCACCAATCGGCCCGACCCGAGCCGCTGACCACTAATCGGCCCGACCCAAGGCCGACCAACCAATCGGCCCGACCCGAGGCCACCACCCAACCAATCGGCTGACCCGAGGCCACACGATTAAGTACCTCGACCGAGACCCATAATTTATGATTCATCATGTATTTGTTTGTTCCATCGAGCTCACTGTTCGTGTTTTAGCATAACTAGGATACTTGAATTGATCAGCCGACCAGCATTGCCTAGACCAAGACCGTGACGTTTATTTCAACCAAACCAACCATTTGGTACTGCCGAACATGCCTAAACGTTCGGTACCTTACCGTTATATCCCTGGAGCTACTTCCTATGCCTTGGATACAGGATTATATCACCCTTGTTTGGATAAACTATCGACCTTTGCCTATGAATTGCTTGTTTGCTCTTCACATCGTGTACCCCCTGGTCACACTCTGCATTTCAACGTGCGTCTGCTTCTTGAACTTACCCCACCATCTTACCATCATCTCAACACCATTCACCCTTTATCAACCCTATCCTGATTTCACGTCGCCTCAATCTGTGATAGATTTGAGGGGATTACCTATACCCTTAAGCAGAGGCAACCACTTCTTATTTTTGTCGGTGCGGCTTTACAATGACAAGCTACATGACAACAAGGGCAAATGTAGACACCAAATTTGGGTCTTACGATGCCCTGCCCTTTACCCCGCATATCACCTCATGACCTAACCATACCTCACCACCTAAACCTTACACACTTAATTATTTATTAATTACCATATAATTAATAAATCCACATCTCACCCCTACCACCTCACCTTGCCACCTCATCATGACCTAGCCCTAACCTAAACCAACCTAATTAAGACCTATGACTTGGTCAGGACCACACCCATGACTCATCACCCCTCACCTTGCAATCAAAACAAACCTAATAATAACTTGACCAAGCCCCTGACTGATCCCTCGGGAGAAAAGGAGGGAAAGTTGGCTATTTTACTAAAAATAGCCACTTTGACCTAACCGACATCGGTCCCTACTCACCGCCATCGGTTACGTAAGCTCGCCATCGGTTCCTATAAATGACCTTCCCGAGCCAAAACAAAGGATCAGGAATTCATTTGAAGAGAAGAGACAAGTGAAAAAAGAGAAAGGTTGCGAGAGAAGAGCATCGAGCCGAAGGCAGGCGAGCAAGCTGGATCATTTGTCACCCTCATTCAAGCATTGGAAAAGACTGAGGATAGCTTCATCAGCTCACTTTCTAATACCGGATCATCCCAACTAAGCCTTACTGTCACCACCACATTCCTTGGACCTGTATCTTCATCAGGAACCAGTAAGTATTATCTTGTAGTTCTTTGTTATCATTTTGCTTTAATTCATATTAAATGGGGAACTGACCACCTTCGAAAGGAAGTCTAATATTTCCTGGGCCTAAGGCAGTTCCCTCACTTGTTGTCTAACTAAAATCTAGTGGTCTTGCGTTCTTATTTACAGGTAGTCCTTCCCAGGACAAAGGAGTTCTTCGAGGATAATGAATTACTTTAATTAAATTAATATTAGTGAGGTGAAAGGGGTCATGGCTGAGTCAATGTGATGAAGGGTATTTATTCGTCAAGGGACAAAAGGGGAGTGTGATCTAATTTTAGTGTCTACATTTTGCCCCTTTTGCTTTGTGTAGCTTGTGTTGGTAAGCAATGCTAATAAAAATAGGATGTGGTTACCCCATGTGTGGGTGAAGGTGATTCCCCTCAAACCAGAGGCCGACGAGGTAACAAGTAGAATCGGTGAGTGGTTTGATAAAAGGTAAATATGATGAAAAGAAAGGTGGGTAATGGGGAAAGAGGAGCAAGGTCTACTCGGGTAATCTAGGTAATGGGTCAGGGTCAAAGGTAGTAACAGATCAAACACACACACACGTATAAAGCTGCAACACGCTACTGGGTTGAAGAGTAGACAAACTCGCATCATCTAAGGTTGATAGGTTTATCCAAACAAGGTTGAAGTGATTTCGGTATCCAAGGTATATGATATGGTCAGGAAACACAACATAGGTTAGGTGCAAGAATGTTTAGGTATGTTCCAAGTACACCGGAGAGGTAGGGTTTGGATAAACGGTCACGGAAATAGGCTAGAGTAAGGTCATCGTGTCAATCAACACAGTAACAATGTTACAAGGTATAGCGAACACATGAGGTCAAAGGTCACTAGTGATGGTCAGTCTAAATATCTAGGTCACGGCACTGAGTAAGGCCAAGGTAGGGTTAAGGTTGGGTGGGGTAAATGATAGGGGTTAGAAAGGTGAGGTAAATGGGTAGGGTAAAGGTGGGGTGGGGTAAATGGTCAGGGTGAAGGGTGGGGTAAAAGGGGTTAATTTAGGGCAATGTGCAGGTGAGGGTGATGATGTCGATCCACGAGATAAGCGACGTCGGTATAGGTCAGCCCGATGACGGGTAGGCGGGGGCATGCGACCGATGTCGGTTAATGGTAACCGACGTCGGTTAGGTCGGGTTAGTTATAAAAACAAAAAAATCCATGTGTTTTTTATTCATTTGTTATTGTGCAAAGTGAGAAAATGAAAAAAAGAGAGAAAAGTGTCAGACGAAATGGAACAGTGAGCTGGCAGTGTGATTTGATGAGGGATTGGTTGGTGAGTAGTGGGTCCACGGGATCAAGGCGAGAGATTTGATTGGTCGGAGGTTACGAGTAGCTATTCGAGGAGATGGCGAGAGGCCGAGAGGGATCGAGCGAGCCACCTGAGTACAATGACCGGAGCGTGCCACCGATACTGATGGTAGCACGATGAGGTAAGCGCCCTACTCTACGTTGTTGATTTGATAGATTAGAGGATTATTGTAGTGTTGGTTTAGGTTTTGTTTGGTTTTTAGTTTTGTGGGTGGGTAAAAATGGAATTTGGGAATGGGGGGAATATTGGGTAAAAGGAGGAATGGGGAGGGTAGTAAATAGTATAGGTGGGATGGGTAGAGGTCCAGGAGTAGTTTAGGTCATTGTAGGTGGGGTAATCTAAGGCAACGAAGGCCCTCCTAACCTGAACTGGCATGATAGATAGGTCGGTGAGGATGACTGCTCGAAGGCTCCAATCAATATCGAGCTCTGGCATGATTCGATCTATAGGTTGTGGAATACGTGGAAGATAACATGTGGGTGCTTCGTATATGTCTCCCGACAGGGTCATGAAAATGAATGATGGACTGATGGTGGATTCTATGGGTGATTCTCTAGTCTAGTCCAAAAATCCTTAGCTTGATTAGTTGTTGTGTCTAGTGAGGATAGTTGTGTGATTATGATTGGTGGAAGTGGAGTGGATCTAAATACTAATGTGCGTAAACCAACATCTACGTCTGATTGACCTATGGACTCGTTGGGTTGTGGGACCTGTGGATCACAACCGTAGATTCATGGTTGTTGTGGACCTCCTATGGTCATATGCAGAATCAATCCCTAATTCCTAATATCTAGTAGTCGTATGCCTTTTTGGCCTCTATATTTAGAACTAAAAGTTGTGTAACCTTCTCAGAGTACCTTATAGGTAGCAACTTGAATTCGTAAGCTAGTGTCTATGTCAGTGAGAATGTCTCCTGCATCTAGGTTGTGGGACCAAAGGATCACAACCGAATGTTTTCTCTCTTTCAAGCCCTTCTACAGTCATGTGGATATTTATCTAGGGTAATCTGTAGTTTGGCTGGTTTGACCAAAACGTATGCGCTTTGTCGTCTTCTACGTTTAGTCCTCTCAGTTGTGCACTAATTTCTTGTAGGTCTATTGTTACTTGGAAGACCTGAATTATGAGATTCTGGTCTATATCAGTTATTGTTGTGCAACAAGATTGGGTTGAGGCACTATTGGCTTGAATACGTATTCTCTGGGCTCTCTAGGTCCCGTGATTGTCATACAAAAGAAACAATGTAAATCTAACTGAAGCAAAGTAAAACTAACTATGTAAAGTATATCTACAACATATATAACTTCTCTATTTTTGTGTTTTTGATGAATTATTTGAACGAAATTGAAAGAGCAACTATTTAAAATATCTAGAAATTGACAACTAAACTAATAACAAAATTAAAACAAACAAAGCAGCCGAGTATAGCTACTTTTGCATGCGAGTTGTAAATCTATTCTAAATAACGAAATAACTGATCTAATCTATTTGAAAGACTGTCGATCCTACCTCAGAAGTGAGGAATGAATCATAGTTTCTAGAAACTATCAATCCCCATAGCTTCCCCATGCAATATCGAAAGTGAGATTAACTGAAATGAAATGATTCACTATTCTATTTGATATATTTTAACTAGAACTTTGATAGCTTGAACCTGGATTTTGTAGAACAGTGGTGAATCCGGTTGTGTGTGGCTTTGTCCCCTCAGTGTGATCTCCTCATTCCTTCGTGCTCACGTGAATCCGAGAAAAGTGTGTAATGCTTAGCATCACAAGTAAGTAGGTATTGGAACAATGGCAAGTTTAGGATGTAGGCCCGAATACAATGCGAGTAGGAGAGGGATAGCGCAAGAGAACAGAGCTTGGCTTATGCAATTCCTAGTGGGATTTATTGCGAGTCATATGACACAAAACGTCCAGAACCTGAAGCTATTCTTTTTATGAACAAAACCTGAAACTCTAATGGCTTCAGATTGAAAATAAAACTATCCTATCTCAATTGATTGTGTGAAATAGTAACAACACTAGCACAAGAAGATTATGTGGCTTCTAAACAACAAAACAACACTAACTATGCATGTAATAAATGGAAACTATGAATTCCTAAGAACTGAAAGACTAAACTATGAAATGAGAAGATGAGAGGCAATTTTTGAGGGGCCATTTGCTTGAAGATCAACTAGCTATTTATAGAATCCCCATTTACCCAAAGGTGAAAACCAATTTGAACTCTTTAACCATAAACAATGCAAAAACACTATTCCAAGGAACTAGAATCATAAATACGAGCAAAGGCGGTGAAAAAAGATGGTAAACATTGAAATTTACATGAGTCGCGTTAAAATGGACGTTCTGGAAAAATGCGTGAAGGGACCACCCCTGAGCAGGGTGGTGGTTATAGGACCACCACCTTGCAGGCGCCACCGCCGCCAGCCCGGCGGGGCGGCGGTTTCATGGCGAAGACCAAAATGCAAGGAAAAAGAGGGGAGAAGAGAAAAACAAAGCACATAGGGGCTAAGTGGGATATGCGGGATGTTAACGCATACTTGGAGAGATTTTCGGATCCGAACACCTTGCGAGGAGACCTGTATCATCATTGGGGCACGTGTAACATTGTTCCGGTGGTGTAGTACCCTACAATTTTGGGTACGTACATATTGCCCCCTCGGAGAAGCATTTTAGCCATGAAGAGGGCGTAAACGGTGGGTCAGTATGGTGGTCCCGAAATGGGAAGTTAGAATTTATACCTGACACGTCGTGTGTCGAAATGACACCCTCCAAGATTCCCGCTACCTGTAAAATGAAAAGAGGACTCAAGTGCAGATAGATAAAATAAATCGAAAAATAAATACTAAAATAATATGAAATGAGGACTTACCATTCGTGCGGGGATAAGAACTTACCTCGTCGGTGCTCCAAACCTGTGAAAAGGGCATTCAAAACAAGTCAAGATGCTATATATGTAAAAATGGGCCCATTTTCCTATTCATTTGCATGTGTTGATTTGATTGATTTTGAGCTCTGGGACCCACGGTGATGGTTTTTGACGAGAGTATAGTCAAAACATTCGTGATGAGATAGTGATCATGCCTCATGAGTGGAACATCGACCCATGAGATCACAGGTTAGTTCTTCTTGATTTAACGTTTTTACCCTCAAAATGTAAAAATGATGAAATCTTTATCATGGGGGGATTATTTTTGAAAATGTCAGTTTTAATAGGGTCATTTAGGGGGGGCGCCTAATGGGTAGGCTTTGTTTTGGTCAAAAATAGTCATTTTTCATGTTTTTAGGTGTCATTTAGGGCACGTGACCCATGTGTGGAAATTTGGGACATGACCGCCGCCCCTGAGCAGGCGGCGGTTACATGACCGCCGCCCGATCGATTAGGCGGCGGTTCAAGACCACCGCCTTTAAGGTGGCGATTATGGAACCACCACCCTGCTCAGGGTGGCGGTCCTTCACAGAATGCCAAAATAATACTTGTTTGAATTTATTTTTGCATTTCTAGCATTCTTACCTACTTTCATGATTTTTCCAATGTCATTTGAATACTAACTTACTCCTTTTTGCGTGTTTTTGGGTGTATGTAGGTGAAGGAGGAATATATCAGATGAGAGAGAGAGAGAGAGTGTGATTGGCTTCCAGTAGTGTTGGATGCACTTTCTCAGGCTGAGCAGGATACGCTTCAGAGGGCTAGCATATTGCGTATATCACGGGTCCGCATGTTGCACCTTCTAGTCACATACTTTGTGACTTGTTTTCATATTGGGATGTTGATCGGAACACTTTCTGATTTCTAGGAGTCAGGGGTGAGTGGACTATCACCCTGGAGGATGTCTACCATATCTTGGGGGTCCCGATCATCGGGAGACAACTTACGCTTGAGACAACAGGGTCACGGGCTCAGATAGCACAGTGGGCTACATACATGGGAGACGTAGTTATCTCCACTGGTTGAAGAAGGGGGTGAGGGTCCATTCTATTCCTAGCCTGCCTATCCCCTTGATTCGTCAGGCCATTATGGGGATCCTTGCCTCGAGATTGATCGGGGACAAGGGAGGAGACACTTTACTTTATTGCTGGTCCCCCATTATTACACAGATTGAGGGACATGGCCGGATTTATGCCTGGGGAGCTGACATACTTGGGACCACCTATCATGATTTGTACCGGGTGGTTCATTTTATAGGGATAGTCTTTGAGCCATCCGACCCTGGTTATGAGTTGGGTCTATGAGCGTATCATCCCTTATGGGAGAGGTGTAGAGGTGGCGGATCCCGGAGCCGTGAGGGCAGCCAGATGGATAGATATGTCGGTGCTTAGAGCACCCCACCAGCCAGTCACCTCCTTGACTACTGATGATATGGAGGCCACACCTTATCAGGCCATGGCAGGGTTATGGGGTGAGGAGACCCTCACTTTGATCTCTTGCTCTACCATAGGGAAGCTTGTGGACAGGATGGGGAAGGTGGAGACACACCCCTTTGATCGAGTGCCTCAATAGTTTGGCCTTCCTTACGTCGGTATGCTCCCCCCAGTGGTGCTAGTATTCAGATCAGTTCGGGAGGCTAGGGGAGGTCCTAGAGGCGGGGTTGGACCGTTGTTACTCCTGGTGTCCCTATTGTAGCTAGGCGGGTAGTACACGTGCTCGAGGGAGAGCCGGTGCTCCTCAGGCACCCTTACTTCAGATTGCGGTCCCACCCACAGTAGCGATGACCCCATTGATATAGACTCCGAGTCTGAGGAGTTCACAGGGGGAGAGATGGAGGAGGAGACCGAGGCTGAGGTCAGTGAGTCGGGTGGAGAGGAGGACACGATCCGAGTGGCATGACACTTAGGATATCTTACAAGCGAGAGAGGGTGGAGTAGAGTGTGGAGAGGGTGACTCTAGTTTCAGAGGAGCCACCCTCTCAGGACCTTAGGTGGGGAGGATGAGTCCGTAGTAGGATGATATGTTTCCCCAGACACGGGAGGAGCACATCAGTCAGTGGTGGCATCTGTGGTAGGTGCTGACCCTAGGGATCCCTCTTGGAGGCCGGAGATCCGAGTGAGTTATCATCCTTCTCTTAATGTTTGTTTCTAGTTAGGATTGCCTTAGTTGTTATCTCTCCTCTTCTTCATTTTTATTTTTATCTTTTGACTATTTCTAATTTTTTTTCTCCTTTGCTTGTAGAGACTGCTGATGAGTGGCGAGACTGATTTGATTCGGGTATGCACTGATACCCTGATGATCCCCATGGAGAGGACTCGCCGAGCTATCCGTGGATGCAGGGGAGCC
Source organism: Taxus wallichiana var. yunnanensis (assembly GCA_018340775.1). Taxonomy (NCBI): domain Eukaryota; kingdom Viridiplantae; phylum Streptophyta; class Pinopsida; order Cupressales; family Taxaceae; genus Taxus; species Taxus wallichiana. The sequence goes on from CM031237.1 coordinate 172,141,887, forward strand.
TTGCCAGCGGTAGGCATGCGACATTTTTGCCCCTATCGGCATGTGGCCAAGATGGTGACTACCCTCCGTACCGAGTTGGTTGGGTATAGGACAACAGAGCGCTTGATGAGGAGTCACTCTCTCATAGTGAGGCCGCAGTTGCTCCTCGGGACCGTGAGCCCTCAGTGCATTCAGAGCGCGGCGTAGCGGAGTCCTAGACATGGTCGTGCACCTTCAGAGGGGTCTCATAGGGGTTGAGAAGCCACTTGGCTCTCTTTGATTGTTTATATGATTTATTTTGTATTTCCGGGCTCATTGAGTGTTTTGACCATGCCTAGCGCATGATGGCATTGTATAGGAAACTTGATATATATATATATATATATTCTTTTTGGATCAGACTCTTGGTATCTATGATTTTGTGATTCATTTCCACATGTAAATTATAATGTTGTTTTTATATGCTTTTCAGAATGTATGCAATGGAGAACAAAAGATACAAATGCTTTCTTTCTTTTTGTATTTCGTGATGCTGATATATGATAACATAGACACAATGTGATCTTGAACTTTAGTTTCTATAAGCAATTTTTGGTACTTCATATTTGTTTTGACAAAATGAGATGATAAACTGGTATGATGAGCAGATGAACTTGCCCCACTCCTAACTCCACGTAACTAGTAAGATGCGAGGGCTCACCACCAAGAGCTAGAAAGGGCACAAGCTATGAAATTTGTTGAATGATAGCGATGAGAGATAGACAAAGATTTGGTGGAACCAAATTAGGACACTACAAACCTACTCTACTCAAGTGACTCCATAGTTTAGAATGCTACTTGCTTTGTGGTTTATCTAGACTTAGATCCGTAGATGGCCACATGGTAGACAAAATCTGGTTTTGGGGTTTTGAGCTCTCTTGGAATTTTGGACATCTGATTCACTTGTTTTTGACTCAAGATTTCAAAGGTTTATTTGAACTGTTTGCTTATGACCTTCAACATTTATTGTCAAGAGGACCCCCTACACCTTGCCCCATGCTTCTAGTAGGAAGCATGGGCTTATCACCATGGACAAGGCATAGGTGAGTAAGGGCATTCCCATCCTTTCCCAACCCTACGTCACTAGTAAGCGACACAAGTTCATCACCGAAGGTTGGTAGGGCAAGGAAATGTGTAAAAATAAAATTTTTTGTTTGATCTATATTTGACTTATTTATTTGAGCAAAGTGTCAGTATGTTCTTATTTCCAAAGAGATATGCATATGGGATAGATGTGACACTATGAAGCTTCTAGAACAGACCATAGGCAAGACACCTATCCTAGGAAGAAACTAAAAGTGAGAACAAGCATGCAGACCTTGGTATGGTTACCATTAAGACTTTGTCATATCTAGCTTTATTTGATGAAATGATTCTGAAACGATTGATGATGTTATGAAAATGAAGAAGTATGATTGGAAGGATTATGCCAATACCATCAGAAGTTTGTAATGAATTGCTTTGAGAATAAGTTCCTTGATCACAAAATTTTACGAAACGAGTGGACAAAATGAACCTAACTACATGAAGATGCAAAGTAGATATAATTATACAAATAGTGCGGGTTGCTTATGCATAGAATCGTTTAAGATGCAAGGAATTGATTGTTTCACCAAATTCCTCACCTTCCAGTGTACATAAGAGATATGCACCATTTCCATAGTCTTTCGTGACTCGGTATGGGCCCAACCATTTGGGCCGGAATTTCCTTCCTTCACCGGTCTTCTTGTCAATCCGGTTATCTAGCCTTAGAACTAGATCTCCTTCATATATATTTCCGTTCATAGACCTTTTTGTTATACTATGGCACATCCGGTCAGCATAGATTCTATGCCACTATTTAGCATCTAACCTGGCCTCATCTAGGCTTTCTAGTTGGGAGAGACGTGCTTCTCTATAAGCTTCTTCATCAGAATCCTTGTACTGAGAGCGAGGAGAGTGGGTATTTCAACCTCAAGTGGGAGAACTGCTTCTGCTCCGAATACCAATGAGAAAGGAGTTGCTCCTGTTGGTGTTCTTATTGAGGTTTGGTGGGCCCACAAGGCTGGATATAACTTTAAATGCCAATCTCGTTTGTTTTCTTTTACCATTTTGAGGAGAATAGCTTTCAATGTCTTGTTTGTTGCTTCAGCCTGCCCATTAGCTTGAGGGTAATACAGGGAGGCTGTATGATGGTTTATCTTAAATTTATTGCATAGTTCATGGACCTCGTCATTCTTAAAGGAAGTACCATTATCTGAGATAATGATTTGTGGAACACCGTACTAAATGATCTAGTTTAAAATGAACTTGGTGATCATGGAACCTAGTACAGTGGTGAGAGGCATAGCCTCTACCCATTTGGTAAAATACTCGGTGGCCGTGATTATGAAGTTATGGCCATCTATTGATGAGGGAGAGAATTTCCCTATCAAATCTAGGCCCCATGTAGAAAAGGGCCATGGAGTTGCGATTGGTTGTAGAGCTTGTGCCGGCATGTGAATCTCGTGGGAAAATTCTTGACATTTATGACACTTGCGTACAAACTCTACTATGCGTCATGCTCTAGAGTGGGCCAGAAATAGCCCATCCGATGTATTTTGTGGGTAGTGGCATGACCTCCAAAATGGCCGCCACATATTCCATTGTGAGATTCGTAGAGAATCTTCTTGGATTCTTCTGTGTCAACACACCTTAGGAGCATTCCATCGAAATCCTTACGATAGAGCACTTGTTCTATAATAACGTATTTAGCTATGATAATGCGTAACCACCTTCTTTTTTGTGGTGTAGCACCTTCTGGATACGCATGGCCCATGATATAATTAACAATATTAGTATACCAAGGACATTTAGAGATGGGAGGTCTAGTTTCGATGTAATATATGCATTCATCGGGAAAATCTAGATCGACTAGATCACCTCCTGTCTAATGGGTTATCAGCTAACCAATCTACAATGATTTGTCCCTTAATGGACTTTGGTTTACAAAAGTTAATTGAATTCACCCATTAAGGTTATAAAGCATCCAACCTTTTTAGACAAGGACCCTTGCGTGAGGAAAGTTCGTAAATGGTCTATTTTTACAATGACCCTTGTTTCTTGATTTAGCATGTAATGTCTTAAGCGTTTGGTTGCGAAGACTATGGCAAGGCATTCTCATTCTACTTGCGTATAGCATGTTTCATAATCGAGCAACATTTGGCTAATGAAATAGATCACGCGTTCTCATTTGTCATCATCTTCTTGAGCAGCATGCTAGGCTAGCGAGACATTGGTAGCTCGTGAATATAAGATTAAAGGGTGGTTTGGCTTAGGAGGCATTAGCGTAGGTGGTGACAACAAGAAATGCTTAACTGCTTTGAAAGCCTCATTGCAGTCTTTGGTCAATTGATACTATAATATTTCTTGAGTAGATTATTGATTGGATGAATGGAAAAGCTTAAATCTAGGATGAATCTTCGGATTGCACTGAGTTTCCCAAGAAATGACTGATTCAGATTCATCGAAGGTGGGATCATTTCGAGAACAACTCAGATTTTGGCTGGGTCCACATCAATCCCTCATGATGATATGATATAACCCAGGAGTTTCCCTCTGTCACACCAAATACACATTTTTCTGGGTTTAGTGTGACTCCGTATTCTATCAAATGTGAAAGAATGATGCGGAGCACTTCCGGGTGATCACAGCGCTTCCCTTGGCTTTAGCTAACAAGTCATCTACATAGGATTCCATGATTTTATGAATAAGATCATGAAATATGTATGTCATTTCCCCTTTGGTATGTAGCAGCTATTCTTGAGACCGAATGGCATAACAAACATAGCAATAGGTTCCCAAGGAGTTATAAACGTGGTTTTGGCTTGGTCTTGTTTGGATATTCGATTTGATTGTATCCGAGAATCCATCCATGAGAGACAAAAGCTCAAATCCAGTTACATTGCGTCAGCGATGATGTCGATGGATGGTAAGCAGGAAGTCGTCCTTGGGACACGCTTTGTTAATGTCTCAGAAATCTATGCAAATGCGTATCTTCCCATTCTTTTTGAGAACGGGAATGATATTAGATACCCACTGAGAATAATCAACTGGCTTGATGAATCCTACTTGGAGGAGTTTCATTACTTCTTCCTTCACCATGAGAGCTACCTTGGGTTTCATTGGCCTCGATTTTTGTTTAACTGGCTTTGCATCTGATTTGGTGACGAGATTATGTACTGCATGATGTGTGGTGTAATTCCCATCATTTCTTTATAATTAAATGCAAAAGCCTTTTGATGTTCTCTGAGGATTCGAGTGTGTATTTCTATCTCTTCTAGAGTTAACGAAGATCCTAGTTTTAAGATCTTTGGTTCATCCTCCGTTCGATGTTAATATCAATTGTTTCTTGATTAAAGAAGCGTTACCTTCTTCAAACTCAGGCGGGGCTGGAGGTAGTTCTAGATCTTCTCCATTCTCTATCGCGTGTATGTCGAGTTCCTTTTGTGGGGGAAGCTCTATCATGGGATTTCCAAAGTAAGAAGATGAATGTGGGATTAAAGACAAATCTACCACGTGATGGGTGAGATGTAACGCTGCATAGGCATTTAAGTAATCAAGAGTGGCTCTATCACTATCAACGTGATCTAAGATAGTAGATTTATTCTCAGCTATGTTTGTTAAAGAGGGTTTGACATTTTCTTCACTAATGGTTCAGTGTGCGAAGGGATACCATGAAATGGGTGTCTTCAACTCATTGCTTGGAGTGAAACGTGAAGCTGAGGTGGCTATCGAATCTGTGAGAAGGTTTTGTTCTCATGGGATTGCTTCAATTGATATGAAGTTAAATCCTTTGCTCAGATCTAATACTGCTGTTTTGTAGAGTTGTAAATGTTTCAGCTCTAGTCTCATACACCTCAGAGACTTGGTTTGCTACTAATTGAGAGTCTCCTAACACCCTGATGTCATTAACACCGAGCCTCTTAGCTAAGATGAGGCCAAGGAGGAGGGCTTCGTACTCAGTGTCATTGTTTGTACATTCAAAATTTAGTTTAAAGGTGAATGGTAAGATCTTTCCCTCGGGAGAAGTAAAGATCACACCTGCCCCAACCCCATAACGACATCTAGCTCCATCGAAATGGAGAGTCCAATATTTAGTTGGGAAGATGGACGTTGGGACATTTGCTACGTCAACTTCTTCTGCTTGATTACTTCTACCATGCAGAGTTCCTCTGCTGGAAGAGAACCAACACCTAGGGTATATCCCATGCCTACAGAATCAAATGGTAGGAAAATTGGTAGATCTGTTCTAGCAATTTGACAATCTTTGCAGTAGTTCCTAATGATATTATTTCTACAACATTAGCCTCATCTTTGAGGGCTGGGATATTCTTGACTAGGTTCATAGTCTCTAGTTCTCTTTTAGGTACCAAATTTTCTTCTGGTTTCGCGTCGGTTGGTTTATTAAGTTGGTTTGTTGGGAGTTCAAACTCAGAGTGAACACTGGCCTTTTCTTCAGAGTCTACTAGGTGTATATCGAATGGTTTGGATCACCTTTTTCTACGAATACCTTTCCTAAGTGTAGGAATCTTATTTCCTGAAATAACGTAGAAGGGATTGCCTTCATACGGTGTATCCATGGTCGGTGAGGATCATATTATAGTTGGTTTCCCGATCTATAATATAAAACTCAATGAGGATTGTTTTGGGTCCTAAGGTGACTGGTAGTATTATAGTTCCAATCGAAGTGGCTTTAAGGCTATCATAGCCTCTTAGCATATTCGAGTCATGGAACAATTTGTTTCTCCATACCCTAGCTTTTGAAGGAAAGAGAAGGGGACTATGTTAATTGCTGCCCCATCATCAACCATTGCATTTAACGTAATTGTTATAAACCCACACTTGCAAATGTAAGGCTGGATCACCTCTGCGTGTAATCTCGGTGTCTGTTGGCATTTTTCTTATGTCAAATATAAACTCGGTATCCCTATCCGGCTGCCCTGGAGGGTGAATATCGAAGTCTATATGGTTTACTTGTGTTTGGGAGGTGGAGTGATGTTAATTAAATGACCTAAACCTAATGCTTCTAAAAGAGCAGCCCTATGGGTAGGAGAGTTCTTCAATAAGTCCAAAAAGGAGATATGAGAGAAGGTCTTTGTTAGGTCATTAATTAAATCATAGGCACCTACGGGTTTTACTAATGGTTGTTGAATGTTATCTGTTTCTAGCGGGTAACTTGGACTTGGCTGAGAGGAATACTCTCGTGTCCTTATTACGGCTTCCACGTGTAGTTCAGTGTCTAACTCCACTAAACTAACTATCTTGGGTCGTAGCTGATTTCCTAATTGTGGTGCGATAGGTGGATTTAGCGAAGTCGAGGCTTCATGATCATTGTTTCCTATCATTGCACCCTTGTTCATCCCTTTTGGATTTAATTTATCATGATTTGGGAGTGGGTCATTGAAAATCTTGAGGGGAGCATTTTGAGGGGAGACTGCTCCCGTGAAAGTATTTGGCGTAGGTGATGCAGGATCTGCTAAGAACATATCTATGAAAAGTTGTCTTTGTTCTTCTGGAAAACGTTGCATGAACTTATTGTAATCGTGGCAAGTCCTAGTGTCATGGCCTCGAATTTTGTGGAAACCACAATATGAGTTGGGATTGTAATTCCTAGGTTGTTGGTTTGGCACGTATTGTGGTCCAAAACTCTGATTAAACCATTGATTATTAAAGTTTTGCGTTTGTTGTCTTTGGTTTTGGTTTTGGTTTTGATATCCAGTTGAATTTTGACTTGGACCCTGTGTCTGGGTCTACCTTTGTTGTTGTTGTTGTGGATGATTAAAATCCACCGAGTTGATTCGGGGGTAAAGTTGTTGTTTCGTTGATTATTAATCGGCGGTGGAGTATTTACAACATTTTTTTTTGTTTGGTCAGTTACTCCATCTGTTGTTACACCGTGATTTTTGTTAAGGATTTTAGGTCCTTGATTGATGTTTGTGGTAGTAGGATAAGTCGTAGTATTTGGTTGGGGTGATTAACCTCCCATTTGTTCCATATGTCTTGCGACCACTATCTATTGCCGCTTGATCTATTCGGAGGGTGCTCTCAAGTACTTCATCGTAAGTCCTTAGTGGGAACTTCTGGACTTCTTCCTTTACCTCTCTGCTGAGAGAATGAAGGAATAAATCACATAGTTCCATTTGGTCCATGTTTGGAGTGCTTGTTGAAGAATAGAGGACTGTACGCCATCTCTGGATGAAATGAGCAACAGATTCATTGTGTTCTTGTTTAATGTGCAAGAATTCCCTGATTCTTGTTCTCAATAGTTTGTTCATGTCAAACACCTTGATGAACTCTGAAATGAGTTGTTTAAATGAATGGATGGAAGCTTCAGGTATTCTGTAATACCAATCGAGGGTGATGCCCTCTAAAGTTTTGGGGAATATTTTAGCAACAACCCCATCCCAAGGGAGCAATTCTCGAATGGTTGTGGCATAGGCCTTAATGTGTGCATTGGGTCTCCTTCCCCTTTGTATTTGGGAAAATCGGGAAGAGGTCTTGGAAGCATGACATGCTTCGTATGGTGAAGTCTAGGGTTCTTTCAAATATTTTGAATAAGTTCCTATTGCATAGGTTTCGACCATCGATGGTGCTGCTTGAGGGGGTGGAGGTGGAATGGGTTGTTGATATGGCGTAGCGTATGCATTTTGCAGGGACATAAGGAAATCCTTGTGGTTGAGTGAACATGCCGGGAGAAGAGAACATATCTCCTTGTGGTGACTTGGAATATATGTTTAAGTATGGAGGAGTATTGCCCAGGAATGGATTATTTTGTACTAGACCGGGAGGTATCATATTTTCCACCGGAACGGTGTTAGAAAATGTGGTTCTAGTTGGCGTTTGTTGTGAATACTGAGGAGGCATGCCCAACGTGCCTATTCCTGTGAGGAGGTCTACTTGGCTAGGATGATGTAGAGGATTGGAATTCCCTACCTGCATGAATTGAGAATTTTGACTTGCTTGAGCAAGTTCTAACCCTCTAACTTTTTCTACTAAAGTGGAGATGACTTCATTTGGTGAAGTCACAATATTTTCCTTAGTGGCATTTGTTGTATATCCTGAGGTTGTATAGGCATGTGGTACCCGCTATGAACTGATCGTTGCCCTACCAAGTTTCACTGAGGGCATTTCCTATAGGTAGCGGCATGGAGGTGTTTTCTTGAAACGAGACCTCGGGTCATGTTTGTAAACTTCCTATAGGTGGGTACATACTCGAGAGCGTTGTTCACTCCTGGCATAACGCACTGAATGTTCATCATCTAAAAATAGATATGGATTTGATTGTCTACTAATTTGTGGTCTAAGAAACACCTGAGGAGATGAACCAGATTCTCCCATAAACGTCATGTTGTTCGAGCCCGAAGGCTCTGGTTGTTGCGTTTGAGTGAGCTGATCCAACTCCTCTATTTGGAAAGAAGAACTATATCTAGCCCTTGGGGCGGAGTTTGTGTTGACAATCGGTTAGTTGAATAGTTTTCACCCCATGCTGAGAGCGAGGGTGATGGTTGTCTATTCAGTTGATCGTAGTATGCTTCAAGACCTAGGAGAGGTCTGCCATATGCATCGAATCCCATCATATTAGGGGGTATATGAATACCCATGAGAATAATGGGAAAGAGTGAAGGTGGATGGAAGAAGTGAAAAATAAAAGAGGAAGAACTGTTTGGTTCACGTCGGGTTCACCAATTTTGTACGATGGAAAAGTGACAAGCGAGCATGGGAATCTACAAGTAACTCTTCCTCGCACCCGACCTCCCGAGGTCATGCCGAGACAACTGGTGGGGATGGAATATACGTGGGGTATGGACAAAACTAATTGGGAAATCTTATGTCTTTGACACGCACTAATGGAATCTATGAATCTAAGGCAACGAAGGCCCTCCTAACCGAACTTGGCATGATAGATCGGTCGGCGAGGATGACTACTCGAAGGCTCCAATCAATATCGAGCTCTGGCGTGATTCGATCTATAGGTTGTGGAATACGTGGAAGATAACCTGTGGGTGCTTCGTATATGTCTCCCGATAGGGTCATGAAAATGAATGATGGAGAATGATGGTGGATTCTATGGGTGATTCTCTGGTCTAGTCTAGAAATCCTTAGCTTGATTAGCTGCTGTATCTAGTGAGGATAGTTGTGTGATTATGATTGGTGGAAGTGGAGTGGATCTAAATACTAATGTGCGTAAACCAACATCTATGTCTGATTGACCTGTGGACTCGTTGGGTTGTGGGACCTGTGGATCACAACCGTAGATTCATGGTTGTTGTGGACCTCCTATGGTCATATGCAGAATCAATCCTAATTCCTAATATCCAGTAGTCGTATGCCTTTTCGGCCTCTATATTTAGAACTAAAAGTTGTGCAACCTTCTCAGAGTACCTTACAGGTGTTCTAGCAACCTGAATTCGTAAGCTAGTGTCTATGTCAGTGAGAATGTCTCTTGCGTCTAGCTGTGGGACCAAAGGATCACAACCGAATGTTTGCTCTCTTTCAGAGCCCTTCTACAGTCATGCGGATATTTATCTAGGGTAATATGTAGTTTGGCTGGTTTGACCAAAACGTATGTGCTTTGTCATCTTCTATGTTTAGTCCTCTTAGTTGTGCACTAATTTCTTGTAGGTCTATTGTTACTTGGAAGACCTGAATTCTGAGGTTTTGGTCTATATCGAGTTATTTTTATAACAAGATGGGTTGAGGCACTATTGGCTTGAATACGTATTCTCTGGGCTCTCTAGGTCCTGTGATTGTCATGCAAAAGAAACAATGTAAATCTAACTGAAGCAAAGTAAAACTAACTATGTAAAGTATATCTACAGCATATATAACTTCTCTATTTTTGTGTTTTTGATGAATTATTTGAATGAAATTGAAAGAGAAACTATTTAAAATATCTAGAAATTGACAACTAAACTAATAACGAAATTAAAACAAACAAAGCAGCCGAGTATAGCTACTTGCATGTGCAGTTGTAAATCTATTCTAAATAATGAAATAACTGATCTAATCTATTTGAAAAATGATCATCGATCCTACCTCAGAAGTGAGGAATGAATCATAGTTTCTCAGAAACTATCAATCCCCATAACTTCCGAGTAATATCGAAAGTGAGATTAACTGAAATGAAATGATTCACTATTCTATTTGATATATTTTAACTAGAACTTTGATAGCTTGAACCTGGATTTTGCATAGAACAGTGGTGAATCCGGTTGTGTGTGGCTTTGTCCCCTTAGTGTGATCTCCTCATTCCTTCGTGCTCACGTGAATCTAGAAAAGCATGTAATGCTAGCATCAATAGAAGTAGGTATTGGAACAATGGCAATTTTGGATGTAGACTGAATACAATGCGAGTAGGAGAGGGATAGCGCAAGAGAACAGAGCTTGGCTTATGTAATTCCTAGCGGGATTTATTGCGAGTCATACGACACAAAACGTCCAGAACCTGAAGCTATCTTTTTACGAACAAAACCTGCAACTCTAATGGCTTCAGACTAAAAATAAAACTATCCTATCTCAATTGATTGTGTGAAATAGTAACAACACTAGCACAAGAAGATTATGTGGCTTCTAAACAACAAAACAACACTAACTATGCATGCAATAAATGGAAACTATGAATTCCTAAGAACTGAAAGACTAAACTATGAAATGAGAAGATGAGAGGCATTTTTGAGGGGCCATTTGCTTGAAGATCAACCAACTATTTATAGAATCCCCATTTACCCAAAGGTGAAAACCAATTTGAACTCTTTAACCATAAACAATGTAAAAACACTATTCTAGGGAACCAGAATCATAAATACGAGCAAAGGTGGTGAAAAAGATGGTAAATGTTGAAATTTACGTGAGTCACATTAAAATGGACATTGGAAAATGCGTGAAGGACCGCCCAAAAGCGCGTGAAGGACCGCCTGGCTTGCTCACCCAGGCTTGGCGGAAGTTTCATAAGCGAAGACCAAAATGCAAGGAAAAAGAGGGGAGAAGAGAAAAACAAAGCACGCAGGGGCTAAGCGGGATATGCGGGATGTTAATGCATACTTGGAGAGATTTTCAGATCCCAAACACCTTGCGAGAGACCTATATCATCATTGGGGGTGTAATGTGGCGGCCCGGCTTGATGGTTGTGCTCATCGATAGATGGGACTCTGCGACCAACATGTTCCACCTACCAACAGGTGAGATGACTATCACCCTGGAGGACGTGTTCAGATTCTTCGATTACCCATATTGGGTGCCCAGGTGTATTCTATCTCCTCCGAGGCCTCAGAGGAGTTGATTGTGACTATTTTTGGTGAGGGGGCGGCTGATCTAAGATTCCATAGTGCCAGTTTGAGCTATGGAGAGATGTACCTAGCCCGTCCAGAGGAGATGAGGCTAGTGGTCCTATTGATGGAGGTAGTGTGCTGCTATGCATTCCTAGATGTAGAGGGTGGATGCTTTCCTCAATCACTGATGGGGGTACTCCACGACATGATGGTGCATGAGACCCACTTTTCCTGGGCACCAACATTCTTGGTGTAGCTATACAGAGAGTTGTGCGCATATGGGTGGCAGCACGCACAAGTTTAGCCTATGTTGTACATTTATCTTGCACTACTTGGGCCTATGAGCACATAGTCTATATGTGCGGCCTATAGGGATACCCTACCGAGATGCATTCCCACCTAGATTTGTGTGGGTGGGGTACATGAGATGGGTGCCGGTGATAGGAGAGTGAAGATCGGATAGGCGACACATGATGTGGCCCATGTTTGGAAAAGATTCTTTGGAGGGATTATCGGAGTGGACATTATATGGAGGCCATATGTGGGATTCCCCTCATATAGGCATATGCATGAGGAGCTAGCTGAGCTCCAGCTAGAGAGGTGGATATAGGGTCACCGTGTCGGGGAGGATGAGATGATCCCGGTAGATAGAGTCCAACGATAGTTTAGGATAGTACAAGATATTCCTCTGCCCTTCCCACAATATCAGAGAGATGATGTGGAGAGGCCCTTACCTCTACCACAACCTACAATGCCCACAAGGGGAGGAGGAGTAGCCAGTGGATCGGTGGATAGATGACACCGGATGTACGAGACAGTATAGGTAGTGGTGGGTAGCTTAATTTACAAGCCATACCACCTGGAGGCAGGGGCAGAGACCTAGCTACCATTATAGTGCATGAGAGAGAGACTCCTACGAGGCGGGTAGCTATGTTGATTACCTAATTGGGTATCTATGAGACACATGGAGAGTTTGGAGGTAGAGGTAGTAGAGATACATGTATAGGGGACACTACCGAGGTAGAGAGAGTGGGTCCCGATTCAGGGAAGGCATAAGGTAGGGTGCTTTATAGGAAAGTACGGGGGCGAGACCTATGGGACCACCATAGGGCCCGTGCCTCTATCTAGGTTACGAGATGCCTAGGTGAGGTGAAATACTATCATGACTAAATTATGGTGGATGGGATAGAATTTATATCCTATCTTTGAGTACGAGGCACAACAGGCTTAGGTGAGAGGACGATATCCCACACTCATAGTGTGGAGATCACATGAGGTTAGCGAGCTCCGAGGCTCAATCGAGGAGAGGTCACCGGTGCATGGAGACCAGCTTTAGGTGGTGAGGTGCTAGTAGGGGCATAGGAGGTCGAGGGTACATGTGACACAGAGATGGAGGACATTTGGCGAGATGCCTGATATGCGATCACCTAGTTTTTAACGTATGATAGCTATTTTTGAGATATATATTGGCTTGCGTCTTAAGAAGATAGTTGTATTTTTTATCACATATCGGCTTGCATGCTGAAGACAGTGAGGATGTACGAGTGATTTGTATATTTCGAGTATATATTGGCCTGCATGCTGAAGAGATTTTGTATTATTTCATTATTTGTATTTTTGTATATATGAGACCGGCTGCGTGCCGATGACATTTTGTATTGTATATCGGCTTGTGTGCCAACATTTTTGAGATGATGGACATGATGAGATAGCCATGTATATTTGAGATACACATTTATTTATTTATATGATGAGATACATGGTATTTTAGATTTGTTGATGTGTTTATGAGATTTTGATTTATGGCTTGTGTTAGATGAGATATGGATTTGTTGTTTTGATATGGATGGAAATTAGGTGAGTTAGGCATGGTGGAGTCAGGTCGGTTTAGGCATGGATCGAGTTAGGTTGATTTAGGCATGGTTGAGTTAGGTTATAGGCATGGATTGAGTCAGGTCAATTTAGGCATGGTTGAGTCGGTTATAAGCATGGATCGAGTCAGTTGGTTAGGCATGGTGGAGTTAGGTTGGTTAGGCATGGTTGAGTTAGGTTGGTTTAGGCATGGTTGAGTTAGGTTGGTTTAGGCATGGTTGAGTTAGGTCGATTTAGGCATGGTTGTGTTGAAAGTAGGTGATGTTGCGATTCATTATTTTTGTAATTAATGATACTATGGGTCATATGTGAGATGTGGTATAATCTATGCATAGTGATGATAGAGAAATGGTAGGTGTAATAAATGTATGTTGTGATAATGTTTAAAATATGAAACAACTTGTTATGTATGTGGTTTAATTTCCAATGTTGGGTATAAAAGGGAAACGAAGTTAGGTGTGATGTAATGTGAGGCACATGGAAGATGAATTGTTGAGGGTAGAGGATGGCCGAGCTAACCTCCAAGGGCCCCATGCCCTTGGAGTGCTACCTACATAGTCCCAGCGAAAAAGGGACCTCAGGCCGATGTAGTTCTCCCATGAGCTAGGGAAGAATATGAGGAGGTATGAAAATGAGGTGGTAGGTTTTTGGGCATGTTGTGGGTTTAGGTTTGGTAGGTGTGGGTGGATTATAGGTAAAGTGATGTAGGTGGGGTCGATTGTGGTGAAAGAAGAAGATTACCCCAAAAGTAAACATCAAGGAGCATGTCTATATAAGGTAATCAAAACGTAAGAAAAGATGGTTAAAAGATGAGAGAGGGGACAATAAAGCCACACTGATTGGGTAGGATCATACCAGTAGATCATACCTTGGAGGAGGTGATGAACATAAGACCCTAAAGACATTGCATGATGGTTTGTTTCTACGGTGAAAAGTAGTCACATGATCACCAAATGTCAAGTTCAAGAAGTCCCTTAAGGCGGTAGGAAATGAGAGTGGGCATGGTTCGAAGGGTGAATAGTAGGTAATTTTTATATGGTATAGGTAGCATGTGTTTGAGCAAGAGAGCCTAGCTCACAATGGGAAAGTCCATGACTATTTTTTTTGTTTTGATAGTTGAGATAGTGATCAATGTGGGAAGTCTATATGGGATAAATAAAATTGAACTCCTTGAGGTCTTCATGAAGGTGATCGATGCGGGAAGCTTGGTTGCTCTCATTTTTGTGTTTTTTTAAGAGCTTTGCATAGCTATCCTTCAAGAGGAGAATTTTATTGATAGCTTGAGCAATTGGTCGAGAGGAAGATTTCCTTTTGAGGAGTCATCTTTTTGATTAGAAGTTTGACTCAAGGAGTTTGGTCCCATGTGAGGTCTTTGAAGTCATGGACAAGACCAAGGTGCAGAATAGGACTCTTGTTCAAAAGGCAAGGTGAAACGACCATGGGATCTCATCTAAAGGTAGATGAAAAGTATCCATGAGAATCATGCTATGTGCAGTGCCGTGGTGCACATATTCAAGAGAAGGTAACAAGTGATGGGTACTCACATGATTCTTGTTTAATCGTTAGTGAGGTGTATGAAGTGAATAGCGCTCAAGGGATGAGCATGGAAAGAGACAAAAGGTGAGGTAGGACTACAAGTCAACAATAGAATGGTCAAAGATGTAAGGTGTTAAGGGGCTCAGGTTCGGGTTTACCATTGAGTGAAGATAAATGATAAGCACTTGATCCATAGGTATGAGTCACGATGTATGGTCCAAGCCAATTAGGAGAAAATTTGCCCGTTTAATTTTTACGCTTTGGTTACGTGTTGATTTTATTTCAAGACAAGGTAACCGAACTTGAAGGTTCATTCATGGACATGTTTGTCATAGGCACATTTAATACATTTTTGGTAAACTTGAAGGTGATCCAGAGTGTTAAGATGAAATTTTCTAATAACTCTAGTTGTGCTAAATGGTCCTAACAAAATTCATCATCATTAAGCATGTCATGGAGAGAAATGTGGAGTGAGGGAATCTGGACTTCGAGAGGTAGAACTGCCTCTATACATGTAGACTAGAGAGAATGGTGTAGCCACAGTGGAAGTACGAATACTAGTGCGGTATGCCCATAGGGAAAAAGGAATGTGCGTATGCCAATCCTTCCCAATATCGTCAACCACTTTCATAAGAATTTTGTTTAAGGTTTTGTTAGTGGATTCGGCTTGGCCATTGGTTTGTGGGTAATAAGGTGATGAGAAACTAAGTTGAATGCTAAAGGTGTCGTAAAGTTTTTGCAATGTTTTATTTTTGAATTGTTTTCCATTATCAGTGATGAGGCGATGAGGAACACCAAAGCGAAAAATAATGTGGTGGTTGATGAACTCACATATTTTCTCCACTTTCATGGAAATGAGTGGTATGGATTCCACCCATTTTGTATAATATTCGGTAGCAGTGATGATCCATTGATGGCATTGGGAAGAATGAGGATTGATTTCTTTGACAAGATCCAAACCCCATTGAGAGAAGAAGGGCCAAAAGTCTTAAGTGACTTTGTAAGGCATGATTTGGGTGTATGATGAAGATTGGAATGTTGTTGGAATTTTACACAATATTTGACGTAGTCACAATAATAATGGTTAATGGTCGGCGAGTAATAGCCTAGTGAAAAGAATATGCTTAGTAATAGCCGGAGCCACTAAAGTGACCACCACATATGCCATCATGAACCTCCTTAATGGTATAAGGAATTTCAAAACTTGTGAGGCATCGTAAGAGAATACCATCAAAGCCATGCTTATAGAGGAGTCCCCCCAAGATGATGTAACAAGAGACCTTTTTAAGGAAGGCGCATTGTCCATTACGGGTAAGATCAGGAGGTAAGATGGAGAGAGAAAGGTAGTTGGAGTATTGTTTATACCAAAGGTCACTCGGGGTCGGGGTATCGGTTTGATCGAGTAAACATCGTGAGGTAAATAAGAAGGTGATTGGAGTTATTGTATGGTGATGAAGATTGTAGAATTGGTAGGTGAAGCGGGTATTTGGGAAGCTAAGCAGGCCATGGTATCTACAAATTTGTTGGTTGAATGTGGGATGGTTTGAAGGGTGTAACGATCAAAGGTGGTCAAAATTATGTCTACATGATGTTTATACTTTTGAAGTATCTTGTTATGACATTGGTACATACCATTGACTTGGTTTATGACCAATTGAGAATCACCAAAGATGTTGATTGATTTGACATCTAGGGCGTAGGCGGCTTGGAGACCTAGTACGAGTGCTTTGTATTCAGCAATATTGTTGGTACATTCAAAATATAATTTGAAAGACAAAGGCATGGGTTCACCATCAAGAGGAATGAGGATAATACCAGCCCCACCCCCACACTGACACTTGGAACCGTCGAAAAAGAGTGTCATTTGGTAAGGAGGTTTGTCAGGAAAGGTAATTGACTCATACGGAAAGTCAAAATTAGAGGGTGATCCCGGAAATAGGTGCATCGGCCAATTGGTGGTGATTCTTGGCCCTTGATGGAATTTTGATGAATGAATTTGAGGTCAAGATCAGCTAAAAGCATAAGCCATCGTGTGACATGCTGATTTTGATAAGGTTTGGCGTACATGAAGTGTAAGGGGTTGATGTTGGTCACAAAATAGGTTTTGTGGTTGAGTAGGTAATGACGGAGTTTTGTGGCAATGAAAACTAAGGCTAAGAAATTTTTCGGGATGGGTGTATCGGGTTTCATTATCCAAAATAGTACAACTGATATAATAAAACTACCTGCTCCTGTGTTGCTCATCGCGATGAGCGAGCATGGCTCCCAAGAAATGATCGATAGCTGATATGTATAGGTAGAAAGGTTGATCATATTTAGGTGGAATGAGTATGGGTGGTTAGAGAAGGTATTGTTTTAAGGCCTCAAAATCTTTGTGCAATCATCATCCCATTTAAAGGAGACATCCTTCTTGAGCGAGATGATGAAATGGTTGACATCGATCAATAATTGTGAAATGAAACTACGAATGGTGCAACTTACCTTGCAGGCTACGAGTTGTTAAGGTTAGTAGGTGGAGGCATTTGAGAATGGCCTTGAATTTAGTAGGTTATACTTCTATGCCATGGAGGAAATGATAAATCCATGAGCTTTCTGAGAGAACCACGAAGACACACTTAGGGTGAAGGTGGACACTGATATTTAATGAGGTGGTCAAAGATGGTTTGGAGGACGGTTAAGGTGCTTGGAGCGATGTTTAGATTTGGCAAGAGATCATCCATGTAATCTTCCAATATGCGATGCATGATGTCATGGAAGATGTAAGTCATAGAACAATGATATGTGGCACCAACATTTTTAAGGCCAAAAGGCATGACTCGATAGCAGAAGGTCCCCTAAGGGGTGATGAATGAGGTTTTGTGTTGATCTTCTGGGGAAAGTAAATTTGATTATAACCTGAGAAGCCATCCATGAGTGATAGCATCTCATGGCCAGTGGTAAGGTCAACCAGTTGGTCAATGCCAGGTAAGGGAAAGTCATCTTTGGGCAGGCTAGGTTGAGGTCACGGAATTCCATGTAAATGTGGAGTCCCCCATTGCTTTAGTGATAGGGACAATGTTAGAAATCCAATGAGGATAATCAATGGGTAAGATGAAGGAAACAGAAAGAAGGTGTTGAAGTTATTCTTTGATGAGAAGAGCAATGCGAGGGTGCATTTTCCTCAGCTTTTATTTGATGGGTTTGGCATCGGAATGGTTACTGATATTGTGGACCACTATGGTGGGATCAATACAGGCATGTTTAAGACCAAAGACATGGTTATGAAAGCAAAGAAGTGATGGTTCTCTTTCAGCATCTAAAGATTGTCTGATCTTTAGGATGTGCGGGTCATCCTGAGTATGAATGTTGATCTTGATAGTCGATTCATTCAACATGGTTTACGTCTCAGAAGGTAACGATTGATGAATATATGAGTCTTCTACACCAAGGTAGGTGAGTATGGATTCATCATCCTGACATTGAACGATGTTAATTGAAGGTGTATCGTCATCGATCATTTCAGGATACAGGAAGGGAAGAGTGGAAGGGGCCTCGCCCTCACGTTGATAAGTCAGAGGCCCCAAGGAAATGGTGTTTATGAAAAAATTTTTTTTAGGAGGGATAGATTTAGGATCCATCAATCCATCGACTCCATCGGTGAGGGTGGTGATGAAGGTGGATGGGTGAAGAAGGTGGAGAAGAGGTACTAGTGTCCTTAATGAGTTCAATACGGGCCTATTTGGTAGGTGGTTCAGGAAAGACGATACCACTATGGTCATTATGTTTGTGGGTGGTACATGGAATAATGGTATGGTGGCCTTGCTCATAAAAGCCAAAACCAAAACCCTTCCACGCACATCAGTGTAGGAAGGTGTGGGTGAAACAACGATTGGTAAGTGATTGGAAGTCGGTGAAAAAGGGGTGAGTTTGTGATGGTGGTTCGAGTGTGTAAGTGGTAGTATCAAGTCCCCCATAGGTGAGACTAGTACGAAGGTGAGGAGGACCATACAGGAGATGTTATCCTATACGGTGATCATAACAAGGGTGTTGGTGAAGGCTTCCATACTCTTGTGGAGTAAGGAATGTGTTGAAACTATATAGGCGGTACTCCCCCAGAGTGAGGCATTGAAAAACACCTTCTAAGGGATCAATGGTTGGTATGTAGGTAGCTGGAATGGATGATGTGTCGGAGGTCGATGTGGAGGTGGAGTTAACGGATTAGAAAGTTGATGGGTTAGACTGGTGGAGGTTATGGAAGTGGTAGGAATGGAGGAGGTATGTGTGTGGTAGAAGCAAGTGGCTGCCTCTTGGTAAGTGGAAGTGTAGGTGAAGAAGTAATGGTTGCAAAGGTAGACTTAATAGGTATGAGCACATCATTGGGTCGGTAAAGCATGTTGCATGTTTTGAAAGGTGAGGGGTCAGCTAGAATGGTATAAGTGTTTCCTTCATGTTCAAACTTTACACAATGATGCAAAGTGGAAGGAACACAACCCATGACATGGATCTAGGGTCTACCAAGTAATAGGTTATATTGGAATTCCCCTCCAAAACATAAAATAATTCTGGAACAGTGCGGGGGCCCACACAAATGTGGAGGATGATGGTGCCTAGTGTAGAGGTGATAGTGTCATTGAATGAATGCAACATGACTGGATGTTTATGCATGCAATTTTTAGGTATGCGCATTTGAGTGAATGCATGGGATGAAATGATATTAATGCTAGCGCCCCCATCAATCATCACACAACGTACCCGTATGTCATCGATGTGGATAGAGATGAAGAGGGTTGGGTCAGGTCATCTTTTTGGTGTGGTGCGATCTCTTCCTCTGAGAAGCTAAGGGAGGATACTTGGTGAATAGGGTGGGGTGAAGATGAAGGTGGTAATTTGGTGAGAGATGCTATATGATGGGGTGTGATAATGGAGGCTACGGGTGTAGGGTCATTGGGTAAAACCTCAATAGATTGAAGAACCTCCATGAGAGCTTGACGATGGGATTCCAAGGTTTGAATGAGGTCATATAAGGACATTTTGAGGGAGATTGATGTAATTGTTTGAGCATGGTGTGATGTGTGACGCCATTAGAAATGGGTACGTGGGGTCGTGAGATAGTGATTTTAGGTATGGTGAGATGGTATGTTGGGTATAGGATTGGTTGGTGGGTCAGTTGCCTTTTCTTTTCCCTTATCCTTTACGAGGACATGTGTAGTGATGTGTATCATGTTGATCGAGGGGAGTTGGTAAATGGAGAAGGTGTAGGGTGAGTGGTATAACAACATGACGGGAAAAAACCTACCAGAGGAGAAAAACCCTGTGAGGTGAGTTGGGTGCAACGACATTTGGGTGAGTGGCATGACAAGTTCTCTCGATGCTGAACCATGTTAATTTCAAATCTTGGGGGTGGATCTAGGAGGCTGTGAGGTGGAGTTTGTGGTTTTGAGTGGGTAGTGTGGGAATGGGTGTTGGTGAAGCAAGATCCTCATCGAGAAGGTCATCATCGTCAAAGTTGGCTTACGGAGGACACAACTGGATAAGGATAGTTTTCAAGGCCTTGTAGTTTTCCACATCGTGCCCTAGCACATGATGGTAAAAAAATTTTAGTATCGTCAAACCCTTTTGGCTTAGGTTTGAGGGGGTCAAAAGGCACGAGTGGCGGTAATGTGATGACAAAAGTCTCAAGGAGGTTGGTTAAAATTTTGGCATAGGACCCTACTAGTGGATCACAATGGGAAGTGATTGTGGGTTTGGGTGTAGGTGTAGTTGATTATTGAGGAATGATCTTTGGAAGAGGAGGAGCGGTCGAGCTATGGGTTTGGAGTGTTGGCATGGTTTTGGGTGTCGGTTGTGTTGTTTAGGTATGGGTATAAGTAGATGGAGGGTAGGAGGGTGTGTGGTTATTTTGACTACCTTGTTGTGGGGTAGTGGAGTTTTGCTTTTAGGTTTCACCTTCTTGGGTAAAGGTGATGTGGGTGTATGAGGTCTAGAAGGAAAAGAAGATGGAGGAAGAGGGTGAGTTACCATGGGGATAACATGGGTTCTGTGAAGGTAGATGACGTGGGTCGTGCTTGGGGTGTGAGAGACAATGACTGAAGTGTAGTGGGTAGTGAAGTAATAGCTGAGGGTATTGGAGGTATGGGTGGTAAAGATGTTCAGGTGCTAGTGTAAGTCATGTTGGGCATCTGGGGAGATTAGAGGTTTGTGAGGAAGGAATGGGTTGTTGTGTTTTTGGTTTATTGGTGGGTGGAGGTTTCTTGACCATGTGGGGAAGCTGAGATCCTAAGATGGATGGGACAAGTGTAGGTGTGATTGGCGCAGCCGAGGTATGAGTTCTATGGGTTTGGTGCTTCTGTTTGGGTGTTAGAGTAGGTGTGGTGTTGTCTTTGGAGGATGTAGCTAAATCCATTTTGATAGGTGGATGAGTAAGGCTGGTGGTCGGGGTGACCCCTAAAGTGGTAATAGGTTTAGTCGAGGATGATGTCATAGGTGTGGGTTTGGGTTTAGATATAGGTTGGGCTATGGGTAAGGATGTGGTTTGAGCTATGACAGGTGTCGTGGAAGGATTTTTGATAGAGGTGGTTATGTTTGGTTCGATTGGTCGAAATATTTTTGGGTAGATAGTGGAGGTATCAGCAAGTGACCTCTGCATCTGCGTTGAGACCAGAAGTAGAAGATGCCCCCATAGTAAGGCTCTATCCACATAATCTAAGTGATCAGCCAAATGTGAGAACAACACGTCTGTAGGTGGAGTTGATGAGGACCTAATGGAAATTCCCGTAAAATGTGTCTTAGAGATGGGAAATTGGCTAGCTTCAGCTTCCGTGGGTAAGAGAGCCAAAAGTAGGTGCTGATGGAGAATCTCTCAAGAGGTAAAGGTATAGGTGGAGGAGGTGGAGGAATGGGTGATCTCTCTGGGTGGAGGAGGTAATGGGTGCTCCTCTATGGGTGGAGGTGGGGAGGAGGTACTATGGGTGGAGGAGGTATGTGGGTAAAGGTTCTCTAAGTGGAGAAGTCAGGGGTGAGATGGTCTCAATGTTAGCGAAAGACTCCTCTGTAGGTGATGAAGGAGATGAAAGGTGTTCCTCTATTGGTGAAGGAATAGGGGAGGTTGGTTCTGATGTGGAAGGAGGATTTGGGCTAGGATTTCCTCTATGGAAGGAATGTGAGGTAATTGGGAGGCGACAGGTATGTCATTAAAGATAGCATGGACCTCGCGGGTATGGGTATCATGAGTTGAGGTCTCACCGGTTTGATCAAACAAAGGGGCATGGTTGGGAAATGGTTTCTTGAAGATGTGTAGGTTTTGGTTGGTAGGTGCATTAGGATTATCCATGGTTAACTCACCTTTCTCGAGCATTTCTTGGACAATATTCTTGAAAGTGATGTAGTTGCCATCACTATGACCCTTTACTCGATGATAATTATAGAAATCATGTTCTTTATACCATGTGGGCATGGGGTGAGTAGGGGTCAAAACAGTGTGTGGTTTTATAGGTGGAAGGGTGATGGATCCGGCTTTGATAAACTTTTCTAAGATAGAAAGTAAGGTTCCCCAATTGGGGTATATTTCTTACTCTCGTCATCGAATTGAAAAGCTGGATGGGTGAGAGATTAGATGAGGGGTAGCTTGATTTGATGGATGTGATGGGCTGGCCTTGAGTACCACTGCGTTAGTGGTGCCCTTAGCTTTTGAATAATTGTTTTGTGGTTTGGAAGAAGAAGAGGTATCATTCGACTTGAATGCCAAATTTTTATTACATAATTGGATTTTCTTCTCTTCGATGGCCCGAATCTCTAACTTTGTGCCATAGTGAATGCTTCATCAAATGTTTGGAAGGTTTGGACTGCATAAGGTCGATGAGATATGTCTAGCACAAGCCCGTGTGAAGAGCTCAATGAGTTCTATTTGGGGCAGTTGGAAGGTGAGTTGGTTGATCAGCTATGCTTAGCGAGCAAAAAAATCTGTGATAGATTTGTTCCTCATATTGACACGTGGAGTATAGATCGGTCATGGTAACCTTCTTGACAATATTGATAGAGAAATGATCCAAGAAGGCTTGGGCTACCTGATTGAATGAGAATATGGAGTGTCTAGGTAACCCACTATACCAATCTAATGTAGGTCCAATGAGGACATGGGAAAGGTTCTCAAGAGCAAGGCATCATCATGAGTGATCAGATAACACCCATGTTTGAACGACCACAAATTTTGTTATGGGTCTTCTTTGCTATTGAAATGATTGAATTTAGGCATTTCCCAATGCATGGGGTATGAGCGGATAGGAATGGATGGGTGGATGGGCTCGTTGTAAATCTCGTCATAGGTGAGAGTGTTGTGGGAGCCAGAAATTGATGCCTCTAATGTCTGCATCTTGTCCAACATCAATTTGATTAGGTTGTTGGTAGGTTGCGATGATTGGGTGCCTCTGTAGCGTAGCATGAGAGGGTTGGTTTTGGGCATATAATGAGGGTGGCACTCCAGTGTATGGTGCTGCCATGTAGGTTGATTAGGAAGAAGGTAGTGAAACAAGGGGTACATACCCAGAGTGAATAATGGATGAAACATGGGAGGTTGTTGGTAGTATGTATAGGGAGGTGGAAGGGTCATGGTAACCCTAGTGGCAATAGGGGCTAACGATTGTGGAATGGAAAGGACCACATTCTAAAATGGGGTAGGGGTCACCGACACAGGAGGTGGTAGTGTAGCTATGGGTATGTGTGAGACATTAAGGGAAGATGAGGTTGTTTAGGGTAGTTATCAGAGGGTATGATGGATGTGGCGGGTCCTACGGAGGTGGCGAGATGATGCCGATCATAGTGGGTATAGACCTAGCTGAAAAAGCAGGGGGTAAAGTAGATGTGGGAAACATAGAGATAGATGGGGCCGATGTAGGAGTGGGAGAGAGTTGGGGGGATAGATACGGGCATGCCGTATATATCAGCTAACCGAGGCATCTCGAGTGGATGAGTGGGAAAGGTAAAGCTCAAAGCGGCGGGTTTTGGTCAAGGAGTCGTACAAACTCCTCATCTCGGTAGTGATAGTAATAGGTTGGATGGGATCCATGGCTGGTGATAAAATGGAAGGTGGTGAAGGACTAGGTGGGAGTGGTTGACATCGGCATGAAATACGAGTGTGCTTTCTTATCTTGGGTCAAAGCACTAGTGAACCAATCTTGATCAAGTAGGGCTACTTCTCTGTAAATGACACAGAGAACAACAAGAACAGGTGAATCTAGTGGAAAAAAGTGGATTAGGTACCAAATGATGGTTGGAATGTGAAATAGGCTAACCGATGCTAGTTAGGGAAAACCGATGCCAGTCAGGGGTAATCGCTGTTGGTCATTGTAAAAAAATGGACAGTGAGTGAAAAACAAAGCAGAAGGTGAAATCTGATAGGTATGCCAAATTTGATGATGTTTACAATGTCAATGGGTATGATGGTAGTGACAAGGACTATGAAAAGTGGAAGATGATGAATAAAATGTCCTTTTGGGTAGGTTAGCAAAAGGACCTAGAACCGATGTCGGTTGGGTATAACCGACGACGGTCAGAGGTAATTGATGATGATTACTATGAAATTGAAATAGTGATGAAAGAAAAGTGGTGAATTAAAATATGATGTAGAATTAGACCCAGAATTCTAAGAATGATGATGATATGGCCCAGGCACACTCAGGTGAAGCTAGAATACACCAGCTATGATGAGGAGCGTGCAAGGATGAACAAAAAAAATGAAGAACGTGATCTCTCACCTCAAAACACAAGCCAAGTAGAAACACTAAGAAAAATGTGATCCTAGGAGTGCCCTTTTCTATTATGTTTGTTTAGCTTATGCTATTTAGGTATGGATACATGAGTTGTGAAATAGAGTTTTTGGTGAGAATGGCTTCCTACAAAAAAGGAGATCTAAAAGGTGAGGTTTCAAGTATGTTATGGTGGGGGCGGGCTTCACTTTGAAGTATGACTCGACAGAGAAGCTAGAAATTTGGGTGCCTTTGTACCGTGATCATGTGATCACCTACAACTTCTTCCAAGTAGGATGTTGTTTAAGAATGTGTATATTTGAATTTTTTGTGAGGCTTGGTAAGACTCAGAGAAAGAGAAAAGGAAAGAAGTGCTTTCTATAATTTGTTTGTCAACCATCAGCTGGTCATGACTTCCAGCGTATAGGTTTCCCTCAATTAATGTGAGATAATGTGATAAATCAGAATGCAATGCACTTATTTTTAAGCCCAAATCGAAGTGTGAAGTTGGATGACACAAAGAGATGAAGAGGAAGAGGGATGCTCTTTCACTACAATGCAGAAAACATGAAGAAATGGTTCTTTTTAATTACACCAAAAGAAAGGTTTCCTTTAGAGAAAATAGAAAGAAAAGGTGGGTTACCAAGGAAGAAGATTAATGTGTATGCTTTTCAGAAGGGAAACAAACACACAATTTTTCCTAGGAATGAATGAAATGTAAGGAACCCGGATGGGTCCCACCAGGTGTGCCAAAATGTTTCACCTGTTTCTAGATCATTTCTTTGAAGTATTGATGAAAAAAAATAGGGTAACAGGCGTAGGAGGAATACCTGTTCAAATGTTGGTTAATGGGTTGTTGTGTGCATATGACTTCTGAATCCATAGTTGATTGTGAGAGCTTCCTTTTGGCTAGGAGGAACTACCTGTAATACAAAGCAAGACCACCAAAAAAATTTAAACAATATATGTAGTGAACTGCCTAGCGTATGCTAGATCTGGGAAGTGTGATACTTCCTAGATATTTGTCGATCCTTTGTTTTAAACAATTTAATGTTGTAAACAAAGTTAATCCTATTGTAGTTGAAATGATTTAGGTATCTCACTTAAAACACAATAAGAAATAGATCTAATCTAACAGGCTATGCTAGAATAGGATCCGAAGGTCAAGCGGCGGTTACAGGTCTCTTAGGTCGATGATAGAGGTCTCAAGTATATCACATGTGGATGAGGGTGAGGTGAAATAAGGTGGGTAGGTCTCGTTGCAGGTTGTATGGGCAAATACAAAGACCGATGTTGGTTAGGGGTGACCGATGATGGCGGTTAGGTATAACTTAGGTGCGATTCTTGTGGAAATCTGGGAATGCCCTGAGAACAAGCTTTAGGTCTCCTTTGTGATTGCACAAAGGATTTTGTTAGTCGGGATGAGGTATTGGGTGACTTGGGTAGGATTTGGTGATGATTTTAATGGGTATATGGAGGTGGAAGTGTTGGAGAAGGTCAATAGGTGGGTAGGTAAACAATAGATGATAAAATAATGATGAAATGAAATAAACCATAGAAGTATGACGTTATACTTACTTGGGATTTTGGTCTGGATGTCTGTGAGTGAGGGATGGAGGTGCTGATGAGAGGTTTGAAGGCTACAAGTGATCACCAACTGAAGGAAAGCTTTTGCATGGGCTGCATGTACATTCCTCTTTGCTTGGTTAGATCAGATCATGGCTGGGATGGTTGTGCAAGAGAAAGTGCTTGATCTCCTTCCTTGCATGCGTGTTCTCTTTGGAATTCACTCTCTGAAGATGTGTTATCTCTCTGAGATGTGTTAATGCTCGCCAAATTCTTGTTTTCAACTTCCAACCTTGAGAATAAGGTTGTTTTGGGGTTAAAAGGGTAACCGATGGTAGTTTCGGCTTAACCAACGATGGTTAGGGGTAGCGGCATCGGTCAGTGGGATTTTCTAGGTTTACTAAACTAGGAGATCCTCTTGATTTCCTCTCGATTTCTATCGCTAACCCATAGATTAGACTGTGAGCTTTTTTAAGAATGCGGGAATGTTGTTAGAGGGAATGTAGGCATTGATTTTAAGTAAGTCTTGTTAGGGAATAAGAATAGGTCTTAGAGTTGGGAATGTATGTGGATATTATTTAAAATAAGATATTTAAATAATAAATATAGTGGATAATGAATTAATTTAATTTAATTAATTAAATTAATATTAGTGGTGAAAGGGGTCATGGCTAGGTATGTGATGAAGGGTTTTTATTCATCGAGGGACCAAAGGGGAACTAATTTTAGTGTCTACAAGAAGTAGAATAATATAGGTCTTAAGAATGCTCATTGAATAATGTGCTTGGCTCAGTCTTGACTTATCTAAGTGACTCATCTAGAGAGTATATTGTTTCAAAGTGTTGGATATTATTTAAAATAAGAGTAGAATAATTGTTTTATCTCTCTTTAGTAAAATATCACCACTCTAATTTTGATGATTTTTTGATATGCTTGTCAGAAAGTATTTTAGTGTTGTAAATGACTTGTAGTCATATTGTTAAGTCTAATATCTATACATATCACACTATGTTTTTCATTATTGTAATGTTACGATTTGGTGTGCAACTCTATTTATATTCTGTATTCATTTCATTTGGTAGTAGAGTAGAGTTATGCTACTTAAATTTTGATCTAGAGTGTGTTTAGGAAAGTTTGGGAGGTTTTAGAAAGATTGCATCATAGAGATATTCAAGAGGAAGAGCTATATGGTCCCCTCACTCTCAAATCTTCTCCTAGCTCAAAACCTACACAAAGTATGGAAAAAATGAAAATATCAAATTTTGCACGGTTGCAATAAGGAGCTACATATATGTGAACTAAATAGAGTTTTTGCAAGTGTTTAAGGGCCCCACTCGAGTCCTTAAGCTCTTATAGAGATCTATAATTTGAAGAGTTAAGATCCATAAGGATGTGTTGGAGAGATCTTCATATTCAATACCAAACAATTACCTCGGCTGTTGAGCTACGAGTTTGAGCTTGATTCCCTCCCATATGCAAACTTGAGTTGGCCCCTTTGCATTCAAACCTAAGCTCATTACACATATCAATTGAGATATATATTCTATGTTGATTTGATATCCAACTTGAGCATATCTCATAGTATGGCATGAGCCATTTCAATACCAATAACAACTTAAATTTATGTTCCAGGTGGGATCTCTTGAAATCACATTAGCAAATCCTTGCAACGTTCCCCAATTAATCGCAAGAGTTGTAGATCATTGCATCCCGAAAACATAAAACCCATGCTTGAGTTCACTTGGTTCTATGATTTATTAAATACATCATCCCAACAAGGTGGATTATAATAAGAAACAATAATTATATTCTATAAGGCATGATGGTAGGCGATCCGAGCTCATCCTACTCTCTTTTCCCTTTATTGTGTTACTTGGATGATGCCTTCACATGACCATGTTCGTGTTTCAAATATCCATCTCATCACTCCTTATTCGGCCTGAATACCCTTCTCTAGAGCACCTTGCTATGACGATAAAAAAGTGTCTCGAGCCAACAACATATTATAAGGTTGGGATCCCTTTTTAGGGTTTGTTTTATTTTATTTTTTAAAATCTTTACACTGATTTTTTACAATATAAAAATCATATCTCCCATATCACAACCCAACTAAGATCTTGACACTCTTAGCTAGTCCAACTCATCTAAAGCACTTCCCAAAGGGAAAATTCATGAGTTCAACCTTATCCTCAACCCTCCCCTTGCTAAAGAACAATCTACATATTTTACCACATAAAACAAATATTTCGCCTATATAATCAAAACATCGAGAGATCGCTCCATTAGCAAGCTTGTTTGCTCCAAAGATATTGCAAACCAAGCGGTTGGGAGTTATATTCCCAATGATACCAAAACGTTTGAAAAACTTAGCTTTGGCCCTTTCTAGACCTTAATATACGTTATTTATTTTATATTCATAAAGTGACAAGTGACCAAGTGGCAAGATGAAACAAATAAGGTATTTGGTGAGGAGCGTTCTAGGTTCAAACCCCACCTAACCACCCCATGTGCTATTTCACTCCAAAATATTAAGAGGGAAAAATAAAAACAAAAGGGAAGCCAATTTATTTTACAAAAACTACAACACTGGGGGTGGGGGTGGGGAGTAGGGGAATTATTTATTTTTATTTGTATTATTTTGGTTGGAAAAAATAAAAATCACACCAATCTTTCTACTTTCCCAAAAATTAAACAAATATATTTTGAAAACTCTTTGAGACCTACCTAGGAAAATTGATTTTGGGAAATTTTGATGCTTTATTTTTCCATAAACATCCAAGGAAGGCTAAAAGGGCTAAAATTGTGCTTTTGGTTGATTTCAAAGGGGAAGAAAAAAATTTACAATTTCAATTTTTGCTCTAATTTATGTAATATATTTCCATTTCAAATTGTAAATTGTGAAAAAACTTAAAAAAAAAAACACAAATTTGATATTGTTTAATCTCGTGAACATTCCATATTAGTAGTTCCTCTAGAACAATACCACACTTATGGGTAAAGTCATCATGCTTTGGTATGTTGCATCCAACACCGATATAGATGCAACCACAAATTTTTGACATTGTCATTATATATTGTCAAGGATAAATAAGGTTACCTTTTTGGTCTTTTAACCATCTCTTCGTAACCCATTTGCAACGATTATTAGGTGTAAATCCTGAAATTGAGAAAATCCAATAATATAGGGATAAAACCCATGTATGAGCATTCCCCTTCAAGTAGGTGGCATTGATCAGATGAATCCTTTTCATGTATTGTCTAAGTACGCATACCACTTTTATTTTTGTGCATTAACATCTCTCTCATGTATGACCATGTATATTGAGATGACGAACTTATTTCCTTAGTGATGTGTATATTGAAAAGGCACATGCGTAGGGAGGTCCAGTATATCTATTTGAAGGTATGTATAAAGGGGATCCATTTTTGGAGTAAAAACAAACTAATCCATCACCTCGATACAATTTATGCATAAAAAAATGGAAGATGGTATGACATTCTTCCTACAAGATTCACAACTCATATGTAGAGAAAACTATGATGCATGGAAAATCAAGATCAATATTTTTTGAAATTTTATTATATATGGAATGTTGTGGATGGGTCTTTCAAGAAGCAGACCTAAAAACATTGATCAATAATGCATGTTTGATAGAGCTAACCAAAAATAAAAGCACATCATTATGATTGGTGTAATAGATGAGGTCCAACCTCACATAAGAGATGTAGAAACAACCAAATTAACTTGGTATAAACTAAAAATAATATATGAAGCACAAAATCATAATACAATCATCCATGTCATTGCTTCTATGTCATTTTGATTATAGATCTCTACACTTGATTACATGTCATTGCTCTATGTGGAGGTGTGGAATAAACAAGGTTTTATATGTGAAAGAAACAAGGAATTAAATGTATATGTGACATACTTTTAACTTGGACATATTTGTTGTTATTGTAGTGGGTCAGTAGTAGAGAGGGATGATGTGGACTTTGGACCTTACCTAACCATTGAAGAGTCATCATAAGGGCGTGCACACTTAAATTTGAATATATTTCTTTGAACTCTATGTCACTCTCTTTCAATCCACATAAGTCTAGATCATAGCTTTAGTAGGGAATAGTTTTTAATAGTTAATAGTTAGTATAGGATTGTATATTATAAAATATAAGATTAGATCAAGTCTTAAAATCATTATTATTCTAATATGATTACTTGTTTTAGAAGTTTGTTTTTATGAGTGTTTAGTACTCAATGAAATAATTTCATCTGAGTTCTTTTACATATTAGCTTAGAAAAGTGTGTTTAAGATGTCATACAAATGTTCTACAATAACTATCTTTTAATAAAAAAATTTAAAATAGAATCATGATCGTCAAATATAACCAAAAAAATTTATCATGATCATTTATTTCAATAACCACACCTTGATAATTCTTATAACTATATGACTTGATCTTAATGATAGAAGTGGAAATATATATTTTTATTATTCAATTTAGTATAATTTAATTAATCATTATTCTTAAGAATGATCATGTGAATAATGTGCTCAATAGGTGGCATTGTACAAGTGTTTTACTTATACTATGTTGTTGACTCATCTAGAGAGTCATCTTGTTTTGTTCAATGTCTCTCTTTGAAAATTTCACCACTCTAATTTGGATGATTTTTACACTTGTTGTAAAGTATTTTAATGTTGTAAATGACTTGTTGTGTTAAGTGCAATATCTATAAATATCACACTATATTTTTCATTAATGTAATGTTCAAATTTGGTGAGCAACTCCATTTATGTTTCAGTATTCATTTCATTTGGTATCAAAACATGGTTATGCTACTCAAATTCTTATCTAGAGTGTGTTTAGGAAATATTGCATTAAAGATATATTTAAGAGGAAGGGATACATGGCCCCTCACTCTCAAATCTTCTCCTAGCTAAAAACCTACACAAAGTATGGAAAAAATGAAAATATCAAAAAATTTATACTTTTAATAAGGAATTACATATATGTGAACTAATTAGAGTTTTTATAAGTGTTTAAGGGCCCCACTCGAGTCCCCTGCGCTATTCAGAGCTCTATAAGTTGAAGAGTTGAGACCCATAAGGACATGTTGGAGAGCTCTTCATATTCAATACTAAGCAATTACCTTAGCCCATCGAACTACCTAAGTCCGAGATCGATTCCCTCCCCATGTAAACTTGAGTTGACCCTTTTACATTTGAACCTAAATCTCATTACACATATCAATCAAGTTATATCTTCTATTTAGATTTTATATCCAACTTGAGCATGTATCATAGTGTGGCACGAGCCACTTCAATACCATTCACAACTTAAATTTATGTTCCAAGGTGGGCTCTCTTCAAATCGCATCAACAAACCCTTCGTAACGTTCCCCAATTAAGCTGTAAGTTCTAGATCGTTGCACCCTAACTACATAGAACCCATGCTTGAGTTCACTTGGCTCTATGCTTTCTTAAGTACATCATCCCAATAAGGTGTATTACAATAAGAAACAAGACTGATATTCTATAAGGCATGATGGTAGGCGACGCCAAGCTCATCCTAATCTCTTTCCCCTTTAGCATGTTACTCGGACAATTCCTTCACATGACCATATTCGTGTTTCAACTATTTATCTCATCACTCTTTGTTTAGCCTTGAATATCCTTCTCTAGAGCACCTTACAATGATGATAAAAAAATTTAAGCGAGCTAACAACATATTATAAGGTTGGGATCCCTTTTTAGGGTTTGTTTTGTTTATTTTTGCAATACTTACAACGATTTTTTGCATGATAAAAATCATATCTCCCATATCACAACCCAACTAAGAGTTTGAAACTCTTAGCTAGTCCAACTCACCTAAAGCACTTCCCAAAGGGTTAATTCATGAGTTCAACCTTATCCTCAACCCCTCCCCTTGTTAAAAAACAATTTTCCTATTTTACCATATAAAACAAATATTTCCTCTTATATAATCAAAACATTAGAGCTCGTTCTAGTATCAATCTTTCTTGCTCCAAAGACATTGCAAACCAAGCGGTTTGGAGTTATATTCCCAACACTACCAACACTTAATAAAAACTTGGCTTCGACCCTTTTCGAACCTTAATTATAAGTTATTTATTTTAAATTCATAAAGTGACAACTGACCAAGTGGCTAGATGGAACAACTAAGGCATTAGGTGAGGAGCATTCTAGGGTTCAAACCCTCCTAGTCACCCCATGTGTTATTTCACTCCAAAATATTAAAGAGGTAAATATATAAAGAGGGGAAAATAAAAATCAAAAGGGAATCCAATTTTTTTACAAAAACTACAACACATGGGGATTGTGGTGGGGAGTACAGGAATTATCTAATTTTAATTTTAGGGAGTAGGGAATTATCTATTTTTGAATTGTATTCTTTTGGTTGGAAAAAAATAAAAAAATTGCACCAATCTATCTACTTTCCCAAAAAATTAAAGAAATATATTTTTGAAAACTCTCTAAGACCCACCTAGGAAAAATGATTTTGGGAAATTTTGATGCTTTATTTTCCATAAACATCCATGGAAGGCTAAAAAGGGCTAAAATTGTGTTGTTTGGTTGTTTTCAAAGGGGGAAGAAAAATTACAATTTGAATTTTTGCTGTAATTTATGTAATATATTTCCATTTCAAATTGTAAATTTTTCAAAAAATAAATAAAAATAAACAACACAAATTTTATATTTTTTAATCAAAGCAACATTCCGTATTATTAGTTCCTATAGACCACACTTATGGGTAAAGTCGTCGTGCTTTGGTATGTTGCTTCCAACACCTAATATTAACCAAAAATTTTTGACACCGTCACTATAAATTTTCAAGGAGAAGTAAGGTTACCTTTTTGGTCTCTTAACCATCCCTTTGTAACCCGTTTACCATGATTATTAGGCATAAATACCAAAATTGAGAAAATCCAATAATATAGGGATAAAACCCATATATGAGCATTCCCTTTAAGTAGGTGGCATTGATCAAATGAATACTTTTCATATATTGTCTAAGTATCACATACCAATTTTCTCTTATCCGCATTAACATCTCTCTCATGTATGACCATGTATATTGAGATGATGTCATTATTTGATATAGTGATGTGTATATTGAAAAAGCACATACGTAGGGAGGTTTAGTATATCTATTTGAAGGTATATATAAAGGGGATCAATTTTTGGAGTAATAACAAACTAATCCATCACCTTGATATAATTTATATATAAAAACAATAGAATATGGTCTGAAATTCTTCTTACATGATTCAAAAAATCCTATGTAGAGACAACTATGATGCATGGAAAATAAAGATCAATAATTTTTGAAATTTTATTATATATGGAATGTTGTGGATGGGTCTTTTAGTAAGAATCCTACAAACATTGATCAACAATGCATGTTTGATAGAGCTAACCAAAAATAAAAGCACGTCATTTTGATTGGTGTAATAGATGAGCTCTAACCTCACATAAGAGATGTAGAAACAACCAAATCAACTTGGTATAAACTAGCAATAATATATGAAGCACACAATCATAATACAATCATCCATCTCCAAATTTAACTACACAATCTCAAACTCAAGTCAAATGAGATAATCTAATCTTTTTAGATGTATTGCAACATTAAGGGCCTCAATCCTAGCATTGAATGAACATGTGGAAGATAAAAAACACGTACCTATAGTATTGAGAGGATTTCTACAGTCCTACAAAGTGTTTGTCATTGTTATCACAAAAATTACCCCCTAAAAATTTGAATAATCCATTCAAAATCTGGACTTAGTCATTTTATACGAGCTTAATAATTACAGGACGACAATCAAATTTAACACCCTAAGTCAATTTTCAGCGAGCTCGGTGAGTTGCGAGAAAGATGGGTTAGGAAGATCAAGATAGTGTGTTGACTCTACCAAGTTGGTATTAGCTCGGTGAGCATGAAATGAATTGGTAGGCCATGGGAATTTAATCCTGCTAGTAACATCAAAAGATGTTACCGGCTTATACCATGTTAATATGATACTAGTCGGTAGAAAGTACGGATGTTACCGGCCAATAGCATGAATAATGTTACCCATTGGTAGTAAGAGAGGGAAGTGATGAGGAGAATAGATGATAGCGGGAATGCCGATAGCATGAAGTATGCTACCCAATAAGCGAGAAGCGAATGGGTCGTGTGAGCGAGAGCGATGATTTTTCAATGCAATGTATGGCGATAAAGATGCTATCGATTGGTAGCATGGAATAATGTTACCGACCGAAAATAGAAATCAAAAGGTCAAACATTTTTTTTGGCTAACAATTTAAAGATGAAGCTCTTGACCAAAGGAAGGAAAAGAACACTTTTGGTCACCCCTCAAACATTAATGAACATTGTCACGAAGGAGCTCAACTACACCTTAGGAATTTAATGCATGGTAGATGAGAGCTCATTTATATATATATGAAAAACTTTCCCATTTAAAGGGTCTTGTTCGTCTTTTAACTAAGCTTTGAGCGCTCTTTTTTGTAATGGTACCATGCCAAATGGTGGATGACTTCCATGAGTTCTATACCTCAAATCTAGTCCTGTAATGTAATCTTGCAAATTCTACCATGAATATAATAGAATTGTGCATATTTTAAGTGGTAGATCTATTTTGTGGAAAATTTTGTTTTCCTACTTTTTTACTTATAGTCTTATCTTTCCATTCATTTTTGGCATTTTGTGTATATCTTTTTCTTACATGTTCCATCTTTGTTGTGTTGTCAATGTGTGGGTGAGTGAGGTTGCATGGCTCTCAAATTTTAGCACGTTGTCTTCCCTCTCTCCCATGTTCTCTCTCTCTTTCCTTCCCCTTGTGGAGAGATCTCAACCCCCTTTCTCTAGTGCTATCACTGCCCCTTTTAGCCTTGGATTTCCCTTTTGCATCTCCTTTTATCCTGGTCCCTTGGCATGTTTAGTTTAGGATTTTCTTTCTGCATTAGGAGTAGTTTTAGCATTAGATTTAGGTAGAGGAGTGATGTAACCTACAATTTACCAAGTAACACCCTAGACCATGGCTGGCACATCACTCACCCCTAGACCGAGAGCTCACTCGAAGCACACAAAGGGACCAATTCCCTCTTTAGGGTTGTTGTTACAAGTTGTTAGCATGATGAAGACTTAGCACATGACGGTCCATTACTAACACATCATTCTACAAAGCATGTCGAGATCTATATCTAAGGGAGAGAAGACTTTAAACAATAATCATGATGGAATCAAGTACATGCAATATCCAATTAAACACAAGAATACACTCAGATTCAACCAATATCCTCCATTTAAATAAGTTTATAGAAGCTTCATTACAATAACAATAGTATGTGCGTGACAAATTTAGTAGCATAATCTCACTATATCTCTTTCTGTATATTCATCATCATACATATACCTACTATGCAATTCACTACATATATAAGGGTGGGGACTTGCCCTTCACTGCTTATCTAATCCCAAAATAGGTCACATGCTATTATTTACCATACTCAGTTACAAAAATAGCCACACATGCAAGTGCGCTAACAATAGATTACTATTAGTTAATTGAAAGTGAGAAATCTATTTCGGCTCTGTGTCCATACAAAGCACTTCGTATCGATCATCCAAAATATTCAATGCATGGAACACAAGTCTCTGCCTTGTTTGTGTGCTCTGCACACCATCTCTAAAAATAGACCTTCATGAGTGAAAATGGCTAAGTCCTGAAAGCTGAAACTTTTGCGTGCGTGTGTTCTCCCTATCTATTCATGCCTTTGAATATGACCTGTTTTCCTACGCAGACTTCTTATGTGCTTTCTTTCAAGTGTTTTATGATCAAAATTACCCCACACTAATTGCATTGTCACCTTGACAATGGTTATCTCCAAAAATGAATCAAAGAATAGAAAGAATTTGAATGAATGAAAAAAATTCTTATCACTCGGTTTCTTCTTACGTATCCGACAAATCAATTCAGGATAGTCCTCCTTAATCTCAAACCTCTAAGGTCTGCCACTCAATAAGTTCTTCCTCTACTCTTTCTAGAATTTCCATAGCAATAGACTCTAGTTCCTCCTTCACAATTTCTCCTTTCTCATTCGCAAGACCAACACAATGTTGGACATTGCAGCCATCATTCCCTCCCAAAATCGACTTCTATGTGATGAGTTTCCCAAGCTCTTCTAGCCAATTTATATGTGGTTCTTGGGATGCTTTTAGGTCCTCGCTCTTGATTGACCAATTGCAATCTATCTGCATGGCCCAATGTATCATCTTTCATTACTTTCTAGACCTCATTGCTCTCCTCCAGGGTTTTTATGTTGATGAGCACCTCTGGAGCTGTACAGATGTTCAAGGATTGGTCTGCCTTCTTCACTACTTCATGTAACACTTGTAGCAATCCCTCATATGATGCAATCTTCCACATCACTAAATCCTTTTATCACTCTGCATCTTGGGTTGGATCCTTTGCACTGGCATGCACAGAGGTTCATCTTTAAGCACTAGGTCCATCGATGTACCTACATAGTGTATTCTTTGAAGGAAATGTCTTTGGTAGTGTGGCCTAGATCTTATGACATTATCACCAATTTCCTTTGTGATGATGATAAATACAAAGTTATTTTTTTGCACTAAGTCTCTTTCCTACGTTAGGCACACTATCTCCTTATCCTTAGTTTTAATTTCTTCCTTAGTGCCCTAATTGTGGCAGCCTTGTCCATATTCCACCTTTCCACCTCTGTTGAGACTTTTACCAATGCATTGCTCACTTGTTCATCTAACATAATAGTAGGATTTACTATTATGTGTCTAGCCTGAGGTGTCTTTTTCAACCTCCTCAACACACATGACTCTTCACACACATCAAAATCTGGTTCATCCATGTGTGGGTACATCCACCATGATAATTGCGTCCCGATGCACACTATTGCCATATCTTCATCTGTTAATTCCCAACCATATAAGTCCTTTTGTGTTAGTGTGCTCTGGAAGCAGTGGAAAAAAATTTTACTTGCATCCTCGGCATAACCCATGGCTAGTGGAATGTGTTCTCCACTTATTCTTCTTAATCTAGGTTTCTTAAGAACTTGAGCGCCCAAATTTGGAGCTTATGTTCCCATGTCTGGCTTATCTCTGTGAATGTCTCATTTGTTCTCTTTTTTCCTCTTCTCCTTCCTTCATTTCTTCACCTTGTTTTCCTTCAACATTCTCGGGAGGTGTAGGAGAATTAGGTGTGCTTTCCTCTTACTCTTCCACTTCCTCATTCAATTTTAGTTTCCTTCTTCTTTTCATGGTTGTCTCCTTCTATGGAGAGAGTCTGGGTGATCTACGCATTGTTTGCGGAGTAGCACCTTGGGTCCTTGTTCTCTGAACACTCTCTTAAATTTGTGCTCTCCTTGGACTACATCCAAGTCCTCTTCATCCCCCTCTTGTGGCTGAGGTGGTGTAGTTGCATGCTCAACTTCATCCTTATTCATAGGATGTCTTCTACCTCTATGCTCCAAACCCCCACTATCTTTGCGCTCATCCTCCTCATCCTCCACTTCAATTGTCTCTACGGGCTTAGGCACTAGAATGTTCTCTATGGTATGCTTACCCTTCGATATCCCCAGGAGCGCAAACTCATTCTCCATGTACTTGTTATTCTCCAACTTGGGTTTTAGTTGAGGGCACACCGGTTTTGCTCCAATATCTCCCACAACCAAACTTACTGGTTTAATGCTCAATACATCTAAAATGAACCTTTCAATATATGCACCTTGTCCTAGATACACATATTTCTTCCTTAGTGTGTGGTAGTCACAATCTACCTTATACGCATTGAATGTTAGTCATCACACATCCGAGAACCTATGTGCTTGATTCCTAGAATTACCTTGCTTTGTGAAGGCATATAATAACTTACACCAAGGGCTCCATGCTCCATCTCTCATGGTGAACCACGCTATGCAAAAGTGCTGGTATACAGTGAACTAAAATACCTTTCCAACCACCAAAGGCAAGTCCTTGGGGATGCACCATTCTTCTTCAAAGGCCATGTGGAGCCTATCATACCATTTCTTATCCCTTTTCTTGACTAGTTCTGTCATGGATCCTTCACATAGGTATTTTTGAACCGCTCCACTAGTGACTTATGCTCCATGGGATACTCCCATATCTTCTCTTTTGGTCCATCAGGTACTTTGATCTCCATGAACACCAGCGACAACAGAACAGCTCCAAAGTTGATCTTTCCTCCTGTGTGCGCTTCTTCAACAATAGTTTCTACAATGTAGCCTGAAATATTATAGACTACCCCTTTAGACATCTTCTTCACAACATGCAGCCACATGGTGTTCACTTGTGACCACCTTTCTTGGTCATTTAGCTTCATCACAAGGTGTGCGGCTACTACAAAACTGGATACTTATTTAGTTTATCGATGTCCATCTTTGTGTGGACCCTTTGTGTACCCCAACTCCTTTCGGTCTCCAAGATTATGGCCTTGTCTGTTAAATCATTCTTCAAATCTTCTCATATGCCCTTCAATCATGTTACCCTCAATATTAGCATGGCTGAAATTTTGGTTATGCATCCTGCAAAGTAGAAAAAATGTTGGTGCACTATTCTCATGAGCCACTGGTATAAGGGCTCATATTTACCAAAGTAAGGGAGCTCGTATAGTTGGTAAATTCCAATATTCTTCAAGAGCTTCTTGCAAAGCATTTCATCGTATCTTGACATGTCTTCGGTCATGCATTTATTCATCTTTGTGTTATTGAGGCATCAAACTCCTTATTCTTTGTGAGTACCGTGGTTTTATTCACTCACTTTTCTTCTTTGTATTTGAGAATCCCACTCCTAGCCTACAATAACCCCTTATGGATATTACATTTTAAAAAATTGCTTTCGGGAGCCATCTCCTCTTCTTCTACGACCACTTTCTCCTTTTTCTTCACTTCTACAACCGATTTCTTGGGTTCCATTTCGACCTTGCAATCCCTTGTAAACACTCGCCTCTTGAATTCGCAATGTGAAAATCAAACCCTAGCTTGATTCAGGGTGCCCTAAGTGAAATTACGTGCCCTCACTCCTCTCTGTCACCTTGCTTCACTCAAACCCTTCACCACCGAGGATGCAAGCTCTTTCTTCACACATATCTCTTTGTCATGACTAGCTACACATATTTTACACCTCAATTTTATCACTCGACTCTTCACATGTAGCTCCTTTTCAAATAATCTTAATCGCAATGGTAAAAATGAAATCACATCCCATCCTTATATAGATTTTCAAATTTTTGATGCATTTATTTCTCCTTCACCTACCAAATATCCTCTAGTTAATTGACCAATTCCATTATTTCCATGTGGTACATCTTTATGCCAAAGATATAAATTTCTAGCATGCCTTCCTACCCCATGGTCACATAATTCTCTTTAGTACACTTCCTTGCACCCGAGTACCTCGTCAC
The DNA here is from genome assembly GCA_018340775.1 of Taxus wallichiana var. yunnanensis. Taxonomy (NCBI): domain Eukaryota; kingdom Viridiplantae; phylum Streptophyta; class Pinopsida; order Cupressales; family Taxaceae; genus Taxus; species Taxus wallichiana. The sequence goes on from CM031237.1 coordinate 172,181,372, forward strand.
ACCGCACCTTCCGGTAGTTGTTATGGCCTCTAATTACCTCACATTATACCATCCCTTCATTCATCTCCATCTTTGGTCACTTTTTAGAGACAATCCTTTGACTTGAAAAGAACCCATAACAACTTATTCCTTTCACCTTTCAATTCCCACAATCTCTTACCGGATATCAACAACCACCCCACACTAAAAGTATGTGCAGTCCTCTGCATATAAACATGCTTCATATAGTAATTAGCTTCATGCGCGTAAGCACACTTATTACATAAGAACAATAACTAAATTGAAAAAGCATAACATTAAAGAAGAAAACACATTAAAGAAATAAAAATTGAAAACCTAATCTAAATGGTAACACTACCTTATTACAAACACCAAGAAAACTTATTTTCGTAGGGCTTGACCTACTCCCGTTAAATTAAGGGTATCAAGTGTTCCATCAAGTGCTTCTAACTAGAAAGCACCTATTTCAAGGATTTAAGTGATAACATACGACCCCAACCAATGTACCTTCAATTTTCCTGGATGGCGCAAGAACTTAGAGTCATAGAGAAGTACCATTTGTCCAATCTCAAGATTTTTATCCTTGATGTGCCTGTCATGCCATGCTTTCTACCTGGCCTTTTCTTACTTATGACTCCAATGTGCTATGGCTCGTTGCTCATCCAACTTAATTATCTTTTCAATCTATTCTTCTAAAGCTTTCTCATCGCCTAGACCTCCAAAGATGCACAATATGCAAAGAAGGTAACATAAATTCAATAGGAAGACCTACTTACATGCCAAACACTAATTGAAATCTCGTGTGGCTTTGTTTAATCTCTTATATGTTGTTCAATATGCCCAAAGTACTACAGATATTTTATCATCCTAATCTTTTCTTCCAACATCACAAATTTTTGTCAAGGTCGGCTCAAAATTTTGTTGAAAGCCTCGATATTTCCATTTTCTTGAGGATGATAGGGTTAGTCTTATGGTGTGCAATCATGAACTTATCCAATAAAATTATGATTGTCTCATAAAGAAAATGTGTGCCCCTATCACCTTTGGTCAAACTCAAAGGACATCCATACCTTGTAATAATATTTTCCCATAGAAGCGGGTTGTTGTAGCCCTTTGTGCAATCCTTTATAGGTGCTACTTCTTCCCACCTTGTCGGATAGTCTGCGTAAGTTATAATGTAGTGTGATCCATTTCTACATGTAATTGGTGAAATAGAACCTACCAAATCTATATCTCATTTCTCAAACGTTTCTGCACTAGCAATAGGTCTTAGAGGCATTTCATCTCATTGACCTGGTTTCCCAAGATGTTGACAATGATTACATGCCTTACAAAATTCCTTACAATCTTTATATACGGTCTCCCACCATAATACATTGACTAGAATCTTGTGCATTTTGGCATCACCGACATAGTGGCCACCGCAATACCACCATGAGATTCTTCCATAATATCCATGCGCTCATGTTCCAATACAAAAGCAAAGTGCAATAGCTCATCTTTACCCAATTTGTATAATTCACCATTGATTAACATATAAGGTGCGACGCGTATAGCAAGTTGTTTATTTTCCAAGGATTTCATTCCTTCTAGTGTCATCCCTGTTCATAGAAAGACAACAATGTTCTCTAGTTTTGATGATGTGCACCGTAACCTATATAAATGTGCATCTAGCAGGTATCCTCAATTGCATGTGATTCTTCTCCCGATTGTATTCTTGATATATGGTTTTGTCTAGAATTACTTTTTCCTAGTTTTACCACAAGCGTGAAATCAAATTTTGAAATAAGAGCACCCATCAACATATGCACACTTATGAAAATGGTTTATTTACCAAATTCAATGCCATGTGATCTCGTATAAAAGATGAATGGTGTAGCTAGTAAGTCTTGATAGAATTTATGTGGCACATAGATCAATGACAAAAATTCATGCTCTATAGTTGTGTAATTACATTACTGCGGAGTCGATTTTCTACTAGAAAAATAGATAGGATGATCTCTACAATACCTTCTCCGGGTTAAGCCAACACCACACCAATGGCCATGCCGAGAGGCATCAATGTGTACATGAAATGGTTTATCCCACGAAGGAAAATGCAGAATAGGCGCGGTAGTAAGTTTCTCCTTCAATGTCTTGAATGCGCGCTACTTTTGTTCTCCCTAGTCGAACATACCTTTCCCTTTCAGTAACTCTTCTAATGGTGTGACAACTTTGGCATATCCTTTGATAAAAATTTTTAATATCTGTATAACCCAAAAATCTGCACACCTCACTTTGGTGGTAGGCTCCTTAGGCCTATAATGATTTCAACCTTTCTTTGGATCAACCAAAAACCCTCCTTATAAATAATGTATCCTAAAAGTATCCCAAATGGTGTAGCAAATATGAAATTTTTGATGTTTAAAGAGATACTCAAGTGTCTACACCTTTAAAACATTAAGAACGAGGTTGTCACAATGATCCTTAACTAATACATACACCATCCAATCGTCTAAATATATTGGTAAGAAGTTGTGGATAAATTCCTTAAATGCTTGGACAACTATGCACGAAAATACAACAGTGCATTTTTAGACCAAAATACATGACAATATAGGTGAAGATACGCATTCGAGTAGTAAATGTAGTCTTTTCCTGATCCTCCTGGGTAATTCAAACCTTATGATACCCAAAGAAACCATTTGTAAATGAATAGATTTCACTCCCTGTAACACCTTCTAGTATTTCCTCAGTGAATGGTGTAGGGAATGGATCAGTTACACATGCAACATTCAGCTCCCTGTAGTCCACACATATCCTAATCCATCCATCCTTCTTGATACTGATCACCATTGGAATAACCCATTCTCACTCATCAAGGGCTTGATAATCCTATACTTCAACATGTTATCAATCTCTTCTTTGACCTTTTCATGAAAATTAGGGTTCATCCTGTAGGGTCTCTTTCTTACTATGTGCACACCCTCTTTAAGCTTTATTTTCATCTCTCCTAACAATTCATACATGCCTTTAAGTTCATGGTACCCCCTAGGAAATAAGTCCTGGTAATCCTTTAGAAACTCTATGATTTTTACCACTTTAGAGTCGACCAATAGTCTCAATTATGGATTCCTTAGGATAAATATTAGTTCCAATATTCACCCGCTTTGTATTCATAGGTTCATGATAGGTACACGTGGTCTTATCCACACCTTTGTCCAATACCTCACACCTCCTGTTGAATGGTTTATATCAAGATTATCTACTTCTTCGTCATCCACTAAATATACCATTTTTCCTTTCTCTTTCTCAAGGCAAAGCGTGTTGAAGTACTATTGCATCGGCCTCACGGTTCTTCATTAAGACATCTTCTTAAGTCTTCTTTACCTAGTAACTCCTGAAGGAGTTCTTCATCATTGGCACTATCTCCCATAGTTAAGAACTTTATGACTTTCAATGCTTCCTCCACCAAAGGCTTTGTAGAGAATAAGTCAAATGTCTAGGTGATCCTTGCGATTAATTTTTGACAATTTCTAGTTTCTCTATGGATTTTTGCATACACACATACCAAGCATGCGTGCAACCTTCTAAAGTGAAATAAAAATTGTGCACCCATAGTGAAGGTGGTAAAGCTTTGTGCCCATACATCCCGAGTCTCTCACACTTCTAAACATGGTCTTTGAATAGGTTGATTACCTTGATAAGTACTGATTTGAGTAGGTTCATTGCTCTGAAAAACCTAGTAGTAAGAGAAATCCCAATTTCATTCCACCTAACAAGATTATCCTGTGGATCACCCACCAACGTGTTATTATCTCGTGTAGTGTATATGCTAGCATAGTTCTTCTTTCCGGTGGGTCTATCCTTTGTTCTTCCATGGCATGTAGGAATACCATGGTAACCCCTTCTCCGGTGTAATAAGGTCTTGAGTTGTTATATATCCTCCTTATATAAGGAAATTTTTGCCTCGAGGGAATATGCTCTTTACTTCGCGCCCTACCAACTCATAAGTTATGTGAGCCCAATTATCACTTGCAACACTTGTAGTATCACTAGTAGACTATGCATCCTCCCCTTTGAATTAGTCCTTCTTTGGTTGGTTCAATCATCTCTGCGGGTCTTGGATGGTGCGTACATAAATCCTATTATTATCTTCTTCACTTAAGGGCTCTACATAGGGTGTAGATTTTCCATCTGTCAAAGGGATAATAGCTCTTTCCTCTTTGTTTTCAAAATTGATATAGCCATTGTTGAACCACATATGAACATTATTTTCATAGCACCAAGGATGCCCCAATAGAGTTGGGAAGCTATCGACTATGCCAACGCTAAAACTTCAATGTCTCGGTGAACATGGCTCGTATGGTAATGGATGTATCCTTCAAAACTTCGATAGGAGTGGAGTTAGTCCGATTAGCCATGAATAATATATTAGAGAATGGCTGCAATGGGGGTCTTCCCATTTGTACCCATGCGTCCAAGGTAAGAACATTGACTTCCATGCTGTATCAATCAATATATTACTCAATAGCCACCCATCAAAACAACATTGAGTGTTTTTCCTTGTCATAATCTAGACTATGAGGGGAAGATTCACATGTAGGATATGCCTTCCCATCTAACTACTTGCATGTGGAGTGTTTCCTTTTAACCAACTCCTAACGGTGGAATGATTTTTTCAGACGTAGTATTTTACACACCTCCCTCAAGTCATCTATATTAGTTTGGACCATCTATGATGATTTATTTTTCTCCTTTAAGTCTTTGTATCTCACCACGAAGATTCCTTAGAAATTCCATGGTTTCTGATAAACCTCCTTTTGAAAGGTAGAATTTGGGTACCGTGCATAAAGAACTTCTTCTTTAGTGATGGTTAGTTTTTCTCTGCAATGCTTCCTTGGTGTGTTCTACCTCAGCGTGGGTCGTGATCTTTACTTGTAACTCTTGGACTCTTCGATAACTTGGGAATCCATTGATTTTCCACAGCATGTTGTATCTTAGCCATCCCCACACCTTTGTTTTCTTGTTTATGTTTCTTACTTAAATGCTCATATAAGTCCGGGAACTCCTCATAGATATGATTCTTTCCCACGAAAAGAACATGCAATATTATGGGGGAATTCATGCCTATAGTCATCAGGAGATCCACATGTATAACATGTTCCATGGGAACTCACTTCTCCCACCACCACAGCCTCATCCTTTGAATCCACCATGATATCCTAGGTCTACTGCCTGACCTCCTTTAAAATGTCCCTCATTCCAGTCATAGTGTGGTTGATTGTGATCCTAATCTTGGTGCTCATTATTGTTTTTAGAATTATCCTTTACACTTGTCTTCCGTACCCCAATGTCTATAACATCATGAATCTAACCAATCAATCTAAAATCTTCAGTATCATGGGTTGTGGACCAACAAATTTTGCAATAACAGATACGTTCTTCCTTATCACGCGTTGTAGCAAAGGAAAGTGGCTAGCATCATGATTCAAATGACAGATCTCACAGTCTAACAACAATGAATGTATGGACCTACAAGGACAACTATCCTTAGTGTGCCCCTCCTTCACAATCTGCACTAAATCCCCTGAGTTCGTTTCATGGGCTGAATTTGCTAATAATTTCTCTAATTGCTTTTCCATAGCTATAATGTGTGCCTCTAAGAATGGGCTAATGCGGTGTCAATACTCCCAATTTGCCTCTCAACACATAAGGCTACCTCCAATGCGACATAGATTAGTATATGTCTTATGTGACAATGCCCTTCTAAATGGTGTAATCAATCCTCCAATGAACCATTGTGCATGTTGTCTTGCGTGAATATCATAGGAAAGCTTAGACAGAAGCATTTTAAAATGAGCATCATACTCACGCAAACTCTTTGTAGTTCCCTTGCTTGATTTATTTGAGTGCTCTTATACTCTTCTACTCAAATTACGGAATATAGAACTCTTTCTAAAACACATCCTTCAATCTTTTGCATAATCTATGCAAGTCTGATTAGGTTCAAAATTTCTATACCAGTTGTGGGCACCTCCCTATAATGTGGTAGCAAATCGGCTTGCCTTGCACTCAGAAGTCATGATCCCTTTTGCATGCCATAGTATTTCACACATATGCACATGTTTAGCAGCATATTCTATGCCCCTATACTCTAGAAGATGAAGAGACATTTCTATGTAAATATTATGGGGTTGGTGTGGACCTTTACCACCGATCTATAACCTCCTTTGTTTCCCTTACCTTAAGAACCTTGATCCGCTTTGAACTGAGCTACCTATGCCTCTTGATCCTAAACTTGTACCGGGAATAGGTGCGTAGATGTACTCCCATGTGTTCCAAAAGTAGTACTATATTGAACCCCTATGGTCTATAAAGTAGTTCCACTTCTAGAGGTGAATCCAACATTCTGCGCGCTCATGTTCTATGCGAGACGATGCACTTGAAAAACACCTCCAAATAACAATGAAGTCATCTACCCTACAATTGATGTAATTACTATCTTACTTCCCAAACTTGCTTGTTGATTAATTTTTGTACTAGATCTTTGGAAAACCAAGTGTAAGGGATAGGTTATCGGGTAGGTTCGAGATGCGCGCCCATGGCATAGGTCATCTCTACTGACATGCTCCCTTATGAGGCTAAGGAGGGTTCCCTGTCATGCTTTCCTAGATGGGGAGTTCGATGCCTGCGGCTCCACGTCTTCTTCATGAAATCTAAATCCTTCATGAACTATCTCTCTCCTCAAATCCATCCATTCTATAATGTCATGTTTCTTCTATATCTCCCTCTTGCGTGCCTCATTATACTTGAGCCACCTTTCTTCTCTCGACTTGCTTTTGCCGCTAAGTCTGCCATCCTTCACCAATCTGTTCCTACCACCACACGTGGTGGGTTTTAGTTACCATCGGTTTACTCTCTAAATTCAAATTTACCATTAAGATCTTAATAGCCAATGGAATGCCTTATAGGTAAGCTCCTCTTAGATATCATAAAAACTAGAATTCAGCTATCTCTGGACACGAATAAGTGCAAATTGAGTTTTCCAAGATATAGTTGTTCAAGACACCACAGAACCACATATCCACCACTTGAGTCCAAATCAGATCAACATCATAAAGGGCCTAAAATTCTTCCTGCATCCAAACAAGTGCATGATACCTCCAATTCCACTTAGATGCATAAGCAATCAGCCACCCGTATAATTCTATTGGAAAGATAATGAAAAATCTCTCGAGATAAACTATAATCTGATTCTTTTCCACCCACATGCGTGCATTAAACTACGATCGATCTTGAAACATTGGGCATATTATTCTTCCATATCATGTATCCACTCCTCAACCATTTCTAGAGTTAACAGGTACATCTTCATCATGAACCATCCTGAAACAACTGAAAAAAGGTCTCGAAAATGAAACCAATGATGTAGCCTATAGTTTACTAGTAACACCACTGGATGCGCATGGCACATCACTTAGCCTAGAATGAGAGCTCACAGAAGCGTTCAAAGATACTAGGTCCCTCTTTAGGGTTCTTGTTGCTTATTGTTAGCATGATGAAGTCTTAACACATGCGGTTCCATTACTAACACATCATTCTACTGAGCATGCGGATGTATATCTAAGGGAGAGCAGAATTTAAAAAATAATCATGATGGAATCAAGTACATAAAATATCCAATTACACACAAGAATACACTCAGATTCAACAAATATCCTCCATTTAAATAATTATATAGAAGCTTCATTACAATAACTTGATGTAGTATGCACGTGATGATTTAGCAATATAATCTCAATATATCTCTCTTTGTTTATTAATCATAATACATATACCTACTATGTAGTTCACTACATATATATAAGGGTGGGGAATTTACCTTCATCTCTTATCTAATCCAAAAATAGGTTGCATGCTATTATTAGCCACGTGCCATTACAAAAATAACCACACATGTAAGTGCGCTAACAATAGACTGCGGTAGTTAAGCGAAAGTGAGAAATCTATTTACGTCTGTGTCCATGCAAAGAACTTTGTATCAATCCTCACGAAAATAACCAATCTATGGCGCACACGTCTCTACCTCATTTGTGTGCTCTACACGCCATCTCTAAAAATAGACCTTCATGACCAAAAATGGCTAAGTTACGAAAGATGAACTTCGCTCTATGCACGTGTTCTCCTATCCGTTCACGCCTTTGAATATGACCTATTTTCCCACGCATAATTATTATGTGATTTCTATCAAGTGTTCTATGATCAACAAGGAGCCGAGTCTTCTCCGGATGTTTGTCTCATGTCGTAAGGTCCCACAACTTGGAGGCAGGTCCCATGTTGCCTCAAAATATCGGGTTGTCTATGACTCAGGGAAGGGTGCAATTTTGAGCTCCAACAATCACCACATTAAATCTCTTGAATAAGAGACCAACTTTAGAAAAATTGTCAACATGTTATAACAAGAAGAATCCATGCATAATGAGGTAGATAATGAAGACCATGCATTTGCTTCCAACTTTAAGGGAAATAATAAACACCAAGAAGACATGAAACAATCAATAACATAGTACAAAAAAATCTCAAGGTTCATATAAAAATAAGTATCCTATTTGTGGAAATGGGCACGACATCAAGGATTGTTTATACAATGGTTTAAACTTGTTTTTACACCCTTATTATATTTATCTAGTTTAGTGAATTAAGTACACTAAAAGGATGTAAAAGGAACTACATGAGGTTATTTTTAGATTCTAGTATCAACACTTCACAAGGTTTTGCGCACTAGGACCTCACCTAGACATATGTCTAAGTTCTCACTTGAAGCATGCTGACCTACCAATTTCCTCCTTTGTTCACTTGTCAAGATGTGGTTAGCATACTTAGCCATTATAATATGAATGAAGATAAAAACACAATATAGAAATAGAAAAACATATAATAAGGAAACTAATAAACACAAATCATCAACAACATCATTTCCATTACTAATAACCATAACAATCCACAATTTTCCATCATAAGAACAATCCATTATATTACATATACTTGTTGATTAAATTCATTCATGCATACATAATGTTCACATAACTCACTTAACATGCTTCTCATACAAAGCATGCATATCTCTCTAAGAATTCTTCAAATTCATTACAAGAAAGTGCAACACCTCTTTATATGTTATAAATAGCTCGACTGTTTCACTTTGGTTCTTAGCAAATTAATGAAATAGATAAGGGTAGTAGGCAAGGAGGAATACTTGTTTGTAACATCGGTTGAAGGTTGTGCATGCATTCTAATTTATTGATCCAAGTTGACTACAAGAGCTCCCTTTCGAGATAGGAGGAACTACGTGTAAATACAAAACAATACCATCAGATAGAATTAAACAAAACAATGAGTGGACTACCTAGCGGAGGCTAGATCTAGGAAGCATGGTGCTTCTGAGCAGACTTTCAATCCACTTTTTATATAACAATATTAATGCTAGTTAAATCATACATGAAGTAAATATCCTATTAAAATTGAAACGATTTATGTATCTCACAAAAAAAAAAAAAAAATGGTCAAGTAAAAGGATATTGAGGTCAAAATGGGTCGATTAATTGGTGGTGTTGCATTTCGGGTCTCATACGAGGATTTGGGTAAGGTCTAGTAAAGATTAGAAATGGTTGGGCTATTAAGAAGTGGGTATTACCTCGTTAGTTTGAGGTATATTGCGGACACGATGGCGATGTCGGATGTGTGATTGATGCCGGTTAAGCAAAATGACCGGCGTCGGTCGGCTAACCAACGTCGGTAGGGTAAATTAGTAAAAAACACTTAAAACTTATTTTTCAGACTCTCTGTGATTGCACAAAGCTTGGAAATGGTGAGGGTAAGGTCATAAAATGATATTGTAGGCTCGAAATGATTAGAAGGGGGTAGCTGAAAGGGCCAGGTATGGTAAGGAGATAGGTTGGTAGGAGGAGGGAGTGTACATATGTGGAGAAAGATAAATTATTGAGCTGAATAATAAATCTTACTAGAATAAAACATAAATAAATGAAGAGATGTTAGGTACTTACTAAAGAGTAGGTTTGGAGAATGCAGGTGATGAGGATGGTGATGAAAGATATCTAGAGAGAAGAGACATTGTGTTCATGTTTTGGTAGTTCAAACCTCTATGCTTCTCTATGTGAATCCGTGATCGTGAAGAAGGTGATGAATTCTAATGGTTGTTGGTAGTGCTTTAGAAATTTGAGTGCTCTAAGTATTTGTTTGTATGAGATCTGAATCAAATGAAAAACCTAAGTAAAGGCTTTTGGAAATGTATTTAACCTAGCAGGTGCAGGTTAGAGGAGAGCGTTAGTTGAGATATAACCGGCGTTGGTCAAGGCGGGAATATCTAGGTTGGCCAAAAATAGCCAGATTGTTGTTATTTTTGGCGTGATCTCCAACCTTCTTTTGAGTCTTGAGTGATGGATCCCAAAAAGATAAGTAGGATTATTTTTAGGTTTTTAATAGGATTTAAGTCTAGGTTTAGACTAAGTCCTAGTTGGTTAGGATAAGCTTAGACTTGGTCTTAGGTCATTAATGAGGTTTGAGTGGGTCATTTGAGTGAGGTGGCTAGGTGAGTTGGCTAGGGTGAGGTGGTTAAGTGAGGATATTAATTAATTTAATTAATATAATTAATTCAATTAACATGTGCACTAGGGGATATGAATGGGTAGGATATGGTTAATTTAATTAACGAGGTTTTAATGGAAGTATGACCCAATTTTGGTGTCTACATTTTCCCATTTTTGTCACTTAGCTTCTATTGGTAAATGATCTTTGAAATATAGGTGAGTGGGGTTACCTAATTAGTGTTGAAGGTGATCCCCTCAAACTAGGAGGCTGATGAGGTGTGAGATGGAATCAATGAGTGGTTTGATAAATGGGTAAGTGATGAAAGTAAAGGTAGGTGAATTATAGGTAAGGATATGGGCACTTTGGATAATGGGTAAGGGTAAAATTAGGTAATGGGTAATGGGTAATGGAAAGCAGTCATGTCGAGTAATGGGTAATGACAATCAAACACATGCACACGTATAGATTGCGACAAATTATAAAGGTGAAGAGCTTGTAAACTCTAGATCATCAAGGTCGATAGATTTATCCAAACAAGGTTGAGTGATTCAAGTATCCAAGTACATGATCTGGTCAAAAACACAACTTAGGTTAGGTGAAGGAACGTTTAGGTATGATCGGTAGACCAAAAGGTTTTATTGGGATAAATAACATGGCAATAGGCAAGGTAAGGTCACTAGGCTAAATAACACATGTAACAACATCGCAAGCTATAACAAGTACTTAGGTCATGGCATGAGTAAGGCGAGGTCGGGGTAGGGTATATAGGTCATGGCACAAGTAGGGTCGAGGTATAGGTAAAATAACAAGTTCTTAAACGTAATTAAGGAAATGTATGGGTAATTTAGGCTTATGGGTAGGGTGCATATGGGTATTGGTAATGTCGAAAAGGCATTCAAAAGTAACGAGTTTTGTTCAAAATGGGAAAAAGGTAAGTAAAATGGTACGTCGGGTGATTAATGTCGGTTATAAGGTTACCAACATCGGTTTGGTATGATCATTTGTCGGTCATGTCGAGTTAGGGTTATAAAGTTGAAATTCTATATTTTATGGAATCATTGTTATCTTTTGACTTTGAGAAAACTACATAGCTAAGTGACTTGTGCATTTTTCTTGGAGGAAAAGACAAGGCATTGTACCTAGTTGAGGTGGAGTTTACTAAGTGGTGAGAGGAGCCAGGTAGATGGGTCCATGAGAGTGGTTGGAGATGTGTGATTGGTGGAGGGATTTGAGGTATATTTTGGCATGAAAAATATGGAAGAGGGTTTGGGTGGACCACCGACACAATGGCTAGATGTGTCACCATGTAGGTAACACCGTCATGAGGTAGGGGCATTTTCTAACTTGTTATTTGCTAAAAATTTGGTGAAAATGAAGAAATTGAGGTGGGGGTTTTCATTTTGAAATGCGGGTTAAAGGTGGGAAAAATCAATATGGGGAAGGGAAAATGTATGATAAATAAAATAATTAATGAATATAAGGTAAATTAGGGTGGATTGGGGAAAATGGAAGGGTAGGTTGTGAATTTTAGGTGAAATGAGTTAGAGGGGATGGGTTTGAGTTTTGGGTTATCTTGATAGAGACCGATGTGATTGGTTCGGAGATGGTTGGGTCGAGTTAGATATAGACGATGGTACCAATTTATGGGTAGTATAGAGTGGCTAGGGCCACACATGATGTTTTATATTATAGATGGTTATTGGATGAGATTTAGGGGGGTTGATATTGTGTTAAGACCCTATATTGGATATCCATCCATAGAGGCATGGTAGAGGATCTACAATTGGAGAGGTGGATACATGGTGATATTCCGGCGAGCATGAGTTGATACCCATGGGTGGGTTAGATGACAATTTTTTCTACCACGGGATGTACATATACCTTTTCCACAATACGGGAGATATGACGTGGAGAGACCTATGTCTCCACCACACCCAAGTGTCTTTGAAAGGGTAGTGTTTTTGCCAAATCACTTTGCACCCTCCAAATAGCCAAAATGTGGACATGATGTTTGGTGTAATTGGGACACATGGGATCACCTCTCAAGCTGTGGGACTTGGGCTCAAGGTGAAATTATGGAGAAGGCCAACTTCCTCTTCCTAAACTAAGTGCTGTATTACTCTAGTGAAATAAAATGTCTATCTAGTCCTATGCTAACATTTTCATGGGTTTTAGGGAAAGAGATTTGTAGAAATGAAAATATACTAGGGATGGTGATGCACCAAATAAAGGGTGTTGTCTAGACTCAGGAAGGGTTAATTTGAAGAGGGTGTGTGCACCATAGGTCAACTTCACCTACTGCTAACTTAGAGAGGGTACAAAATACCACAGACTAGGAAGCAAGTGTTCCCTTTGTTAAACTCAATCAGACAAACAAGTTATCAGTCTTCCAGTGAAGAAGGATGAAATTGAGAAGGGTGAAAAAGCACCACAACTCAACTGCATGTAATGCTCCACCACTCGATAAGCATAGAACTCTAAGAACCTGTAATAGAAACGTGAACTTACACAATATACCTATAAGCATGAGAAAAGGCACAAATAAGTATAGAAGGATGAAAGGACCGAGATTAGTCACAAAACACACGGTTTATTGCTTCAATATCATACACAATGCATCATACATTCATAAGAGAAAATGGTTTCCATTACAGTCTTAAAAAGGAGTCTTGAAATTTCTCTCAACACATAAGGACAACTTCTTTGAAGAGAGAGGAATCTTGAAAAATTGCACTTGCCTAAGATGTCTAACTTCCCAACATATCGACATGTTAGAAACCCCTTAGAATGAGCTTCCAACTTACATTTATAGAAGAATATGTGAGAGAGAAGAGGAAAGGTCATAATTACATTCCTAAATTGAAGGCACATGATGTATTTATTACAGTTGGTTGAACCACTTTGAGAAGCTTCCATCATGTGCCATTAATGCCGGTTGACCTAGTTCTCCTTAATTAATTAAAATAATATTTAAATAATAATAATAAATATTATTATTAAAAATATTAAATTAATTTAAAAATAATAATGTGGGACCCCCCATTGATCAGTTTGACTCGAAGAGAAGGGGTCATGAAGAAAAGGCCAAAAATGAGTTCAACTTAGTGATTGGCTAACCGAGTTGTACTTGAGTCCTTATGCCCATGCTTGAGCTCACTTTGAATCGAGCTCCTCCATCGACCGAGCTCAAACTATGAGCAGAGCTCCTCTTACTCGCATTGCATCAATTAATGAGCCCAAACACTACTTTGTATGAGCTCATCGCTAAACTCCTTTGCAAGAATCGAGATTCTCATCACATCACAACTGAGCCACGGACTGATACCATCTAGCTTTTCTTGAGATTTCCATCCACCGACTTGGGAAACATATCTTCCTTTTCTACGAGATCGATTATTTTTATGCATAACCAAGTTGGAATGTGTCTACGAGCTCTACATTTTATTGCATTGACCAAGTTATGCTAACTCAGACTACTCTCCATGTCTTTCTTAGCCAATGTGCAAGCTCTGCTTTATGAGATATTCCTACCAGAGCCCCCATGAATCCTCCCGTCAAGGCCATGCTTTGAGCCTATGAGATGGCTTGGTATTTTACTCCCATGACTCATCCAAGTATGTAAACTTGCTTAGTGAATGATTTAGCTCGGTGGATCGAATCCTTCATGCAAACTTCACGCCCTTTTCATCTATATACGGGCTTGAATTTGGGCTATAATCCCACTACCTAGCTCATAGATTAAACATGGGTCGATGCTTATGCTTTCTCCACTACAAAATTCCAAATGTAACATGCGATCCAAGATTGGTCTTAACTCGAGATCTTTGAATTTAGCCTTTATAACTTTGCATGCGTCATGTCACATTTGTGTTTTCTCCTAATGCTCCCATCCATGTCTCCTTACCCAATAACTTGTTATCTTCACGGTTCGACTCACTCACCACGTGAGCTCGGAATCATTAAAAAAATTTAAACATTACGTGTTCCCGCTTATTGATTATTATTGATCACTCCTCCCAGGAAGCTGTCTACTTCACAAAATATTCATAAAATAAATCACAAATCTCATTTGCATCATGGATATTTCAAGCCCCATGTCCTTATACCAAGTTTGTATTCCCTATGCTTGATATCCAAAATTATTTATTTCTACATTGAATGCATTGTTCTCACTCGAATCGGCGAGAGCTCTTCCGATCTAGTGCCTGGGACTCGGCCCACACAACTCTTCTCAATCTATCCTTCATGACCGCTCGCCTTGTTGAGCTTACCCCTTGTTTGATTTAACTTACCTCTAAAAAAATTTTCCTTATACATGAAGTGATACCCATTTGAATTGCCACCATGTATCCTTTGAATGAGATTTCTCTCGGCCTTGAGTTATGTTAACTCGACCCACTTTACAAGATCTTTGTTGTGGTCTTCCTTCTTTGAGCTCCTTTTATCGACTCAGCATTTTTAGCCTCGCTTACCATCACATGACCCTACCCAATTTCCTTTTATCAACTCTACATTGGCTTGGCATTGATTTCGCGATGCATGGATTGCGATACATTTCTATGGAGTACTTGGAACACCAGGCCCAAGCTCTCACGTTGCTCAACTTCATGAGCTCGATGATTTCAGATGGGTAACTTGACCATTATTCTTCCCTCGTGATGGGTCATAGTTCACGTGAGCTAGAATTTGAGTTACCTCAAACCTCCCTCTTGTTTCCATCACCATGTAGAACCACCTATTGCACTATCATCTCGGTGGCTAACCCGAGCATACACATTAATTCTTTCCTCACGAGTTTTCTTACTTGGTTCCATATCACTAATGACTCTCGATGTAACTCGTCCATTGACTCGAGCTTCTAGTTGCATAATAAATTTATGGAACTTGTCCCTTAGCATGCCAAATGATTATCCCCACATGGTAATGCTCCTCATGATCCCCGCATCCTTGGAAATTTAAGTCTCAGAACCCCAAGACTATCTTGCCACCATGACATGGCTTCCTTATCATGAAAACCCGTAGCCTGAGATGGGGAATCCAAACTTCTGGAGCCATTTTACCAACATTCTAACCTAGCACGATGGCTCACAGTCTCCACTTTTCCACCAACTCATCATGCTTTTGTGAATTCACCACCAAGTTCCTCGAGTTATCCATATGAGCTACTCATGGTGATCAACTCGTGTGATTTTCCTAACTAAAATGACTTGAAGCAAGCTCCTCACGATGTTAGAAAATGACCCAACATCAAGTCATCTAACGTTGAGTCTTGAGCTTATATGAAACACATTCACCATTTAATCCAACCAGGCCCACGTTCGGTGCATCGAGCTCGGCCATCAATCCCTGAGCCACTTGGAGAGCTCGGTCTTTGCAAACTCAGTTTCGATGTCTTCTGTGAACTTGCTAAGATGCTTCTCGGCATTATTAATCGCCATGACACGTTCCTAAGATCCCTATGCAAATATGAGAAAATTTGTTTTACCTTATGTTCCCGACTCAATGAATCTCCTTTAGGACTTTGTGCCTATGATTTTCTGAGTCATTACTTTCTTTTCTTGGCAATCCATGGCCAATTCAAGGCCATTTTCCCCTTTGTGTTTGGAAGAGGAACCCATTATCACCGAGTGACTCGGCTGAACCACTCACCACCATGTTGAGCCTAAACTTGGTGTCCTAAGTTTCTTAAGAGAAAAGATCTTTGAGCTCGAGGTCAAGCTCACCTGTAACAACTGAGCCATCCATACAATCTTTGCGAGCTTCATTCACTCGACCTCACTAGACTTGACACCGAGCTCCTAAAAATGAGTTCCTTCTATACCAAGCTAAGCTGATGATATGAGATCCCTCCCCCCGAACCAACTCGATGCATAACCCTTAGAAAAATCGTCACAGGTATATTAATCAAATTCTTGAGCTGCTCACTTTGAGTCATTTGGGTTCAAAACCCTATTAGATATTTTCACATTTGTCTCCATAAAATTTTGAATATCATTGAATGTGCTTGAACCATGAAGATCATGAAATGAAAAAATACCCCTTTAAATGTGATTAGTTAATTTTGACCACTTGTTCCTCGTTAGCTAGAAGTGGGTCACATACAATTCTTCATATCACGCAAAACTTTAGTTTTCAAAACCAAAAAGGGAAAAACTAACCCATGATGATCTTGAATACTCTTAGAACACTATGAATGTTCTTAAAACAAAAATTTTGGTTTGTAGGCCTCCAAGTTCTTTTGTGAATCCCTCTTCGGTTCAAAGTACAATTATTCCCATTGTTCAATTTTGCTCCAAGGGGAAAAATTGGATAACATTTTTGGTAACCTCTCGGGGATGATTTCCTACTAAGCATAATTCTAGTAGCCTTAAGTCATCCATTGGGTATGGAGTCAATATTGGAATCCTGAAACATGTTTTGTTCCTCGCGAAGGATGTCAAAATCCCCATGAGCATTGCTGATCTTAGACCTCCTTGGAATGCTAAGCATGAAGTATACTGAAACTGTTGAATGCTTGGCATCTATGGAACACTGTAGAATTTTGAATGAAGTAGATGCATGAAATTTTTAAGAAAATTTAAACCTTCCTCTCCTTTACACCTTCTATGATGAAATAGTGTAAGTAAGAACAACACAAAAAACACAAAGACGAAGGAAAGTAAAAGAACAACAACACACAACAATGTGCATAAGCACTTAGAGGAAAACACCTAACTAAACTATATAGGGGGTGGAACGCTTCTCAAAAACATGCTTTGAGATGTATCCCATTCACATGAATGGGAAGTTCTTCTCCATTGAGCCTAGATAAACGAAATGAATTCACCTCTTTGCAACTTGTGATAATGTATGGCCCACTCCAAAGAACATCAAACTTGGCATGATTTCCTAGTTTGGCCTGTCTTCATCCCATTTGAGGACTAAATATCCCTCTTGAAAATTCCTATCAGATGCCTTCTTGTCAAAATATTTCTTAACCTGAGCCTAATGTTGCTCTAAAGTATTCATAGCCTTGTTCTGTACTTCCTCTAACTCCATGAGTTCAACAAACCTTACTATCAGAGGATCACTCTCCATAACTTCAAGTTGATGAGCTAACTCCAAATAAGGTAAATCCAAGGAGAGCGGAGGTTTTTCTTCCCTTCCATATACAAGCGTGAAAAGGGAATTTCCTATGGCCCATTAGGTGTGATCCGATCTCCCATAAGGTAGTTTTAAGCCGTGTGTATGCCAAGTCCTCTTGTTATTTTACATTGTGCGCTTAATAATCCTTATGAAGTTTTTGTTATTAGACTCGTTAATCCGTTTCCTTGTGGATACTAATTGGACGAAGTCTTGAGGTAGAACCCATTTTAATGACCCATTCAATCAACTTCACACCAAGAAAATCCATCACATTTTCTGAAATGACTGTAAAAGGAACACCAAACCTTGTCATTATACCTTCCAAGAAATCCATAACTACCTTTTCATTGCTCTCTTTCAATGCTACCACCTCTGTCCATCGAGTAAAATAGTCTATGCGTGTAAGGACCCATTTATGTCCATCATTGGATGAGGATTAATCATTCTCGTGAATTCCAACCCCATTGAACAAAGGGTTTATCCACTTGGATTAGATGTAGCGGAAGAGCTGCCAACTTCACCTTGCCCATGAAAATGGCACATTCCTTACATTTCCTTACCTAGAGATGAGCATCTTTGATTAAATCGGCTAATAGTAACTAGATTGCATGATCTTAGTGGAAGTTTTTTGTGCAAAGTAGTGTCCTCCAGGATAGACAAGTTTGGTAACCTTGATATGCACATCATACTCCATCACCTTCGTGATCCATCCAGCACACTTTTCGTTCATCTCTTTGTTCAGCAAAAACTCCTTGACACCTGGATGAGACACCATCAGATGAATTTTTTTGTTGGACAACATGTGCTTGAATTTCTTCAAAGCTCGAATAACAAAGACTTATTTTTCAACGAATGAGTATTTGAGCTCATAGTCTTTGAGGGATTGACTGAAGAAAGAAATTGGTTGCTCCATCATATCATTATTTTATTGGGTGAGGATCCTTGAAATGCTCTCTTGACCTGCAAAAGCATAAAGGATAAAGTCTTTATCAAACCTAGGGTTTACCAACATGGGAGCTTGAGAAATTTTTGTTTTTATGGCTTCGAATCTTTCTCGTCCTTCCTTTTTCCATGAGAATGGTATGATTATCTTCAAGCATGGCTATCGGTGGCTTATCCAAGATCATGAATTGAGGATGAATCTCCGCATGAAGTTTATGGTTCACAAAAATTCTAGAGGCCTTCCCTATGACTTGGAAGAAATAAGGACATAATCGAACGAATCACAATTTGGATCGATTGACAATCCTTCCACTGAAACAACATGCCCCAACAAATTTCCCTTGTGCACTGCAAAAATACACTTCTTGGGATTAAGTGAAACCCCAAATTCCCTACACCTTTGGAAACCTTCCTTAGATGCACGATGTGATCATCTACATGCTTAGAATATACAGTTATGTCATCTAGGTAAACCAAGATGATATCGTTGATTAGTCCTTTAAACACCATGTCCATGGCTCTTTGGAAAGTAGCCCCGATGTTGGACAATCTGAATGGCATTTTTGTAGGCATACGTGCCCCACTTGGTAGTGAAAGCCGTTTTGAATTGGTTAGATTCTTGGATGAGAATTTGATTGTAACCTAAATATCCATCGAGCAAAGAAAATCTTTGAGCTCTTGCCATTGTTTGAAGAATTTTCTCCATTGACGGGAGAGGATAATGGTCTTTCAACGAGGCATGATTTAAATCCCTGAAATCTATGCACAACTGAATCTCTCCATTATTCTTCCTTACAGGCACTAGATTGGCTACCCAAGAGGAGTACTTGATGGGAAAAATAATATAGGCCTTGATGAGTTTGGTTAGCTCCTTTCTCATTAGTGGCTCAATTTTGGGATTAATTGGCCTCTGTTTCTGGTGAACTAGCTTAGCATTAGGATCCAGTTTGATGGTATGTTGTGCTAGACCTGGATCAAAACCATGTAGGTCCTTATAGCTCCACAAAATATGTCATGATACTCTTGAAAAAGTTTTATGAAATCTTCTTTCTCCTCGGAAGTACATACTTTTCAAATCTTTAGAAACTTCTCATGTACTACCTCGACTTCCTCAAAATCTTCTTCTTTGACCACCATGTTAGAGATTTGTCTTTTGGATTGATCATCTGAATTGAAAATAGATTCCAAAGTGACTAATCCTTTTGGTAGTTTGTTTCTCTTTAATTGTATAATTTGATCACCATATGACTCTTGTAACTTATCTTGATTTCTTACAGCAAACTCTGCCTCTTCTTACAGGAAAAGGAAAATTTTTTTGTCACTATCGAACACTTGCTAACTACTCACATTATCGGGGACTGAGAGGTTGAATCAATATTTTGAAAAAAATCTTCCCTTCTTTCATGATATCACAGGTATGTTGTATTGTGAGGCAATTATAGCAATCCTATCAAAGCATCTTGATTGATTTTTAGAAGCGTATGGATCCTAAAAGCTTTGAAATCTTCAATCAAGTCCCAGATTCAGTTCTTATATGATATTAAAAGATAATTCTTGGATGCACTACATGCCATCACTTGATGAAAAACTAACTCACTATCTCCAAAAATAGTCAGAGCCTTGATCCCCTTCTTTTGGGCTAGTTGAATTCCTTGTAAAGGGCATCATATTCATCAACATTGTTAGTGCAACCGAAAAGATGAGAAGTATTTATATCCCTCTAGAGAACTTAACATAACACTAGCGAGCGGATACATTCTTACTTCTTGAGCCATTGAAGAATAATGTCCCTAGTCCTTCGAGTCACTTGATGTTTTGACAAGTTGCGGTATGATTGTATCTTCTTCATAGATACGGTAAGTAATTAATCATGTTTCTTCCAACAACAACAAACCAACTTCTTATTCTACCAATACATCATCATATGGATTATGCGATGATCTCTACTTACTTCATCCAACACAATATTGGGGAATTCTTCAACAAGAGTGGTTAGTTCATGATCAACATATTTTTCTTCTAGTTTTTACGATGGTATAATTCCCATTTATAGGACTAGCAGTGTAGGGTTCTACATGATTATTGAAGACTGGTTCCACCATTATAGTCACTTTCATTCTATATCAAGTCACGAGAATCATATGTGACTAATCGGTTGATAGATATGCTTTGCCCATCTTGGCAATGAAATATCGTGATAGGTAGTTAATGAATAGAGGAGGAAGATCAATAAATTATGTCTTTCATGAATGACAAACTTGGGCATGCGTGGATGGTAAGTTGAAGTCCTTTGATAACTCCAATAGTCTTAATAGTTGTGCCATCCAGCTAAACAACCCCTCTTACAACTGGCGCATATTGTATGCCTAGTACATTTGTAATTTGTTTGGGCATGACAAAGCTACTAGCACTAGAATTGATCATGTAATTATGCACCAGGTGGTCACCAATGATCAGGGAAATATAGAATGGTGGCGGTTTTTAGCCTTAGGAATAATTTTCCCTTCTAGTTGACACAAACTCGTAGTAGTTACTACTCCACAACACGATAATCCATTAGTTATACCAAAATTATTTAGTGCATTTTGTAAAAAATTTCTTTGAGAAGGAATTGAGAGTGTGTCCCATTGTAACACTCAAGTTGGTTTTCTTCATTTGTTCTACTATCTTTCAAGGAATAGCTCCAACTTTCTTTGAGACTTCTTTGGGTGTTGGGATCCTCTTTTAGAAAGTGTTTTTGGGTATCGTGATGCCTGAAGAACCTTCTTTCCTCATAACTTTGCTAATAGGTATTTATGGTAGTTTTGTTTCCACATATTTATCAATTCTTGCTTGTGTTTGAGGCTGTGAAGTGGATGCTTGATCAAATTTGGAAGTTTGAGGCTCCATTGGTCTCTTCTTGGAATGAGTGTTTTCCGCCACTGATGAGGAATTTGTATTCAAGCTGCAAAACCTTCTACTTTCCAGTTTAGCAAAGTGGTTTCTTCAGGTGCCTGCTGCAGTTTATCTCGTTGTTTCTTGCCTAGATGTGTTCTCTATTAGCTTAGAAGGGGAAGATATGCTTTGAACCATAAAGGCGTGGAAAATAAATATATTGGGACAAATATTTTGATTATGGGGTTGAGAAAAGGATAACACCATTTTTAGTTTTGAACTAGATTATTTTGGACATGTACTATGGCTCTAGATGAGCTAGCGGAAAGAGGGTTACGGAAGTTCAAAGGCGACATTTGTAGCTCGATTTGTAGATAGATTTTTGTGATTGTTCCCTTGAAAAGGAGGACAGTTAGCACGATCTGCTGATTTTGTGGCCGATGTGGAAAATTGTATTGAAATTGTTACCTCTTGAGTGCAACAAGCTCATTTCTAAAAGTTTTTAGAAATGAATTGACATGAAATAGATCATTTGAAGAGGTAAGGGTGGATTGATCTGGTTGATTAGAGGCTTTACGGAATAGGAGTGATGATAGGTTGATTGTTCATAAGATTTGAGGACAATGACATTGGTGGTCGTGGAGCTATCTTTCCATCTGAATCAAGGAATTTTCACTCTTATGGAAACATCGTAGGCATCAAGTAATGTAGCCCCTCCCATGGACTAGATCATAACTGCTACATCGCTATTCAAGGCTCATAAATAGTACAAGAATGCATTATGTGGAGAAGGCTTTATAAGTGCCAAAATCCTATGGAATCGGAAGTTGAAATCACTCATGTATTCTTGGGGAGCTCTCTTCATGGTAGTGAGATGTTCCAAAAGTGATAGGTGATCACTCTTTTCTTCAAACTATTTATATATCTTTTCTCCTAACTCGTCCCAAGTGGTTATACTACCAACACTTAACCCTCAAAACCATTGAAGTGATTTTCCCTTGAAAGAGGTAGTAAGAATTCTAACCGCAACGTTGTCCTCTGTGATGTTATGTATGGCACAAATGCTAGATACATCAAGAATATGTTCCATTGGAGTAACATGAGTTTCCCTTATGTAAAAGGGTAAAATTTTGAGTCCCACAAATAGGTATAGAGGTCACATTGGGCCAATGAAGAGGATTTTTGCATTAAAAGGGGAAAAAACTTAGTTTCATGTATCATAGCAGCATGAAGTTTATTTTTTCTTGGTGGAGGAAACCTTCCTTACGGAGGATTTGAATGACCCCTACGAGGTAGAGTTGCAACGGGTGATGTTGAAATGCCTCTTCTTCTTCTCTTTAGAGGAGACAAGGAAAGTTCAATATGCTGATAATTTCCTTGTTTTGAAGAAGCTCTTGTCTGAATTATTCACATAATTTAACACACTGAGATTTGGAATCCAAAGATATAGAGTCGCCATGTACTTTGACTTGTGTAAGTGAGAAGAGAAGTACCAACTCTTTGTCCCACTGGGTGTTGCCCAAAAATTGTTGTCACTAAATCACTGCACCCTCCGAATGGCTGAATGTGAACAGGGATGTTTGGTGTGATTGGGAAAAATGGGATCACCTCTCAAGTTATGGGACTTGTGCTTGTGGTGAAACTCACGGAGAAGGCCGGATTCCTCTTCCTAAACTAAGTGCAATATTACTCCTAGTGAAATAAAATGTCTATCTAGTCCTATGCTAACATTTTCATGGGTTTTAGGGAAAGAAATTTTATGAAATGAAACTATAGTATGGATGGTGATGCACCAAATAAAGGGTGTTTTCACACTTAGGAAGGGTTAATTTAAAAATGGTGTGTGCACCACATGTCAACTTCACCTATTTCGACTTATAGAGGGTACAAAATATCACAATCTAGGAAGCAAGCATTCCCTTTGTTAAACTCAATCAAACAAACAAGTTATCAGTCTTCCAGTGAAGAAGGATTAACTTGAGAAGGGTGAACAAGAACCACAACTCAAATGCATGTAATGCTTAACCACTCGATAAGCATAGAACTCCAAGAACCTATAATAGAAACGTGAACATGCAGTATACCCTGCAAGCATGAGAAAATGCACAAAGAATTATAGAAGGATGAAAGGATAATGAGATTAGTCACAAAACACACTTTTATTGGTTCAATGGCATGTACAATGCATCATACATTCAAAAGAGGCAATGGTTTTATTACTATCTTGAAAAGGAGTCTTGAAAGCTATCTCAACACAAAGGACAACTTCATAGTAAGAGAGAGGACTCTTGAAAAATTGCACTTACCTAAGATGTATAACTTTCCAACCTATCTGACCTATTGGAACCCCCTTGGAATGAACTTCCAACTTACATTTATAGAAGAATATGTGAGAGAGAAGAGGAAAGGTCATAATTACATTCCTAAATTGAAGGGACATGATGTATTTATTACAGATTGGTTGAACCACTTTGAGAAGCTTCCATCATGTGCCATTAATGCCCAATTGACCTAGTTCTCCTTAATTAATTAAAATAATATTTTAAAAAATATTTAAATAATAATAATAAATATTATTATTAAAATATTTAAATAAAAATATTAAATTAATTAAAAAATAATAATGTGGGACCCCATTGACTAGTTTGACTCGAAGAGGGGGTCATGAAGAAAAGGCCAAAAATGATTCCAACTCGATGGTTGGCTCATTGAGCAACTCACCGAGAATTGGACTCAAGTCTTCTACGCTACACCAAGCTTGGCTCACTTTGAATCGGGCTCCTCCATTGATCAAGCTCCATTCACGAATTGAGATCCTCTAACCTCATGCATCAACCAACTAACGAGCCCAAACACTACTTTGCACGAGCTCATTTGCCGAACTCTTTGTAAGAATCAAGCTCCTCATCACATCACAACCGAGCCACCGGACCTGATCTCGTCTAGCTTTACACTGAGGTTTCCATCCACCGACTTGGGAAACATATCTTCCTTGTTTGTGAGCTCAATGATTTTAATGCATAACCAAGTCGAGGAATTTGTTTACGAGCTCTAGATTTTATTGCATTGACCTAGTTATGCCAACTCAAAATACACTCCTTGTCTTTCTCAAGCTAGTGTGCAAGATCTCTGCTATGAGATCTTCCTACCAATCCCCCACAAATCCTCTTGTTGAGGCCATGTGATGTAACCTAGAATTCAATAGAACAAGCCCAATAAGACCCTAGATGCATTGGCACATCACTCGGTCGAGGTTGAGCACTCACTCAAAGCACGTAAAGGTACCAGGTCCCTCTTTAGGGTTGCTTTATTACAGGATGTTAACATGATGAATACTTAACACATGTAGTTCCATTACTAACACATCATTCTATAGAGCATACCAGATCTATACCTAAGGAGAACAAAATTAATTATTAACCATGATGAGATCAAGAACATACTAGATTTAGATACACATAGAACTAACACTTAGATTTAGCCAATATCCTCCATTATATTAAATGCAATAAGTATACAAAAGCTTCATTACAACAACAGTAGTATGTGCGTAACAGATTTAGCAACATAATCTCCCTATGTATGCACACCTATCTCTCTTCATATCTACTACACAGTTTACTACATACTTATAAGGGTGGGGAATTTCCCTTCACCACTTATCTAATCCCAAAACAGGTCATATGCTATTACCGACCATGCGCCATTACAAAAATAGCCACACATATAAGTGCACTAACAATAGACTATTTGATTAGTTGGTGATCACTAGTAGATATATTTCTAGCATATGTCTATGTAAAGTGCTTCGTAGCTGATCCTCCAAAAATAGCCAAAGTGTGATGTGCAAGTCTTGATCGGTTTGAGTGCTCCTCACACTATCTCCAAAATAGATCCTTGTCATGAAAATGGATCAATCTCAAACCTATTATTCTGATAAATATTTAAATAAAGATTACATCATAACATAAGTAAATAAAAGAAATACTTACATATTATATAAGAAATAAATAACATAGGTGACACAATATTTATAGTGGAAAACCCCAATAGGGTAAAAACCACTTTGAAAATAACCTTTTACTTTAGAGAACTTATTTTACATCTAGTAAGATCACCTCCTCCTTTGAAACCCTATTTACCAAGGGTAAAACCAAATCACTTGATTTGCACACCTTTGATATATTTCTCGAATATATCAAATGAGGACCTAAAGTCCTTTTATATAAGGTGATCGGGTATGTCTCGACCCACCTTTTCAACCTAAAATGGTTGACACATACACCTAGGTTTATAATATTTAATATTAGAAATATAATCATTTCATGATATTAAATATTTAACCTAAAGTATATACCTAGGTTAGCATATTTAATAATAGAAATATAAATATTTCATATTATTAAATATTAACCTATATATTAGTGATGGACCCATATACATTAAGGGTTGGCCAGACCACTTAATCATTATGTTCAACACTCCCCCTTAATGTTAAGTGGGATAACATAACATATGCCAATAGATTACCTGTCCATGGTACACTACAGGATTTACAATCCTTAAACCATAAAGGTTTTAGGCTAGCATATCGGTTGAAGGAATTATAACACCTTCATCATACTCAAATTACCTTTTGGTACAAAAGGATTTGGAATCCCAAAGATCATCCCATGATCAGTGGCTAAGTATGATTTGTGAGTTTTACATGTTCTCACAGGTTCTCATAAAAGGTTATTGAACCCAAGCATATAGGAGCCTTTTACAACCAAGGACCTCCTTAACAATATGCTTATATTAGATGTTTACCAGTAAACTCAATAGCACTAAAGAGTTTATTGAAGACTGCCTTTAAGATCTTTCTACACTTCTTTCTAAAAAAGAAGTCGAGGAGGTATACATGCCGAAGGTCTTTTTACACTTGCCCGAAGGTCTTTTTACACTTTACCCGAAGGTCTTTTACAAATGCCCGAAGGTATTTTTACAAAAACCAAGTTCCATTAGGAGGTGACATTGTCATGCACACTCCCCCTCAATGGAAACTCGACAATCCAATATTTTCACGAAAGTGACAAAACTTTGCAGCACTCAGGGACTTTGTGAAGATGTCAGCAACCTGCTCTTCAGTCAACATGAACTTGAGATTTATCTCATCACTTTGCACCTTCTCACGGGTGAAGTGTATATGTATCTCAATGTTCTTCATCCTCTGATGTTGAACTAGATTCTTAATCAAGAGTAATACAACTCTGACCACCACATAGAAGAGAAATACTTCCTTTAGCTTCCATGTGTATCTCTACCAATAGCCATTGCAACCACATGGCTTCTTTACTTCTTCCATTGTACTTCTCTACCTCAGTAGAAGAAATGGAGACTATTGATTGTATTTTTGTTGTTCAAGTAATGGTTCCTACACCAAAAAACTTGAACACATATCCAGTATATTTTATAACACAACATCAGTATGGTTAGAATCACAAAATCCATATAAGATAGCATTTTCATTCTTATTATAATGCAACCCATAATTGATTGTTCCTTTCAAATATCTAAAAATTCTTTTTACAAGATTCCAATGATCTCTAAAAAGGTTCTGCATAAACCTTGAAGTAATTCCTATTGTATAGGAAATATTTGATCTAGTTATAGTTAGATAAATCAAACTATCAACTAACAACGTATATAAAATAGGATCAACCTTTTTCATATGCAGATTTAGGATCAATATTTATTCCAACTTCCATTGAAGTAGAAAATGGTTTACAATCAATCATAAGAAACTTTTTCAATACAATGGTTGCATATTGTGTTTTGAAAAATAACAATAGAATGAAATACAATCATACAAATAACATGATGTGAGAGACCTAACTCATTCATTTCAAAGTATTGCTTCAATTTCTCTTTAATCCTATGAATTAAATCATAATTGTCACCAGACATAAGAAAATCATCAACATATATACATATAATGATAATATGTGAGCCTTATTGCTTAATGAATATATCATTGTTAGAAGAACAATTAACAAAACCTAACAATTTAAAAAAGGAAACAATTTTCACATACCAAGCTCTAAGAGCTTGTTTTAAACCATACAAGGATTTCTCAACTTACAAACATAGTTTTCTTTACTAGTTTCTTCAAATCCTTTAGGTTGAAACATGTAAAGTTCTTCTTTTAAATCACAATTCAAAAAAGTATTTTCTTATCCATTTGGTGGATTTCCCACCCAAATTGAGTGGAAATTGCAAATAAGGCCCTAACAGTACTCATTTTAGCTACATGAAATGTCTCAACATAATCAATACAAGTTTTGAGTGAAACCTCTAGCAACAAGTCTAGCTTTATGTTTGTTAATACTACCATCAACATTATATTTTACTTTGTATATCCACCTAGACCCTATAATACTTCATGGCTCAGGTTCATACAAGGTAATTAATGCATGGTACATATGATGGCTTCTGGTCATTTTCCTAAGGTTAATAGGATTTAAAACTTTCTAACATAGATTGAGCCCAATTTAATTTCTTATCTAGGAAGATAAGAGTTTTAGAAACATCTATAACATCAAAACATCATCATGACCATTTACTAAATCAGAATCAAAACCATCATTTAGAAGCATTTAATGAAGTAACTTCAAGAGAAGAAGACAACACATGTAAACCTTTCACTAGATTATATCTAGACATTTCATATAAGCTTCGATAATTAACATGTCCTAACCTTTCATGCCATAGTTTTGAATTATTCAAACTTTGAGATATAAAACAAGATGTAGAAGAGAAATCATCAAAAATATATAGACCATTTATTTGAATTCCTTCAGCTATTATACTCTCATTACTATCCTTGATATACCAAGTATCCTTCATGCATGGATTCTAGTTGTGTCCATACCTCTTTCGGATGTTTGATATTACCAATGTGTAGAAGGTACTCATCATTCACATTGTGTAGAATCATAGAAAGAGCCTCTTACATTTGTTGCAAGAATGCATTCATGTTATCTATAGTTTTTGATGACCGGTGGGAGAAACCTCAGATCTAGAAACAATCATCTAGAGTTTCCTCGCCATAAATTTATATTTTGACCCAAATGTTGTAGTTGGTTTCATTCAAGATCTAGGTTTTGTCAAGATAGAAATAGTTGGATGTCATTGTTTTCCTAAACTTGTAAAACACACCCCATTATAATATACAATGTACCATAGAGTTAGATACATATTTATCGATAATAAAAACAACACTTTTAATAGAATCAAATCTAAATTTTATAGATCTAAAGAAACTATTTGATCATAACTAATTTGTCATTACAATGCATACTAATTAACCTCCCATGATCAAAATAATAACCCACAATATAAAGGGCTCTGCATTATACCCTAGATTTATATAAAAATATTTTCGACCATATAGAAGTGAAGAAGAGACCCCTAAGAATGCATAACAACTTCAAATTTCTGAAAAAAATTAATGTAGACAAAAATCCGGCCAACTTAAATTTGATGTCTAAATGACCGTCATAATGGCTTATTTTTTGGTCTATCGTGACGGTCATTTGACCATCAATTTTAACATATGAAAGTTTCTTGAACCTATGAGCTTAAATTTGATCTAAATGACCATCATATTGTCTTATGTTTGGTCTACCATGATGGTCATTTGACCATCAAATTTAATGAAGCCAAAACTTGTTGTGTATTTCTAGAATGTGAAATTCTAGAATTTCTTCTTCTATATAATATTAGGGAGGTTATATTTTAACACATTATAATAACCTATTATAATTTATAATGTAAAAATATATACATTTTTTTTTAAAAAAAAGGTATATAGTTTATAGAATGTAAATAAAAAACAACATATAGTTCATAAAAATTATAAACTATAGTATATTTTTTTATATATAAAAACACATAACCCTTATTAAAGGGGTTTAAAGGACATAGACTAGGTTAAAATAATTTTACCAGGTGCAAGTAGATTTATGAGAGTATAGATTAACCTGCATATTTTACAGAGGGGACAAGTAATTTCACTTGACCAATGAAATAAATTGAAATCCCTATTTTCATGAACCTTGTCTCCTCCCTTCATTTACTCTTAATTTTACCCCACACACATTTAAAACTATGGAAATATTGTAAAATATTTTATATAATTCCTACAAGCTAAAAACTTTAAAACTTTTATGTGGCTATAACTACCAATATTTTAATAAATATTTACCACACTTCACGTGGGCCACCAATAAACTAATTTTTTTTTTAATTCTCCATTTATACTTGAGAGTTCCACATTTATACCTGAGATATTATCTCATTTTATTCTCCACTCTCACTCTTATATAAAAGAAAACCTTTAAATAGGTTTATTTATATAGTTTTTATAAACTATAAGATATAAATGAATGGGGCCACCCCCTTACATGGATAATATAAATGGTTAGGGACACATGTTAGGTTTTATTTAATAAGTATTAAGATTTAAAAAGTAATCCTTCATGGCCAAACAATAAACACAGGCCCCTTTCTAAAAAAAAAAAGTAAGCACTTTGGTTTTTTTTAAAACATATATAAACCAAATCTAATAAAATTTATATTTTAAGTGGTTTAAACTAACCATATATATAAAATATGATTCAAACTTAGGTTTGTTTTTTTTAAATTAAAAAAAACTATATATGCCTAGATTTATAAGTTAAGTTTAAATATGATTTAAACTTAGGCTTAGAATATGGTTTTGACTCTTCCCTCAATCCCATGTAATTTTAATATGGTTTAAGGCTTTTAATATATAGTTTTTTTTTTCAAAACTATATAAATTTTAATATGATGTTTATATAAATTATTATATAAACCTTATTCTATATTATATATATTTTTTATTTAAAAATAATAATATAGTTTTCAAATTATATAGGATATAGTTATAGATTAACTATAAACTATATTTTTTCAAATGAATCCTTTTAGAGGGGGGAAGAACATGGGTATGAATTTACCTTCTAAAATATTTAACCTCAAACATTTGAAATTATAGAAAACATGAAAATTATTTCATATATAGTAATAAATCTTTTTGAGATAATTTTTATATTATTATTTTCACGTAGGTAAATATTTGAAGCCCCTTTCATCTGTGCACATATCAATATCAAACAAACATTAATTCCATTTAATTTACAAAATGTAAATGAAAGTAAGAATCATATCATATTAATCTACCTGGTGTTAAAATTTCTACTTTAAAACTTGAAACAACAAAATGTACATTCTCCTTTCAACTTCCCTTTTAAGAAAATGATAGATTCTTCAATTAAACATTAGAGTCAAAGTTAGTGATTATATAAACAAAGTCAACTATCTCAAAGGAAATTGCTAAAAAGTTTGAAATAATTCAAGGCTTCAACACTTCATGTTTTTATAAACCTGATACAAAAAACCATTTGAAGGGAAATTTAAATTTCTTTTTTTTATTGGTATAATATAAATTGATTACATATTACAATAAGTATGTGCAAAAATTTACATATGTAAACCTTCTTTCTAATAACTTACTTTTTCTTGGCTCTTCTTTCACACCTTGTTAACTACAATTCCATTAAAATGGAAGAATAACCATCTTCTTAAATTCAAAGATCTTCCTTAATTGTTCTTCATTATACATTTTGCTTCTTGAACTCTTTGATCGGGAATACCGTTAGGAAAACCCAAATTTGAATAGGATTTCTTGATCCTTTCCATCAAACTTATTTATAGTCCTTCCCATGTCCTCCTGCCAGGATGTCACCACCACTTTGGAAGGTGAAAACACTTTGAGGCATTTGAAAATATTTCATCCATTTATTAGATGAAAGTGATTTGAAAAAGTTTTTTTTGTTAAAGTGAAAATAGTTTTAACACTTTCTTCCACAACAAAATGGACCACTTCACTGAAACATGGTAAAAAGACCACCGACAAAGGATTTAAAGTTCCTTCAATTGCTTAAATTCCTCAATTTATTTATTTTCCTTCTTCCAACGTACTTCATGGTTTGACAATTCCTAGATCACCTAAGTGGTGTAGCTTTTTGCTCGATCCCTATCTAAATCATACCTCCCCTACTTAGGAGGCTTTTGGTCCCACAAAAGCTTAGATAATGGGCATGGTAGCATGGAATCAAATTCCTCTCATGCTCATTGACATGTAATTACCACCTTCCAATGAGTCATTCCTTGTGTCTTCTCTTATTAATGCCAAGATCTTTGGATCTCTTTTTTTTTATTTCAGTGCAATTACATCCTCCTCTAAAGATGCCTCAAGTAACAATATTCCTCTTTGGAAGGTAATTTCATTGTATACTTCCCAATAAAATCTTTGTCATGCATAGATGGTGTTAGTGGTAAATCGGGAAAATTTGTAACTCACTAATTTAATGTATCATCCCTATCAAAATTAATGCCATTTCCAAAGGTTTCTTCTCTAACCATTTGCTCAAGTATGATTTCAAAGGTCCCATAACTTTTAGTGGTTTAGTCCACTTCATCTTGTCTTTGCCTCTTGAGATGGATGGATGAATTCTTTTATAAGTATGTTTCTATTATCACCATCAATTCATTGTTCACTTCTACTTCAAAAAACCCCATGGTCAGGTCTAGTGAATTTCATAGGTAGATATGGTGATTGCATAGCGAAAGTTTGTTTTCTCTTGATGATTATCTTTGGTGTAGTTTCTGCAAAAATGATAAGTGCTATCTAAATTCTCCATCCTTCACACTAGAAATATTCAATCTCTCACGTCCATTTCACCTTTTGCTTTTCTTCAATGAAAAATCAACATTTTCCTTTCATCATTTTCTGAATAAGTCTTAGTGTTTGGTTGACACTTACATAGCCTTCTTTGATTCACTTTGGTGTGGGGGAATGTTAAGGCAACTCCATCCTTGATCCATCTGATGAGAAGTTCTCCCTCATTGTGAACACAACATCCTATTTACATTTGGGCCAAGTAAGGACTTCCAAAACAACGTCAAATGCATCCATGGAATAAATTATCAATTTCTAATACATCTATGTATTTGGTCATTATGATAAAGCTGAAACTTAACACACTTTTTTAATGGCGTTTATTTCAACTACATTTACACCCTTCATTTCATTTGGATCCATTCATGGGTATGGATGTGGATCCTTCACGTAAGTCTCTAGAGTCAAAGTTGTTTCTACAACCGCATTAGAAATCAAATTTGATGAGAACCAAAATCTACTAAAGCATTTACCTTAGTCTTCTTGATTTGGATTTTGATTTGAAATATTACCATTCTTCTTCTTCGAGATTATGCTGCCCCATACATGTTAGTCCACAAACATCATCCCAACTCTTTCATCTACATTTGAATCATCTTCTCAATCTCACTTTCTCTAATTTTAGTCTTCAAATGGCCATGGATTTCTTAGAATCCTTGGTTGGTGCTTTCCAAACATGCAAGGTAATTCCACTTCCACCTTAATGTGGCATGGATGATGTCCATTTACATCACAATTTTAAGAATTCTTAGGATATTTACAAGTATGCAAAGGCAAGTACCTAGATGGTATGTTTATCTTTCCATTTACCTTTGCTACTTGTCTTCCCTTATTCTTTATGATGTTTATAGAGGTCTCCCTTTGGCTCTATTTCTCCTTTATTCTTCTCTTCATCAATGTATGTATGTATGCTGCTTATACACAATTTCATTGAGATCTTGGGCTTAAATGGAGATTACCTTCCTCCAAAGGTGAGTGTGAAGTCATCCCAAATACTTGGTCCAGAATGTCCTCATCCTCCAAGTCCATATTAAGCAACATGGCTTGTCTCCAGAAATTCAGTGTAGTCTTTGCACGCTTTGACCTTTTCAATTTTCCTAAATCTACTATTGCCATTTAATCATCATGATCAATCCTTATGGCTGATAGGATGAAGTTAGCTCTTATCAATTCTTTAAAACCTTCCAAACTTGATAATAGGACGTTTCTTCTTCTCACAAGTTATTAGATGGTTTCCCACCAAAAGTGAGCACGACTTTCTTCCATTCTGAACATCATGGTAAAAGGTGAGCCCTTCAGTGATCATGACATTATGCACACTAAAGTAGACTTTCAATCCCTAATTTTAGTCATTTATTAAAATTTTATGCATCTACTTGTCCTTCAAAATTCTTTATTTCCACTTTTGTTTCAACTTTAAAAGGTGTATATACATATTTTACCTTCTCACTTACAATTGGCGTCTCTTTTAAACTTTCTTCCCATTCTTTTTGATCATCTTTGGCTTTCCTTCACTACTGGGACTTTTTTGGCTAGTGCATGGTACCTGAGTCCATGGAATCTTGCTTAAAAACCCATTTTCGTTTTTAAATGCTAAAAAAGATCTAAATTTAAAAAGGGGGTGTTGTTGTTTATTTTCATCATCATCATGGTCTCTAGTCATCTCGAGGTGACGGACCAAGTTCTCATTCCTCCATTTGAGTATATATGAATTTCTATTTCCACTTCTTCAATAGAAATATAGCTTACAAGGTAAAAATATTTTCATTTTTGGAGTTACACTTTTATCATACAAAATGTAAGATTCTAAATATTGACTCATAATATCGGATGATATAATGTGCTAGGGGTTGATCCAAAATGATCCAAACACTACTTTTCTCTATGAATACAGGAATTATGTTTTTCACTTTCAAATTTGGAAAATGAAAATTTTCTTAAACATTAGAGATTCATAGTGATTATCTATCTATCTTATAAATCAAAGGAAATTGTAGAGAAGGAATTAATTCAAACTTCAACACTCAAAATTTTATCACAATCTAAACCTCCAAGATGAAAAAGTATTTAGTTTCGTGAAACCTCGCTCTTTCTTCCCATTTTATTGGTTTAATATAACCATATATATAAATATGATTTAACTTGGTTTTTAAGTTTCTTTTAAAAAAAATAAGCATTTAGATTTATAAGTTAAGTTTAAATATAATTTAAATTTTGCTTATAATATGGTTTTTGACTCTTTCCCTCAATTCCATTCCATTTTAATATGGTTAAAGGCTTTTAATATATAGTTTTTTTCTCGAAATATATAGAATTTAATATGATGTTTATATAAATTATTATATAAACCTTTTTGTATATTATCCCTATATTTTTATTTATGGAAATAATAAGATAGTTTTGAAATTATATAGGATATAGTTATAGTATTAACTATAAACTATATTTTTTCAAATTCAAAATTTTGGGGACCAAAGCACACTGGGTATGAATTTACCTTCCAAAATATTTAACCTACAAACATTTGAAATTATAGAAAACATGAAAATTATTTCATATAGTAATAAATCTTTTTTTTTCGTATGTGATTTTCATGCAAGTAAATATTTGAAGCCCCTTTCACTTGTGCACACATCAATCTCCAAACAAACATTAATTCCATATAATTTACAAAATGTAAATGAAATTAAGAATCATATCATATTACATCTCCCCAAAAAAAAATTAGGGATTTAAAATTGAAAAACCCTAAAAATTTTTACGAGAGTTTAATTGCACAAATGTAATGCCAAAATAAATTGGGAAAAAAAAAGAAGGGGACCGAATACTTTTAAATACCCTTTTGGGTTGGTTGAAAAAAATCCGTACAAATTAAATAAATAAAATACAAAACATTTGATCTTAATTTATTTAATTTACCTCACTCTGTTACCATGTTAGAATTTGAGGATTCTAATAAATACGGATTTAATCAACTTACATATTACATAATAATGTTATAATAAATATTTAAATAAAGATTACATCATAACATAATAAATAAAGAAATACTAATACTTGGAAATAAATAACACAGGTGACACAATATTTATAGTGGAAAACCCTAATAGGGTAAAAACCACTTTGAAAATAACCTTTTACTTCAAAGAACTTATTTTACATCTAGTAAGATCACCTCCTCCTTTAAAACCCTATTTATCAAGGGTAAAACCAAATCACTTGATTTGCACACCTTTGATATATTTCCCGAATATATCAAATGAGGACCTAAAGTCCTTTTTATATAAGGTGATGGGTATGTCTCTCCCACCACCTTTTAACCTAAAATGGTTGACACATACACCTAGGTTTATAATATTTAATATTAGAAATATAATCATTTCATGATATTAAATATTTAACCTAAAGTATATACCTAGGTTAGCATATTTAATAATGTGTTATCTCCTTCATCCTTAAGTTTTGGTCTCTTCATGACATTATAACATTTCCTCCTAATAATAATGGCAATGCTTTGTCCATATTCCTACCTTAGGTGTGTTATTCTCACCTTTGTTGGTACTTTAACACCCTACATGTGGAAGACTTTTCATATTGCCTTTCACCTCAATTCAGTTATTTCTAATTGTTCAAAGTAGGGTTTACTATTATGTGTCTATCTTGAGGTGTCTTTTTCAACCTACTTGACACACATGACTCCTCACACATCAAAATCCGGTTCATCCATGTGCGTGTTCATCTACCATGATAATTTCTTCCTTGTTGCACTTTGTTGTCATATCCTCATCCATTAACTCCTAGCCATATAAATCCTTTTAAAATAACTGTGGTGCTCTAGAAAAGGGTGCAAAAATTTTACTTATGTCCTCAACATAACCCATGGCTGGTGGAATGTTCTCCCCACTTGTTCTTCTTGACTATCAGTTGTTTAGGAACTTGAGATTCCATTTGGGACTTGTGTTTCCTTGTCCTAAGTAGTCTCAGTAGTTGTCTCATCTATTCCTCTTTCTTCCTCTTCTCCTTTCCTCATTTCTTTGTCTTTTTTTCCTTCTACATTCTCTGGAGGTATCGAGAGAATTATGCATGCTTTACTCGACTCTTTTGCTTCCTCATTCAATTTTAATTTCCTTCTCCTTTTCTTGGTTATCTCCTTCTGTGGAGAGAGTTGGGGTCAAACCTCACTTTTATTTTCGGATTAGCACCTTGGGTCCTTGTTCTCTTGAACACTCTCTTAAATCGGTGCTCTCCTTAGAGCGCATCCACTCCCTCATCATCCCCCTCTTCTATCATGAGGTGGTGTAGTTGCGTGCTCATCTTCATCCTTATTCAAAGGATGTGTTCTACCTCTATGTTCCAAACCACCACTATCTTCGTGCTCATCCTCCTCATCCTCTACTTTTATTTTCTCTATGAGCTTAGGCACTGGAATGTTCTCCATGGTATGCTTACCCTTCGGTAGTTCTAGAAGTGCAAACTCATCTTCCACATACTTGTTGTTTTCCAGCTTGGGCTTCAGTTGGAGGTACACCAGTGCTGCTCCAACATCTCCAATAACCAAACTTACTAGCTTTATGCTCAACACATCTGAGATGAGCCTTTCAATATATGCATTACATCCTAGATATACATACTTTTTCCTCAGTGTGTGGTAGTTGCAGTCTACCTTGTTTGGATTGAATGTTATTTGGTGTGTGTCGAGAACATACGTAAACTCCATGATGGTGAAAAGACCTTGTTTATGAAGGAATATGGTATTTTGCACCATGGGCTCCAAGCCCCGTCCTTCATCGTAAATTACATGATGTAAAAATGTTGGTATATGGAAAACTAAATTACCTTACCCACCACTAATGGTAAATCCTTTGGTATGTGCCACTCTTATTCAAATGCCACACAGAGCCTATCGTACCACTTATTAGCCCTCTTCTTGACTTGTTTGGTCATCGATCTTTCACACAAGTACTTGCTGAATCATTCTACAGGTGACTTGTTCTCCATAGGACACTCTAGAACTTCTCTTTTGCTCTATCTAGCACCTCAATCTCTATGAATACAGAGACAACATAAAAGCCCCAAAAATAATCTTTCTTCCTAAACGAGCTTCTTCAACGATAGTTTTCACAATGTAACCTTAGATGTTAAGATCACTCCTTTAGACATACTTTTAGCAATGTGCAGCCACATGGTCTTCACTTGTGACCTCTCTTGGTCATTTAGTTTTGTCACAAGGTATGCGGTTGCCTACACAACTGGGTACTTTTTTAACTTGTCTATGTCCATGCCACGCGGACCCTTTGTGTACCCCAATTCCCTCCTAGTCTCCAGAATCATGACCTTGTCTATTAAGTCCTCCTTGAGGTCTTCACCTTTAGCCTTCAACCCTATCACTTTGGATATCGGTGTAGCTGAAATCCATATGCTTCATCTTGCAAAGTAGAAGAAGTCTTCATGTACTCTCTGCTCATGAGCCATTTGTACAAGGATCATATTTTATGATTCTAAAAGGATCTCAAAAAAACTCAAAGTCTTCTAGGGGAGCTTGTATAACTAATATACTCCAATCTTCTTCAATAAATTCTCCCCAACATTGTCATAGACCGCATGTCCTCCGAAGTGCACTTATTTGTCTTCATGTTCAACAACGCATCCAACTTATTTTATGTGGTACGATGGTTGTACTCACTTATCTTGCTTTTCTAAATGTGGGAATCCCACTCTTGGCCTACTATAACACCCTGATGGATATTACATCTATGAAAAATTGATCTTAAGG
Source organism: Taxus wallichiana var. yunnanensis (assembly GCA_018340775.1). Taxonomy (NCBI): domain Eukaryota; kingdom Viridiplantae; phylum Streptophyta; class Pinopsida; order Cupressales; family Taxaceae; genus Taxus; species Taxus wallichiana. Next base: position 172,219,480 of record CM031237.1, read on the forward strand.
GTCATTTCTTCTTCCTCCATGACCACCTTCTTCTTTCCCTTAACTCTTGCTACAACTTCCTTCTTTGGTACCATCTCACTACCCTCTGATCCTCTTAAAATACCCGTCTTTTGAATTTTGTAACATGTAAGTCAAACCATAGCTCAAATCTTCATGCCCTAGTAGAAATCACATGCCCTAGCTTTGGTTGTAATGTGTCTACTTTGCTCAAACCCTTCTCTGTGGGAACACAAGCTTCTTCTTTGCACAAACCTTCTTTCCACGCAACTCACAGGAAATTCGGTTTCACACTCTTCGCACCTTAACATGATTGCTCGGCTCTTCGCACTTGGCTCTTGTCAAATTATCTTAACTACAATGGTAAGAATGAACTCGCATCCCATCCTTATATAGATTTTCAAATTTGTGATGCATTTATTGCTCCTTCTCATTCTTTTATCCCAATGTCCTTTTGCTTATTGACCAAATTTTCCTTTACTATGTGGTACATCTTCATACCCTAGATATAACCTTCTTATCGATCCTTCTACCCTTTGGTCACATAATTCTCTTTAGCACACTTCCTTGCACTGAATACCTTGTCATGCACCTTCCAATATTGGTAGTTGTTATGGTCTCCGCTTACCTTGTGTTATCTTGTCCCAAAATACATCTCCATATTTGGTCACTTTTTAGAAGAAATCTTTTGACTTGAATAACAATCATAGCATGTTATTCCTTCCATCATTAATCAATAGTATTTTACTTGGATACCATGTAAAATCCAACCCACACTAAAAGGATTTGTTGTCCTCTGCACATAAAAATCTTCAAATAGTAATTAGCTTTTGGTGCGTAAATGCGCTTATTACACAACACACTAACTAAATTGACAAAGCATAACAAAGAAGGAAATACATTTAAGGGAATGCGAATTGAAAACCTAATCTAAATGGCAATATTTTCTTATTACAAACACCTAGAAGAATTATTTATAGTAGGGATTCATCCTACTCCCATTGAAGTAACCAGGGTAGGTAGCCATGTTCCATCAAGTGATTCTAACTGGAAAGTGTTTGTTTCAAAGATGTAAGTGATAACATAAAACCCTAACCAATGTACCTTAAGTTTTTTTACGGATGGCGCAAGAACTTAGAGTCATAGAGAAGCACCATGTGTCCAATCTTAAACTTCTTTTCCCTTATGTTTCGTCATGTCATGCTTTCTACCTAGCCTTTTCTTGCTTGACTCCAATGTGCTATGGCTCATCGCTCATCCAACTTGATTAACTTTTCAATTTGTTCTTCTAATAATTTATCATCAGCAAGACCTCCAATGTGCGCAACACGCGAAAAGAAGGTAACATAAATTCCATAGGAAAAATGACTGCGCCAAACACTAAGCGAAATGGCATGGCTTTGTTCAGCCTTTTATATGTTGTCTTATATGCCTAAAGTATCGTAGATACTTTATCATCCCAATCCTTTCTTCTAACATCACATATTTTCATTAATGTACATGGCTTAAAATTTTGTTGAAAGCCTCGGCGAGTTCCATTTGCTTGAGGATGATAAGGTGTAGTCTTATGGTGTGCAATCATGAACTCATCTGATAAAATTATGATTGTCTCATTCGAGAAAATGTGTTCCGCATTATCACTTGGTCAAACTTAAAGGACATCCATACCTTGTAATAATATTTTCATAGAGAAATCAGGTTGTTGTAGCTTCACATACAATCCTTTGTGGGTGTTGCTTCGCCCATCTTGTCAGATAGTCTATACAAGTTATGATGTAGCACGATCAATTCCGTGCATATCTAGTGGAATAGGACCCAAAAATCTATAGCCCATTTCTCAAATGACTATGCACTAGTAATAAGTCTCAGAGGCATTTCATCTTGTTGGTAATGATCATATGCCTTACAAAATTCCTTACAATCTTTATATAGGGTCTCCCACCATAATCCAACAAGTATAATCTTGTGTGCAGGTCATTTTCACATCGACATAGTGGCCACACTGTAATACCACCATGAGCCTCTTCCATAATATTTGTGCACTCATGTTCTAATATACAACGATGCAATACCTCATCTCAACCCAATTTTTACAAGTCACCATTGATTAACATATAAGGTGCGACGTGTATAGAAAGTTGTTTCTTCTCCAAGGATTTCATTCCTTTTGGTGCCATCCTTGTTCGTAGAAAGACAACAATGTCCTCTAGTTCTGATGGCACTCATTTGTAACCTATATAACTATGCATCTGGCATGGTATCCTCAATTTCTTGTGCTTCTTCTCCTGACTATATTCTTGATAGATGGTCTGGTCTAGAATTACTTTTTCTTGGTTTAACCACAACTGTGAAATCAAATTCTTGAAATAAGAGCACCCATCAACATATGTGCCCTTGTAAAAAAATTATTTACCAAATACTTCAATGCCATATGATTTGTATAAAAAGACAAATGGTGTAGCTAGTAGGTACTGGTAGAATTTATGTAGCACATATATCATTGACAAAGCTTCGCACTCTGTAGTTGTGTAATTATGTTATGCAGGAGTCAACTTTCTACTAGCAAAATAAATAGGATGATCTACAATACCTTCTCTAGGTTGAGATAACACCGTGCCAATGGCCGTGCCAGAGGCATCAACATGTACATGAAATGGTTTGTCCCATGAAGGAAAATGTAGAATAGGCATGGTAGTAAGTTTCTCCTTCAATGTCTCGAATGCACGCTACTACGGTTTTCCCAGTAGAATGTACCTCTCCCTTTTAGTAACTCTTCCAATGGTGCAGAAAATTTTGCATATCCTTTGATAAAATTTCTGTAATATCCTGTATGACCCAAAAATCCATGCACCTCACTCTGATTGGTAGGATCCCTTAGGCCTATAATGACTGCAACCTTTGCTGGATCAACCAACAAACCCTCTTTGTAGATTATGTGTCCTAAAATTACTCTAAATGGTGTAGAAAATATGCACTTCTTGATGTTCAAAGAGATACTCAACTATCTACACCTTTCAAAAATTAAACCCAGATTTTCATAATGATCCTTAACTAATTTTTACACCATCAATCGTCTAAATATACCTGTAAGAATTTGTGAATAAATTCCTTGAACACTTGGACAACTATACATGAAAATATAGCAGGCACATTTTCGGACCAAAAGACATTACAATATAGGTGAAGCTACCCCATTCGGTAGTAAATTAGTCTTCTCATGATCCTCACAGGCAATTTGAACCTAATGATACCCCAGAGAACCCATCGTAAACAAATATATTTCATGCCCTACAACGCCTTCTAGTATTTCCTCGGTGAATGGCATAGGAAAGCAGTTAGTTACACATGTAGCATTACACTCCATGTAGTCCACGCATATTCTAATCTATCTATCCTTCTTGATAATGATCACCATTAGACTAACCCATTCGACTCATTAAGGGGTCTAATAATCGAGACTTTGAAATTTTATCAATCTTTTCTTTGACCTTTTCACACAAGTTGCGGTTCATCCTGTAGGGTCTCTTTCTAACCAGGTGTACACCCTCTTTAAGCATTTTCTTCATCTCCCTAACAATTCATGCACACCTTTAAGTTCATGGTACCCCCTAGGAAATAAGTCCTTGTAATCCTTTAGCAACTCTATGATTTTTACCACTTGAGTCGACTAATGAGTCTCTAATTATGGCTTCCATAGGCTAAGTATTATTTCCAATATTCACTGCTTTGTATTCATAGGTTCATGATAGGCACACGTGGTCTTATCCATACTATCCAATACCTTACGCCTTCCCGTTAAATGTCTTACATCAAGATTATCTACTTCTTCGTCATCCACTAAATAGACCATTTTTCCTTCCTCTTTCTCAAGGAAAGCACGTTGAACTACTATTGTATCGATCTCGGTTCTTCATCAAGATGCATTACGAGTCTTCTATACTTAATAAATCCTGAAGGAGTTCTTCATAATTGGCACTATCTCCATAGTTAAGCACTTTATGACTTTCAATGCTTCCTCCACCAAAGGTTTGTAGAGAAGAAGTCAAATGTGCAGGTTATCTGTGATTAAATTCCTGCCAATTTCTAGTTTCTCTATGGATTTTGCATACACATACCAAACACACGTGCTGACCTTCTAAAGTGAAATAAAACTTGTGCACCCATAGTGAAGGTGGTAAAGCTTTCGCCTTGATGTCTAAAGTCTCTCACACTTCTAAACATGGTGGTGAATAGGTTGATTCTTGTGATAAGTACTGATTTGAGTAGGTGCATTGCTCATGAAAAACCTAGTAGTAAGAGCAATCCCAATTTCATTCCACCCAACAAGATTATCCTGTGGGTGACTCACCGAGTGTGTTGTAGTCCGTGTAGTGTATATGTTATCATAGTTCTTCTTTCTAGTGGGTCTATCGACTATTCTTCCATGATGCACAAGAATACCATGGGATCCCCTTCTCTGTGTAACAAGGTATCGAGTTGTTACCAATCCTCCTAACATAATGTAGTTTTGTTCCCGAGGAAGCATGATTTTTACTTTGCTCCCAACCAACTCATAAGTGTTGTGAGCCAAATTATCACAAGCAACACTTGTAGTATCACTAATAGATTGTGCATCCTCCTACTGAATTAGTCCTTCTTTGGTTGGTTCAATCATATCTGGATCTTGGATAGCGCGTACATAAATCCTATTTAGATATTCTTCACTTAAAGGCTCAACATAGGGCACAAATTATCTCTCCTCCTTGTTTTCAAAACTGATATAGCCCTTGTTGAACCGAAGATAAAAATTACTTACATAGCACCAAGGACACCCCAATCAAGTGGGAAGCTATCGACTTTGCTAACGCTAAAACTTCAAAGTCTCCAGTGAACTTGGATCCTTGTATGGTAATGGATGCATCTTTCAAGACTCAATAGAGTGGCCTTAGTTGAATTAGCCTTGAATAAGACATTAGAGGATGACATTAATAGGGGTCTTCCCATTTATACCCATGCATCCAAGGTAAGAACATTCACTTCGCGCCTGTATCAATTAGTACATTACTCAATAGCCACCCATCCACAACAACATTTAGAGTGATTTCCTTATCATAATCTAGGCTATGAGGGGGAAGATTCACATGTAGGATCTGCCGTCTAGTCTCAGTACTTACGCATGGAGTGTTTCCTTTTAACCAATTCCCTAATAGTGGAATGATATTTTCCTAGCACAACATTTTACACACTTCCCTTAAGTCATCTATATCATTTTAGGCTAATACATGATGCTTTCTTTTTCTCCATCTTCCGTGATTTCTCCTTTAAGTACTATATCTCACCCTAAATATTCCTTAGAACTTCCATGGTTTTTTGATAAACCTTCTTCTGATAAGCAGGATCTGGGTACCGTGCATGAAGAAATTATTCTTTAGTGATGGTAGGTTTCTTCTACAATGCTTCCCTAGCACGTGCCACCTCAGCATGGGTCGTGATATTCACTTGTAGTGCCTCGATTCTTCCTCTAACTTAGGCATCCATTGATTTTCAATAGCGCGTTGTATCCTAACCATCCATGCACCTTTGTTTTCTTGTTTATGTTGCTTACTCATATGCTCATATAATTCTAGGCACTCCTCATAGCTATGGTTATTTCCACAGAAAGAACATGTAATATTCGAGGAAATTCATGCACTGTAGTGGTCAAGAGATCCACATGTATAACATGTTCCACAAGGGAACTCACTTCTTCCACCACCACGGCCTCATCCTCTGAATCCACTATGGTATCCTTGACCTCTACCATGACTGCCTTCAAAACACCCTTCATTCGATTAGAGAGCACTTGATTGTGATCCCGAGTCCTGATGCTCATTATTTTCCTTAGAGCTATCCAAAAATCCTATCTGTTGTACACCAATATTTATAGCATCATGGATCTATCCAATTAGCTGGATTTCTTTTTGTATCATGAGTTAAGGACCTCACTGATTTTATAGTAGCTTGAAACGTTCTTCTTTATCACGCGTTGTAATAATGGGCAGCGGCTAGCATCATGGTTTAAATGGAATATCTCACAATCCATTAGCAATGATCATACTATTCTGTGAGGACAACTATCCTTTGTGTGACCTTCTACTTCACAATCTATGCACCAAATCCCTATGCACGTCTCATGTGCTAAATTTGCTGATAGTTTCTCTAATTATTTTTTCATAGCTGCTATTTTTGCTTCTAAAAATGGGCTCACTCCAGTGTCTATGCTTCCAACTACCTCGAGAATGTAAAGTTGCTTCAAGTGCTTCACGTGGATCGAGTGTATGTCTTATGTGATAATTCCCTCCTAAAAGTTGTAATCAAGTCCCAATGAACCATTGTACATGTTGTTTTGCATGTATGGCATAAGAAAGCTTTGATAACAACGTTTTAAAGCTGTGCATCATAATCTCTAACACTTTCGGTAGTGCCTTACTTAATATCCTTGAGCACACTTATACTCTTCTGCTCAAACTTAGGGATATGAAACTCTTTAAAGAATGCATCCTTTAAAGCTTTATAATCTACACAAGTACAACAGTGGTCAAACTTTATATACTAGGCGTGTGCACGCCCTTGTAATGTAGTAGCAAATTGGATTGCCCTATGCTCAGAAGCCATGATTCCTTTTGCACGCCACAATATTTCACACATATGCACATGTTCAGTAACATCTTCTATGCCCCTATACTCTGGAAGATGAAGAGACATCTCCATGTAAATATTTTGGGGTTGGTGTGGACCTTGCCCACTTGATCCAAAACTTGTTATGTTTCCTCTACCTTTAGAACCTCTTGATTTTCCTTAACCAAAGCTACCTATGCCTCTTGATCCCGAACCTATAGAAGGGGGTCGAATAGAAGATGTACTTCCCTATGTCCCAATAGTAGAGCCGAATCTGACCTCAATAGTCACATGAAGCGTTACTACTCCCAGAAGTTAGTCAAAAAATTGGCACGCTCGTATCATGTGATGATGATGCACCTGAAAAAGTACTCCCATATAACAAAAAAAGCTGTTTGTGATGCCATTATTGTGCCTCTTATAATACTCGCTCCTACTCTTCCACTGTTGGAATTAGGGTGTTGACTAATTGTTATACTAAATGTTGAAAAACCAAGCACAAGGGCAAGGTTTCAAGGTGGGTTCAAATGCGCACCCGTGGCCCGGAGTCGTCTCTACTAGCGCTAGTTCACGAGGCTTGGGTTCCACATATTCTCAGTGTGAACTTTAACTCCTTCTGAACTATCTTTCTCCACAACACCATTTTTCTCTGCAACCTCCCTTTGCTTCTCAATCTCCCTCCCATGTGCCTCATTTTACTTAAGCCACCTTTCCTCTCTCTACCTTTCTGCGCTAGGTTTCCATCCTTCACCAAACCTGATCCTACCCCGCGCGTGGTGATGTTTAGTTAGCCATCGGTTTACTCTCTAAATTCAATATTACCATCGGGATCTTAATTGCTAGTAGAATTCCTTGTAAGTAAGTTCCCCTTGGATATCGTAAAAACTGGAATTCAGCTACCTCTAGACACAAATAAGTGGAAATTGAGTACTCCAAGATATAACTGTTCAAAACACCACAGAACCACGTATCCACAACTCAAGTCCAAATCAGATCAGCATCATAAAGGGCCTAAAATTATTCATTTGTCTAAACAAGTGCGCGATACCTCCAATTCCACTTAAATGCATAAGCAATCAGCCACTCATACAATTCTACCGAGAAAAATAAAAAAGAATCTCTCATATAAATTGTCATACAAGTTCTATTCCACCCATACACATGCGTTAAACTCAGATCTAGTGCGGAACCCTTTATGCGTATTATTTTGTTGGGGTTAGCAAACCGGTTGTAAAGATAATATATCAAATCTAAGCATACATGTAAATAAAAGAGGATATTCTACCAGAAGAAATATACAAAACAAGAGACATAAATCAACACCATATTTAACGTGGTTCACCTAGTGTGGGCTACGTCCACCAAGAAACAAACCAATCTATTATCCAAAGCTTTAACAAGATATATAATGAAGATTTACAATCTTCCACACCTCTCGATGTACAAGTACTTTCTTTCTCTCAAGCTTTTTCTTCATCACCAAGAATTCTCTCTCTCACCAAATTTTTCAAGTTCTTCTTAATTCTTGTTAATTCTCTACTTCTAAACCCTATATTTTATGCTTATATAGTCATTTATAGACTTAGGGCACTTAGCCATGCAATTACAATCAATAGATATATTTTAATGCTAAAAATAGATCTAATTCCCGAGAGTTAATTAAAACATCCTCACACAGTAGCGATGTCGGTTTTCCCTAAGCGATGTTGGTTCCTCATTTCCTAGCGATTCCGGTCTTGGGTGACCAATGTTGGTTCCTCCCTAATCGATGATGATTACTGTATTTTCCAGCAAGTTTCACATTACATACTAAACCAAAGTATTTGAGCTCCACAACTCAAAATATTCTTCCGGATCGTGTATCCACTCTACAACACGTGCTAAGGTCAATTCGTATGTCTTCATTGTGAACCATCATGAAAAAAACTGAAAAAGAGGTCCCGACAATGGAACCAATGATGCAGCCTATAATTCAATAGAACAATCCCAATAAGACCCTAGATGTGTTAGGGAGAGAGATGGCTCGTGAAGGATTTATAGCTCACATAGAAGACATGGAGCGAGCATCGGGAACTCCCCATATTGGGAAGCATGATAGAGATCCCCCTTTGGCCTCACACGAAGTGTGCCAATAGAGACTACCTAGACCGCATGTATGCATATTATATTTAAATCTACATAAACCTCCATAAAGTAATATCAATCCATTTATAGAGGATAATGTGCATATGTGTGAAATCTTGTCATGAACCATCAATTCTCTACTACATTATATGTATGAGATAATACTAAAACCTACTCATTCTCCCTCAATGCTCAATGCTCTATACGAGCCATACATAAAATGTACCCCTTTGGTTCTCCTTTAACAAGATATGATATATAAGTGAAAACCCCTAAGTGTGTACCTAGGTTCCACCTATGAAATCCACAGGCATCTCACAACTTAGATATTGGTGAAATCTCAACAGTGTAATCAGCAGCTTACACCACTTTGCACAAAGTTTCTGAGTCATGTATGCCATGCTCGATTCTATGACAGCACACTCACCATTGGAATCTTGTCATCTCACCTTATTCACTTATTCAGATTATATGGATTCACAAATGTTAATGTTGTAAACAACTACAAGTTTTGAACAAGACACAAATCCAGTTTAACCTACACGAAGGCGTACCTCTATGTCATCCTATGATACCTATGAGAAAGTAAGTGTTTTCGTAACAATTCACCTTGTTACTTGACCACTTCCCTTCCCATAGCCATCATAAGTTGATACAAGGGTGCGTACCCAGGAGGTCCCAACTATTTTTGTAACTCTATCAAGGTTTGCACTTAAGACAACACCAAGCCACACTCCAACCTCTTGATAAGATAACTCAATACAGTTACTATACAATAGTATCCTAATAATGACATCCATCTTTATAAGGATATGACTGTGTAACAACTGCAATGAGTTAGCCTACCAAGAAACCGGTATGGGACATGGTGTCCAATGTTCTCAAGGTAATTATTATCATTTAAGAACAGTCTAGTTTTTACGACACTTCTCCACAAATGGGTCATACCTAATATCCGATCTGAGTTGATCCCAGGACCTCAATCTCCGTTTCACTTGATTTCTTACTAGATTTCATGCTCAAGTTACCCATAAATGGAGAGTGGTACTATTCTGGTCTAGGAACAACATTACAGATTAAAATTTGTCCTGCTTAATCAATTAAGCCCTTGTTTCCTTTATTTCATCTTAAGGATATACACCTACATAAAACTATGTTTTTAAGTATGACTCATACTTTTTATAAAGTACTATAGAGTCTTAGACCATTGATGTCAATACACATTTTAAGCCTAAACACCCCACTTTTTCTAGTGGCAGCTTAATCAAGATCGTTCATTTGCTTTATTATATCCAAGCAAGTGAGATATATCTAGAGTACCTATTATAATAGGTTGGATGAGATACTTGCCCGTTCATCCACTCTTCTCATAGCCTTCCACATAAGGTCTTTGATTCTTTTAATAAGGATTATTTTCTTATCCTCTTTGGATATAATAACCAGGTTGACTAGGTTTAGGATTAAGATACTATGTTCTTCCCAACTTAGTACGTGTGTTCCCATTTTAATTCCATTGTAATGGATATCATGATTGTATGCTCATACTGATGCATTATGGGACAATCCCTTTTAAATACGTTATCATTTCCTAGAGAAAATTATCACATACATCGATTCCTGAACAATGAAACTGATCTTAATACATCTTCATGTCGACATCTTTGGTGACCATATTTGTTTGACAATGTAAATCGGTTATAGGACCAATACCCTCTTGTTCAATTGGAAGTAAGCCTACACCCTCCGAATTTATTTATGGTTGTATTAAGCTTATCTTTATATAAGTGTGGTTCCTAAACCTTCATAGAGGTATCGGTGTACCATCAAACTTGATTATTTAGAGTCAAATCCTCTTCACTTGAATACTCATCAGACCAGATTTCATTCCTGATAACACAACTGACCATAAGGGACTAGAATGCTGCCATGAGAATAATAGTCAACCAAGTATGGTTTACTATACCAATTTCGGTATTAAATCCTTATACTATTATTTCTAAAACATGGATCATATTATCCATGAATTCCTTTTTATTATATTTTCAATTTAACTTTCCCAAATGCCATTCATTCTACTTGATTCATTATTACTTCCGTACATGGCATCACTTCTTAACTCACATAGGGTAGGTGTCTGCCATTATTGATAATGGTTTAAAATTTTAAGATCATATTCTATTTTAGTTGGATTATATTACATGACCTTTCAAGGCGTTAGATATGAACCATCACTTAAGGATATTATCCTATTGTCTATCTCGAAGCCACTGATGTTTGCCTTTTTACCTCATTGCTAATTTACTCTATTCTTTTTAATTAAATTCATAGTAGTAGAGGTTAGAGTGTTGTAGGTATCCATATTTTTAATTAAATTCATATATTTTTAGTGAAGCCAAGAGTCAGAGTTCTTAAGATCCCTGTGAGAGGAAGTATCACCATATACCATTCATGCTTTAAGCAAATAGCACCAATTATATTTCGATGATATACGATGATGTTATATGCAACATGTTGCATGCATCATTGCCCATGTTGCGATTCCAACCTACTATCAATAATGCTTTGAGATAATCTGAGTTATCTCTTTATTTATCTCATTGTTAATGAGTAACAGGATAGAATATTTTCCCAACATTTCTATTTGGTAAATAGTCCATAATAACTACATATTTTGCAACTTATTAAAAATGGTTATCATAACCAATAATATTTCCAAGATATTAAATTTGTTGCAAATCATATTACGAAATGACCCATGCATCTAAATGGAAATCATATATCATATCTTACATTAATTGAGAAGTTGATCTGTAAAGATCTTCTAATTGCTTCTCAGCAATTAAAGAATACAATAAAGAGGTCAAGTGTCTAATCAAACTTGAACACAAATTGGAATAGGCTTAATGCCTCTGGTTAAAACAGAAATCTTTTTCTACACATCATCACTTATCCCCTTTTTTTTTCATAACATTCGAACAAGATGAAGCTCATAAGTGAGTTAGAATATTTACGCTCAACAACCATCATATTCACAATAAGTAATGACTAAAAATTATGGTTTCATACAATCCAATTACTCATACATCTAAGGAAAATTCAAAATGCCTCATCCAGACTTCGTTTGCCACAAAGTTCCTTTTTCCCTGCACTGAAAAGTTGATGTACAAAATTGCACATGGTCAGTCCAACATGACTGGCATGAATAGCCCTTTTCCCCGCTTAATAACTTATGCAATATAATATTGATTAAATGATATGCTGCAACATTATCTATCAAAGTAACAACTCAATAATGCAAAGAATCAATCATCATATGTTTAGAATAATTTCTTTTTATCCATCTGAAAACTATTCCCTATCATAATTCTAAATGCCTTAAATAAAGGAATTCACTGTAAAATCGAATATATGTAACAACATAGGATTAAAGAATTCATAGCATTCATTCCACTTGCAATAACATAATAAATTATAAGTCTAAATAAATTGCTGTCAATAGTTTCACTAATCTGAAACATGAAAAAGTGGAAGTAATCACTAGCTTATAATATACAGAAATAGTATAATGACTTTCAGCCCCGATGAGACTAGAGATGTCAAAAGATAACAAAGTAATGGAAGGTATCTATCTCTTGAACTGGAACTATATTTCCAAATCGATTGAAATTAATTGATGAGATCTGACTTATCTCGTGAGCTCATTTTGCCAATAAGGGGATATGGCGTAATTGGTAGACGCTACGGACTTAATAGAATTGAGCCATTAAAGCAAAACATTTAAAACATGTAAGTATACTATTATTTCCTTATATTCTTAAGGTATTCTTTCTGTGTCCCTAAGGGCTGATCTCAGCATGTTACTCAATGTATCTAACAGAAATTTACTATAAATGGGTATTTAGAACAGCAACCCTCAAAACGTTCTTTCTCCTTACTTCCCTTAGACATCTCTTACTAGAATAGGTTGATATTGATTTTAAGAAAATATATAACACGGCCTTTCAGGCATGAGTGATATATTCTTATTAGAACATTTATTTATTGTTCTTTAATCCTATTCAAATCTAGCTTACTAGGGAATCCTTATTTTTCTCAAATATAGAAACCGCTAAACTCAACATATGATGTTAGGCTATCCAATTCCCAGGTAGACGTTAATAAGGTAATCTTTAATTACTTTAACCGAATCAAGAGTCTTCAAAATAATACTGCAACCTTCTTGCTTATTCAGACTCGTCCCAGTTGTCGTTGATACTAATCAACACCTCAAAAGAATTTAACTTATTACTGGCTTATTGCATTGCTAGGAGGTCTCTGTATTCACATTACGGAGACCGATAAGATATAGCTAAACAACGTATACAGAGCTTAGAGCTCCCTAGTTAATTACTCATGCTCAAGCATGCACATCAATTTACCAGTTAAAGCAACTTATCATATATACAGTAACAATCATTTTATGCACCCAGACTAACTGGATAAGACTGCTCAACAAAAACAACCAAATCAATAAATCCCCTTATGGGTTTTTATTCAAGATTTTATTGGATTCTCTAACATGGAATCGACCCTATGTTTAGGAGGAAATTAACCCAAGACTAAACATTGATTTAGTTATACTAAGAAGAAGGTATTAACTCCACAGCACTAAAAATCACAGTACATCCTTTTTAAAGCCATTGAGGGTAAAGTTTTAGGCCTACGAAATTCATATTATTTTGTTTCCATGTGTGCCATAGCAAGGCCCCAAAACCTCTTTATTATCACAGACAGATTGTTATAAGCGACACAAATAAATTTACAAATCAAAATGTCAATGGTTATGTCAGGTTGAAGACCAAGGACTAAGTGATTGAATCTTCAAGATTTCAACTCGGTGAATACATATTAACCATCGATGTTCCCAGTATTATTGTTTTTCATCTAATCCTTGAAAACAAGATAATCTAAAACTGAACACGGTTTTATCTTTTAAGTAAAGCCAACGTAATTTCCCATAATGCCCAAAAATTACCTGACCAGGCCACTTAAGGTATTTTTCCTTAACCGCATAAACATTTAGGCATCTGGTTAATGCTAAATGAAGTAATAATAAAAATAGAGAATAACCGAACTCAGATAAATGAGTTTTCAATTCCCAATAATATAGCAACACATAGTTTTATCAGTAACAATCACGCAGTGCAATAACACCCAAACTAACATTTACTTCTACAGCTCTCTGAAAGCTCAAACACCATCACTCATAATTTCGCAAGAGTCATACAGTGTACAATAGTAACCTTCCTCAAATGCATATCAAACCAAAGAAAATGTTAGAAGATTATCTATTCAAATATCAAATTGAATAAGATATTAAGAGGGAGAGAGCGATCCATGCCTGGTAAAACTGAAATCCTTCCACCTTGCAGTCCCAACGACTATTCTTCCTCCGAGACGTGATTATCAAAGCTTCTTGCGCAAGGTCGAACAATACAAAGTTCCAACAATAAAAACTAATCTTTCTCACATAACCATCCTTTTATATAGAATATTTGAGCTCTTCTAATATTCCAAAACTTCCAATGAATTATCTTTCAAAACTGCATGAATTTTTGTTCCAAAAGTAGAGTTTTGAAAGAAGAGAAGAGTTCATAATCGACATGCAAGCACAACAGAGAGAAAGATGGATTTCCAGTAGATTAGATAGCTTCTTCAGGAAGCTTCACTACTTTCAAAGCTTATCTCCACATTTAAGTGCTTTTAAAATATTTAATGTCATTTAATGATCAACCATCACCACCGCCTAAAGATTTCTCCTCCACAAAAGGTGGGATTTTCAAATTTAGAAAACTTTAAATTCTTTTTCCAAATTTAACTACTTGCATGGTTAGGAATATAACTAACCATTCACATGGTGGATAACTTCATCGATATAGAGGTTTGTGATTAACTAAATGATTAAAATCATAAATTGCATTAACCTATACTTGTTGGATCTTCAATGTAGTTATTCGACTTATAAATCCTTAAGTCTCAATGCATGGCTTATATAGTTATTAACTATACTCACAAATGTTTGATTTCATTGTTGAAATATAAGTAGTAATAATCTAAAAACTTACTCATAGCCTCTCGATTATCTTAATAATTGAATGCCTCATTATAACTTAAAATGTTATCCAATTAAGTTCACAACTTATAGAAGTTTATCATAACAGAGTTTGCACGGAGGACATTCGGATAGGTCGAAGGTGATGATCACATCATCTTCATAGCCAAGCTCACCGGCGATTAATCAAACATTTATCCCATGCTACACAATGTAAGATTTGATCAAACTTAATATAACAGTCATGAAAGAAACCAAGTTCAATATACAATTTAGTACCTTACTAAATATCATTATTTCCTCATAATGACTAAAGTATAGAGGTAGTGTATAAGTTCAACCCTATTTTGTAACTTTAACTCCTCCAACATGAAAAAGTAAAATAATAATAATAGCCATGAAGGTACAGATGCCAGTTATGCATCCCATAATGAAAGTTCATCTTCTCTAACCAGAAGGTATTTCATAACACACAACATGACCACATAGCCATCCGAGATGATTACTAAAACCATCATCAACAGAAACATGATAGTGTACCAACATGTAAAATGAATTACAACATTACTCAGCTTATGGCTATGCCATTGTGATGTCATGTGTACAATTACACACTTCTATCTAAGCTATCTTATGATATTTCACGCACTACCAACATGCAATTCATTGGTTCAAAAGAGTTGGAGGATTGATTACACCATTTAGAAGGCATATGCAACATACATAATACATACGAATATTATAAGTCCACAAGGAAAGCACTGGAAAGCAAATATGCTATGTTGAGGTAGTGTGGGAGCATTAGGAGCATTGACACTAGTGTTAGTCCATTCTTAGAGGCATAAATTGCAGCTATGGAAAAAGTAGTTAGAGAAGCTATCAAAAATTCAGCCCATGAAACACACTAGGAATTTGGTGTATAGATTGTGAAGTGGAAGGTCACACCAAGGATAGTTGCCCTCACAGATATATACGCTCATTACTATTGGATTGTGAGATATGTCATTTGAATCATGATGCTAGTCATTGTCCTTTGTTACAATGTGTGATAAGGAAGAATGTATCTTGCTTTTACAAGATTTGTAGGTCCATGACCCATGATATTGAGGATTGTCGGTTGATTGGTCAGATCCAGGATGTTATAGACATTGGGGTATGACAGACAAGTGTAACAGATAATTCTAAGGGTAAGAATGAGCACTAAGATTGGGATCATAATCAAACGCACTATGATAAGAATGAGGGGCATTTTGAAGGAGGTCGTGGAAGGGGACATGGATATCATGGTGGATATGGAGGATGAGGCCGTGGTGGAGGAAGAGGTGAGTTCCCTCATGGAACATGTTATACGTGGATCTCCTGACCACTATAGGTGTGAATGTCCTCAGAATATTGCATGTTCTTTCTGTAAAAAGAACCATAGCTATGAAGAGTGCCTGGACTTATATGAGCATCTGAGTAAGCAACATAAGCAAGAAAACAAAGGCACCGGGATGGTTAGAATCTAGCACATGGTAGAAGATCAGTGGATGCCCAAGATAGTAGAAGGACCTGAGGCATTGATAGTGAAGATTACTACATATGTTGAAAGCACACGCAGAGAGGCATTGCACCAGAAGCCTACGATCACCAAGGAGGAGGTTTTGCATGTAAGGTACCCAGATCCTGCTCATCAGAAGGAAGTTTACCAGGATACCATGGAAGTGCTAAGGAATCTTCAGGGTGAGATACAATACCTAAAGGAGTAGAAGAAAGCATCAGAGATAGTCCAAACTGATATCGATGATCTGAGAGAAGTGTGCAAAATGTTGCTAGGAGAACATTATTCCACTATTAGGAAGTTGGTTAAAAGGGAACACTCCATGTGCACAAGTCTTGAGACTGGACGAAGATTCTGCATGCAAATCTTCCCCTGATAGCATTGACTATGAAAAGAAATTACTTTGAATGTTGTTGTGGATGGGTGGTTGTTGAGCAACATATTGATTGATATAGGTGCGGAAGTAAATGTGCTTACATTAGATGTATGGGTACAAATGGGGAGGCCTCCATTACAGCCATCATCTAATGTGTTTTTATGGAAAACTAGGACTAAGGCCACTCCCATAGGAGTTTTGAAGGATGCATCTATAACTATACAAGGGGCCAAGTTCACTGGGGATTTTGAGGTATTAGCACTTGTAGAAGTAGACAATTTTCTAGCCTTGCTTGGATGCCCTTGGTGTTATGTGAATAATGTTGACTTGAGATTCAATAAGGGTATATCAGCTTTGAAAACAAGGAGGAAAGGGTTGTGATACCTTTGATAGATGGGAAGTCTACACCATATGTTGAGCCTCTAAGTGAGGAGGACTTAAACAAAATTTATGTACACGTTATTCAAGACCCAGAGGTCAATGAGCCATCAAAAGAAGGCATCCTACAGTGGGAGGATTCTCATTCTATTAGTGATACTATGAGTATTGCTTGTGACAATTGGGCTCATGGTACATATGAATTAGTAGGGGTGAGGTGAAAAAAAAGTGGTTGCATAAGAATGGACTTCATTTGATTTGATGGATAGGTAGCACAATACCTTGGTATATAGGGGTAGAAGATCTTCCTACATTTTTGAAGGCCATGGAAACACAGTGGATAGATCAAATTAAGAGAAGATATATGTTAGTATATACCTTTGCGGGACAATAGTGTGTTGGTGGGTAGTCCACAAGAGATAATCTTATAAAATGGGAAGAGATTGGAGTCACTTATCTATTAGGTTTATAAGGAACAATGCACCTATGCAAATTGCACTTATCATGGTGATCAACCTATTCAACATCACATTCAACAAGTGTGAGAGACTCTGGATAGTAGGACAGAAGCATTACCACCTTCACTTCTGGGTGCATAGATTGTATTCTACGCTACAAGGATGCACATGTGCTTGGTATGTATATGTAGAACTACATCGAGAGACTGGAAACTGGAAAAATTTGACTGTAGGAATGATCTAGACCTTTGACTACTTTTCTTCTAAACCTCCAATAGAAGAGGCATTAAAATTTTCAAGTGCTTAACTATGGGAGATAGTGTAAAAGCAAAAGAGCATATTCAGGAATTATTTGGTGAGGTAGAGTTTGGAGCACATTTTGAAAAGGAAGAAGAAATGGACTCCATACTACTTGAATGCACTTGCCTTGAGAAAGAGAAAGGAAAGATGGTTTACATCGTGGATGATGAGGAAGTTGAGAACTAGATATTGAACATTCACAGGGGTGTGAGGTCTTGGACAGTGCGAGAAAGGATACACGCACCTATCACATGAACCCATGAAGACAAAGAAGGTGAATATAGGTTCGGAGGCTGAGCCTAAGGAGGCCATAATTGGAGACTATTGGTAGACTGGAGGTAGCAAAGATCATTGAGTTACTCAAGGATTATCAGGACTTATTCCCTCGAGGGTATCATGAACTTAAAGGCATGCATGAATCACTTGGGGAAATGAAGATAAAACTTAAGGATGGTGCATGAATAGTTAGAAAGAGACCTTATAGAATGAATCCTAATTTGTGTGAAAAGGTAAAAGAAGAAATTGATAAAATGTTGAAATCTGGAATTATCAAGCCCCTTGATGAGTTAGAATGGGTTAGCCCAATGGTGATCAGTATCAAGAAGGATGGATGAATTAGAATATGTGTGGACTATAGGGAGCTGAATGTTGCATGTGTCACAGATCCATTCCCTATGCCATTCACTGAGGAAATACTAGAAGGAGTTGTAGGGTGTGAAATATATTCCTTCACAGATGGGTTTTCTAGGTATCATCAGGTTAGGATTGCTCAGAGGATCAAGAAAAGACAACATTTACTACTGAATGGGGTAGTTTTTCCTATACTTGTGATGCCTTTTGGATTAAAAAAATGCACTGTTGTATTCTCATGCATAGTTGTTCAGGCATTCAAATATTTTATTCACAACTTCTTACAGGTCTACCTAGATGATTGGACATAGTATATGGGCTTGTGAAAGATCATTGTGACAATCTGTGCTTAATGTTTGAATGGTGTAGATAATTGAGTATCTCTTTGAACATCAAGAAGTGCATATTTTCTACACCATTTGGAATATTGTTAGGACATATAATCTGCAAGGAAGGTTTGTTGGTTGATCCAGCTAAGGTTGTAGTCATTTTAGGCCTAGAAGCAGCCTACCAGTCAAAGTGAGGTGCACATGGATTTTTAGGTCATATAGGATATTATAGAAAATTCATCAAAGGGTATGCCAAAATTGTTGCACCCTTGGAAGAGTTACTGAAGGGGAAAGGTACATTTTATTGGGGAGAACCGCAGCAAATGCGCGTTTGAGATATTAAAAGAGAAACTTACTACCGCGCCCATTTTATGTGCTTTCCCTCATGGGATAAACCATTTCATGTGCATGTGGATGCTTGGCATGGCCATTGGTTGTGTTAGCTCAACCTATTGGAGAAGGTATTATAGATCATCCAATTTTTTTCTAGTAGGAAGTTGACTCTGTTGAATGGAATTATACAACTACAGAGCGTGAAGCTTTGTCAATGATCTATGCATTGCACAAGTTTTGATAGTACTTGTTAGCAACACCATTTGTGTTTTATATAGATCACATGGCATTGAAGTACTTGGTAAACAAACCCATCTTATAGGGGCGCATATGTAGATGGGTACTCCTATTTCAAGAGTTTGACTTCACAGTTGTGGTGAAGCCAGGGAAAAGTAATTGGACCAGACCATTTATCTAGAATCAATTCAGGAGAGGAGCACAGACAATTGAAGAAACCATGCCAGATGCATAGTTATATAGGTTACAATGCATGCCCATGGAATTAGAAGACATTTTGTCTTTCTATGAATAGGTATGGCACTAGAAGGAATGAAAGGCATTAGAAAAGAAACAACTTTTCTATATACGTGGCACCATTTATGTTAATAGTGGTGACCTCTACAAGTTAGGTAGAGATGAAGTATTATGTCATTGTGTATTAGAGCATGAGCAAAGGATATTATGGAAGAAGCTCATGGTGGTATTACAGGAGGCCATTATGCAGGTGATGCGACTACCTAGAAGATCCTACTTGTTGGATTATGGTGGGAGACATTGTATAAGGATTGTAAAGAATATTGTAAGGCATGTGATCATTGTCAATGCCTAGGAAAACTAGGAAAAGAGATGAGATGCCTTTGAGACCAATTACTAGTGTCGAACCATTTGAGAAATGGGCCATTGACTTTGTAGGACCTATTTTTCCAGCCACGTGCGTAGGACTGGATCATGCACTATATCATTACTTGCATAGATTATCTCACACGGTGGGTAGAAGAAACACCTACGAAGGACTATACATAGCTACATAGCTAGGTTTCTATGGGAGAATGTTCTTACAAGATATGGATGTCCTTTAAGCTTGACAAGTGATAGGGGTACACACTTTTTGAATGAGACAATCAGATCCTATTAGATGAGTTTATGGTTGCACACCATAAAACTACACCCTACCATCCTCAGGAAAATGGAACTATTGAGGCTTTCAACAAGATTTTGAGCCAGACTTTGAAAAAAATTGTGATGTTGGAAGAAAGGATTGGGATGACAAAGTGTCAGCTATTCTTTGGGCATATAGAACAACTTACAAGAGATTGAACAAAAGCCACACCATTTAGTTGGTGTTTGGTGTGGAAGTCCATTCTCCTATAGAATTTATGTTACCTTCTTTGTGCATTGTGTGCATTTGGAGGTCTAGTTGATGAACAGGATTTAGAAGAGTGTATCGAGAAGATGATTCAACTGGATGAGCACGAGCCATAGCACGATGGAGTCAAAAGTAGGAAAAGGCAGGAAGAAGGCATGGCATGATAGAAACATAAGGGATAAGAAGTTTGAGATTGGAAAAATGGTACTTCTTTATGACTCAAAGTTCTTGTGCCATCCAGGAAAGCTCAAAGTACATTGGTTGGGGCCATATGTCATCACTTATATACTTGAATCAAGGTGCTTTCTAGTTAGAAGCACTTGATGGAACATGGCTACCTAGTTACTTTAATGGGAGTAGGTTGAAGCCCTACTATAAATAAGTCTTCTTGGTGTTTGTAATAAGGTAGTATTGCCATTTAGATTAGGTTTTCAATTTTGTATTTCCTTAATGTATTTCCTTCATTATCGCTATGCTTTGTCAATTTAGTTGTTGTTTTGTGTAATAAGTGCACTTGCGCGCATGAAGCTAATTACTATGTGAAGAATGTTTATATGCAGAGGACTATGCACATACCTTTAGTGTGGGGTGGTTGTAGTTATCCAAGTAAAAGACTATGGGAATTGAAAGGTGAAAGGAATAATTTACATGTTACGGGTGTGCTTTAAGTCAAAAGAAGATTGCATTCAAAAGTGACCAAGGATGGAGATGAATGAAAGAACAAGTATAACACGAGGTAAGTGGAGGCCATGATAACTACTAGGAGAAGGTACAAGTGATGAGGTACTGGGTGTACAAGGTGTGAAGCATGTTGAAGAGAAGTCTATGTGACTAGAGGGTAGGAAGGGCTGCTAGAAGGTTATTTTGGGGCATGAAGATGTACCACATGGAATGAATGAATTTGGTCAATGAATGAGAGGATATTTGGTAGGTGAAGGAGTAATAAATGCATCAAAATTTGAAAAAAATTATATAAGGATGGGATGTGGATTCATTTTTACCATTGACTAAGATTATTTGAGGAAAGAGCCAAGTAGAAGAGCGAGTGATCATGTTAAGGTGCGAAGGGTGTGAAACCATGTGTGACAACCAGATCTGTGTGAGAAGAATCTTGTCCCAGGTGGTGAAGGGTTTGAGCAAAGCAAAGGAGACATAAAAGAGTTAGGTTATGAAGTTTCCACCTAGGGAATGATTGAATTGAGCTAGGGTTTGATTGTAAATCAAGCTAAAGAGGGTTTGATTAAAAATTACACCTAAGAAGGAGCAGTAAAAAAAGAGATTAGAGAAGAAGAGAGTGTACATAGGGAGCATTAGGAAGAAATGGGATTCCAAAAAGCATGCAAGTGGAACAAATTGCGATGAAGGAGTCATCACCTCAGTGGGCTCTTCAAAGGAAAGGAATAGAAAAGGAGGAAATTTGAAGTTAAAGAGGATTAGAAGAGTCAAAAGATGAAAGTGAGCTAATTCTCCTACACTTCCAGAGAGAAGAGAAAGGTGAGGAATCAAAGGAAAGAGAGAGGATGAGAAAAGAAGAAAAGGAGACAATGATGAATGTGGGATGTGACATGGAGACACAAGTCCCAAATTTGGAAGCTAAATTCCCAAGAAACAAAGATCTAGAAGATGAGTGGAAGCACATTCCACTAGCCATGGGGTATGTAGAGGAGTAGAAAAAAATTTTCCACGCCCACTTCAGAGCATGATAGCATAGAAGGATTTATTCGGATGGGATCTAATGGATGAGGATATGGAACTATTGTGCACATTTTGAAAGAAACTATCATGGTCAATGCACACCCACATGGATGATCCTGAATTTGATGTGTGTGAAGAGTCATGCATTTTGAGATGGCTGAAGAAGGCACCCCAAGCTAGACACATGATGGTAAATCCTACTGTCATGTCAGATGAGCAGGTCAGCAATGCATTGGTGAAGGTTTCTGCTAAGGTGGCTAGAAGAAACATGGACAAAGCTGCAACAATTAGAGCATTACGTAAGGAGCTAAAGACAAAGGATGTAGAGATAACACATAACGCAAGAGAGGACTTCGTGAAAGAAGAAAAATGAGTATTTATCAACATCATAGAGGAGATTGGGGACAATGTCATTAGAGCAAGGCCACACTTGGAGGCCAAGGTACCATAGACATTTCCTTTAGTGATACACTATGTAGGAAAGTTGGTGGACTTGGTACTTGAAGATGAACCTTGTGCACACACACGCCGCCAAGGAGCTCGAGTAAGAGCCAAATGAGAGAAAGCCTCAGTGATGCAAAAGATTACATCTTATGAAGGGTTGTTGCAAGCATTACAAGAAGTATTGAAAGAAAAAGACCAGGCTTTAAACATATGCATAGCTCCAGAGGTGCTTATCAACATAAAGACCCTAGAAGAAAACAATGAGGTCTAGAAAGCAATGAAGGATGAGACATTGGGCCCATGCATAGAAATATTGTCAATGGTTAAGCAAAAGTGTGAGGCCCTGACAATAGCACAAGAGCCACACAAGACTCAGTTGGAAGAGCTTGGGAAGCTAATTGTAGAAGATGGATCTTTTAGAAGGAAGAATGACATCAATGTCCAGCATTGTGTTGGTTCTGTAGAATGAGAAAGGAGAGATTGTGAGGGATGAGTTGGAATCCATTGTTGTGGACATCCTAGAAAAAGTAGAACAAGCACTCATTGAATGGTAGGTTTTGGAGGCCGAAATAAAGGAGGAGTATCCAGAGTTGATACTTCAAACTGATATCAGAGGAGGCTACCTCATAACCTCATAAAATTCTTTATTTATCTACATTCTTTCATTCTTATTCTTTCCATTCTTCTATTCTTTACTTCAATTTTTGGAGATACCCATTGTCGGGATGACAATGAGATTAGTGTGGGGTAATGTTGATCAAAGAATACTTGTCAAAGATCACACAAGGAGTCCTGTGTGGGAGAGAAGGCTAGGATCAAGGGCATGGAAGGACAGGAAGGACCCATGCGTGGAAGAAAGTTCAAATTTTAGGACTTAGCTGATTTTGAGCATGAAGACCTATTTTTAGAAGATGGTGTGGAAACACACCAATGATGTAGAGACATGTGCGCCATGCATTGTCTATCTTTGGAGGATCGGATCGAAGCATTTTGCATGGAGATGAGCTAAGAATAGGATTGACACTTCAATTAACTATAAGAGGTCTATAGATAGCACACTTGCATGTGTGGCTATGCCTGTAAATGGCATGTGGCTATTAATAACATGCATGTGGCCTATTTCTGGAATAGATAAGCGGTGAAGGGAAAGTCCCCACCCTATATATATGATGTTAGGTACATAGTAGGTGTGTGTGTATGTATGTGTGATGGATGTATGGGGTATAGAGATATACACATATGACTGAATTACTGTATTAGATCCATATGCACATTGGTATAGATTGACATATTGTAAGGAGCTTCTATATTTATTAATAGATGGAAGATATTGGCTGAATCTAAGTGTCATTCTATGTGTAATTGAGTAGTGCATGTTATTGATTCAATCATGATTATTATTTAAAGCTTGTTCTTTCATAGATCTAAGGGTAGCATGCATTGTAGAATGATGGATTAGTTATGAATCTATATGTTTCTTCCTTCATCATGCTAACAGTGAGCACTCATTCAAGGTTGAGTGATGTGCTAGCATGACTAGGGTTTTATCTAGGAAATTCTAGGTTGCATCAGATCCAATGGTACAAGGAAGATGACATGGGTCAAAGGGATAGGGATCTAAGACAAGATTAGTAGGGAAGATCTCACAAAGTTCTTTGTGAGACCTATGGCACCACAAAAGACAGTGTTGATGGTGAGGTTCAAGGATGCCCAGAATGAGGCACAGTAATATCGGGATCAACCGACTATTATCAGGATAAATGTCCCCTCCTATGCTGAGTATAGGGAAAAACAGGCAACAAGTGAGAGGACTAGATCCCTCACTCATATTTAAGAGAGTTCGGGGGACGACTGAGCCCGAGAGGCAGGGTCAAGAGTGAGGCTACAAGTTTACAGAGGCCAGTCAGGTGAGGTCCGGGAAGATATTAAATTGAGACCCATGTTAGGTGAAGAGATGCTAGAAGGTCGTCGAGATGGAGGAGAGGAGGAGGAGATAGATGAGACAGGTATGGATATTAGGTGGGGTGATGATTATTCACTAGAAATTATTAGTGTATTGATTTTTTGTATATACCAACTGCGTGCTAATGTTAATGAGGATGTATATGAGAGTTTTGAGATCTTTTGAGTGTTATACCTGGCATGTGTTCCAAAGATAGTGAGGATGTATCTGAGTGATTTGAGATACTGGTATGTATTTGTATCGGTGTACATTTGTATTGATACACATACTTTCATTGTTATAGATGATGATATTTATGGTATGGATGATGTACCTGTGTTTTTAATTTTCATTTTTATTATGTATGTGATGGAAATTAGGTGAATTAGGCATGATTGAGTCAAGGTCATGTAGGCATGGTTAATTTTAAGTGATTTAGGCATGGTGGAGTCAACATCATGTAGGAATGGTTGTGCCGGTATAGGCATGATTGAGTCATTTTTGTGGGTTTGATTTAATTTCCAAATTATTGGTAACATGGGAAATAAATAATGATGTATATGTATGTTATGGTGTATATTTCCTAATATTCGATATGATGGAAATGTGAAATGATGGATGTATGATATGATGATGTATGAAAATAGGTAAGTATACATGTTTATATACTTATATGTTTGTTTAATTTCCAAGTAGTGTATAAGATGGAAACTAACTAAGGTAAAATGTGAATAAAAAAGTGGGGAAAATTGGTTAGGGTAAAGGATGGTCGAGCTAACCTCCAAGGGCCCCATGTCCTTGGAGTGTTGCCTACATAGCCCCAACGAAAAGGGGTCTTATAATAATGTACTTCTTCCATAAGCTAGGGAAGAATATGAAGAGGTAGCAGAATGGGTTGGTAGGTTTTAGGAATGGTTGAGTTTAGGTCATTTAGGTATGTTTAAATTGAGGTGTCGAAGGCTTGGTCCTATATAGGATAATCAACAAGTAATGAAGAAGGTGAAGGGTAAGAGGTGACCAAAAGAGCCACCTAATTGGTAAGAACCAAAATGAGTTTGTCATACCTAAGATGGGTTTATGAATGTAAGACCCTAAAGGTGTTGCATGATGGACTATTCTAAGGTTGACGAAAGTCACATGATCCTAAAATGTCACATTTGTGACACATCCCTTGAGTGGGTAGGAAATTAGAGTGAAAAGGAGATGAAGTGAAATTGGTTGGTTTGTAGCATAATCTGTTGTGAGACAACATACCTACTTGGCAAGAGTCCCAAGATCAAAATAGGCAAGTCCATGATGAAAAATTTATCTTTTTCTTTTTTATTTTGCTTTTGTTTTTGTTTTGATAGACTGATCGATGTGGGAAGTCTATGTGGGATGAGTAGATTTTCTCCTTGAGGTCTTTGAAGTTGATCGATGCGGGAAGCTTCTAAATATTTTATTTTAGTTTTTACAAGAATAGTCTTCTTTTGATGATAGACTAAGTACAATATGGCTAGCTTTGTATAGTTGTCCTTTGAGGGAGCAGTCTATTTATAATAGTGAGATAGAGAGAAAGATTTCCCTTTTGAAGGATTCATCTATGTTGCTGGAATTTTTAATCAAGGAGCTGAATCCCATTTTATTTTTGACATTATTTTGCTTTTGAAAATTTATGTCATGGACAAGACTATAGAAAAAAATAGGCTCTTGTTTTGAAGACAAAATTGTAGCACATAGAGGTTAACTATGATAGAGGTTTTAAGTGATGAACGACCATGTGATTCCATCTTGAAAAAGATGAAAAAAGTATCCATGAGAATCATGCCATGAGTGGATCTAGGATAATCATATTGAAGACACGGTTGAAAGGTAGCAGGTAATCACATGATCCTAGTTTAGTCGTTTATCCTTAAAATAGAGTAAAATTGAAGGTGAACGGTTCTCAAGGGACGGGCATTGAATATAAAAAGAGGTGATATATGAATTAATTCAACAATAGAATGGTTAAAGATGCAAGAAATGAGGGGATCATGTTTGGGTTTACCTTTGAGTGAAAAAAATGAAAAACACCTGATCCATAGGCATGAGTAACAATATAAGGTCCAAGCCAATTAGGAGAAAATTTGCCCGTTCTTGTCTTCATCTTTTTTACATGTTGATTTTCCTTCGAGGATGAGGTCACCAACACAGAAAGTTCATTCGTGGACACATTTATCTTAGGCATGTTTGATACATTTTTGGTAGATTGTGAGATGGGAAAGAGCATTAAGATGACATTCATCTAATAACTCAAGTTGTGCCAAACGGTCTTGGTGAAAGTCGTCATCATTGAGTATCTCTTTGAGTGAGATACGAAGAGATGGAATCTGGACTTCAAGAGGTAAAACAACCTCTATACCATAGACCAAAGAGAAAGGTGTGGCAGTAGTTGATGTATGAATACTAGTGCGATAATCCCATAAGGTAAAAGGAATGTGCGTATGCTAATCCTTTCTACTATCATCCACAACTTTCATAAGAATTTTGTTTAAGGTTTTGTTGGTTGATTCAGCGTTTGCCATTGGTTTAAGGGTAGTACGGTGAAGAAAAGCGAGTTGTATGCCAAATGCATCACAAATATTTCCTAGAGTTTTAATTTTGAACAATTTTTGTTATCGGTGATGAGACAATGAAGAACACAAAAATGAAAAATGATGTGATGATTGATGCATTCACATATTTTCTCATATTTTATAGAAATAAGAGGTATGGCTTCTACCCATTTAGTTTAGTATTCAATAGTGGTAATAATCCATTGATGGCGATGTGAAGAATAGGGATTGATTTCTCCAACAAGATCAAACCCCATCGAGAGAAAGGCCAAAGGTCTCGTGTAACATATAAGGTGTGACTAGGAGTGTGATGAACATTAACATGTTGCTAGCACTTCACAAAAAGTTAGGCATAATCACAAAATCATGGTTTAAGGTTAGACAATAATAACCTAGGCAGAGAGAATGTGTTTAGCAACAACAAATCAATGAGGTGACCTCCACAAATTCCATCTTGAACTTCCTTAATGGTGTAAGGAACTTGAGCTGGTAAGGCATCATGAGAGGATCTTTGTCAAATCCACATTTTTAAAGAATACCACCCATGATGACATAGTGACAAAAACTTTTGAGAAACGTGTGTTGGCCATTTTGAGTAAGGTCTTAAGGTAGAATTTAAAGGGAAAGGTAATTAGAAAACTACTTATACCAAATGTCACATGGCTCGGGTTGAATGGTTCCGATGATGTTGACGTCTCGAAATAGAGAGGAAGGTGATTGCAACCTTTGTCTTGTGATAAATGTTTTCAAGTTGGAGGGTGGAGTGGGTATTTGAGAAGAAAGTAATTCCGGGGTATTCGTAAATTTGTTAGTGGAACGTGGAGTGGTTTGAAGTTCATAACGGTTAAAGGTAGTCAAAAGTATGTCTAGATGATGTTTATACTTTTAAAGTATTTCATTATGACAACTTGAGTATATACCATTGACTTAACTTACAACCGGTTCAGATTTTCCAAAGATATTAATTGATTTAACTTCTAAGGTGATGATGGTTTGAAGGCCTAATATGAGTGCTTCATGTTCGATGATATTGTTAGTACATTCAAAATCTAGTTTGAAAGATAACGACATAGGATCACCATTGAGAGGAAAGAGGATAACTCTAGTACCACCCCCACTTTGACATTTGGAACCATTAAAGAATAAGATCATTAGGTAAATGGTATCGTCCAATGAGTAGAAATGGATTCTTTTGATTGATCACCAGGAGAGGGGTGTCTCGCAAGAGTTGGTTGGTGATGGTTTGTCCTTTGACAGATTTTGATGGATGAATTCAAGGTCTTGGTTACCAAGAAGCATGATCCAACATGTAGCACGCGTTGATGTTGGTAGGGCTTTGTGTACATGTAATGTAGGGGTCTTCATTGGTGATAAAAAAGGATTTGTGGTTAAGTAGGTAATGGTGAAGTTTAGTGGCAAAAAAACTAAGGCTATGTATATTTTTTGGCATGGGTGTATCGGATTTCATAGTCCAAAAGCGTACAACTTATATAATAAACCACATGCTCCCTATGTTTCTCATCATGATGAGTGAGCATGGTTCCCAAGGAATGATCCATAGTAGAAATGTAAAGGTAAAATGGTTTGTCATCCTTAGGAATAATGAGTACGAGTGGTTGGATGAGGTACTATTTTAAGGGCTCGAGAGGCTTTGTGGAATTCACCATCCCATTCTAAGGTGATGTCCTTTTTGACGAGATGATGAAAGGGGTGGTAGTGATCGAGAAAGATGTGAAATAAAATGATGAATAGATTGAAACTTTCCTTGCAAACTACATAGTTGGAGAAAGTTAGTGGGTGGAGGAATTTCAAGAATACCCTTGAATTTTGTAGGATCGAATCCTATGCCATGCAAAAAATGATAAAGCCAAGGATTTTTTCTAAGAGAGCAGTGAAGACACACTTCTTAGGTTAATGGCAAACACAATACTTGATGAGACAACCAAAGATGACCTTAAGGACCTGTAAGGTGTTAAGCTTGATGTTGGGATTTGGCAAGAAGGTCATATACATAATCATCAATATGTGATGCATGATGTCATGAAAGATATAAGTCATAGCTTTGTTGATATGTAGCATTGGCGTTTTTAAGGCCAAAGGGCATGACTCAATAGTAAAAGGTCCTCCAAGGAGTGATGAAGGTGGTTTTTGTGTTGATCTTTCAAGGTAAGTAATATTTGGTTATAACTCGAGAAACCATCCATGAGTGATAACATCTCATGGCTGGTGGTGAGATCAACTAGTTGGTCTATACTAGGGATGCTAAATTAAGGTCATGGAAATCCTTGTATATTCGAGTCCTCCTATCACTTTTGTGAGAGGAATGATGTTAGAGATCCATTGGCGATAATCAATGGGCGGGATGGTGGAAGCCGAGAGAATGTGCTAAATCTCTTCTTTGAAAAGAAGGGCAATGCGAGGATGTATTTTCATAGATGTTTTATGGGTTTGGCTTCGGGAATAGTTATGATATTGTGGACCACAATGTTTGGGTCAATACTGAGGCATATCAGCATATGACCAAGAAAAATCATTACTATGATCTCATAGGAATGAGGTAAAATATTCATGTTCTGCATCATCTAAAGATTGGCCTATCTTTAGGATGTGTGGGTCATCTTGAGTGTTATTATTGATTTCTATGGTCGATTCATTTTACATGGTTTGCATCTTAGAAGGCAATGACCAATTAATATAAGAATACTCCACACCAAGATAGGCGAGAATAGACTCATTGTCGACATTGAACAAATTTAATAGGTGTATCGTCATCAATCATGTCAAGATACAAAAAGGGAAGTTAAGAGGAGCCTTGCCATCACGTTGATAAGATAGAGGTCCCATGGAAATAGTTTTACAATTTTTTTAGGAGGAATGGATTACGGATCCATAGACTTCGTGGGTGAAGGTGGTGAAGTTGGTAAATGGGGTGAAGAAGTTTTTCATCCTTAATAAGTTTAACACAAGATTTCTTGGAAGATGGTTTAGAAAATCCAATACCAATGTGTTTGTTGTGTTTACGTGTGGTACACGGGATGATAGTATGGCAGCCCTGTTCATAGAAGCCAAATCCAAATCCCTTCCATGCACAACGATGGAGGAAAGTGTGGGAAGCAAAAATTGGTGAGGGATTGAAGTTCAAAATAAAATGGTCACATTTTGGAAGGTGGCTCGAGTGAGTAGTCTTGGGACCCTAATTTATCGGCTAAGTAGAAGAAGCCACGTGAGAGCACAAGGCATTGTTAAAGAAGGGTGTGTAAGGAGAAAGCATGCATGATAGGGTTCTAGGAGGGTTTAATAGAACAAGTAGTGCACATGTGCAAGGCAAAGTAGGATTTTAGGACTTATCCATATTTGGCATATCAGGAAGGACACGTGAAAAGCATGACCCAACTGCGCATGCAAAGTGGATAAGGTGCCATCCTGGTGATAGGTTGACCTAGGAAGGAATATGCCCTATGATGGAAGCTTCTAGAAGACCATCATGGAAAGGAGTGGAGAGCTCAGGCCTGGAGGAGCATGCTCCCATGGAGGACCACATTTAGACACTTGGTAACAAATCTAAAGCCTCAAAAAGGTGGGTTGGCAGTTCAAGAGGCCTATAAATACAAGCACCCACAGAGGAATTGATATATAGATCAATAGAGAGTGGAGCTCTGCAGAAATGTTGTGAGGAACTCTATTGGGTTGGGTAGATGACCTATAGGGGAAGGATGTATCAAGGGGTTTGGGTATGAAATTTTCCTTTCATGTTTAGGAGGACTCTAATCTAGTTATGATGTATGACTTTGTCTGCCATACTGTGATATTCTGTAATGGATCTAATGCATGTGATGAGGTTGTCGGATATGATGGAATATAAATATAATAGACTCTGGTTTATACATATATCTATGTAGTTTTGTTTCATATGTGTTATATGAATGAATATAAAATCCTATACATTTCCTTTTTAGTTCAGTTCTATAAATTATTATCCTTTTATACGGAATGACCTGCATTGATCTAGAAGTCGTTCGATCTCTATTATGAATGTATGTATCATCTCCACTCACTCTTCTTAAGTTCCTATCATAGATGATGCTTTCCCACTAAACTCACATAAAAGAGAGACTTGGCACATGCACATGCCTTGAGTGGCGCCCAACACCGGTTGGGTGATAGGCCATGCACATGGGATTCCCTTGTTCTTTGTGGGTGTAAAAATGACTACATCTTGGTTCCATTTCAGGACCTCTTTTGAAGTTGTAGTGGGAAATAGCATACATCATGATCTAATGAGTGATGATAGAATGCCTAACTTTGGAATGTATTGAATCATGGTTCAAGAGCATGGAGGAAGAATTTTCTCAAAGATTCAACACTGGGCATGAGTTTGATGCATGTAGATGGGTAGAAGAGAACCTCTACCATGAGTTGTATGAAACTTTCTTGTTGCTTTCTAGTAGAGCTGTATGAATGGCTCTTAACATATGCATCCAGATCAAGCTAGTGTTATAGATCGCATGTGTGGACCCAAGAAGAGTACGAAAGGTGTGAGATGTAGATCTGATGTAGACTTGTGTTGTGGATCATTGTTGGAAAGGAGTATTAGCTAGATACATTCCGAATACATGTTTTACATATTATTTTCTGGAATTCAACGAGTTCGAAGTTTGTGGGAGCCAAGAGGATCATTTCTAGATGCTACTCCTTTGGCGATGAAGATCTTGATCATTACCTTGAGTTTAGAGGCATTTCCAATGGACAGCTAAACTTTCTGAGTGTTGGGCGAGGAACCTAAGGTGGAGGAAGATGGAAAACATTACGACCGAGAGAGAAAGAAAGAGAGGAGAGACAACTCAAGTGTAGTGAAGTGTGTGAAAGGTAGATTTCTAGACAACGTGAGGTTGCGAAGTGTGATGGATCTATGGAAGCGAGATGTTGCGGGAAGGAGTTGTGTTTCACACAGAGGATGTGGAACTTGAAGCGGTCTGTGCTACCCCATCTTGGAAAGCATGGGAGAGAGACCCCTTTGGCTTCTAATGAGATTTTGTAGCGCAGAGAGAGAAGAGTCGTTGCACGCATCCCGAACCCACCTAGTGACCAAACCTTGGCGCAGGTTTCCAAAGCAAAGGAGTGTTGATAACACAGTTGGTATCGATGGGAGTGACCAATCGACACCCAAGAGGTATAATTTCTCGTTTGGAACTTCTATGGCTACACACTCTATTCCAGTGTTTGGAGGAATTTTTAGACAAGGTGTAAATACACAAGGCTTGGGAAATGCGTCAAGGAGTGATGTGGGGCATACATATGGAAGTGGAGCAATCTCACGAGACCATTGGCACATAGTTTAGTAGGATGTTGTGACCACTTTGAGGCCCATTATTGGCTACGGGAGGATCTAGAAGTGGGGCGGTGGATTGGGAGGCACAAGACCTAGTGGATCTAGTGGATCTAGTGGAGGAAACACCGGAGGAAACCAAGGATCTAGACCAGGAGGATAGGGGCCTTAACCACCTCCTCAAGTAATCTTTGAAATTTCTTTACACTTGCCAGACTACCAAGGCATAGAGGATGTTGTAGAGCATGTTCACAAGTGTGAATTGCTATGGTGCACAAAGGGGATCATAACCCCAGTGGAAGGCGGTCGATTTGCAATGATGTTACAAGGGCATGTGCATAGCTGGTATAGGTAGTATGACCCCCATTAGATGGTGGTAGATTACACTACATTGAAAAATGCCTTCCTAATTAAATTCCATATCCCGAGTTTGAAGCAGAAGAGCATCCGTGCCCTCGAGGAGATTTAGAAGGGAATGGCAGAGAGTGTGCGAGAATATGACATGCGGTTTAAGACTCTCCTATCAAAATTTTCATATGACATTCACCCTTCACAACATGCTTAATGGTTTTTTAGAGGGTTGATAACACCATTTAGAAGAGCATTATCTCATAATAATTTCACAAACATGTGCGAGCGTTGGAAGATGCTTTGAGCGTTGAAGTTGTTGGAAGCATTGACACTAGTGTTAGCCCATTCTTGGAAGCTCAAATCACTACTATGGCTAAGTATATGTAAAATTTATCTCTGAAATTAGCTCATGAGACTCACGGTGGAATGTATTGTATGGATTTTGAACTAGAGGGCATGCAAGGATAGTTTCCCGGAAGATAGTCACGCACCATAGTTGAAGATTGTGAGATTTGTCATGGGGACCATGATGCAAGTAGATGTCCCTTATTGCAGTGTGTAATTCAAAAGAATGTATCTTGCTACTATAAGATATACACCTCTACAACCCATGATACTAAGGATTGTAGGCTTATTGACCAGATCCATGAGGCCATTGATCATGGTGTGCGTCTAGACCAACCTTGCTAGTAGTTCTAAGGGTGATGACCGCCATTATGAGGAATGCGCATATGAAGGCGTACATGGAAGAAGTTCTCGCGGAGGATTTTGGGGTCATTGAAATTATGAAGGAGGAAGAAGTGAGTTCCCATGGGGAACATGTTATAATTGTGGGTCCACAAAAAATTAAAACGAGAGTGTCTGGTCTATTAAAATAATTTTGGTGTAGGAAGAAGCACACGTATGAAGAGTGATGGAACTCTATGAGCATATGAACCAATAATATAAAAAGATAAGGCCTTGCTTTATGGTGAGCGTAAAAATAGCCTATTCACAATGGATGCCAAGGCCCGACACGTGAGTTAGAGCTAGAACTGTCTTTGGTGACAACGCGTGCGGCAGGCTACGTGCACCAAGGAGATGCCTAGACCAAGGATATTAGTTTCGAGAGAGGAGGTATTACATGGAAAGCACTCGGACTCTATCCATTAGAAAGAAGTATACCAAGAGACTATGGATGTAATTCAAAGTTTTCAAGGGGATATACAGCGTCTCAAGGAGCAATCAAGGTAGGTGGGGTAGAGAAAGGATAACGAGGTTCCAGTGACCTAGATGAGGTCAAAGAGTTATGTAAAATGTTGAGGAAAGAGAATATTATTCCCTTGTTAACGGAGCGGCTAAGGGGAAGGTACCATGTGCGAGCGAGTGCGAAAGACAAGTTTTACATATAAACCTTTCTCCACACAACCTTGAATATAATAAAGAGATTACTTTAAATACCGTTGTTGATGGATGGCTCCTAAGCAATATCCTCATTGACACAAGAGTAGAAGTAAATTTTCTTACCTTAGATTCTTAACATTAGATGGGAAGGCACTCATTGTAGCCATCTTCAAATGTGTTGTATATGGAAAACAAAACTAAGGCAATGCACATTGGAGTATTAAAGGATGCAGCTATCACAATTCAAGGGGCCAAGTTTTTGGAGACTTTGAAGTCTTGGTGCTCACCAAGGTAGACAATTTTCCAGCATTTCTTGGGCACCCATGGTGTTAAAATAATAATGTTGACATAAGGTTTAACAAAGGGTATATCGGTTCAAAAACAAGGAAGAACGGGTGATCATCCCTTTGACAAATGGGAAGTTGGCACCCTACATAGAGCCATCGGAGAAGAAGGCCTTGATAGAATATGCGTGCACTCAATCGGGGATCTGAGATAATTCACCATACGAAGGAGTTATCCAATTTTAGGATGCCCATTCTATGAGTGATACCATGAGCATGGCATGTGAAAATTGGGAACATGGGACCTATGAGTTAATCGAGATGACACTTAACGAGATCGGTAACTAAAGTGACAAAGGCGCGTGCGAGTCTTGCACTGGGAGGAAGAAAACTACAAGTTACTCGGGAGGGGTCCATTGGAGAAATGAGAAGGAAAGGAGGAAAATGTTTAACTACATCCTACTCAGAAGCGCTACTGTTGGTGGGTGACACATCGGGAGAACCTCTTGGAATGGCGCGAGGTGAGAATTTCCTTCTCCATAAGGTTTTGCAAGAGCAACACACCCATGACTATAAAATACTACCATGGTAAAGAGACCACTTCCTTCCATATCAAGCATGTGAGACAACCTAGATGGGAAGCACATAAGCATTACCACCTTCATTATGGGTTCATAAGTTGTACTCCACCCTGTAAGGTTGTGCACGTGCATGGTATATCCACTCGCGAGATGTGTCATCAAGCTGGTAATTGCGCAATAATTAGCTATTGATCTCATTCAAACATTTGAGTATCGGAGTACAAAGCCATCAGTACATAAGGCGTTGTAGGTAGTCAAGCGCCTTAAAATATGGGATAATGCGATGACGGAAGATATAATACAAGAATTATTAGGTGAAATTGGCCTTGAGGTGCACTTTGAGGAAGAAGAAACAAAAGAGATACAACTTGAGTACATGTGTATAGAAAAAGAAAAGGGGAAGATGGTGTATGTCATTGATGGGGAAGAAGAAGAAAGCTTGGATGTTAACCATTCAGTAGGGACACATGAGGTCATAGATAATGCTTGATGAATGGGCATGCACCTACCATGAACCTTTAAAGATGAAAAAGGTTAACATCAGCTCGAAGCAGAACCCAATGAGGCAATCATTGGAGACTATTAGTCGGAGAAAGAAGTCTCTAAAATCATTGATCTATTACATGAATTCCAATATTTGTTCCCACATGGGTACCATGAGCTTAAAGGCATCCACCATTCTTTAGGGAGATGAGGATAAAGCTAAAGGAAGGTGTACACCCAATCAAGAAGAGGCCATACCGGATGAATCCCAATTTATGCATAAAGGTCAAGGAGGAGATAGACAAAATGATAGCATCAGGTATCATTGAGGTTATGGAAGAGTCAGAATGGATAAGTCCAATGGTGATTAGTATTAAGAAGGATGGGAGGATAAGGATCTATGTTTATTATAGGGACCTGAATGTAATATGTGTCATTGATCCTTTCCCAACCCCATTTACTGAAGAAATCTTAGAGGGAGTGGCAGGACGCGAGGTCTAATCTTTCACTAGATGGATTCTCAAGCTATCACCAGAGTAAGGATTGCAAGGGAGGACTAGAGGAAGATGAATTTTACCATTGAGTGGGGAATTTTTGTTAATATGGTCATGCCTTTTGGGTTGAAGAATGCACCTACTATGTTCTCATGCATAGTGGTATAGGAATTCTAGGACTTCATCGACAAATTTATTCAAGTTTACGGATGATTGGACAATATATGGGTTATTGAAGGACCACTTTCATAAGTTAAGGTTAATGTTTGAAAGGTGTTAGCGATTGAGATATCCCTCAACATTAAGAAATGTGTCTTTGCTACCCCATTTGGAACATTATTGGGGCACATCATATGTAAGGAGGGTTTACTAGTAGATCCCTCCAAAGTTACTGATAATTGTGGAATTGGGGGATCATAATAATCAAAGCACAGTACATGGATTCCTTAGACACACGAGTTACTAGAGGAATTGCATCGAGGAATACACCAAGATCTTCGTGCCTTTAGAAGATTTACTTAAACACAAGAGTGCCTTCCTTTGGGGAGAGGTGCAGCAAAAGGAATTTGACACTTTAAAGGATAGGCTTATCACCACACCCATACTATGATTCCCCTCTTGGGATAATCCTTTCCATGTTCATGTTGATACCTTAGGAACTGCCATTGGAGTAGTACTTGTATAACTGGTGAAGGGATTATCGATCATCCTTTATGCTTTACAAGCGGGAAGTTGACACTAGAATAGTAGAATTATACTAAAAGCGAGCACGAGGAATTTTTAATGATCTACGCACTTCACAAGTTGGACAGATTCTGTTAGAAACCCCTTTTATATTTTACACTCGACTATATGGCATTAAAATACTTAGTGAATGAGCCCGTCTCTACAAGGGCATATATCTCGAGTGGTACACATATTCAAAGAATTCAAGCTCACGGTGGTTTTCAAGCAAGAAAAAAGTAATTCGGACTGATCATTTGTCTAGAATTGATTCAGGGGAGGACATGCAAAGCATTGAGGATACCATGCTAGATGCACAACTATTTAGGTTATGGCACGCACCCTCAAACTTAGAAGATATTGTAGTATTTCTCAAGATAGGTGTAGCACTGGAAGGAATGAAGGCATTGGATAAAAAGTAATTAGCTATACACTTCATGCCCTACATGTTGATTAGTGGGGATTTATAAAAATTAGGACATGATGAGATTCTATGCGGTGTGTGCTAGAACATGAGTGCCTAGCTATAATAGAAGAGGTGCACAGAGGTAGTGCACATAGACACTATGCAGTGACACCACTACACACAACATATTTATGGTTGGATTATGGTGGGAGACCATATATCAAGACTACAAGGAATATTACAAGGTGTGTTACCATTGTCAGTGCATTGGTAAACCAGGGTGAAGAGATGAAATGCCTCTACACCCTATTCCCAAATGTCGAGCCCTTTGAAAAGTGGGCTATAGACTTTGAGGCCCTATTTGACTATTTGCACATAGGGTCGGGTCACATTATATAATCACTTGCATAGATTTCCTAACAAGGTGGGAAGAAGCAACACCTACTAAGGATTGTACAAGTAAAGAATTTATGCAGCAAGGTTCCTATGGGAAAAAATTATTACAAGGTATGTGTTGGTGCCATTTCTGAGCTTGCATAGTGTGCCCTAATTTTTCATGTCCAATTTTTCTCAAAAACATTTTATTTCTCAAATTGGTGACCTACAATTTCTTCTCCCTAGTTGAAACACTTCAAAAATGCTCGTAAACCTGTTGTTTTGCCTTGATTTAAGAGGAAAACCCATGTGTGCCCTTATTTGTGCCCTAAATTTTCTAAATCTGTAGGCTCTGCCATTTTCCTTTCTTTCCTAATCGTGAAAAAATGAAATTGATCGATTCATACTTGTGTGCAATTGAAAATCCAAATCCTAGATCGGGAATGTTGTAAAATCACGTTTCAGTTGATTCAAAACGAGAAATTTGTCATCCTCATTGAAAATTTTGAATTTTGGGCATCCTTTAAATTTTCATGATTTGATGGTCATACGGGTGTTGTTTTCCCATCAAATTTATCATCGCAAGGTAATGGCAATGTGGTGGGTTCCTATTGGCCGAGGGTTGTTGGGAAATGTCTCTAACTTATCATTTTTTGAAATTTTGGCAAAAGGAAAATTTTGATCCATGGCTCCGCCTTCTGCAATGAAGTGCCTACGTGGCACATTTTGATTGGCTAGGGGATTGGCGGGTGGCGGGCTTTCCTTAGGAAATTTTGCTTTCATTATGCAAAATTTTCAAAATCAAATTTTGGCCCGAAGGCCCGTAGTGAATAGGGAGAGGACACATGGCACGGAGGGTGTATGGATGGCGAGGGGACTTGGAGAATTTTGATGTTTTTTGGCTCAAAATGATGAAGTGAATTTTTGGCCCGAAAGCCCTCGGCAAATCATCAGTGGACACGTGTCCAGGAAAGGATAGGATGGGGTAGCGGGTTTTGCAATGACTTGGAAGTTTTAATTTCAAATGGTAAAAAATCAAATTTTGGGCCGAAGCTCCACAACAAGTTAAGAAGTGACACATGTCCAAGGAAGAAAAATGGAGGCGGAGGTTCGGACCTCGGGGGACAGAGTAAAATTTTTCCTTTTTGGCAAAAGGAGCTAAAGTGTAAATGGAAGTGTGCCTCCGTGGAAAATTGGAGAGCACCACGTGGCAGGGAAGAGATCAGCTTCCGGGCCCATAGAGGTTTTGTGGAAAAATTTCCTTTTTTCAAAAAAATGGCAAAATTGATAGAATCGGTCTGCAGTTTTCAATGGGGCTCACATATGGACACGTGGTGGGTCTAGGGGAGAAGCGGGGAAATTTTGTAAAATTTTCCAAAACTTTAAAAAGGTCGTAAAAGCATTTTTGGAAGCATGGGCCCGATCCAATCACATTTTGACACATGTCCCACCTTATCCAAAGGTTAAAAAGGTAATTTTGAGCTTATTTCTAGATCTCATTTTCCACGTGGAGGGCGAGACATTTAAAGTTGATACAAAATCAATGGTTACTATGCATCCATCTATTTTGGCCGCCATGGGAGCTCCAAGGAAACTTGGAATCATGATTTCTTCATCAAATTTCATCAAATCTTATATGATTTTGTGTCATCTTGGCCTTCTAAGAACATTGGCATCATTTTCATGACCTAATTCATCGATCTATGGTGTTTTGATGTAATTTTGGCTCAGGCCCAAGAAAAAACATGAAATGTTAACATCAAAAGTTGCAGAGGTAAAATTGAAAAGGGGAAAAGGTAAAAAATGATGAATGAAAGATGCTTGCATGCCTGAATGATAAAAACATGCCCCTGGGGTGGATAATGATCCAAATTTGTGTAATGATTTAACTTTTTGTGCATACCTAGCAATCTACGTGTTGTTTTCCATTTGGTGTCACTTTGTCTTTAAATCATGAGGTTTTTTGTGACAAATTTGATCCCATAGCATATTATTTTCTTGGGAAGGAATACTCCAATGTGGCATGAGGTATATAATGCATTTTTGAAGAAATTGGTAAAGGAGGGAGTTGAAAATCATGAGAAAAATTATGAGAGAAAGCTCATTTTCTGAGAAATCCACCAAAGAACTAGGTTAATGTCTCATATGTTGGAAATTCATGTATGTGAGTTGGTTACAAGTGTATAGCCATCACACAGCTCTGAGATTGTTCATGTAACTCTCCCCTGCTATTGAATCTAACAAGTTTTGAATTAAATCTATGTTTTCTTTGGGCAATATGGTGTCTGTTATCATTTTTAAATGCTTGTGGATAGTTTTCATTGTTCTTGTTGCAATCTTGCATTGAAAGTCTTTAGAAATCACACAGAATCTCCATTTCTTGTTGATATTTTAGTGGCATTTGCAATCTCATGTTTAGAAGAGCCTTCATCTGATAAGGAGATAAACAAATTTAAAATCACTTTACCTTCCTTGACTGCAGAGATTTCTGTAAGCCTTTGGGGGCACCTTAGGCGTGGTTTGATCAAGGATTTTTTTAATTGAGTTATTTACTTCAATATTTTGTGGTGATTTCTCAAAGATTGTGTGAAGAGTGCAACATGGGCTTCCATTTTTGCCTCTTCTGGTTGAAGGAACATTTTGATTATCTGAGGCATTTCTTCTGATAGTTGTTCAAGTATTGTAGAGATTGTCAAAGATATGATCTATCCCAGTTTGTCTTGTCAATCCCCCACCAAAATTCATCCAAATAACAAATATCCTATCATGTACTATCCCTGATTTGCATTTGTATACCCACAGAAGATCAAATTCCATTTGTAAAAGTATGCATAACAAATCAGAATTTCCAATGTCTCTAGTAACCTTTGCCTTGTTTTGAGAACACACCCACATTTTGAGAAGTGAAAACTTGTGAGAGTTCGAGATCCGAGGTGTTGATCATGTTTTCATCAAGGTCTCCATCATAGAATTTCAAGCAAAGAGAAGGACATATTCATCTCCTTCACCATTACAAGGTTACAAAATAGGTCCTCTTACCTTGGTTACAAGGCACGACCTAAAACAGCTAGGACAAGATCAAGTCCTATTGGAGTGCTATCCATTTCTCCACAAACCTATGTACCAAATTGAGACCATATCCCTAGCTACCAATGACATACAACATGGTCTGATTTTTCCTTAAGTTCCATGACATATCTATGGTGTTGCTCAGATTGAAAAGGAGAAAAAATTGGATACCAACGGTATGGATGCCCTTTGAGTTTGACAAGTGACGAGGGTACACATTTAGTAAATGAGATAGCAAGGATTCTTAACGGAATTCATGGTGGATAATCACAAGACTACCCCTTACCATCCATAAGTAAATGGAACCTGAAAAGGCATTTAACAAGATACTAAGTCATACCCTAACCAAAATTTGTGATGTTGGTAGGCGGGTTTGGGATGACAAAGTATCGGCAGGATTATGGGCATATAGAACACCTACAAGAGGTTAAATAAGGCCACACCATTTTAATTGGTGTTTTCCACAGAGTATATCTTACCAATTGAATTCATGTTACCTTCTCTACGTATAGTGTGCACGGGAGGATTGGCTGATGAGCAAGTGGTGGAAGAAAGAATTGACAAGTTAATGCAATTGGATGAAAGACGATCACTTTCCAAGTGGAGCCAGAAGACTAAAAAAGCAAAACAAAAGGCATGGCATGATTGTCACATTAAGAACAAAAAGTTTGAGGTTGGGAAGATGGTTTTACTATATGATTCCAAGTTTTGCGCCATCCTGGGAAGTTAAAAGTCCATTAGTTGGGTCCCTACATCATCTCGTACATCCTTGATTTAGGCGTGTGCCAGTTACAAGTGTTGGATGGGATGAGATTTCTAGGACACTTTAATGGGAGTAGGCTAAAGCCCTACTATAAATAAGTCTTCTTGGTGTTTGTAAATAAGGTAGTGTTGCTAGATAGTTTAGAATTTCCTTTAGTAATTTTATTTTCTTGTGTTTCCCTTTCTCGTTGTTGTTTTGTTTTACGCCTTGGGTGCTTTGGTAACCTCTTTAATTTTTGAAGGTTGTGAATGCACAAAGGACCACACATTGTTTTAGTGTGGGGTGGAATAATGTGAAGGAAAGTGCAAAGTGTGAAGTGCCAGGAAGGATTGCATTGGAAATCCCGGTTGAATGGCCCTATGGAAGAAAGCGCATAGGAGAAAAGGTGAACGAGGATGGTTGGTATCAGGATAAGGCTACATTTTGGTTCCACATACAAGGGAGAAAGAAGCGCAAAAACAACATGAGGTAGGCAAGAGAAAAAATCATGAGGACAGAAGAAGTACCTTTCAAAGACTAATAATGTGCATGTAAGAGCTTTCATCAAATAGCTTGTTTATACGTCGGGAAGGTTGTAGGATTATCCATGTAAGGATGGGCACATGAGTGAGGGTGCTAGAGTCCGGCTTAGTGGAAAAAATGCAATAAGTGTTGAAGTATGGTGGTAGGTGAAGTAGCATTTAATGCTAAAAAGTGGGAAAACTATAAATAGAAGGTCGAGCACTTCATTATCAACATTTGTGAATATGAAGAAAGAAGAGCTCTTGTGAACTAGGGTTTCCAGAGTTGATCCGTGTGAAGAAAAATTTGAGAAATTTAACCATGAGTGACTAGATTTGATCTACAAACTAGAAGGAAAGAAGTTCACAGGCATAGAGAAAAAGAGTTGTGGAGAAGCACCATCTTGTGAAAGAGGATATTCCAGTTAGGGTTTGGCAATAGCTAAAAGGCACAGCAGAGAAAGTAAGAGAAGTTGAAGTGCTAAGATAACCTAAACCATGGCACCTAAGAAACCAACTATATCACCTAAGAATCCCAAAGGCAAGGGAAAGGGAAAACAACCAGAAACCCCCTGCAAGTACAAATGAAGAATGGTACTTTGAAATGCAAGAACCGAATGGATTTTTCTCAGGATGGAATGGGAGTCCCATTTAAGGAAAATGGCTGTAAGTGATTACAACCATCGCACAAACACGATGGAAAAGGAAATGGCAACGGAATTGGTGCTCCTAAGAAATAAAAGAATACCAAAGGGTTTGCCTATTTGTATCAATGAGGTAAAAGTGAAGTTGGAGAAGGTGGGATTATTGAAACTCTATTAGTTTCCTTATTTTGGAAAACATGATCGCCTCTATCAATGGTTAATGTCATGTGTACACGAGGACAACTTTTACTTCACAGGGCGTAAGATGCACATAACTCCTCAGCTGATTTCAAAATTCACAGGCCTCATCTATGAAGGAGAAAGTATAGATGATGACTTGAGTGACAAGGAAGCCATCAAAGAAATAGTGACTACATACGCTTATAAGAAGGGGTCACAGTACTTTGATATCATGGACATCACATAGACCCGGTGATGAAAATGGCCATGTGCCTAGTGACCAAGTTAAATGACCAAGAGAGGTGGACACAAGTGAACAAGTCCTAGTTAAATGTTTGTAGAAGGATATCAGAAGGTACCATCTACAACTTGTCCTGTGTACATCGCGGATGAGATTATCAGTAGTGCGCAGGAAGGTGACAAGATACTCTTTGGAAATTTCCTCTTGACCATCATGTTTTCAAAGATCAGAGTGCCCGATGGGCGAACAAGGCTATTTGGGAGTACCCAGTGGAGGATCCATCACCCGCAAAGATATTCATGAAAGTACACTTGCGTGCATTAACATGATGGCCATTCACAAGGTGCATCTTGAGAAATGGTATAAGTGCTTAAGGGATGTGTTTGGGGAAGAGTGGAGGATCCCAGAGAAATTGCCTACACTTACAGAGGGAGAAGTTGAATTTGTAGTGTACTAGCACTTCTGCATTGGCAGATTCAAGATGGTGGATGAAACCATGAGCCCATGGTGTAAACTCCCATTTTATTTCACAGCCTTATATTTCCAAGCGGGGTAAACTAGTTTATAGAGGCAAAAAGACTAAGGTTCAACCTTAGTGAGGTGGATCAAGACCACAGGGAGCTACGCAGATAGCTTTTTACCCTAAGAAGTGTGCATACGTGGAGAGGTATGTCTCCCACGAGGTCCAGATGATAAAGCCTTTGAATTTTCCAATTGCAGGAAGGACCACGACACATGTATATCTACACATAAGGCCAAAGTTTGAGAAGGGTGCATACCTGGAATGTGATGTCTCCATCCCAGAAGACCCCATGGGAAGAAGGAATCCCGCGCCAACAAAGAAAGGAAAAGAAGAGGTGCAAGGGAAAGAGGCACCAAGTGTCCATAATACACCAATAGTGGGCACGCTAGAGACAAGTGCTAGGACAAGCATTTACATGCATAGGAAGAAGTCTCCAGTTAGAGAAAAGGCACCAAAACAAGAAAATCCTATCACAAAGGAGAAGTCACTAGAGGAAGAAAGAGTTGAATCTCCCATACTGGAATCCTTAGGAAGAAACAAAAGGTGATGGAGGAGGCTGAGTCGGAGGACACAGAGAGCTTAGAGGCCTACAGGGGTGAAAGGGATGATGACGAAGAAGATGAACCTAAAGGGGCCCAAGAACCACTTGTTTTTAGTGTGCATGATTCAAAGGAAGAGGGTGGAGAAGAGGAAAATGAGTTTCTCTTCATGCGGAGGAAGGCACCCAAGATAAGGGAGGAAGTGAAGAAGTGAGTACAAAAATCATACTCCAAGCCCCATGCAAGAAGCAGATAAACAAGGTGGTAGAAAAAGAAGTGGTGAAAATCATTAAAGCCTTG
Organism: Taxus wallichiana var. yunnanensis; assembly: GCA_018340775.1. NCBI lineage: Eukaryota > Viridiplantae > Streptophyta > Pinopsida > Cupressales > Taxaceae > Taxus > Taxus wallichiana. Next base: position 172,263,857 of record CM031237.1, read on the forward strand.
GTAGAACAAGAGTTGGAGCACAGCGCTAAAATAGTTATGAATGAAGATAAAGAAGAAAGCATGGGAAAATATCACAACAGCATAGGAGGCCCCAGTCTGATGGTAATTGTTCCTAAGGGCATGCGTAAATGAGGAAGGCACACGAAGATCTAGAGACCAAGGATGGGTTACATTGATGATCCAAATAAGGTGTTGTGTGCGTGTTTCCAAGGTACCATCCCAAAAGAGTACCTCCTGGCCATGACATCATTTTTTTATGGAAGGTGCATACTCACGTGGACAAGGAACTGCTTTCATGGGCATTTGAGTCCCACATTGACAAGCTAGATTTTGAAGTAAGCCAAGGAGCAATAATGACCATGCGAGTCAAAAGGAGATAACCTCGTGGTGAGTGCTTAATGCCTTTTGAATGAACAAGTCTGCAATGCGCTGAACAAGGTCTTGGTTGAACTAGAAGCCAAGTTATTCGGGAGGAATGACAGGGTAAAATTCCTAGAGGTAGAGATGGAGAAGAAGGAAGAAGAGCTCAAAGAAAGGACCAAGGACTTAAAGTGGGAGGAACTAATCAACGCGTAGCTAAAGCATGAACTAAGGGAAGAGAAGGCAAGGGTGTGTGAGGTATACAAGAAGGTAGAATCCATCATAGATGCCATTTTTTTGAAGCATCCGGACCTAGCACTGCCCACACAAAATTATGGATCTTCCCTGGAGTGCCTAGAATACTTAACATGTATCCTCACCATGGAGAGGCAGCCACTGGCCTTAGAGTCCGTAGAAGAAGTATCAGCGCGCCTAGAAAGGGAAGAAAAACTGAAGGTTGTAGCAATCATTTCGAGTACAACAAGGTCCTTGCTGATGTAAAAATTTCTACCAAAGTTGTTGAGGCTGCGTATGAAAACTATGTAGACAGGGATAGAGTGGCGAGAATTCTTGTCACCACTCACAAGGAAGAGCTCAAAGAATTCCAAGAGAAGAACAAAGGGAACAAAGTGGAGCAGGATATGATCTTAGTTGAGGTTGAGAAGAAGTCGAAGGCAATTAATTCCTACAAGGTTCAGTCAAGAACTAGTGAAAGGGTTGTACCCACAAATCACAAGGGGGATGGATGCACTTGAGGATGTGGGAAAGAAACTAGAAGGGGTGGTTGAGGTAATGAATACTCAAGGAGACAGACTGGGTTTTGATGAGGTAAGCACCCTAGTTGGTGACCTCTACCAAAGAGCACAAAATGAAGTTGATGCCTGGAATAAGTTGGAGGCCGAATTGAAGAAATATTTTCCTCTCTGTTGCATAGTAAGTAACAACACTTCCCCATTCTTTCATCTTTCCCTTATTCTTTTCCAAATCATTATTTCTTCCGGGATCTGTTGTAATTCTTTATTCATTAAAGACATGTTCCGTGGGTGGAGAACAGGTGTAGTGTGGGGTGATGTTGGGACCCTAATTTATTGGCTAAGTACAAGAAGGCACATGGGCACACAAGGCCTTGTTAAAGAAGGGCACGTAAGGAGAAAGCATGTAGGACGTGGTACTAAGAGGGTTTAATAGAAAAAGTAGCATACGCGCGCAAGACAAAACAGGATTTTGGGACTTAGCCATATTTGGCATATCAGGAAGGACACATGAAAATCATGACCCAAATGCACATGTAGAGTGGATAAGGTACCAGCTGGTGTGACAGGTTGACCTAGGAAGGAATATGCTCTACGATGGAAGCTTATAGAATACCATCATGGAAAGGAGTGGAGAGCTCAGGCCTGGAGGAGCATGCTCCCATGGAGGACCACATTTAGACACTTGGTGATGGATCTGAAGCCTCAAAAAGGTGGGTTGGCAGTTCAAGAGGCCTATAAATACAAGCGCTGCAAAGGGTGATATATAGATCAATAGAGAGTGGAGCTCTGCAGAAATTATGAGGAAATCTATTGGGTTGGGTAGATGACCTATAGGGGAAGGATGTATCAAGGGGTTTGGGTATGAAATTTTCCTTTCATGTTTAGGAGGACTCTAATCCATTTATGGCATATGAATTTGATGCCATCTTTGTGATATTTTGTAATGGATCTAATGCATGTGATGAGGTTATCGGATATGATGGAATATAAATATAATAGACTCTGGTTTATACATATATCTATGTAGTTTTGTTTCATATGTGTTATATGAATGAATATAAACTCCTATACATTTCCTTTTCAGTTTAGTTCTATAAATTGTTAAGTATCCTTTTGTCTGGAATGACTGCATTGATCTAGAAGTCATTCTGAGCTCTATGATGAATGTATGTCTCGTGTCCACTCACTCTTTTTAAGTTCCTATCATAGATGATGCTTTCCCACTTAACTCACATAAAAGAGAGACTCAATTCCACCTGCGTGCCTCGAATGAGTGCCCAAGTGCCTTTGAGGTGATAGTCAACGTGCATGGGATAACCTTATTCTTTTTGGGTGTAAAAATGAATACATCTTGGTTATGTTGTTGGGACCTCTTTTCAAAGTTGTAGCAAGAAATAAAATACATCATTATACTGTGCTATGAGTGATGACAAAATGCTTAATTCGGAATGTATTAGATCATGGTTCAAGAGCACAAAGGAAGAATTTTCTCAGAGATTCAACACTAGGCCTGAGTTTGATGCACGCAAATGGGTAGAAGAGAACCTCTACCATGAGTTGTATGAAACTTTCTTCTATTGCTTTCTAGTAGAGTTGTATGAATGGCTCTCAACATATGCGTCCAGATCAAGCTGGTGTTATAGATCACATGCATGGACCCAAGAAGAGTACCAAAGGTTGCAAGATGTAGATCTAACATGGAATCATGTTTTGGATCATTGGTGGAAAGGATTACTAGCTAGCTACATTCTGGAATATGTTATTTCTACATATTCTTGTCTGGAAGTCACTAAGTTTGAGTTTCTGTGGGATCCCAGAGGATCATTTCTACGTGTTATTCCTTTGGCGATGAAGATCTTGATCATTACCTTGAGTTTAGAGGCATTTCGATGGCTGGCTAAACCTTCTTGAGTGTTGGGTGAGGAAGCTAGGGTGAAGGAAGATGGCGAGACATTGCGAGTGATAAAGAAAGAGATGAGAGATGTAACATCCTCATTTTTATATATTAGAACAAGTAAATTTTTTTTTGATAAATGCTTCACGGTTCTAAATACATAATTTAGATCTCACAAATCAAAACAACCATTCTTATAACGAGATAACCATATGCATTTGTAATGACTCAGTACCTCCGATCTATTCATTCCATGACTCGATGTAATCTACATCGATCTATTCATGAGTATTAAGAGTTGGCGTTTTCACTTTAACACAATACTCTTGTGGTTCTCTTCCCTAATCTGGGATTTAGAATGCTCTGTCCAAGGAACCTATCTGAATAATTGTTACCATTATTCATTGGCATCTCATCCCTTAGACTAGGTGACTTAGGACAATGCAATCAGCAGCTTGCGATACTTTGGCCAAAGATTTGAAACATACTGCTTATGTCTCGTATTCCTTAACAACATACTCGTCAATCTGGAATACGTCCTTCACCCCATTCCTATGTTATGTAGAATGTCTTATCGACTGTCATGGGTCCCTCTTATCCCAAGTTATTCACTGGAAATGGATTAGTAAGGTGACAATGTTATATGGATGCTCCCGAGGACTAGGGATACGATGACATCTTTGGGTCAACCTAGTTAAACCGGTGTGTCAAGATACCCCGAGTCTCCTAGGCAGCCTTATAACGTGACCACATTCCTAATCGGTCCCAGAGTAACTTGTTCGAGTTTAAGGTGTAAATCTTAACAATCAATGCAAAGGGTGTCGTCATAAGTCACCTGCATTGTTGTATCTTCAAGAAGATCCTAATCTTCTCGAAGGTACAACCCTGCAGTTGACTTGTGCCGTCAACCTTTAAATCCACCTCGAAAAGATCTACTTATTAAAAAGTGTTACATACGTTGAGTTAAATTATACCATAAGACGCTCCCTTTAAGGGTAGTCTTTCCCAATCCCTGGGTTCCTCACCTTAGAATGACCTTTCTTAATAAAACCCAATACACAAGAGAAGTTATTAAGACTAGAGGTCCCATCAAGGAGTTCATAGAATATACATAATTCTAAATCAACGAAATTGGACAATAACCCATAATCTTCACATGTGATTGCCAACCGAACCCTTTTTAGGTTTATTTCAGTTCTCATAACTGAATTTATATCTTACTTATTAGTATCGAGATATAGTGATTAAGAATCCAATTAAACGTTGTCCTGGCTTAATCAAGACTAGGAATTAATAATTTAATTCAGCTTGTTTAGCGTCCTGCTTAGGTTTATTTTAACCCTAGCTTCAGGAAAGACAGTGATCTAAATTTCAATTTAGCTTTAGATAGAACATACTAGAATTGCTAAACAATCATAAGTATTCAGTCACATATTCTTGCAAGCTTACATTGATAATCACAAAAGTCTCCAAATTATACAATAATAACAATGCTCTTAAGATCATTTGAACCGAAGAAGGTCAAACTATCAAGATACGAATACAAACATATAAGTATCAAATATCTATTTCCATTCCTTTCAGAACTAATCAAATACATTTTATGCATTCAGCATACTTGATACAATACTCAACGGAAAAAGAACATCTTTCCTCATATAGTACATTTAGAGAATCAAGTTGTAATTCATCATAAAACCAAATTAAACAATCTGAACATCCTATCAGATCTGCGTGCTTTTACCACTTACGGCAACCATCTGCAAAAATTGTCAACATGGGTCAGTTCGATGAACTGAGCATGATAAGCACTAACTCTTAAAACAATTGCAATCCACCAACTGTTTTCATTAAACAACCTGTTTAAATGAGATCATTTCACCAAACAAGTAAACATATTTCATCAAAACGTTAGTGACCAAGAAGACAAATGCATCTAAACAACTATCCATCTGAATCCCAAGGACAAAGCAACATCAGATGGACTAATATATTCAACATAATAAATGAATATCATAACCTTTCATGATTCCATCAGCATGTTAGAACAATTCCAAAAGTTAGATAAAAATTATATCAACCTATACTTTACAACAGAAGAGAAATAAAACGAATCATACATATTTCCCTCAGAACTAGCTCATGACTATACCGTCTCTCCAAGAGCAAAGCATTCACCTTAAACACATGCGAATAAATCAGACGAGACCACCAGAAGCATCACAGTTTGGTTAAAATTTAAATTAAACAATATCCTGTAGCTTACTACTTAGCAATACAAAGCCTGACTCTCGCGCGCCAAGGCAGTGATGAGTATTCTATCCTAAATAGACTCCACATAACCTTCCATATTATTATAGGAATGAGAAAATAGCTAGCGCAATCACTTGTCAAGGCACAACTGTTAACTCTTTATCTCAGTCAAGCACAAGACAAGAAAACCTCAACAACAAAGACGTAATCACGCACAAACACGACAACAATCCCTCTCAGCAACATACAGCTCATTCTAATCCCTACTAACACTGTAAGGCTTTAGATCCAAGGTCGAAATCAAAAGAACTTCTCTTTTATCGCAGTCAACAAGAGACTCATTAACATTAAAGCAATTGATGTTTCCCTATGACTATGTAGAGATATTCATACGAAATCCACGCAACATGAACAGCCTCGTTTAACTGGAATTATTCAGAAAGGAAACATAACATACCGTATTCACATCTGAACTCATTCAGAGGTTGATAAGTATGGTATTCACGACCCACTTCTACAGAGGCCAAGATACATGATATCTATCTATACATTAAGGAATCCAATGAGCCAAAAACAATAAGTGTTCATAATCGGGCTTATACTGAAGGAAACACTTTGGTTACCTATCAAGGATTTCAAGCGAATCGAACAACAAGTATTCATGATTCTACGAAGCTAATATACAAGATAAATATAAGTTAAGGATTCCAACCGTGCCAACAATGGTAAATATTCACAATCGAGGCTTATACGAAGCTAATACTCGATTTCATAACGGGGAATCCAACCTGAGCCTCTACAACAATATTTTCTCAAGCTTACACGAGATAGGAAACGTAAAAAGTACACCAACTAAGTATGTACCAAAAATTCATTGCTAAACGAAGGTATTCATTACAAGATAACTTGAGAATTCGTAATACCGAGTTACCCTCCAGGGACTCTCAGACGAGAATCAAGCTACCAGTATTCACATACATGGCTTCTACAGTAGTCCATAATATACGAACCATTCCATGGACTCCACAGAGTTATTTTGTATATAAATAAATATATTGCAAACTATCAACGGGTTGAATCCCATAATCGCAACACAAGGGGGGAACAACTTCTACTAGGTCGCATTGAAATAATGTAAACACAGCAAGTTATCCGTTCACAAATAACTTTAAGTATCATAGCAAAACCCAACAAGATTCAGTAACCACCACCTATAATAACCATGACAGAACTTACAAAGAAGTCGAATTATACTGAACATTCAAACAAAAGTCCAACTGTATCTTTCGACAAGTATCAACAACAAGTATCAATGTAGCTTGAACCCAACAAGGAAACAATTCATGGGCTCCCAAAGAGCAGGTTTAGTATACTTTCTTGCATGCATTTCACAAACTTTATCCGAAATGCAAAACACAACGAGATAGTGTAACAGTTTGAAACACAATACACACCCATCAAGGGGTTAAATTGAAAAATCAAACTAGCAAGAAGATACGATAATAAAATCGCACAAAGCTACCATAAAATCATCTCGAATCCAAAATCATCGAACGAGTTGTTCTAATGAAATCATTTGAAAGAAAGCAAGATTTTTAAAGGTTAGGGCCTAACATGCCTAGTTATTTGCTTAAAAATCGAAGAAGACCACTGAAAGAGCTCGAGCCTTCTCCTCTTTTTCCAAGTTAGATTCACCAACAAAAATTTGTTATTTCCATGACTTATAAATTTTCCTTGCCAGAGAAAAGAGCGAGTTACACTCATATTTTCCATGCAACTCCAAGTAGACTGGTGTGAAGAACCAGTGATCAGACAGAGGGAAAACCGGAGCGCATGAAAAACCAAACAAACTACTAGTTTTCCATTTTGCATGCCTTCCCGTGAAACCCGAGCTCGAAGACCGAGCTCATTAATTGCATTTACTCCTAATTTCCCGCTCAATCTCCATTGCCACCGACCGCCATAGTTGGCGATGGATAAAAACAGTTCAAAGACCATTTCTAACTTTGGCGACTTGCCACGTCGGCTCTTGCTAGCCGTTAAAACTTCTACCATCTCATCTGTCCTTCATGCTTATCTACCTATTTAATGCCATAGAAACTGCCACCCATGGCTCGCACCCTTCCATAGGTCCCCTTTCTTCCTTGTTCATTAGTTAGGTTAGTAACATAGGTTAGGATTTAAGATGTGACTTAGTCTAACCTCCATAGCACAAAGTTACTAACTTAGAACATTTAGCTTATAGCTTAGGCCTAGGTTAGATTAACACTAATCTAACCCATAGATCATAGTTTAGTTTTAGGTTACTAACCTTAATAAATCCAGTTTAGGTCTAACATTTCAAATGCTCAGAAAAAGAACCTACAACATACATTCACGAATAGGATTCACTCCTGCACTGCGCCAATAGGCTAGTGAAATAAATGTATCTAAATTATTACCGGTCCACGATCAAGACCTTCCCGATATTACTATTTTGGGAACCAATTCATTTAACACGATCACCTGATTTAGACTTTAGAACAGTTTATTCAATGCATTCAGACCTTGCAACTGCGCAAAAGGTCTATAATTTTAGTTCATCCACAATAAACTTAAATCATTACTTGGATCAATGCCACTGATCCAAGGCTAGGTCTTATAGATGGATAACTCCATAATTCATTAGAGATTAGATTAAAATCGGGTGTAAAATGAAAGAATTAAAAGAGTCCAATTATATTCCAACTCGAGTCAAAGATCTGTAATTTCAAAGAAGATCTGAGTCCATATCAAGCATGACTTCACAATCAAAGGAACACATCCTTTTACAAAAGAAATCACATATCAACACTTGAATGCTCGGGAGGAAGTAACAACGGTTCAAGGTGTTACATGTGACTTAAATATAGTAAAATGCATGAAAGGGAAATTGCTTTAGACAATGTGAGGTTATAAGTGTGACGGATCTATTGAGGTAGATGGTGTGGGAAGGAGTTGAAGTGCACGAGAGGACGTGAAACCTAAGCAACCTGTTATACCCCATCTCGGAAAGCGTAGGAGAGAGACCCCTTTGGCTTATGATGAGATTTTGTCACACAAAGAGAGAAGAGTCATTAGCGTGATCATAAACCCACCTAGTGACCAAACCTTGGTCACTGGGTTTTCCAAATCAGAGGAGTGTTGATAACATAATTGGTATCGAAGGGAGTGACTGATCGACACCCAAGAGGTATAATTTCTCATTTGGAACTTTTATGGTTGCACACTCTATTCCAGTGTTTGGAGGAATTTTAGACAAGGTGCAAATATGCAAGGCTTGGGCAATTCGTTGGGGGAGTAACGCGGGGCATACATCGGAAATGGAGCAATCTCCCATACCATTGGTGCACAGTTCAATGGGACATTGGGGACACTAGGTGTGACCACTTCAAGCCCATTATTGGCCACAAGAGGATCTGGAGGTGGAACTGGTGGATCGAGAGACATAAGACCTAGTGGATCTAGTGTATTTTATGAAAGAAACACCGAGAGAAACCAAGGATCGGACCGGGAAGACAGGGGCCTCGGGAACCTCCTTAAGTAATATTTGAAATGTCTTTACACTTTCCAAACTACCAAGGCATAGAGGATGCTGCAAGCATGTTCACAAGTGTGAATTGCTATGGTGTGCAAAGGGGATCATAACCCCAGAGTAGAAGGCCGATAAATTTGCAATGACATTGCAAGGGTGCCCCATAGCCGGTGAAGTGCAGGAAGTATGACCCCCATCGAGACGGTGGTAGATTACAACACATTAAAAAATAATTTTCTAGCTGAATTCCACATCCCTAAGTTTGAACAAAAGAGCATTAAATCCGAGATTGGGAAGGGAATGGTAGAGAGTGTACGGGAGTATGACACATGGTTTAAGAATATCCTATCAAAATTGTCATATGACATTCACCCTTCACAACATGCTCAATGGTTTTTGTAGGGTTGATAACACCATTTAGAAGAGCATTATCTCATAAGACTTTCATCAGACTTGCGTGAGGCATTAGAAGCTACTCTACACATTGAAGTTGTTGGAAGCATTGATATTGGAGTTAGCCCATTCTGGAAGCTCAAATCACTACTATGGCTAAGTAGATGGAAAAGTTATCTACGAACTCAGCTCATGAGACTCACAGTGGAATGTGGTGTATGGATTATGAAGTAGAGGGTATGCCAAGGATAGTTTCCCCCAGAAGATAGTACATGCCATAGTGGTAGATTGTGAGATTTGTCATGGGGACCATGATGTGAGTAGATGTCCCTTATTACAGCATGCAATTCAAAAGAATGTATCTTGTTATTGTAAGATCTCGCACCTCTATAACCCATGATACTAAGGATTGTAGGCTTATTGACCAGATCCATGAGGCCATTGATCATGGTGTGCACCAGACCAACCTTTCTAGTAGTTCTAAGGGTGATGACCGCCATTATGAGGAGCACACAGATGGAGGTGCATGTGGAAGAAGTTCTTGTAGAGGATTTTGGGGTCATGGAAACCGCAAAGGAGGAAGAAGTGAGTTCCCATGGGGAACATGTTATAATTGTGGATCCACAGAACATTATAAACGAGAGTGTCCTGATCTATTACAATGCTCGTGGTGTAGGAAAATCGCAAGTATGAAGATTATTCAAAATCTATGAGCATATGAACCAACAACATTAAAAAGATAAGGGCACTGCTATGGTGAGCGTAAAAAGGGCTGATTCACAATGGATGCCAAGAGTGGTGTGTGAGTTAGAGCTAGAACTTGTACTGGTGACAATGCATGCAGAGGCTACGCACACACCAAGGAGATGCCCAGACAAGGACATTAGTTTCTAGAGAGGAGGTACCACATGGAAAGTACTTGGACTGCGGCCATCGAAATAAGTATACCGGAAACTATGGACATAATTCGAGTTTGCAAGAAGAATCTGATGTCAAGGAGAAATCAAGGCAAGTGGGACAGTGAAAGGATAACGAGGTTCCAAGAAGTGACCTAGATGAGGTCAAAGAAGTATGTAAAATGTTGAGGCAAGAGAATATTATTCCCTTGCTAGGAGAATGGCTAAGGGAGAAGGTACCATGCGCTAGAACAGAGTGTGAGAGATAGGTTTTACATGTAAACCTTTCTCCACATAGCCTTGAATATGACAAAGAGATTACTCTAAATGCAGTTGTTGATGGATGGCTCCTGAGCAATATCCTCATCAACACAGGAGCAGAAGTGAATGTTCTTACCTTAGATGCTTGGCATCAGATGGGAAGGCTCACTCCTATCTTCAAATTTACTATGTATGGCAAATGAAACTAAGGTAATTCCCATTCGAGTATTAAAGGATGTGGCTATCACCATTCAAGGTGCCAATTTCTTGGAGAATTCGAAGTCTTGCGCTCGCCGAGGTAGACAATTTTCAGCATTGCTTCAGGCACCCATGGTGTTACAAAAATAATCTTTGACATTAGGTTTGATAAATGATATATCAATTTCAAAAATAAGGAAAAATGGGTGATCATTCCGTTTGACATATGGGAAGTTGGTGCCCTACACAAAGCCACTCGGAGAAGAAGTCCTTGATAGGATATATGTGTGCTCAATCAAGGATCCTGAGATAATTCACTCTACATAAGGAGTTATCCAATTTGCGGATGCCCAATGTGAGTGATACCACGAGCATGGCATGTGATAATTGGGCACAAGGACATATGAGTTGATTGGACAACACTTAAGATGATAGGTAACCAAAGTGACAAAGGTGTGTACAATCTAGTCTTTGGGAGGAAGAAAACTACCAAGTTACTCGAGAGGGGCTAATCCGGAAGATTTCTTGCGAGAAATGGAGGCCCATTGGAGAAATGAGAAGGAAAGGAGGAAAATTTTTAACTACAACCTACTCGAAACTATTTGTATTTGGTGGGATATAGATCGGGAGAACCTCTTGGAATGGCATGAGGTGAGAATTGCCTTCTCCATAAGGTTTTATAGAGAAACATGCCCACGGCTATAAAATACTACCATGGTAAAGAGACTACTTCCTTCCATATCCAAGCATGTGAGACACCTAGATGGGGAGCGCAACAACATCACCACCTTAATTATGGGTTCAAAATTTGTACTCCACCCTACAATTTTGTGTGCATGCATGGTATATTCACTCGGAGCTATGTTTTCAAGGGTAATTGGCAAGAATTGGTAGCTGATCTCATTCAAACATTTGAGTATCAGAGTACAAATCCATCCAGTACATAAGGCATTACAGGTAGTCAAGTTCCTTACAACAGGGGATAGTGCTATGAAAAAAGACAAAATACAAGAATTGCTAGGTGAACCTAGCCTAGAGGTGCACTTTAAGGAAGAAGAAATAGAAGAGATACAACTTGAGCACGTGTGTATAGAAAAATAAAAGGGAATATGGTGTATGTCATTGATGGGGAAGAAGCGGAGAGCTTAGATGTTAACCATTTTGTAGGGATGTGCGAGGTCATAGATAGTGTTGATGAATGGGCATGTGCCTACCATTAACCTTTGAAGAAAAAAAAGGTTAACATTGGCTCATAAGTAGAACCCAAGGAGGATATCATTAGAGACTATTGGTTGGATAAAGAAGTCTCTAAAATCATCAAGATCATTACATGAATTCCAAGATTTGTTCGACCACAGTACCATGAGCTTAAAGGTGTCCACCATTCTTTAGAGGAGATGAGGATAAATCTGAAGGAAGGTGTGCACCCAATCAGGAAGAGGCCATATCGGATGAATCCCAATTTTCACGTAAAGGTCAAGGAGGAGATAGAAAAAATGATAACATCAGGTATCATTGAGGCTGTGGAAGAGTTGGAATGGATAATTCCAATGGTGATTAGTATTCAAAAGTATAGGAGGATACGGATTTGTGTTGATTACAGGGACATGAATGCTAGTATGTGTCATTGATCCTTTCCCAACCCCATTTACTAAATAAATCTTAGAGGGAGTGGCATGACGTGAGGTCTACTCTTTCATGGATGGATTCTTGAGCTATCACCAGGTAAGGATTGCAAGGGAGTATCGAGAGGAAGATGACTTTCACCACCGAGTGGGGAAGTTTTGATTATATTGTCATGCCTTTTGGGTTGAAGAATGTTCTCTTATGTTCTCATGCATAGTGGTACAGAGCATTCTAGGACTTTATCCACAAATTTATTCAAGTTTACGGATGATTGGACAATATATGGGTTAGTCAAGGACCATTATGATAACTTAACATTAATGTTTGAAAGGTGTCGGCAATTGAGGATATCCGTCAACATTAGTAAATGTGTCTTTGATACCTCATTTGGGAAATTATTAGGGCACATCATATGTAAGGAGGGATTACTAGTAGATACCACCAAAGTTATAGTATTGTGGGGTTGGGGGATCCTACTAATCAAAGCGTAGTACAAAGATTCCTTGGACACATGGGTTACTACAGGAATTTCATCAAGGGATATGCCAAGATCGCCATGCCTTTAGAAGAGTTACTTAGACACAAGAGTTCCTTCCTTTGGGGAGAGGCGTAGCAGAAGGCATTTGACACTTTAAAGGATAGGCTTATCACTGTGCCCATACTACGATTCCCCTCTTGGGATAAGCCTTTCCATGTTCATGTTGATGCCTCTAGAAGCTGCGATTAGATCGGTACTTGTATAGCTTGGTGAAGGGATTGTTGATCATCCTTTATGTTTTACAAGCAGGAAGTTGACACTCGAGTAGAGAAGAATTATACTACAACTGAGCATGAGGCATTGTCAATGATCTACGCACTTCAAAAGTTTAGACAGTATATCTGTTGGAAATCCCTTTTATATTTTACATTGTCCATATGGCATTGAAATAATTAGTGAACAAGCCCATTATACTGAGGGCACATATGTCGGTGGGTACTATTTTTGAAGAATTTGAGTTCACGAGTGGTTTTCAAACTAGGAAAAAGTAATTCCATACCGATCATTTTCTAGAATCGATTCGGTGGAGAACGCGCAAAGAATTGAGGATACCATGCCAGATGCACAACTATTTAGGTTGTGGTACATGCCCTAAGACTTAGAAGATATTGCATTATTTCTCAAGACAGGTGTAGCGTCGGAAGGAATGAAGGCATTGGATAAAAAGTAGTTAGCTATACACTTTGTGCCCTACATGTTGATTAGTGGGGATTTATACAAATTAGGACGTGATGAGATTTTGTGCCAGTGTGTGCTAGAACATGAGCGCCTAGCCATAATAGAAGAGGCACATGGAGGTAGTGTAGGTGGACACTATGTAGGTGACACCACTGCATGCAAGATATTGATGGTTGGATTATGGTGGGAGACCCTATATCAAGATTGCAAGGAATGTGACCATTGTTAGCACATTAGAAAACCAAGGCAAAGAGATGAAATGCCTCTGCACCCTATTCCCAGTGTCAAGCCCTTCAAAAAGTGGGCTATAGACTTTGTAGGCCCTATTGCACCAGCCACGTGTAGGACTGGGTCACATTATATAATCACTTGCATAAATTACTTGACAAGGTGGGTAGAAGCAACACCTACTAAGGATTGTACAATAGCTACTATAGCAAGGTTCATATGGGAAAACATTATTACAAGGTATGGATGCCCTTTGAGTTTGACTAGTGACTGAGGGTACACATTTCTTAAATGAGATAGTAAGGATTCTGTTAGCATAATTCATGGTGGCTCATCACAAGACTACCCCTTACCATCCATAAGCAAATGGAACCATGGAGGAATTTAACAAGATACTAAGTCATACCCTAACCAAAATTTGTGACGTTGGTAGGAAGGATTGGGATGAAAAAGTATCAGCAATTCTATGGGCATATAGGACAACCTACAAGAGGTTAAATAAGACCACACCATTTCAATTGGTGTTTGGTGCGGAGGTTTTCCTACCAATTGAATTCATGTTATCTTCTCTATGTATAGCATGCAGGAGGATTGAGTGATGAGCAAGCACTAGAAGAAATAATTGACAAGTTAATGCAATTGGACGAAAGACGATCACTCTTTAGGTGGAGCTAGAAGACTAAAAAAGGAAAACAAAAGGCATGATATGATCATCACATTAAGAACAAAAAGTATGAGGTTTGAGCGAGATAGTGCTACTATATGATTCCAAGTTTTTGTGCCATCTATGAAGTTAAAGTCCATTGGTCTGGTCCCTACATTATCTCATACATCCTTGATTCAGTGCATGCTAGTTCTGATATTTGGAAGGACAAGATTACCAGGACACTTTAATGGTTATAGTCAAGCCCTCTATAAATAAGTCTTCTTGGTATTTGTAAATAAGGTAGTTTTGCAGGATATTTTAGAATTTCCTTTAGTGATTTTCTTTTCTTGTGTTTCTATTTCTCGTTGATGTTTTTTTGTACCTTGGGTGCAGTAACCTCTTTTATTTTTGAAGGTTGTGAATTCGCAGAGGACCATGCATCATTTTAGTGTGGGGTGGAATAATGTGAAGGAAAGTGTAAAGTGTGAAGTGCCAGGAAGGATTGCGTTAGAAAGCTCGATTGAATGGCCTGTGGAAGAAAGCGCATAGGAGAAAAGGTGAACGAGGATGGTTGGTATCAGGATAAGGCTACATTTTGGTTCCACGTACAAGGAGAAAGAAGCGCAAAAACAACACGAGGTAGGTGAGAGCAAAAATCATGAGGACGGAAGAAGTACCTTTAACACTAATAACATGCATGTAAGAGCATTTGTCATATAGATTTTTGCACACCGGATGGTTATAGGATTATCCGTGCGAGGATGGGCGTGTGAGTGAGGGTGCTAGGAGTCCGACTTAGTGAAAAAAATTACATAAGTGTTGAAGTATGGTGGTAGGTGAAGTAGCATTTAATGATAAAAAGTAGGAAAAACTATAAATAGAAGGTCGAGAACTTCATTATCAACATTTGTGAATATGAAGAAAGAAGAGCTCTTATGAACTAGGGTTTCCAGAGTTGATCCATGTGAAGAAAAATTTGAGAAATTTAACCGTGAGTGACTAGATTTGATCTACAAACCAGAAGGAAAGAATTTCATGGGTGTAGAGAAAAAGAGTTGTGGAGAAGTCACTGCCTTGTGAAAGAGGATATTCTAGTTAGGGTTTGGCAGCTAGGGCATGGGCTGAAAAGGGTTTCTTCACAAGTTTGAGATCTAGGACTAGAGGAGGTAGAAAAGTAGAGAAAGTAAGAGAAGTTGAAGTGCTAAGATAACCTAAACCATGGCACCTAAGAAACCAACTATATCACCTAAGAAGCCCAAAGGAAAGGGAATAGGGAAACAACCAGAAACCCCCACAAGTAAAAATGAAGAATGGTACACTGAAATGCAGTACCCAAATGGGGTTTTTCTCGGGATGGAATGGGAGTCCCATTTAAGGAAAATGGTTGTAAGAGATTACAACCATCACACAAACATGACGGAAAAGGAAATGGCGCTGGAGTTGGTGTGTCCAAAAAACAAAAGGACACCAGAGGGTTTTCCTATTTATAGAAATGAGGTAAAAGTGAATTTGGAGAAGGCGGGATTATTACAACTCTATGAGTTGCCTTATTTTGGAAAACCTGAGTGCCTCTATCAATGGTTAATGTTACGTGTACACGAGGACCACTTTTACTTCGTAGGGTGTAAGATGCACATAAATCCTCAACTGATTTCAAAATTCACAGGCCTCATTTGTGAAGGAGAAAGTATAGATGATGACTCGAGTGACAATGAATCCATCAAAAAACAATGACCGCATACGCTTATAATAAGGGGTCTTTGTACTTTAATATCATGACATCACAAACACTGGTGATGAAAATGGTCACATGCCTAGTGACCAAGTTAAATGACCAAGAGAGGTGGACACAAGTGAACAAGTCTTAGTTAAATGTTTTGAAGGATATCAAAAGCGCGTCATCTACAACTTGTTTGCGTACATCGTGGATGAGATTATCAGCACCACCCATAAAGGTGAGAAGATATTGTTTGGCAATGTCCTCTTCACCATTATGTTTTCAAATATCATAGTTCCGATGGGATAGACAAGGCTATTTGGGAGTACCAATGAGAGGATCCATCACCTACAAAAATATTTGCAAAGTACACTTACGGCTGACATGACGGTCGTTCGCAAGGTGAGTCTTGAGAAATGGTATAAGCACTTAAGGAATGCATTTGGGCTAGAGTGGAGGGTCACAGAGAAGTTTCTTACATTTACGGAGGAGAAGCTGAATTTACGGTGTACCAAGCACTTCTCCATTGGTAGATTCAAGTTAGCGGATGAAACCATGAGCCCATGGTGTAAACTCCCATTTTCTTTCACAACCTTATATTTCAAGCTAGGGGTAAACTAGTTTATAGAGGCAAAAAGACTAAGGTTCGACCTTAGTGAGGTGGATCAAGACCACAGGGAGCTATGAGATAGCTCATTTACCATAAGAAGTGCGCATACGTGGAGAGGTATGTCTCCCACGAGGTCTAGATGACAAAGCCTTTAAATTTTTTTGATTAAAGGAAGAATTTGCTGCAAGCATGTGTATATTTGTACATTAGGCCAAAGTTTGAGAAGGGAACATACTTGGAATGTGATGTCTCCATCCTGAAGACCCCATGGGAAGAAGGAAGCCTACGCCAACAAAGAAAGGAAAAGAAGAGGTGCAAGGGAAAGAGGCACCAAGTGTCTAGAATATGCCAACAAGTGGGTGTATGCAGAGAGAAAAGCACTAGTAAAAGTGTTTACATGGGTAGGAAGAAGTCTCCAGTTAGAGAAAAGGCACCGAACAAGAAAATCCTATCACAAAGGAGAAGTCACCTAGAGGAGGAAGAAAGAGTTGAATCTCCCATACTAGAATCCCCAGTTAGGAAGAAACAAAAGGTGATGGAGGAGGCTGAGTCGAGAGGACATAGAGAGCTTAGAGGCCTACAGGGGTGAAAGGGATGATGATGAAGAAGATGAACTGAAGGGGCCCAAGAACCACTTGTTTTCAGTGTGCATGATTTAGAGGAAGAGGGTAGTTGAAAAGGAGATAACCCCATGGTGATCACTCAATAAATTTTGGATGAACAAGTATGCAATGCGTTGAACAAGGTCTCAGATTGACACTGAAGCCAAGTTATTCGGGAGGAATGACATGGTAAAATTCTTGGAGGCGAGAGAGCTAGAGAAGAAGGAATAAGAGCTTGAAGAAAGGACCAATGACTTAAATTAGGAGTAATTAATCAGCGCGTAGCTAAAGCGTGAACTAAGGGAAGGGAAGGCAAGGATGCGTGAGGTATACAAGAAGGTAGAATCCATCATAGATGCCATTATTTTGAAGAATCAGACCTAGCACCACCCTCACAAAAGTATGGATCTTCCTGGAGTTCCTAGAAGACTTAACATGTATCCTCACCATGGAGAGGCAGCCATTGGCCTTAGAGTTTGTAGAAGAAGTATCAAAGCATGTCCGGAAAGCAAAGAAAAGCGAGGGTTGTAGTAATCATTGCCGAGTACAGTAAAGGTGCTTGCTGATGTAAAAATTACTACCAAAGCTGTTTAGGTTACGTATGACAACTGTGCAAATAGGGATAGAGTGGTGAGCATTCTTGTTGCCACTCACTGAGGCAAATCTCAAAGAATTCCAAGAAAATAACAAAGGGAACAAAGTAGAGTGAGACAAGATCTTAGCCGGGGTTGAGAAGAATTTTGAAGCCAATTAAGTCCTACGAGGTTCATTAAAGAACCATTTGAAAGGGTTGTACCCAAAATCACAAGGGGGATGGATGCGCTTGAGGATGTGGGCAAGCAACTAGAAGGGGTGGTTGAGGCAATGAATACTCAAGGAGACGGATTGAGTTTTGATGAGGTAAACGCCTAGTCGGTGACCTCTACCAAAACACAAGCGAAATTGATGCTTGGAATAAGTTGGAGGCTGAATTGAAGAAATATTTTCCTCTCCTGTTGTAGCAGTAACAACACTTCCCCATTCTTTCATCTTTCCCAATTCTTCTTTCCCTTATTCTTTTCCAAATCATTATTTCTTCTAGTATCTGTTGTAATTCTTTATTCATTGAAGACATGTTCCCATGAGTGGAGAACAGGTGTAGTGTGGGGTGATGTTGGGACCCTGATTTATTAGCTAAGTATAAGAAGGTGCATGGGCACACAAGGAGAAATCACACAAAACATGGTTCTAAGAGGTTTTAATGTGTGTGTGCAAGACAAAGAATTATTTTGGGACTTAGTCATATTTGTCATATCAGGCAGGACATGTGAAAAGCATAACCCGACTACACATGCGGAGTGGATAAGGTGTCATCCTAGTGACAGTTTGACCTAGGAAGGAATATGCCCTATGATGGAAGCTTCTAAAAGACCATCATGGAAAGGAGTGGAGATCTCGGTCTGGAGGAGAAATCTCCCATGGAGGACCACATTTGGACACTTGGCGATGGATATGAAGCCTCAAAAAGGTGGGTTGGTAGTTTAAGAGGCCTATAAATACAAGCGCCTGTAGAGGAATTGATATATAGATCAATAGAGGGTGGAGCTACGTAGAAATTGTGCGAGGAAATCTATTGAGTTGGGTAGATGACCTATAGGGGAAGGATGTATCAAGGGGTTTGGGTATGAAATTTTCCTTTCATGTTTAGGAGGACTCTAATCCAGTTATGATGTATGACTTGGTCTACCATACTATGATATTTTGTAATGGATCTAATGCATGTGATGAGGTTATCAGATATGATGGAATATAAATATAATAGACTCTAGTTTATACAATTATACATGTATTTTTATTCATATGTGTTATATGAATGAATATAAACTCCTATACATTTCCTTTTCAGTTCAGTTCTATAAATTTTTAAGTATCCTTTTTCTGGAATGACTACATTGATCTAGAAGTTGTTCGAGATCTATGACGAATGTATGTCTCATTTCCACTCACTCTTTTAAGTTCTATCATAGATGATGATTTCCTACTAAACTCACATAAAAGAGAAACTCAACACTCGCGCATGCCTCGGGTGAGTGTCCAACACCCGCTAGGTGATTGGCTAGTGCGCATGGGATTCCCTTGTTCTTGGTGGGTGTAAAAATGACTACAAGTAGGTAGAATTATCAAGTCCCCCATCGGTTAAGTTTGTGCGAAGGTGGGGAGAACCGTAAGGGAAAACCTCGCCTATGTGGTGATCATGCAAGGATGTTGGCAAAGGTTACCATACTCTTAAGGAGTAAGGAATGTGTCAATGTTATGCAAGGTGGTACTCTTCCAGAGTGAGATGTTGAAAAAAAAACCTTCTAAGGAATGGTAGTATGTATATGGGTAGTGGGAATAGATGAATCATTGGATGATTGGGTAGAAGAATCATTTTTCCGGTGAGAATTAGATTGGTTAGTGGATAGGTTAGCTACAAGGCTATAAGGCTGTGGGAATAGAGGGGTTAGGTGTAGGAGAGGTGGTGGCGGTAGTATATGCCTTAAGCCGGTACAAGGAAATCATTAGGTCGGTATGAAAGGTTTTGAATGGTAACGGGTCAGTGGGGATGGTATAGTTATGTCCTTTATGTTAAAATTTTACACAACAATGTAAGGTTTAAGGAAGACAACCCATGATTCGGATCGAGGTTTTCAAGAAATATTTTATACTAGAACTCCCCTCTAAGACATAAAAGCAGATTACGAAATGGTACGGGGCCCACGAATTTGGAGGATGATGGTGCCAAGAGTGGAAGTGATGGCATCATTAAATGAACACAACATAACTAGGTTATTATGCATGTAATTTGAAGGGATGCAAATTTGATTGTACGCGTGGGAGGAGATGATGTTGATGTTGGCACCACCATTGATCATAACGCATCAAACACGTATATTATCAATATAAATAGAGATGAAAAGGGTGGGATCAGGATCATCTGATTAGAGAGGTATAATCTCATCGTCATAGGCGAGGGTAACTACTTGGTGAGTAGTGGTAGGCGTAGAGGAAGGGGATGAATTTTTGAGAGAAGCCACATGGTGAAGGGTGATAATGGAGGCCACAGGTGTTAGGTCATTAGGTAAAACCTTGATGGATTGTAGAAACGTCCATGAGGTCCTATCGATGGGATTCATAAGTTTAGACAAGGTTGTGTAGAGACATTTTTAGGGGATTAGTGTAATTGTTTTATCATCGTATGATGGGAGACCAAAATCAGAGAAATGGGCTAGTTGCTTTTTCCTTTCCTTTGTCTTTACGGGTGCGAGTGGAAAATTAGATCATGTTAATATAAGGAAGAGGGGTGGATGAATAAGGTGTGTCAAGAAAAGTATAATGGAATGATGGAAAAAAAAAACCTAGTGCGAGGTAAGAACCTTTAGAAATGAGTAGGGCACACTTGGCATTTTTATGGGGTTTTGGCTAGCTCTTTTATACATACCATATTGATCTTGAATTTTGTAGGTGTTTAAAATTACTATGGAGGTGGTGATGCATGGTGTTGCTGAATAGGTAGTGGGTGAGGATGTGTGGTGATAGGTGGAGGTGGAACTAGGTCCTCATCTAGAAGATCATCATCATCAAAGTTTTGTTTAGAAGGAAAAAGTTGGAGAAGAATGGTTTTTAAAGCCTTATAATTTTCTACATCATGTCTTGGCACATGATGCTAGGCAAAAAAATTAGTATCGTCAAACCCTTTTGGTTTGGGTTTGAGTGGGTCATAAGGTCTAAGGGGTAGTAATGTGATGATGAAGGTCTCTAAAAGGTTAGCTAGAATGTTGGCATAAAACCTGCCAATGGATCGTAATGTGAGGTGAGTGTGGGTCTAGATTGAAGTGATTGTGATGTGTGAGGTACTATATGAGGTGGAATTAGAGGTGGGATAGGTTTGACCACCGGTTTGGTAGGTGGTATTGTTTTAGGCTTGGGTTGTACCTTCTTGGGTAAAGGCATAGTAGATGAACTAGTGATGGAAGGTGTTGTAGGCTTAACTACCTCTTTGGAGGGTAGTGGGTTTTCAATTTAGGTTGCACCTTCCTAGGTAAAGGTGAAGGAGGTGTACTATATGTAGAAGGAAGGAAGATGGAGGAAGAGTATGAGTTATCCAAGATGATAAAGAAGGTCTAGTGAAGGTTCTTTGTGAGAGGCAAGGTGGAAGGTATGGGTTGAAGTGAAGGAGACCTCATAGGTATTGATGTTATTCTTGTAAGTGGTGGGGGTATAGGTGGTAAGAAATATGTGGGTAAAGGTGAAGGTGTATGTTGTCGTTAGTAGGTTGGGTGTAATAAAGGATTTTGATGAAGAGGTAGGCTCTTTGCATTTTTATTTGCCTTGGATAGGTGATTGCTTGGCCAATGTCGACATGTGAGACCCTAGGATAGACAAAAGGGGAAAAGATGATAAAGTTGTAGTGGGTGAAAGCGGTGTGTGCAACCTAAAAGGTGGGTCTTCCTTTTAGGTGGAGGATTCAATTTTTGTGCGGGATTGGGAAGATGTGGCTAAATCTAACTTGATGGGTGGGTGGACTAGGCTTGATGTCGGCATGACGGCCGGGGTAGTGATGGGTCTGACATTGCTTGTGGAATGTGTGAATATACATAGGTTATTAGGCATAGGAACAAGTTTAGTTATTGGTAAAGGTTTGGATGTAGGCAAGGGATGAAGAAGAGGTCATTTCAATAGGTATGGTCATGGTTGATTGGGTTCCTTGAAATACCTTCGGATAGATCATGGAAGTATCTGCAGGAAAAATTTGTATTTGGGTTGAGAAGGGTAGGCAAGGCGTCCCCAAAGCATGGAATTATCAACGTAATCCAAGCATTTGACCAAGTGTGAAAATGGAACTGTTGTAAGAGGAGATGATGTTGGCTTAGTAGAAATCCCTATAAAATATGTCTGTGAGACAGGGAACTAGTTGGCTTCAAACTCTATGGGTAAGAGAGCCGAGAGAAGATCAACGGGATCTGGAATGCTAATGGGGAATTGTCCCCAACAGGAAGTGGCATGTCTAAAGGATCCCCTATGGTTAGGGGAGATAACAGTTGGGATGAGGTAGTTTCCTTTTTCAATGGAGAGGAAAGTGAAGATGAATCTCCCATGGGTAGGAGAGTTAATACCATAGGTTGTTCATTAGGTTGTGAGGTAAGTGGTGAAATGACATTGGTGAAAGTTGTGGACTCCTCCATGGGTGAAGGGGGAGATGAAGGGGACTCCTCTATGGGTGAAGGAGTAGAGGAAGTAGGATCCTCCATGGGTAGAGGATCTCGTGCTAGAATCTCCTTGATAGAGGGATAGGAGGAAATTGCGGAAGGGTTGGTACGGTGTCAAACACAACATGGACCTTGCGGACATTACTATCATTAGTTGAAGGTTCACCGGTTTGGTTTGATGATGGAGTATGGTTAGGGAATGACTTCTTGAAGATATGCAAATTTTTATTGGTAGGTGCATTTGGGTTGTCCAAGATAAGATCTCTATTATCTAACATTTCTTGGACAATGTTCTTGAAGATTATACAATTACCATCACTATGGCCTTTACGCGATGATAGTTACAATAGTCATGTTCCTTGTACCATGCAGGCATAGGATGAGCGGGGTCAAAACTAGTATGTGGTTTTATGGGTGGAAGAGCAATGGCTCCAGCCTTAAGAAGTTTTTCTAATACTTTGAAGAATAAGGCTCCCGATTGGAGTGTATTTTCATTGCTCCCGTCTAAACTGAAAAGTTTGAATGGGAGAAAGGTTGGAGGTAGGTTTTGATTGATTAGAGGGGTGAGATGGGATAGCCTTTAAAACTACCGTGTTGGTAGATCCTTTGGATTTTAAATAATTTTTTTGGGATTTTGAAGAGGAGGAGGTATCATTTGATTTAAATGTGGCATTTTGTTTCCTATTGAATTTTCTTCTCTTTAATGACACAAATTTCTAGTTTTCGCACCATGGTAAATACTTCATCAAAGGTATGGAAGGTTTGTACTTGTTGATTTAGTGAGATGTGCTGGCATAATCTCTAGTGAAAAAATCTATAAGCTCGGCTTAAGGAAACTAGAATGTTAGTTGGTTGATGAGGCTCACCAATGAGCAAAAAAATTGGTGATAGACTTGTCATCAAATTATTGAGTTGAATACAAGTCGGTCATGGTGACCTTCTTGATGATATTGATTAAAAAATGGTCAGGAAGGCTTGAGCCACTTGATTAAATGAGTAAATGGAATGTCAAGGTAAACCAAGTATACCAATCTAACATGGGTCCTGTTAAGGACATAGGGAATGTTTGTAGGAGTAAATCATCGTCGTGAGCAATTATATAACACCCATGTTTGAAAGACCGCAAGTTTTGTTGCGGGTCTTCTTCTTATTAAAGCTGGTTAAATTTGGGAGTTTCCCAATGTGCAAGGTATGGGTGAATGGGAGTAGAGGGATGGATGGGCTCACTACATATTTCATTGTAGGTTAAGGATTTACGAGAGCCAAAAATTGATGCTTTTAATGTTTTCATCTTTTCCATCGTCATTTTGATAAGGTCATTGGTGGGTTATGATGATTGAGCACTTACAGAGTATAAGGAGGTTGATGATGAATGTATGATGTGGATGACATTCTAGTATATGGTGGTGTCGAGTATGAGAAGCGTGTGTGGGGGAATAGATGCAGGAGGAAAATATCTCGAATAGGTGATAGACGAGATTGGGGGTTGTTGGTGATATGTGTAAGTAGGTGGGGTAGATGTAGCAATCCTTATAGTGATTAGAGGTAAAGACTGTGGGATGGAGAGGAAGATGTTTTGGAATGGGGTATGGGTTGCCGACACCATGGGTGACTATGATACAATAAGTATATAAGAGGTGGCAGAGTATAAAGGCGGGACTATGCTCAAGATGTCACGGTGAAGGGATAGTTGACATCAAGGGCACAAGCTGACATCAAAAGTGTGATTGATGCTATAGGTTCCATAGGTAATAATGGCATGGGGTCAAGTTGGGATACTATGGGTGGTAAGGTGGAAAAAGGTACTACCGAGATAGTGATAGCTGACATAGAAGTGGGGGCAAGGCAAGAGGAATGAACACAAGCATGTCGTATACCATCCCGATTAATTACAAGTAAAGAAATGGGTGAGATAATGTTATAAGGTAGCATGAGGTTGTGGTCAAGGAGTCTTGTGAACTCCACAAAATCATTGCAAATCTTGATAATAATGGGTTAAGTAGGATCCATAGGTGACATAATGGAAAATAGGTTCCGGGAGGTGAAATTGGTTATTGTTTTAATTAGGAATTAAAACACAAGAACCGGAAATGAGTGAGATGGTAACTAATGATGGTCAAGGTGACCAATACCGGTTATTGTGGGAAAACAAAAATTTTGCAAATGAGGCAATAATTGATGAAAATGAAATAAAAAATGGATTTTATAGTGATTTTAAAGGTCCAAAGGTATGATGATGTGTCTGAAGACTTCAGAAAGAATAGAAAATGTGGTGAATGTTGTTTTGGTGAAATGACCAAAAAATATGGAAACTAACAATGGTTAGGTAAACCGATGACATTTAGATGAAAACTAATGACGGTCTCTAGATCGACACACGGTTACTTATGAAATTTGAAAAGGTGGAAGAATTTGATTTTTGACTTAGATCAGATAAATGGACCTTAACACACCCAAAAAAAGTCAGAATACACCAACTATAATTGTGGGGTGTGAAAGGAAGAAAATAAAATGAAGAACGTGACCTCACAACTCAAAACACAACTCAAGAAAAAGCTAAGAAAAACATGAAATCCTATGAGTGAATTTTATGTTTTAGCTTATGCTATTTTAGACTGACTTGTGAACAGAACAAAGTTTTTGGTTGGAAAGAGGGTATCCTATGAAGAGGAAATATCTAAGGATGGTTTTAGGTTATGTTTTGGTGGGGGTGGTCCTTTCTCTGAGTTAATGACTAGACAGAGAAACCAGTTGGGCACCCATTGTCAATCCTTTGATCGTGTGATCGTTGACATATTATTCTAGGTAAGGTGTTGTTTAAGAAGATGTGTGATTTTATTTTTGTGTAGTTTGGAAAAGAGAGAAGAGAATGTGCTCTACGATTCAATTATGTCAACCATCAGTTGGGCATGACTTCCAACATATAGGTTTCCCTCAGTTTTAATGTGAGCTAAAAATGCAAACATAGAAGTATGAAATGCAATTATTTTAGAACCCAAATCGAAATGTGATATTCAATGTAAGCAAGAGTGAATAGGAAAGAGAATGACTTTCACAAATGAAAATGCAAGAAGAAAAAGAATGATTCTTTTTGTCCCAAAATACAAATGTCACTTAGACAAATGGAAGAGAGAGAAGATTTCCAGGGAGAGACTTTAATGTTAACTTCCTTTTGAAAAGAAACAAACATACAACAATTCCTAAGAATGAATAAATGCAAAGGAACCCTGAGATGGGTCCCAATGGGCATGCCAAAATGTTTCACCAGATTCTTAGCAAATTAATGAAATAAATAAGGGTAGTAGGCCAAGGAGGAATACATATTTGTGCGTCGATTAAAGGTTGTGTGCATGTTTTAATTTCCTCATCCAAGTTGGATCTGCGAGAGCTCCCTTTTGGCTAGGAGGAACTACCTATAAATGCAAAAAATACCACTAAATAGAATTAAATAAAACAATGAATGGAATGCATAGCGAAGGCTATATCCACGAAGCACAATGCTTCAAGCAGGTTGTCAATCCACTTTTTATATAACAATATTAATTTTAGTTAAATCATACATGAAGTAAAGATCCTATTGAAATTGAAATGATTTAGGTATCTTGCACAAAATAATAAGAAAGGTCAGGTAAAAGGTGATTAAGGTCAAAATGGGTCGGGTGGTGGCTAGTGTTGCATTGCAGTGCAGTGCATGACTCTAGGTAAGGTCAGTAAAGATTAGAAATGGTTTTGGGTTGTTGGGAAGTGGGTATTAGCTCACTTATCAAAGGTTATATTATCAAACATATAATGTGATGTCGGCTATGTGACCGAAGTTGGTTAAGTAGAATGACTGATGTCGGTTGGCTAACTTGACATCATTAAGGGCAATTAAAAAGCACTTGAAACTTGTTTTTCAAACTCTCTGTGATTTCACGAGAGGTTGGAAATGATGACCGTGAGCTCGTAAAATGGATTTTTAGGCTCGTAGATGATTAGAAGGGTGGAAGTAGGTGAAAAAGGGCTAGGTATGGTAAGGTGATAGGTTGGTAGGAGGAGGGGAGTGTATAGATGTGGAGAAAGATAAATTACTGAGCTGAATAATAAATCTTACTAGAATAAAATAGAAATAAATGAAGAGATGTTAGGTACTTACTAAAGAGTAGGTTTTGAGAATGCAGGTGATGAGGACGGTGATGGAAAAGATCCAGAGAGAAGAGATGTTTTCATGCCACAAAAGTTCAAACCTCCATGCTTCTTTGTGTGAATCCATGATTGTGAAGAAGATGATGAATGCCAATGGTTGTTAGTAGTGCTCCCGTATGTTTTCCTTTGCCTGAGTGCTTCAGAAATTTGAGTGCTCCAAGTCTCTGTTTGTATGAGATCCTGAATCGAATGACCAACCTAGGAAAAGGATTTTGGAAATTTATTTAACCTAACCAGCGATGGTTAGGGGACTGCATCGGTTGAGATATAATCAGCGTTGGTCAAGGTGGGATTATCTAGCTTGGCTAAAAATAACCAGATTGTTGCTTATTTGTAGCGTGATATCAACCTTCTTCCGAGTCTTGAGTGATGGATCTAGAAAGATAAGTATGATTGTTTAGGTTTTTAATAGGAGTTACTTCTAGGTTTAATCTAAGTCCTTGTTGGTTAGGATAAGCTCAAAATTGGTCTTATGTCTTTAATGAGGTTTGAGTGGGCCATTTGAGTGAGTTGCCTAGGTGAGTTGGGTGGGGGTGAGGTGGTTAAGTGAGGATATTAATTAATTTAATTAACATGTGCACTAGGGGATATGAATGGGTAGGATAAGGTTAAGTTAATTAATGGGGTTTTAATGGAATTTTGACCCAATTTTGATGTCTACGTGGCATCATCCATGATTTAATACTATAAATAGATTCCTTCATTGCATGTTCTTTACCTTTTGGGTCAATGCTTTATCTATTTCTAGACCTTCCTTGCATGATATGTCATCTTTTGATTTTTCATATTTTTAGTCTTAGCTTGGAAATTGGTTAAGTCTTGAACCTCTATGTGTATGCATGGACCTTTGTGATCCGACCTCCTTCTTTGCGTTGCATGCACCTTCATGCATTAACATGTATGCATTCCCTACTTGTGTGTGTGCTTCTACATGTTCCTTCATACTTCTCTTATTACCTATACACACCTTCTGTGTGTGGTCTTCACTTTTGTGCATGGATAATACTTAGCCATTTTATCCGCGCAACATTACCCCACACTATGAGTATCATCCATCCTCATAAATAACATGAATCAAAGAATAGATTCTAAAAGAATGAATGAATACTTCAAGAATAAATAATAGAGGTTAATTACCTTGATGAATCAAATGATGAAGAAGATTCCATCCACACACACATCAAAACTTAGGCCTTAAGTGGTGGGAACAAATTTCAAAACTCTCTTTTCATTATAGCTTCTAGCTCCTTCCATCCTTCAAGCTCTTTTGCATCCTTTTCAGGTGCTTCCTCCACAATACCTACCACCTCATCCAAAGTTATCTCACACCTTTTCCCTCAGCTCCTTCACCACCATATCTAAGTTTGAGGTGATACCCTTAAGGGAATCCATTTTACACATTACCAGAGGTTATATCTCCTTAAGCCTTTCCGAAAATGTATCTTTCACGGATTTTTAGATCTATTTTCTCAGTAACTTGTTTCATCACCTTCTCACACTAGGCCTTATTAAATTTCATTGTGGCTTGAATATTCTTTAACTTTTCCTCATCATCTGCGGTGCATGTGCTAAGTATAGGGTTAAAATCTTGATGGTTATCAAAAAAATATCCACCTTCATTTTGGCCTCCTTCACTTACGTGATCGGTGCCTCATCACTACTGTAATATTTTCCTCCATTTCTTTATTCTTCTTCTACATCTCATCCACTTATTCTGCGGATGGCCCCTATCCACTCTTTACATTGGCTAACAACATTTGAATCGAGATCTTCCAGATAATCTCTTTGTAGCATACTACGGTTGGGCTTGATTTAACAAGTCTAGGAATACATGCGTAATGTTAGTAACTATATATTTTCCTTTTCACATGCATTGGTCGCTTTCTTCTCTTTTCTTCATTAAACTCATCCACAAGTTGTTGGTTCCTATAATGTTTTTGTTGTATATCTTATTGAATCCTTCTCATTGTGGACCTTTTATCAATATTTCTTCTCCCTACCTCAGCAACCATCTTATTAAGTGTGTTTCACGCTCATTCATTTGATAGTTTTGTGGGGTAAATCATAGAGAATACCTTACCTAGATCCTTTTTTATCTTCATCTTCAAGTATGATTCCTTACCTCAAACTCGAGGCTCTTTCATATATGTCTACATATTCCATGAGAGAATATTCCTTATGCACGTAAGTGGCTCAACCTTATTTAATATTTCCCAACATAATAGGTCCTCTACTAGTATTAAACTTTGGAATCTATCCCTTAGCATCTTGAGGGTCTTCGATGTATGACATTGGGGGTGTCTCTAGGATATAAATTATTTTTCTTCCTTTTTGCATGGATTCTTCGAGGTATCTGTACAATATTAATTTTTCTCTGCTTTCGCTTCTCCTCCAACGCTTTGGTCTTCCCTAGTATCTTGTTCTTCGTCACCACCTACTTTATTTTTCCCTTACTTATGCTCATCCTTATTTTCTTCTTCTTGATTGACTTCCTCACCTTGATGTTACTTATCATTTTCATCCACCTCTCCTTGTTCACTAGCGCTTCTTCCTCCTCTTATATCAGATCTTCCTCGTAGGCAGTATCTTCTTCATTCACCTTTTTATTAAGGTCATCTTCTTCTTCCTTTTCGTCATTCGCCACTCTAGGATTATTCTTTTCTTCGGGATAGGTTGTCATTATTATTTAGTTGGAGGCTCTATTGTGCATGTGAGGAACTTTCATCCGTTGCTCTTCCCTCTGTTTCCTTTTAATATTCTTTATCTAGCTGCAGTTAAGAGTAGTCACTTCAAATTCTCTTATTCCTCCTATGGGGGAGTCTCCTCTTGCCTCCTCTTTGGAATCTTCACAATATGCTTCCTTGGCGGTTGTGGCATGTCAACATCATGCACTTCAAATTATTTTCTATCCTTTATCTTCATTTATAGGTAAACATATACATTACATGCCTCCTTGCCAACTATCAAGGTTATGATTGGACTAAGTTCCATGTTGTTGGTCTCCATGGTCTCCAAATACGCTACCTTGGACACATACCCATACTTCTTCCGTAGCATATGATAGTACACATTAAACCTATCTGGATTAAACTTCAAGAGTTGCACATCCTTAATCTTATTCAAAGTGTACTTGAAATATTTGGTTGTGAATGCAAATGGCGGTTTGCATTATGGCCCCATCTCACCATTTCTTATCCAAAATATAATAAGGTTGAAGTATTGTATTACCTTGCAAACTCCAAGCGTGTTTCTAATAGTGTTGGCATCTCTTTTGGCATGCACCACTCATTCTCAAATTCCTTATGCATCCTTCTATACCACTTGTCAAGAATTCCTTATAAGGGTTTTTATTATACCATCACATGTATACTTAGCAAATTGTTTTCTTTGGAGACTTGTCTTCAACGGGGTGATCCCACATATTTCCTTCCGGCCCATCTACTGTAGACACCAAATTTGTGTCTTACGACCCTTGTGACCCACATCTCATCTCGCAATCTAACCTCATCACCTAAACCTTACACAATTATTTATTAATTACCTTATAATTGATAAATCCACATCACCTTACCCGCCACCTCACTTTGCCACCTCATCATGACCTAGCCCTAACCCTAAACTAACCTAATTAAGACCCATGACTTGGTCTAGACTCACATCGATAACTAATGCCTCCTTACTGCACCCAAAGCCGACCTTCTAAACACTTGACCAAGCCCCCAACCGATCTCTCGGAGAAAAGCGAGGGGAAGGTGGGCTATTTTACTAAAAATAGCCTACTTTTTCCTTACCGATGCCGGTTCCTCTACTGACGCCGTCGGATGCACGTAACCGCCATCGGTTCCCTGTAAATGGGCTCCCCAAAAGCAAAACAACGGATCGGGATTTCATTTTGGAGATCACCAAAGGATTTACGGATCAACGAGAGAGCATTGCGAGCGAGAACAGAGTCCCGATCTTCATTTAATCAATCGAGAGGCGAAAGAAAGAAACCGAGAAGTGCTTGCGGAGAGGAGATCAACTTGCATCTTTGTCCAAAACCAATAAGTCATATCTTGCATGTCCTCTGTTATAACATTTCTTATGCTCTTTGAATCACAGTCCTCCTAAATCCGTTTCTGAATCCACTACCCAACGTGCCATTGCATCTAACTGTCATTCTTTTACCCCTCATCATCTCATTTCCTAATATCATCCATAAACCAGCCTTACAAACACCATAGCTACTAAGAAGATCTTAGAACCCACCGGTATCGGTTATCAGTAACCGGCATCGGCTATCATAACCGGCATCGGCTATCAGTAACCGCCATCGGTTCCTCTGATCAAAACCAGAAAACCAGCCTTTCCCCTACCCAGTTCAACGAAACAATTTAATTGATACTTTACAGTCTTTTGTGTTAATTCATATTAACGAGAGGCCGACCACCTTCGAAAGGAAGTCTTATATTTCACGGGCAAGGCAGTTTCCTCATTTATTGTTTAATCAAATCTTGTGGTCTTGTGTTCTTATTTGCAGGTAGTCCTTCCAAGACAAAAAGGAGTTCTTCGCAGTCAGCTTGATCTTTCTCTACGGTACGCGCACACCATCTCGACATTCCACAGGTATTCCTCCTAGCCCATAACTTTTATCTCTGTTTACATAGGAACGAGTCATTAAAGTGAAACATTTTGCACTTAGAGTGGGACCCATTTTGGGTTTCTTTCTTTTGCTTATTTTCATTTTAGGAAGCATATTTCTTATTCTTGCTTTTGTTATATATTTCGTAAAGTATTTGTCTTGCTTTTCTAGTTTCAGCATTAGTGAAAGTCATCTCTCTTGCTTCATCGAACATAATTTTCGATTTGGGTTTAAAACACATGCATTGCATTCTGCTTGTTGTTCTTCAATTCTAGTGAACATAGATTAAGTAACAAGGTCGTACACGTGGGGGTGATATCCATGATATTGACGAGGGAAATTAACCCTAGTTTCACTACACAACACATACCGAATCACTTCACAATTAACACAACAGCTCAAACATCCCCCTTTTCCGCGGTATTCCTCATACCGATTGAGAAAGTAACCTTATAAGCCAAAACAAACTTGACATTTCCCCTAGGTCTTGTTGTTTAGGATTCGACATCATCTTACGTCTAAAGGCATAAGCCCATGATAACTAAAATTAACCTAGGATTAGTCTTTGGATTTGCGTGTGCATCTTGCTTGTTTTCAAATTCGTTTTCTCTGTCATACTTTGTCTTCTCGTGATCAATAAGTTGATAAATATACTCAAGCGTTGCTAAAAATCAAGTAACGAGTGACCTTTTTATATCTTCTTATCCTAGACTTTTGACGGCATCGGTTAAGGGACCGACGTCGTTTGCTCACGTGACCCGACACCGGTAGTAAGTCCGATATCGGTTCTTGTCTTCATCACCCCACGACAAACCAACAACTTTGCCAAATTCATCATTACGAGGTTGTTTTTGTTCTTGATAGATTGAAACTTTTACGTGTGTTCTTGTCCATGGTTGTCATCACTCGGAAGCAAGCCGCCGCCATGGTTTCACATGCCTGCTCTGTGTCTTTGCCTGAATCACCCCCTTCACATTCTATAGGGAACCCTACGGACACCAGTGAGATCCCCCAAATTCCTGTAGGAGACAAGGACTTTGCCAAATTTCTGGATGCTAATCCCAGCGTTGTACAATACTATTTGTCTCATGCCCCGACCGTACGCTTTGATGGTCGGCTCTTGCTGGCATGCCTATTAGTATAGCTGCTCATTTAGCTCCCACTCCTCCTAATAACACTACCTTACTTCCTGCATCTCTAGCCCCGTCTCCCAATCCGACGGCTTCGTAGGTTCATACGACCCGATTAGCTTTCCTTTGGTTAATCTTGGACCCCACGTATCGTTACCACTGCAACCGCCCTACCTCATCTCTCTTTCGAGACCACTCCATTCATGACTTACTCTATGCCACCTATTCACACGAGCTTTCCTTCTCAAGCTCGCCTACCTTTTCATTCCCATACACGTATCCAGTAACCTCAACACCTTATATGGGACATCCCTATTCGCATGCACCATCATCTCATCCAACCACAGATTTCATCAAACAAATGATGGACAAAATGCAAAACCTGGAGGCTTCTGTTTCGGGAAGTCGTAGCGCCTTGACATACGAACAAGTTTGTCGGGAGCCCATTCACCCTTCTGTCCCCCTTCATTCATATCCTCCTCAATGGAAGTTGCCAAAATTTACTCGTTTTAACAGTAAAGAGGATCCTCAACAACACTTGCGATCATTTAGACATGCTTGTTATTTGATTGCCCATGATGACACCTTGTTACTCCGCACCTTCCCCATGTCCTTATCGGGACCCGCGCTGAGTGGTACGATTGCTTTAACCCAGCACTCGATCTTCTCTTTTAACCAACTAGCCCAATCTTTCTTGGATCATTTCTCCATTAACATTGCCAAGAAAGTATCTATCACCGACCTTTATGCCATCCGACAATTCGAAGACGAATCTATCGCAGATTTCGTGGGACGATGGCGTGGCCTTATCAACCAACTTACATATGCCTTGCCTCAAGTCTGTGAACTTATCAAAATTTTCACGCGGGCATGTGCTAAGCACATTTCTCCTACTCTTCAAATTCAAACTTTCCGCACATTCGACGAGGCCTTTACTATGGCCCGAAAATTAGAAATTCGAGCCTTAGAGAGGAGAAATTTGTGGTTGCGTAACAAAAACCCCAATTCGAACTCCTGATTCTACCAACAAGCCAAATACGCCACTCCTCACGCGCCCACTTCTTCTAAATCAAAAGGAGCTGTCCACGCGGTAATGGTCAAATCTCAAACACCGTCGATACTCATGAAAACCACTTATAAGTACAAAGCCGAGCCCACCAATTACACTCCCTTGGGAGAAACTTATGGCGTCATCCACGGAGAAATTGCTCAAAGTGCAGGGCTATCACCTTGCCCCTGTTAAACCTCACTCTGGGTTTGACTCCACCACGCAATACCTTCTGGTACAAAGAAAATGACTTTTGTAACTTTCACCGTGTAAAAGGACATAGTCATGAAAAGCTGCAAGATGTTGAAAAACATAGTGCGTGGAAATGGTTGACGCAGGGAATATAACCCTCGATAATCCTAACACCCCTATTGCTAACCGAAATCTGAAAATTTTCAACAAGCCATTCCCGAATCACTCGTCCAACGAACGTAAACCAAGATATCTTAGGCAGGAGAGTGTTCATGAGATCCATGCGATCTTCGATTTTCAGCCAAAAGCCTCTATTGAAAAAATTTTGAATCAAGCCTCTCCACCAACACAGGAGTCTGAACCTCCTTCACCACCATCAAGCCAAAGTGAAATCATTCCTCTACCCATAAAAGAGTTAAGCGCCGGACTTCTCTTCTCATCGGCTTGAGTCTTCTTACACCACATCCCTACAAGACTGTGAGCGGATGTTATCTAATTTATCTATTTCCCAAACGTCCCCTTCTACCGCTCTTGCTGCACAAGAGGAAGGCTCGCCACTCCTTTTGACATCCTTAGACGAGAAATCTCTTACACTGACATCACCACATTCTTTAAACATGACAGATCCCCTCAAACACGCCCTCCTACCTATTAGTCCCTCATCGCCTAAATCTTTTCAACGACCGGTTGACCTCTTAACATCTATTGATACAGTGCCTCATCTACCTCCTGTGTCACACCCACAGTGGACTGGAATCACAACCCGTCGTTCCTCTGTACAAAAATTACAAATCACACCTGGAGACTGTCATTCCACAGAAGATAGACAGGCCCTATGGGAACGTTTGAGTACCCCTTTTTCTACTCAAATGCAAATGACTGATCTACGATGTCTCCACCATATACCCGAAGTGTTTCTGAAGCTTAAAATGCCCCTATTCTCACCTTCACCCCTCACCTCTACCAAATGCCCGTCCACTTCTCATCAACTTAACCGAGATCTTCCCCATGCTTGGGACCTCACCAATGCCCGATCTAACGCACCCGCCTAAGCGACTCGATCTATCCAAAAATAAATCCGTCCCGCCACCTAGGAGACAAACTCAATCAGGTACCCTATCACAATCAAAACCATCCTCGTCATACTTACCTTCCATATTGGGACCCCATCCCTCTACCTTACATCAATATATCATACCTCCTGCGTTTTCTTCAAAAACAACCTCGCCTTCGCACCCATACAGAAATTCTGGGTATAGCACACTGGCACTCGCGTATCCCGTCCACCTATCAACCCTAAACAAATTCCATCATCAAAATATTTGTTTCGGTCACTCCTATTTCCCATGGTTGTTTTCGATACCACATCATCTGCGGCCTCATCATCCAACATAGCTTACATTGCAAAGAAATCACGTTTGAAGTGAAAACCACGTATCAACACCCCGGCTAAACCACCACCCGTGCGAACCAACCACGCCCAAACATTACCAAAACCCGCCTGAACCAATACCCTCATCCTCTTCCGATTTTGACCCACTCAAAGGATCTTACGCCAAAATCCTTGTATGTTGGTGGAGAATGCGACCATTTCCTACCTCCACTTAGACCTTATGATCCATCTAAACCCCTGACCTATGGGTTACGATGAGTCTAAAATACGTGCTTATCACCGCACACCGGGACATGATGTGGAGGGATGCAAAGCTCTAAAAACCATCCTTCATCGAGTCACCTCTCCCAGGATAGAAAGATTAAGAAAGACAACTTACGAAGGGAGAGACCTTTAGTTTCCATTCCCTCTCTATACCATCTCGGCCCTCACTTACCAAGATCTATCATTATTACAACCCCACCTCTTGAAGACCATGAGTTATCCTAACCATCTTCCTCATCTCAGTCTACGAGATTAATATGATTAGTGTCGCTACTCGAGGCGTAAAAACAATGGG